>JARQOD010000004.1:436303781-436395900 GCA_033576555.1 Oophaga sylvatica
CAGGCCCATAGGTAGTATAAAGGCTGTAGTATAAAGGCTTTCTTTGCTCGATCATATTCTGACATTGGCACTTGCCAGTACCCACTAGCCAGGTCTAGAGTGGAGAAGTATTTAGCTTTCCCCAGTGCGGACAAGGATTCTTATATACATGGAAATGGATAGGAATCTCGTACCGTGCAGCCATTTAGTTTGCGATAGTCCACACATGTAGAGTACTATCTTTTTTCCACACTAGGACAATGGGCACAGCCCACGGGCTTTGGCTCTCTCAAATAACATTGTTCTGTAGAATTTGTGTGAGCATCCCTTTTAGCTCCTGGTACATTTGCGGAGGAATCTGTTGATAACGCTCTCTCACATGCGCAGCATTACCAGTTGGAATATCATGTGTGATGGCAGTCGTACAGCCGAAATCATCCTCATGTCGAGCAAACATGTCCTGGTAATGTCATAGTAAGGCCTTCACCTGCTCCACCTGCTGTGGTGTGAACTCTGTCAACTCAGCCCGAGTTTGGTCTAAGATGTGATGTCCCTTTCTCTGTGATTGGGGTGTGTACACAGGGACTGTTTCCACAGCTACAGTCCATGGATCTTCTCCTTTTGCCTTTAATTGGGTGGTCTGTGATGGTATCAGCTCCTCTGGCATGCCTACAACTAGCCCAATTTCACTTCTGGGAGAAAGCGTCAGAGTGTCTTCCCTTAAGTTCACACACCGCACGAGTACCATTCCATCACGTACGGTGGCTAATGTCCTAGCTACTAAGAGCCCTGAGGGTAGATTCTCCACAGTAGCTGGTTCTAGTTGTACTTCGACCCCTTCCAGCGGGGTGCAAACTTGGACAGGTAGTGAAAGCACACTTTTACCCGCTGGTAAGTCGAGATTGGCTTCAGACAGAATTATCACTTTTCCCAGCACCTTTCCATCGCAGGGGGCTTCTTGTGCCTGGGCTGTCCGCATCAACTGCTGAAACACTCTTCTTTGTGGTCTATGCAGGTTCCACTGTTTCAGGAACACATTAGGAGACTCGTTAATGAGAAGACTTCCAAACTCCCTGAGTACATTCATTCCGAGTAAGACAGTATGTCCTTGCGTGGAGTCGCCCGCGGTTAACACCACTCCCTTGCGGTCCAAGTCTTTGCTGCAGACCTTAATCTGCATCCATACCACCCCTGCTACCGGGATAGGTAACTGATTGGCGGCCGTCAACCTGATCACTGACCCTTCACCGCTGGGACTGTCACCCCTGTTCCTGCTCACGCGCACGCACCTCATTTCCCACCTCTGCAAAGGTCATACGTGAGTTCGCGCGCAAGTGTTATCGCAGGGCCTGTTTTATCAGCACATATCTCATCCCGGTCACTACCTGGTCTCGTAACACCATTTCAGTCGGTCCTATTGCCGAGCCATCTTTTCTAGCTATAGCAGTGTGAATCTCTTGCAATGCGTTTATATACTGCATCACCATCTCCCCCTCTCTTTGAATCCGACTAAATAGCCCCATACGTAACTCCCCTACATCTGTGGGGTCCACGTGAGTCTCCTCCAGGATTTGCAACACTTTGTCAAGGGTATCCCGTTCCTGGGGAGGCCGCAACATAACTGAATCCCTCGCCTCCACCTTTAAAGCCATCACAGCAACCTCCGCCTGCAATGCAGGGACCATAGGGTGCATTCTCATCATTCCTTTAATGCGCTCAGTCCAGCTCCATAACATGGTGTTATTTCCACAAAATTTCGGAAGATTGTTTAGCATTGCCCCCAGAGAGATCCTGGATCTAGGGCTCTCCCCAGACACTTGGTCTGCCATGTCCATACGTGTAGACTGCATCATGCCGACTACGCCAAGTGTAAGTAACAAGCAGGCACGTAGGATACAGTAACGGACCGTATGCAGACCAAGGGTAACAGGGGTTTATTTACTATGGATTCTCCGTGCATGGAGAAAACTGAGGGAAGATTTTCCCTGAAACAGCCTATAACATAAGACAAAATAAGATAAAAGAACAGTAATGAACTGACAGCACATTCAAAATTAATAACTTATCACTCTGGCGTCAGTCACAGTTGAATTCCTGAGAATCGCTTATGGCGCCTAAACTGTGACGCCGTGGGGGTCTGAGGCAGTCCTGAGGAAGACAGTGTTCTGTATCCTACGATGGCGGTGTTTCCCGTTGTTCCTGACATTGGCGGTGTTTCCTGATGTCGACGGGGATTCCTTGTGGTCCTGAGGCGGGTATTTTTGCACAGCAGTCACGGAAGCGAAGAGTACAAAAATGTCCTTACCACCAGCTGTGATTGTTACAGCACAACAGGGGTAGGCAGCGATGTCAAGGCACAGTTCACCACAGATAGTCTGGTTCGTCGTACCATAAGGGTGTGTGCCTGCGTCCCGTTCACCAACCTTGTCACTCTCAGTCAGTGATCTCGGCGAAGTCAACTGTGGCAGCTGTGTCAGCAGTCTCCGCAATGTCAGCAATGTCCGCGATGTCACTTGTAAGTAGGATCCCTATTTAAGGGAATATAACAAAAAAAGTCAGCTCACCCTTCTGGGATCCAGGTACTGAAGCACGGAAGCCTGCAGTGCAGCATGAGAGACATCCAAATAAAACAGAAGAAAAATCCAGCTTTTCGTTCCTGGAAAATTACTTTATTGGACAGAGTTATATAGATCCAACGTAATTATCAGCATATAGTCACCACAGAAATGGGACAGACTCGTTTCGAGCTATACACTCTTATCATTGCTGGATTTTTCTTCTATTTTATTGGGATCCCTATTTATCAGACTTTTCCAGCACACCCAGTTTGATACTATTTGTGCTATGTAACTTCTACTGTTCAACCTCTACATTCAAAAAAGGCATCAGAAAATGTCGTGAATAGAAGTTTCTGGACTTCAATGAAGTCTTTTTTTTTGTTGTATGTGCCAATCACAACAATTTTAACTTTTTTCCCATTCATTTTTGGATTTAAGCAACATTTGAAAAAAAGTGAATTTCAATATACACAAATGTACGCCTTATAAAAGTCACAAAAATAAGCTTCCAGACCCACCACCCCAGGACTAGAATCATTCGCTTTTTTTCACCACCCTTCATACACAGGAGGATACATTTAGCAGTCACTTTACTGTTAGCATCTTCATCATATTTCTCCTTTCCACATGTGATGTTCTTACACTGCAGATCTGTGCAGGAGGTTCAGGATGTAACGTGTATTTTCATCAAATTAGAAGAATTTCATACACTCCTCTGTATGTAAAATTATATTTTTTATAATGTTTCTGTTTGTGCCTTACCCTATAATACTACATTTCGTAAGGTAATTTCTTTCTCTGCATGTGCATTTTTTCATATCTTGGAAAATCTTCCTGTATAGTGTTATATTCATTTACCCTTTTATCAACTCCATTTCTAAACATTATTATTTTCACAATCTATTTTCACCTTATTACATTTTTAAGTATTTTTCTTCTGAAATTCATTTTCATCTTTTTTTCTTCCTTTTGACAATAGTTAGGGTGTTCTACATATTGCTCCAAATCACAGCAAAATTGCCGCAATATGCTTTGATTTCTAAAAATTGTGACAAAAGACACACTGCATTTGTGAACCGAGTCTCACAAAAACTAATGTGCCTTTGTTTTTTGCTTTATCATGCACTGAAGATTTAGTTAGTTCCAGCATATCAATATTTAGCCTGTGCTTTCTCTATGGGTGACAGCATATGGTACAGTTGCATACGTAGCCAAAACTGCTCCCCCACCCCTATGTCCCATGGTCACATGATTTACTTGAAAATTCTGCAGGCATGGGCCTTAGTGGTGGAAAGAGTTTTGGTCGCATGCAGCCGGCCGCAGTGTGGTTTCACCCTATGGTGTAAAATTTGTAAGTCATGTTCTAATGGGGTCTTTTCGGAGATGAAAATGTTAGCTAGGAATAAGTTATTCCAATAGGATTTAGCAAGTTAGGAGGGGCCAACTGGGTGTAAGTTAGAGAGCTTACTGAGTTTAGTCAGTAGGGGCTGGGAGCCCGGACAGGACAGTCAAATCCCGTAACGTTTAAACAATGAGCCCAGCCGACCAGAGCCTATGGGCTGACAGTCACACGGTAGTGGAGGAATACAGGGCAGCATCAAGATGGTGGCAGCTAACTTCGTGGGAACAACCCTAAATATCTGGAGCAAAACAGACACGGCACTCCTGAAGTGGGTTAGTCTGGCCAGTCAAAAAGCTGTGGTACCAAAGGAGACGGTATGACCCTGTGATATTCCTGGAGGAGTGGGGGACAGGAAAAGTCTATACTCTGTGAAGAAACTTGTGCTGTTTCTGTGACTAAACTGGACAAGCTGTGTAAAGAACTGAGTAAAGTTGTTTTGTTGGAACTGTATATGGACTCTGACTGTCATTGCGCGTGGTACTTAACCCCTTTACCCCCGAGGGTGGTTTGCACGTTAATGACAGGCCAATTTTTACAATTCTGACCACTGTCCCTTTATGAGGTTATAACTCTGGAACGTATCAACGGATCTTGGCGATTCTGAGAATGTTTTTTCATGACATATTGTACTTCACGTGAGTTGTAAAATTTCTTCAATATAACTTGCGTTTATCAGTAAAAAAACAGAAATTTTGTGAAAAATTTTGAACATTTTGCAATTTTCAAACTTTTAATTTTTATGCCCTTAAATCAAAGAGTTATGTCGCACAAAATAGTTTATAAATAACATTTCCCACATGTCTACTTTACATCAGCACAATTTTGGAACCAACATTTTTTTTGTAATGAAGTTATGAGTTAAAAGTTGACCAGCGATTTCTTATTTTAACATCATTTTTTTAGGGACCACATCACATTTGAAGTCACTTTGAGGGGTCTATATGACAGAAAATAACCAAAAGTGACACCATTCTAAAAACTGCACCCCTGAAGGTGCGCAAAAGCACATTCAAGAAGTTTATTTACCCTTCAGGTGCTTCACAGGAATTTTTGTAATGTTTTCACAAAAAATTTAATTCAGATCCAATTTTTTTTATTTTATCAAGAGTAACAGGACAAATTGGACCCCCAAACGTTGTGAAATTTGTCCTGAGTATGCTGATACCTCATATATGGGGTGAACCACTGTTTGGGAACATGGCAGAGCTCGGAAGGGAAGGAGCGTCGTTTCACTTTTCAATTCAAAATTGGCTGGAATTGAAATCAGATGCCATGTCGCGTTTGGAGAGCCCCTGATGTGCCTAAACAGTGCAAACCCCCCACAAGTGATACCTTTTTGGAACGTACAGTACAGACCAAAAGTTTGGACACACCTTCTCATTCAACGATTTTTCAGTATTTTCATGACTATGAAAATTGTAGAATCACACTGAAGGCATCAAAGCTATGAATTAACACATGTGGAATTATACATTACACTTTACAAAAAAGTGTGAAACAACTGAAAATATGTCTTATATTCTAGGTTCTTCAAAGTAGCCAAGTTTTGCTTTGATTACTGCTTTGCACGCAGAAAAGGTGAACGGATGGACTCTACATGCCTGGTTCCCACCGTGAAGCATGGAGCAGGTGGTGTGATGTGTGGGGGTGCTTTGCTGGAGACACTGTTGGGGATTTATTAAAAATTGAAGGCATAGTGAACCAGCATGGCTACCACAGCATCTTGCAGCTGCATGTTATTCCATCCGGTTTGCATTTAGTTGGACCATCATTTATTTTTCAACAGGACAATGACACCAAACACACCTCCAGGCTGTGTAAGGGCTATTTGACCAAGAAGGAGAATGTTGGGGTGCTATGCCAGATGACCTGGCCTCCACAGTCACCAGACCTGAACCCAATCGAGATGGTTTGGGGTGAGTTGGACAGCTCACCGCTTCAATTTTGAATAAATCACCAACGGTGTCACCAGCAAAGCACCCCCACACCATCACACCACCTCCTCCATGCTTCACGGTGGGAACTAGACATGTAGAGTCCAGCCGTTCACCTTTTCGGCGTGCAAAGCAGTAATCAAAGCAAAAGGTGGCTACTTTGAAGAACCTAGACTATAAGACATATTTTCAGTTGTTTCACACTTTTTTGTAAAGTGTAATGTATAATTCCACATCTGTTAATTTATAGTTTTGATGCCTTCAGTGTGATTCTACAATTTTCATAGCCATGAAAATACAGAAAAATCTTTGAATGAGAAGGTGTGTCCAAACTTTTGGTCTGTACTGTATACCCCCTAAGGAACTTATCTAGATGTGTCGTGAGCACTTTGAAACCCAAAGTGCTTCACAGAAGTTTATAACGTAGAGCCGTAAAAAAATAAAAAATCATATTTTTTCCACAAAAATTATCTTTTCGCCAACAAATTTTTTTATTTTCCCAAGGGTAACAGGAGAAATTGTACCCCAAATGATGTTGTGCAATTTGTCATGAGTATGCTGATACCCCATATGTGGGAGTAAACCACTGTTTGGGTGCATGGCAGAGCTCAGAAGGGAAGGAGCACCGTTTGACTTTATCAACGCAGAATTGGCTGGAATTGAGATCAGATGCCATGTCGCATTTGAAGATCCCCTAATGTACCTAAACATTGGAAACCACCCCAATTCTAATACCAATCCTAACCCCAACACACCCCTAACCCTAATCCCAACCCTAGCCATAACCCTAACCACAAACCTAACCCTAACACACCCCTAACCCTAATCCCAACCCTAGCCCTAATTCCAACCCTAATCCCAACCTTAACCGTAATCCAAACCCTAACCCCAACTCTAGCCCCAACCCTACCCCTAACTTTAGCCCCAACCCTAACTTTAGCCCCAACCTAAACTTTAGCCCCAACCTAACCCTAAATTTAGCTCCAACCCTAACCCTAGCTTTAGCCCCATCACTAACCCTAATAGTAAAATGGAAATAAATACATTTTTTTTATTTATTATTTTTACCTAACTAATGGATGATAAAGAGGGGTTTGATTTACTATTTATAGCGGGTTTTTATAGCAGGTTTTATTGTTTGGCAGCTGTCACACACTAAAAGACGCTTTTTATTGCAAAAAATAGTTTTTGCATCACCACATTTTGAGAGCTATAATTTTTCCATATTTTGGCCCACAGATGTGAATGTGTTGGAGATGACTTCGGAGCTGAGGCTCCCTCCGGTGGTTGCTGAGGGTATTGAACCAATTAAGGAATGGGTGTCAGGTGGGGCTGACTGGCCTGAAATAGGTGAGCTAGCCTCCCATGATCCTCGCCGGTAATCAATTGTTGCTTCCAGGTCTTTGTTGGAATTTCAGATTACTTTCCTGCTATCATTCAGATAAGTGGCTTTCTGGGCTTTTTTTCTGTGGTTGGCTTTTCCTTGCTTTTTGCAGTCTTGCCTTGGACTTCAGCCGGGTACCCTTTGGGGGCTTGCGCTGCCCTCTGTTCTCATTTTGTATTTGCACTTGTTCTCTGTTCCATTGATATTTTTTTATTGCTGGGTAGCTGTGTGTCACACCAGAGATCTGATATAGGTGGTCGAGATCGTGTTGTCTCAGGTTTTTTGTAATTAGAAGTTATGGTATTTTTTATTAGGGTTTATCTGGGCTGCAGACAGAATTTCTCTCCTGTACTTACTTTCTAGACAGATTTGGGCCCCAACATTTGCTCATTCTATTTTCTGTCTGTGTTCGTGTTTTCCTATTGTCTAACCGCCATTACATGTTTGGGGGCTTTCTGTTTCTTTGGGGACTTTACTCCGGGGCAGTTAGCTTTCCTTTTTCTATCTTCAGGTGTAGCTAACTCTCCAGCTGTGCCGAGGAGTCTAGGATCACCGTAGGTACGCTCCACGGCTACTTCTAGTTGTGCGGTTAAGGTACTGCCACACTACACAATCCAGCTAGCGATCTCGTTAGCGTCGCATACTAATGAGATCGCTAGCGGGATTGTTTCTATATCGCTAGTGTCGGCCACATTTAGCGATATCGTTAAGGACGCTATCGCGGTTAGCGATATCCTTAACGACTTTAGCGGTACAAAAGTACCGCTAAATCGCTAAAAAAGGTGCCACACTCAGCGATATATACTTACCCAGCGGGAGCGCCGATGATAAAATAGGGTCCGGAACGATTCCAGCAACGAGCGAGATCACAGCAGGAAGCTCGTCGCTGGCAGATGCCGCACACAACAACATCGCTAACGGGATCGCTAAATAGTGACGTTTTTTAGCGATCCCGTTAGCGATGTTGTTTAGTGTGGCATACCCTTAAGTTTAGGGATCTGCAACCCATTAGGCTCCAGCCTCTCTGGTGTCTTGCTGCTTTGGCAGTATTTTGCTCCTGTCCTCCTCAGCTACCAAATCATAACAGTATTACCGGCCAGACTGAAAATTCTATGGTACTCAAAAGAAGCGAAGCATAGTGAGCATAAAGGAAAAAAAAGGGAGTTGTCAGAAAATTCATTTTTCATTTTCTGCTTGTTACATTTTTTCCCTCTTTCTCCCTGGGTGCTGAGGTTGAATTTTTCTTTGTCCTCAATGGAGATTGTGCAGTTGTCAGGTTGTGTTGAGCGGCTCGCCGCTGAGGTTCAGAATATTGCTGCCTATATCACTAGGTTGCCGGTTGTGGAACCTAGGATCCCCATGCCAGATTTATTTTTGGGGGATCAGTCTAAATTTCTGAATTTTAAAAATAACTGTAAGTTGTATTTTGCCCTGAAGCCTAAGTTCTCAGGAAGCTCTGCACAGCAGGTTCAAATTGTCATCTCCCTGTTGCGCGGCGACCCTCAGGATTGGGCTTTTTCCCTGACACCTGGGGATCCTGTTTTGAATGATGTTATTGTGTTTTTTCAGGCTCTGGGGTTATTGTACGATGAACCTAATGTCACTGATCAAGCGGAAAAAAACCTTGTTGGCATTGAATCAGGGTCATGAAGCTGCTGAGCTGTACTATCAGAAATTTCAAAAATGGGCAGTCCTTACTAAATGGAATGATGATGCTCTGGCAGCTCTTTTTCGGAAGGGTCTGGCAGAGACTGTAAAGGATGTAATGGTGGGATTCCCTGTTCCCTCTGGTCTCAATGACTCTATGTCATTAGCTATTCAAACTGACAGACGTTTGCGTGAGCGCAGAGGTATGCGTGAGATTGTGTTGCCTTGTGAGTCAGCTACTGAACCCATGCAGTGTGATAGAGTGACTTCTGGGGCACAGCGTCATGAGTTTCGAAAGCATAATAGGTTGTGTTTCTACTGTGGTGATGCATCTCATGCTATTTCCGTCTGCCTCAAGCGGGGAAGACGTTTTGCGTGCTCAGTTGTTTTGGGTAGTGTTCAAACTAAATTTCTGTTGACTGTTACCCTGATTTGCTCCCTGTCCACATTTTCGGCTCAGGCTTTTGTGGAATCAGGAGCAGCTATTAACCTGATGGATTTTGACTTTTCCAAAGGTTGTGGGTTTCCCATGATACCCCTTCGGAAGTTATTCCTTTGCTGGGCATTGATTCTACCCCTTTGGCGGAGAATAAACCCCAGTTTTCTACCCAGGTGAATAATGCGGTTTGACCCGGACCATCAGGAGAGTTGCAAATTTTTGATGTTGCATAATTTGCATGACATTATTGTACTGGGTTCCCTTGGTTACAGACTCATAATCCTGTTTTGGATTGGAAATCTGTGTCTGTGACCAATTGGGGTTGCCAATGTGTTAATACTGACTGACACTCCTGTTTTTTCTGCCCCCCCAATCTCAAGATGTTTTTTCTGCCTCCCCCAGTCTCAAGATGTCTCTGACTATTTGACCGAAATTTCTGATGTGTTTAGTGAGAATAAGTCTGCATCCTTGCCTCCTTGACTCCACAGGAGTTATGATTGCGCTATTGAGTTAGTGCCTGGTGGTAAATTTCCTAAGGGTCGGCTTTTTAATTTGTCTGTACCCGAACATGATACTATGCGTTCTTATATCAAGGAGTCTTTGGAGAAGGGTCATATCAGACCTTCCTCTTCACCCTTGGGCGCCGGCTTTTTCTTTGTGGCCAAAAAGGATGGTTCATTGAGGCCGTGTATTGACTATCGCCTCCTGAATAAAATCACTGTTAAATATCAATATCCGTTACCCTTGATTTCTGACCTATTTTCCAGAGTGAAAAGTGCTAGCTGGTTTACCAAGCTTGACCTCAGGGGGGAGTATAATCTTATTCGCATCAAGCACGGTGATGAATGGAAGACGGCGTTTAATACCCCAGAGGGGCATTTTGAGTACCTAGTGATGCCTTTTGGGCTCACTAATGCCCCTTCCGTCTTCCAGTCTTTTATGAATGATATTTTCAGGGATTTCGTGGATAAATTTCTGATCGTTTATTTGGACGATATCTTGATTTTTTCCAACGACTGGGACTCTCATGTGGAGCATGTTCAGATGGTGTTCCAGATTTTGAGAGAAAATGCACTATATGTGAAGGGATCAAAATGTCTTTTTGGCGTACAGAAGGTTTCATTTCTGGGATTCATTTTGTCTCCGTTTGTTATTGAAATGGACCCGGTCAAAGTACAGGCCATTTGTGATTAGGTTCAACCTACTACATTGAAGGCTCTTCAGAGATTTTTGGGTTTTGCTAATTTTTATCGTAAATTTATTGGTAATTTCTCCGGTATTGTGAAACCACCGACTGATTTGACCAAAAAGGGTTCTGATGTGGTGAATTGGCATCCTGAGGCAGTTTCTGCGTTTCAGGAACTTAAGCAGAGATTCACTTCTGCTCCTGTTCTGCGGCAGCCTGATGTTTCTCTACCATTTCAGGTTGAGGTTGATGCTTCTGAGATTGGGGCAGGTGCCTTTTTGTCCCAAAGGGATCCGGAGACCTCTAAGAGTAACCCTTGTGCCTTCTTCTCTCTAAAAATTTTCCCCAGCTGAACGTAATTATGACGTGGGAAATCGGGAGTTATTGCTATGAAGTGGGCCGTTGAAGAGTGGAGACATTGGCTGGAAGGAGCCAAACATCAGGTAGTGGTCCTCACGGACCATAAGAACCTAGTTTATCTCGAATCAGCCAAGCGACTTAATCATAGACAGGCCAGGTGGGCCTTGTTTTTCACATGTTTTAATTTTGTGGTTTCTTTTCTCCCGGGCACTAAGAATGTTAAGGTGGATGCCCTCTCG
Source organism: Oophaga sylvatica (assembly GCA_033576555.1). NCBI lineage: Eukaryota > Metazoa > Chordata > Amphibia > Anura > Dendrobatidae > Oophaga > Oophaga sylvatica. Next base: position 436,314,910 of record JARQOD010000004.1, read on the forward strand.
AGGAGTTTCTTTGCAGATTCTCCTGAGGTAACTGAGCCTGCTGTTATTCTAAAAGAGGGTGTAGTTCTGTCCGCTATCTCGCCCAATTTGAGCCTGGCTCTGAAGGAATGTCAGGAGGATAAACCTGAATGCTGCCCTGTGGGGAAATTGTTTGACCCAGACCAGTGGAGGAAGAATGTTATGTCTGAGATTCATTGATCCACATTGGCTGGTCATCCCGGTATTTTTGGTACCGGAGATTTGGTGAGTCGGTCCTTTTGGTGGCCTACTTTGTCTCGTGACGTCAGGGACTTTGTGCAGTCCTGTGGGACTTGCTCTCGTTCCAAACCTTGCTCTCGCTCTAGTGGTTTGTTAATGCCATTACCTGTGCCCAAGAGGCCTTGGAACTATATCTCTATGGATTTTATTTCCGACCTCCCTGTCTCTCAGAGAATGACTGTTATCTGGGTGATCTGTGATAGATTTTCCAAGATGATACATCTTGTGCCACTACCTAAGTTGCCTTCCTCCTCCGAATTGGTGCCTTTATTCTTTCAGCAGGTAGTTCGGTTGCACGGCATTCCAGAAAACATTGTGTCTGACAGAGGAGTCCAATTTGTTTTCAGATTTTGGAGGACATTTTGTTCTAAACTTGGAGTTCAGTTACCTTTCGCCTCTGCATTTCACCCTCAGACCAATGTACAAACTGAGAGAACAAACCAGACCTTGCAGACCTTTTCAGATGAAAATTTGAAACTTTGTAATATATCTTATCAGAGCGATCAGTTTCGTTCTCCGCCAGGACTGAGCTTTCAGTCACAAAATTCTTAATTTCCTGGTAAAATCTGCATTTAGTGTAGACAGATTATTACATTACTGAGATAGGAGATGGCGGCTGCTAATGATAAGGTCCTATGTAGAGGGAAGGGAGGAGATGTAGGCAGAGCTCCTCCCTCTCCTTCTGCAAAGAATAAAAACCAACTGTGGTCTCGTAAAAATCTGTCTTCACCGAATAAAGATTTTACCTGGGAATTAAGAATTTTGAAAATGACTGATTGATCTAGGAGAAAGAAGCAGATTCATCAGATAAGATATATTGCAAAGTTTATTCAAGCTATGTGAAATATTTGTCTTATTTTGATCTGTGTGGTAGATACTTTTTTCTTATGGCACCTAGTCCTCCTTAATTCCCAAAAACACAAGATTCCTACATAATCTATTATGTTCAAATAAAAGGACTGACACCACCGAAAAGGAGGTCAGACTTTGGACTGTGCTTGCCTCCCTGTAATCAGATGGGGTTCTGTCTGCATCCTGTTTTTCATGAATTCAGACAGAACCTCCTGGCAAACACATTGACATGAAGGCTAAACTTTATGTGAACCTAGTCCTATATATCTCTTGCATTTTATTCATCCAAGTAGCCATAGGTCCTTTTCCAGACGCTTCATAACTGTTAGGGGAGTTGTAAAATGTGCCAAAATTTGGGGCAGGGATTTTTAGCTTAGTAAATCTCTTCTAGTGAATGATGTTATGTGTAATCTTGGAAACCTTTTCTATTTGATCATTGTACAAAGAAAAGAGGCAAAGGCAATTTTGCAAATAGTATATGGAGCTTTTTATATAGACCCAAGTATTTTATGCATTGAAGCAATAAAAAGGTTGTGTGAGAATGGCTCAATAAGTTGAGATCCACTACTGCTTTCAAAAGCTAAATATTCTATTTTTACTCAGATGTGCTTTTTAACCCCTTTACCCTAGAGGGTGGTTTGCACGTTAATGACCAGGCCAATTTTTACAATTCTGACCACTGTCCCTTTATGAGGTCATAACTCTGGAACGCTTCCATGGATCCCAGTCATTCTGACACTGTTTTCTCGTGACATATTGTATTTCATGATAGTATAAAATTTATTTGATATGACTTGCATTTATTTGGAAAAATAATGGAAATTTGGCAAAAATTTGGAAAATTTCGCAATTTTCAAATTTTTGAATTTTCATGACCTTAAATCCCAGAGAGATGTCACACAAAATACTTAATAAATAACATTTCCCACATGTTTACTATACATCAGCACAATTTTGGAACCAAAATTTTTTTGTTAGGAAGTTTTAAGGGTTAAAAGTTAAACAGCGATTTGTCATTTTTACAACACCATTTTTTTTGGGGGACCACATCACATTTGAAGTCACTTTGAGGGGTCTATATGACAGAAAATAACCAAAAGTGACATCATTCTAAAAACTGCACCCCTGAAGGTGCTCAAAATCACAATCAAGAAGTTTATTAACCTTTAAGGTGCTTCACAGGAATTTTTGGAATGTTTAAAAAAAAATTAACATTTAACTTTTTTTCGCAAAAAAATGAATTTCAGATCTATTTTTTATTTTACCAAGGGTAACAGGAGAAATTGGACCCCAAAAGTTGTTGTACAATTTGGCTGGAATTGAGATTGGACACCATGTTGTGTTTGGAGAGCCCTGATGTGCCTAAACAGTGGAAACCCCCACAAGTGACACCATTTTGGAAACTTGACCCACTAACAAACTTATCTAGATGTGTGGTGAGCACTTTGAACCCCTAAGTGCTTCACAGAAGTTTATAATGTACGGCCGTAAAAATAAAAATCATATTTTTTCACAAAAATGATCTTTTTGCCCCATTTTTTTTCACAAGGGTAACAGAAGAAATTAGACCCCAAGAGTTAATGTGCAATTTGTCCTGAGCATGCTGATACCCCATATGTGGGGGTAAACTACTGTTTGGGTGCATGGCAGAGCTCAGAAGGGAAGGAGCACCGTTTGACTTTTTCAACGCCGAATTGGCTGGAATTGAGATCAGATGCATGTCATGTTTGGAGAGCCCCTGATGTGCCTAAACAGTGGAAACCACCCAATTCTAATTACAACCCTAACCCCAAAACACCCCTAACCCTAATCCCAACCCTAACCATAACCCTAACCACAAACCTAGCCCCAACACATCCCTAACCCTAATCCCAACCGTAACCCTAACTTTAGCCCCAACCTTAACCTTAACTTTAGCCCCAACCCTAACTTTGGCCATAACCCTAACCCTAATGGGAAAATGGAAATAAATACATTTTTTATTTTTATTATTTTTCCCTAACTAAGGGAGGTGATGAAGGGGGGTTTGATTTACTATTTGTTGCAGATTTTTATAGCGGGTTTTTATGTTTGGCAGCTGTCATACGCTAAAAAACATTTTTTATTGCAAAAAATAGTTTTTGCATCACCACATTTTGAGAGCTATAATTTTTCAATATTTTTGCCCACAGAGTCATGTGAGTTTGTGTTTTTTGCGGGACGAGTTGATGTTTTTATTGGCACCATTTTCAGGCACATGACATATTTTGATCGCTTTTTATTCCGATTTTTGGGAGGCAGAATGAACAAAAACCAGCAATTCATGAAATTCTTTTGGGAGGGCGTTTATACCGTTCTGAGAGAGGAAAAATTGATAAAGCGGTTTTACTGTTCGGGTCAGTACAATTATAGCGATACCTCATTTATATCATTTTTTTATATTTTGGTGCTCTTACTAGTGTTGAGCGATACGATACCGCAAGTATCGGGTATCGGCCGATATTAGCTCTATCGGCCTTTCGATACTTCGTTTCGATATTTTCCATATATCGTATACCGGAATCGGAAGTTCCCATAATTCTTTGAGAGGCAATGTGATTATAGTCAGCCAATGAGGAAACCTAAGAAGTGTGGGCACATCCTGTACTGCTGCGGTCATGTTAACTAATGGCATGGCTGTGATTGGATGCTGAAATGATGTCAGAATGCACTATAAAAGGCGCCGCCGCCATTTTAGCGTCACTGTGCTGTGAATTCAGTAAGGGACAGAACGCTGCTGTGCTGACTCTGAGGGACAGTTAGAGATTGCGATTTAGTGTACTGTGCTGTAGGCAGGCTAGCACCAAACGCTGTGTAAAGCTTCCTTTTGCCTGCAGTGTTGTTTTAACAGCTCTGCAAGGTGTGTGTGAGTGCAGGTGACGCTGCAGTTTGCTCTGCATGCAACGCTGTCTGTAGGCATCTGCATGTGTCACTCACAGACTCTTTTTTTTTTCTTCAGTGTAATTCTTGCAGCTCCATGCAATTTAACTATTAGTGTGACGCGCTTCCATCCGTATCCAATACATTGGTTGCAAACACTATAGAAGTAGACAAAGGAGTAGCCTTTCACAGATTGTGAACAGTTGTGTTTCAGTGTTCACTTCAGTCTGTGTTTTTTATTTTTTGAGTGCACATCACGCTCCAGTTACTTGTTCAAGCACTGCTGCTTGTACTCTGCTGAGCGTGTCTCAGTGCCTCATCCTTTTCATTTATCTCCAATTGGTTCTGCTCCATTCCATTTAAAATATAATCTATTAGTGTGACGCGCTTCCATCCGTATACAATACATTGGTTGCAAACACTATAGAAGTAGACAAAGGAGTAGCCTTTCACAGATTGTGAACAGTTGTGTTTCAGTGTTCACTTCAGTCTGTGTTTTTTATTTTTTGAGTGCACATCACGCTCCAGTTACTTGTTCAAGCACTGCTGCTTGTACTCTGCTGAGCGTGTCTCGGTGCCTCATCCTTTTCATTTATCTCCAATTGGTTCTGCTCCATTCCATTTAAATTATAATCTATTAGTGTGACGCGCTTCCATCCGTATACAATACATTGGTTACAAACACTATAGAAGTAGACAAAGGAGTAGCCTTTCACAGATTGTGAACAGTTGTGTTTCAGTGTTCACTTCAGTCTCTGCGTAATAACCACACTTAGGCCTTATAACTTTTCTGACTTTCTTTATCAATCTACCAAGATGAAGAAGTCAGTGAGTAAGGCACGTGGTCGTGGCCGTGGAGTTTCAGCAGGGAGAGGACGTGGGATTCTGTGGCTGCTGCCGCCCTCAGTGACACAGCATCCACCAGTTTTCCCCGTGAGCGTTCCTTTATGCGCACTTTGGTAGGAGCTCGGCGTGCCCCCTGCTGCGGGAAGAACAAATTGAAGCCGTTGTTGGTTGGATGGCAGCCAATGCATCGACTTCAATTCCTTCCACCTCCTCTCAGGAACACAACACTGTTGAGCAACCATCTGTCTGTTCACCGCCTGTCAAATTGCCCAGGCAGTCAGAGAGTTCTGTACAGGAGCCAGCTGAGTCTCTGCTTCTGTTCTCAGAATCTGTTGGCTCGCAAACACGGGCACAGGCAAGCAGCATTCTGCAATTTGAAGAAGAGGGAGTATGCAGTGATGCGCAACAGCTGCGTCTCTCTCAATCTGAAGAGGCGGGTGAGCCAGTGCCGATGGACAGCACACCGCAGAACGTATCTTATGATGATGATGAGACTCAGGTGCCAGGTTTTGTGGAGCATGGTGCTGCCCAGACCATCCAACAGCAGCAGGTGTTGGAAGAGGGTAGTGGAGATTATGAAGTCCGAGACCCAACATGGCATGAGCAACAGGAAGGTGGTGGGAGCAGCTCTGAGGAAGAGATTGTCCCAACGGTACAAAGAGGAGGGAGAGGTAGGCTGCAGACTCGCTTGCCTGTAGCCTCCAGTTTGGCACCTGTTGGGAGCAGTTCTCTTAGAAATGTCAAAATTGGCGCTCCCATGACTTGCACTGCGTGGTCCTTTTTTGACAGACTTGTAGATGATATTTGCTATGTTCAATGCAAGCTGTGTAAGCAAAAAGTTAAAAGAGGTAAAAATATCAGTAACCTGAATACCACAAATATGTGGAAACATGTACGGACAAAGCACGTAGCTGAGTTACAAAGACACACTGGAGATGTAGGCCAACGTACAGCAGCACCTACATCTTTAGGTCGTGTTCGAGCCTCTACCTCCAGCTCACACACACCTGGTTCGGCTTCCTCACAGGATCTCCATGGAAGAACCTCTGTCACTGTTGTCCATAGACAAACTGTTATTCCACCCACAGCAGCAAGTTCACAGTCATCGTCACACTCCCAGAACAAAAAACAGCCATTGGTAACACAGGCATGGGATAAAAGACGGCCATACTCGGCAAACCATCCACGAGCACAGGCTCTGAATGCTGGCCTTGCAAAACTCCTGTCCCTTGAAATGCTGTCATTCAGGCTGGTGGAGACTGACAGTTTCAGGAACTTTATGGCATTGGCAGTCCCACAATATAATGTGCCAAGCCGATTTTATTTCAGCAGGCAAGCTGTCCCTGCTCTGCAAAAACATGTCGAGGGAAACATTAAACATGCGCTACTAAACGCCGTCAGTAGCAGGGTCCACCTGACCACCGATGCGTGGACCAGTACCCATGGCCAGGGACGATACCTTTCCCTCACTGCCCATTGGGTCAATGTTGTGGAGCCGGGTACAGATCTTGCCAGTGGCGCTGTACGTGTTCTGCCAACTCCAAGGATTGCAGGAATCCAGTCTGTACACATTGATTCCTCCTCCTACTCCAGTTCCTCAGAATCATCGCTGCACGAGCCGTCACGGTATACCTCCACATGGACCCGTGAACGCTTACCTGTTGCGACCGATATGAGCACAGCCGTGGCCAAACGTCAACAGGCCGTCCTGAAATTAATTTCCATGGGGAATCGAAGCCACACAGCGCAGGAGCTCTGGGATGCCATCAAGCAGGAGAGCGACGTGTGGTTTTTGTCAGCTAATCTCCAGCCAGGCTTGGTAGTGTGTGACAATGGCCGAAATCTGGTGGCAGCTCTGGGCCTTGGCAACCTCACTCACATACCATGTCTGGCACATGTGCTCAACTTGGTCGTGCAGAGTTTTTTGAGGGACTATCCGGATCTTGATGCACTGCTGCACAAGGTCCGCCTAGAGTGCGCTCACTTGCGACGTTCCAGCATGGCCAGATCGCGCATTGCAGCTCTGCAACTCAGATTTCGCCTTCCTGAACATCGCATCATATGTGACGTACCCACCAGGTGGAATTCCACGTTACATATGTTGGAGCGGTTGTGTGAGCAGCAGCCAGCAGTAATGGAGTATCAGCTGCAACAGGCGCAATCAACTCGCAATTTGCGCCGTTCACACTTCACCACTACTGAGTGGGCCTCTATGAAGGACATCTGCGACGTTTTGCGTGCGTTTGATGTCTCAACGCGGATGGCGAGTGCAGATGATGCACTAGTCAGCATGACTGTCCCCCTTATCTGCCTGCTTCAGAAATCACTGAAAGCACTAAAGGAAGAGGTTTTGGAAGAGGTGGAGGATGAGGAGTCACAAATTCAATTACCTTCAGGACAGTCAGCGCAACGTGGTTCCTCACAAAGGGCTGGGCAGGGCTCACTTTGTGAGGAGGATGAGGAGGAGGAGGAGTCAATGGAGGAGGAAGAAATCCCTACAGAGGGAGGTACACAACGCTGTAGTCAGTATGTAGAGCGAGGGTGGGGTGATGCAGAGGAGACAGAGATGACGCCTCTTCCAGAGGACAGCCTTTGTTGGCCAGTTGGGAGTCTGCAGCACATGGTTGATTTCATGCTTCAGTGCCTGAGAAACGACCGCCGCATCGCCCACATTCTCAGCACGTCAGATTATTGGGTGTACACCCTCCTAGACCCTCGCTACCGGGACAACTTACAAACCCTCATCACACCGGTGAACCGGGACCGTAAAATGCAGGAGTACCAAGACACACTGGTGCAATCCATACTGTTGTACATTCCAGCCGAGAGAGCTGCTGCTGCTGCTACTGCTTTACAAAGCAGCTCTGTGCGTCGAGGCAGTGTAGACACCTCTACAACAAGAGGGAGCAGAAGCAGCGCCTCTGCACAGGGCAAGAACTGTATGTTACAAATGTGGCAAAGTTTTGTGACAGCGCCAGCAAGGTCTACACCATCCGAGACGGCTCCAGTCACCAGGAAAAAACGTTTCCGTAAGATGGTGACAGACTACTTGGCTTTCCCTCTAAGTGTACTCCCAGATGCCTCTTCCCCTTTCAAATTTTGGGTCTCTAAGTTGGATACATGGCCAGAGCTTAGCCAGTATGCATTGGCGGTGCTGGCTTGCCCTGCTGCCAGTGTATTATCTGAGCGTGTCTTTAGTGCTGCAGGTGGTGTAGTAACAGACCGTCGCATGCGACTATCCTCAGAGAATGTAGACCGGCTTACTTTTCTGAAAATAAACAAGGCATGGATCTCACCTGAATTTGCCTGTCCGTTTTCAGATTAAATAACTGTTTGGCAACGTTTTCCATGTCTCCTGTTATGTTCATCTTTCTACCACCTGAACTCTACTCCCTGGGCTACAACACCGCCATTTGTTGCTCGTAAGTAATTGGCAGGGGTACTGACTCCTGGCCAGCCTGGTTACAGCACGACAGCTGTTTCCTGGCAGTGTGAACGTCAATTATCCTCCAATAAGTTGTGCTGTCGTGTTGCATTCGGGTTAGCCGACTCTATGGTGCCTGCAGTTTAGGTGATTCCTATGTGTGCTGTGGGATATGTAAATAAAGGCGGTTTTCCATTGTGACAATAGGACAAGCACCCACTGTAGGACTGTGTGATTCGGTAACTGCGGACGGCTTGCGTCCTGTCAACTTACATTTTCATGGGTGCGTTCTTCTACCCGTCCGGGGTCCAGTACCGTCAAGTGGTTCTCCCCAGTGCCTTTGGCCTAGGTGCCTCCATCTCCGTATCCGAGTTCCACCAACGTCTGCTGGTCCTTGGTAGTGCTTTGGAGCACAGGTACCTCCTGCTTAGTAACCGTGTCACAGTAACGTCAGCTGGTACTCGGTTGTGACATTGCCTCTTTTCCTTCTGCTACCCGTCCGGGGTCGAGTACCGTCAAGTGGTTCTCCCAGTGCCTTTGGCCTAGGTGCCTCCATCTCCGTATCCGAGTTCCACCAACGTCTGCTGGTCCTTGGTAGTGCTTTGGAGCACAGGTACCTCCTGCTTAGTAACCGTGTCACAGTAACGTCAGCTGGTACTCGGTTGTGACATTGCCTCTTTTCCTTCTGCTACCCGTCCGGGGTCCAGTACCGTCAAGTGGTTCTCCCCAGTGCCTTTGGCCTAGGTGCCTCCATCTCCGTATCCGAGTTCCACCAACGTCTGCTGGTCCTTGGTAGTGCTTTGGAGCACAGGTACCTCCTGCTTAGTAACCGTGTCACAGTAACGTCAGCTGGTACTCGGTTGTGACATTGCCTCTTTTCCTTCTGCTACCCGTCCGGGGTCCAGTACCGTCAAGTGGTTCTCCCCAGTGCCTTTGGCTAGGTGCCTCCATCTCCGTATCTGAGTTCCACCAACGTCTGCTGGTCCTTGGTAGTGCTTTGGAGCACAGGTACCTCCTGCTTAGTAACCGTGTCACAGTAACGTCAGCTGGTACTCGGTTGTGACATTGCCTCTTTTCCTTCTGCTACCCGTCCGGGTTCCAGCACAGTCAGCTGGTCCTCGTTACTTCCATTGTCTCTTGCTCCATCTGATACCCGTCAGGGTTCCAGTAACGTCAGCTTTTTCTCGGAAATTAGACGACCTTAAAGACCACCCAGAAGAAGATGACGACAACAAGGACGACGAGCATGAAGCCAACCAGCCTGAACACCATCACAAAGAAAAATAAAGATTACCCAGAAGAAGATCACCAACAGGACAAAGAAGGTTAAGACAAACTACAAGATACAGAACAAGAGACAGAAGAACAATAAGCAGAAGATCAAAAAGCAGAAGAACATGAAGTATAAGACCAAAATGAAGAGCAAAATATATGCTCTAAATTCTAAGCAGAAGAAGACTAAGCAGTGTATGGGGGTGAGTCTGTTCCTCCTCGTGGTGCCCCTGGAAATGCCTGCTGCTGCTGCAGGCTAAACTGAACACGGACAAATACTGTTGTAATTTAAATCTTTTGTGACAGCAAGAACGGAAGGATGAACAATTCATACTTTTACAGATTACAAGTACAGGAATCTCTGTCACAAATAAGAATATGATGAAGAAGATGAAGAGGAAGAAGATGAAGAATTTGAATATAAAGAAGATTAATTAGTTTAATAATAACAATATGAGTAATGTAAACAAAAACATGAATAGCAAGAAGTTTAAGAAGAAGATTAAGAAGGTGAAGATGAAGAATAATTTGATGAGAAAGATGATGCTGCTGCTGAAGATTATGAAGGAGAAAGTATGGCACTGGCAAAAGTTAAAAAGGTGAAGAGCATGGAAGTTGTGAAACATACATATTTGCCAAAATAGAAAAAAGGTTAACAAACAACATTGTCAATTTGTTAGTCAATCCAAACGTATTTCCAAAAAAATATATATTAATGCTATTCCAATGCATTGGGTTAAACATGTATGCCTTTATTGTCTCCTCAACCTCCCCCAATACATTCTACATTAGTCTTTGTTGTTTTCCTTCATGTACAATTAACCAACAAGGCAAGAATGTTTTTTTTAATGTCGATATCTGGTTCCCATAGACTTACATTGGACTTCCGGTATCGGAATCGGATATCGACGATATTTAGTGATATCGGCGATACCATTCCGATCCGATATTTTTAGATATCGAGCAGTATCGCTCAACACTAGCTCTTACACAATAAAAACAATTTTATATAAAGAATTATTTTTGCATCGCTTTATTCTGAGAGCTATAACTTTTTTATGTTTTCGCTGATGACGCTGTATGGCGGCTCATTTTTTACGTGAAAAGATGTTGTTTTCAGCGTTTCCATACTTATTTATATCTTTTTTTTGAGTCGCGTGTTATTCCACTTTTTGTTCAATGGTATGATGATAAGGATTGTTTTTTTGCCTTGTCTTTTTGTGGGGGTTCACTAAAGGGGTTAACTAGTGGGACAGTTTTACAGATCGGGTCGTTACAGACACAGCGATACTAAATATGTGTAATTTTTTTTTTTATTTATTTACATAAAGAAATGTATTTATTGGGGAATTATTTCTTTATTTAGGATTTTTAAAAAAAATATTTTTTCACGTTTTTTTTTATTTTTTACTTTATTACGTTGTCCCAGGATGGAACATCATTATATCATGTCAGATCGCTGATCTGACGCTTTGGACTGCACTGTGTCAAATCAGTGATCTGACTGGCAGTGGAGGAGGCTTGCCGGTGCCTGCTCTCAGCAGGCACTGACAAGCCACCTCACTGCAGGACCCAAGAGGACCCTGCGGCCATCTTGGAGCCGGGGGTCTCCATGGAGATCCTCAGAACAACGCAATGTGCCCCCTCCCAGTGCGATGCTTCTATATGCCACCTGAACGCTGCGATCATGTTTGATCGCAGTGTGCTGGGGGTTAAAGTGCCAGGAGCAGTCTGCGACTGCTCCTGGCACTTAGTGCCTGGTCAAAACAGTTTTGCTCCTGATTTATTAGCCAGGTGCAAGAATAGAAGTGACTAATCACACTTTTAGATTTTGAAAAAACATAACATTAAGTAGAAAAATAAAAATATTTGAAATTCAGAAGATGCTGGTACAATAATAATAATACTGTGTACCGTTTACAAAAAATCGATGAATACTTTCATCCATTAGACAAGAGCATCTAAGGTGTACCTTATGGTAACCAAAAATTATATGTTCGCAACTTTCAGAGCGCAGAGCTCTTCTTCAGGCAGATTACATTGATAATAGAAAGCACATTAGATGCTTACTATAGTAGAATTGTTCAAGACTGGAGGTGTGATCTCAAAGATAGCAAGGAATCAAATTACATTTTCTTACAATGCTCTCCATTTGTAAGAATGCTAATTGATTTCTTTGCTTATCTTGAAGGCATCCACTCCAGGCTTGAACATTTCTACTATAGTAAGCATTAATTGTCTTTCTAAATTCAAATGTAATCTGCCTGAAGAGGAGCCTTGCGCTCTGAAACTGCAACATATAATTTTCTGGTACCAATAAAGGTATCACCTTAAGATCTTTGTCATAATTGGATGGAAAGTATTCACACAGAAAAGATGCTTGAATGTGAGGTACAGGTAATAATCAAGAAGTAGTAGCTGAGTATATAATGTTTCTATTCCCTAATTCATTGTGAATTTCGTATAGCAAAAACTAATAAAAATAACACAAAATTATCAATACCATTGAGGTGCCAGTGCCAAAACAATAATAGAATCAAATTAACAGAGTACTAATTGTGGTCACAAAAATCTCAACTATTGAAATCTATCATTTTTGGAAAAATAAACCATTAGAACAATAAATATTTGTTATTTCAGTGTCCAGCCATTAAATGGCTTTGGAAACCACAATTAATAGGTGCAACAAAATTATGATCAATACACCTAGGACTTTCTCCTATAGACTGCGCTATTTATGACATCTTTGTTACACTGTAACATCCTATTAGAGTCTAGCCAGATAAAATAGAGAAAAGAGTACCCCATTTTTTTACTAAGTTTTTGAAACAGTGGAGCTGAGAAAATATAGTATACCTGAAATTTGCTGCAATATGGGAATGTCTGCGCACCTGTACCTTCTTAGCCCCGACGCACGCGTTTCGCCCTGCTTCTTCGGGGGGTGCTGGGCACTGGCACTTCAATATGTATTGAATAATTTTGTGTTTATTTTTATTAGTTTTTTGCTACTACGAGATTTACAATGGAATTAGGGAATAGAAACATTGTATACTCAGCTGCTACTTATTGATTTCTTTACCTGTACCTCCTATTTCAAGCATCTTTTCTGAAATTTTGAATGTTTTTTATTTTTATACTTAATAAATGTTATGTTTTTTGAAACTCTATAAGAGTGATTAGTCACTTATATTCTTGCACCTGGCTAATAAATCAGGAGCACAACTGTTTTAATTGGAGTTTTATATAGAATCATAGAATCATAGAATGGTAGAGTTGGAAGGGACCTCCTGGGCCTTCTGGTCCAACCCCCTGCTCAAAGCAGGATTCTCTAAATCATCCCAGACAGATGTCTATCCAGCCTCTGTTTGAAGACTTCCATTGAAGGAGAACTCACCACCTCTTGTGGCAGCCTGTTCCACTCATTGATCACCCTAACTGTCAAAAAGTTTTTTCTAATATCTAATTGTGTCTCCTCCCATTCAGTTTCATCCCATTGCTTCTAGTCTTTCCTTTGCAAATGAGAATAAAGATGATCCTTCTACAATGTGAACAGCCCTTGAGATATTTGTAGACAGCTATTAAGTCTCCTCTCAGTCTTCTTTTTTGCAAGCTAAACATTCCCAAATCCTGCAACCGTTCCTCATAGGACATGGTTTGCAGACCGGTCACCATTCTGGTGGCTCTTCTCTGAACTTGCTCCAGTTCGTTGATGTCTTTTTTAAAATGTGGTGCCCAAAACTGGACACAGTATTCCAGATGAGGTCTGACCAAAGAGGAGTAGAGGGCAATAATGACCTCACGTGATCTAGACTGTATGCTTCTGTTGATACATCCTAGAATTGCATTTGCCTTTTTTGCTGCTGCATCACACTGTTGACTCATGTTAAGTCTGTGATCAATTAGTATACCCAAGTCTTTTTCACATGTGCTGTTACTTAGCCCTATTCCTCCCATTTTGTATATGCTTTTTTCATTTTTATTGCCCAGATGTAGTACTTTGCATTTTTCCCTGTTAAAATCCATTCTGTTAGTTGCTGCCCACTGCTCCAGTTTATGTATATCTTTTTGAATCCTCTCTCTCTCTTCTCTAGTATTAGCTACCCCTCCTAGCTTTGTGTCATCAGCAAATTTGATCAGTTTACCCTCAATTCCTTCATCTAAATCATTGATAAGATGTTGAACAATACAGGGCCCAAAACAGAGCCTTGTGGTACCCCACTTGAGACATTCTTCCAACTGGATGTGCAGCCATTTACAACCACTCTTTGGGTCCGATCACTAAGCCAGTTATGAATCCACCTAACAGTTGCCTTGTCCATTCCATACTTAGTCATTTTTTCAATAAGGATTGTGTGAGATACTTTGTCAAATGCTTTGCTGAAGTCAAGATATACTATATCTACAGCATTTCCCTGATCCACCCAGTCAGTGATTCTGTCATAGAAGGAAATTAAGTTAGTCTGACATGACTTATTAGTTACAAACCCATGCTGACTCTGTTTAATCACTTCATTCTTATCCAGGTACTTGCATACATGTTCTTTAATAATTTTTTCAAAGATCTTTCCTGGTATAGAAGTCAGACTCACCGGCCTGTAGTTCCCTGGGTCCACCTTCTTCCCCTTTTTGAAGATAGGAACAACATTTGCTCTTCTCCAGTCTTCTGGGACTTCTCCTGTTCTCCAAGAATTTTCAAAGATTATGGACAGTGGTTCAAGAATTTCTTCTGCTATCTCCTTCAGTACCCTGGGGTGTAATTCATCTGGACCTGGAGACTTGAATTCATTTATGTTAGCTAAGTGTTTCCTCACTGTCTTTCTGTTTATAGATATCCTGGATTCTTCTATTCCTTTAATAGGACAGTGAAGATCAGTTGATGTTACATTTCCTTTCTGAGAGAAAACAGATGCAAAATAGGAATTTAAAAGTTCAGCCTTCTCAACATCCTGACTTACCATTTCATCATTTTCATCCTGTAAAAATCCTATAGCATCTTTGACTTTTCTTTTACTTTTGACGTATCCCCAAAATCCTTTTTTGTTGCTTTTGACGTCACTTGCAAGCCTTAATTCATTGTCAGCTTTAGATAATCTGATTTGTGCCCTGCAGGTTCTGCAGACGGCATTATATTCTTCTTTAGATATGCCTCCCTCTTTCCATTTGATAAACATTTCTTTCTTCCTTCTTAGCATGTGTTTAAGTTCTATGTTCATCCATCCTGGTTTCCTTAAATGCTTCCCATTCTTCCCTCTTTTCGGAATTGTTAACGATTGTGCTTTGAGAATCTCATTTTTCAAGATTTTCCATCCTTCCTGGACATTTTTGTCCTTAAGGATATCCAGCCATTGGATCCCTCCAATTCTCTTTCTGAGTTCCTTAAAATCTGCCTTTCTGAAATCTAACCTTGACGTCTGAGTCTTCACAGGTCTTCCTCCTCTTGTTATCCAAAATTCTAAAATAGCATGGTCACTACCTCCTAGAGTCCCAGCCACTCTTACCTCCTCCACCATTTCCTCCCTGTTTATGAGGATTAGATCCAAGGTAGCAGATCCCCTTGTTTTCTCCATTACCTTTTGGAAGATAAAGTTGTCAGCAAGAGAGGATAAGAATTTCCTGGACCTGTTAGTTTTGCCTGAGAGAGATTCCCAACAAATGTCTGGATAGTTGAAATCTCCCATGACCACTATGTCATATTTTTTGGAGAACTTGGCCATTTGATGCATAAAGAGTTCATCCATATCTTCAGCTTGCACAGGCGGCCTGTAGTAAATGCCTACAATGGTGTCCTTTCCATTGTTCTGTCCTTGTATTCTTACCCAAACAGTTTCCACAGAACTCCCAGTCTCTGAAGCGTCAATCTCTGTGCAGATATACGCTTTTCTAACATACAATGCAACACCTCCTCCTCGTTTATCAAGTCTGTTTCTTGCAAATAAGTTGTATCCTTCTAGCCTTGTATTCCAATCATGTGTATCGTCCCACCAAGTCTCAGTGATTCCAATGACATCATATTTCTTCTCCTGCGTTAGTAGCTCCAGTTCTCCTTGTTTGTTGCCCATACTTTGTGCATTCGTATAGAAACACTTTAGTTTGTGATTGGTTTCTCTTCCTTCAATATTTTTATTATGTAAATTTTTTTGTCTTTGTTCTTCCCCTTCACTTCTAATAGCAAAATCTCAATAGTATTTGTCAAGTGTATGGCTTTTGCTGGCATTTTGCTTCCCTTCCCACATTGTTCTAGTTTAAAGCTCTCCTGATGAGTGTAGCAAGGCGACTTCCAAATACATGTTTTCCAGTCTTCGTAAGGTGCACCCCATCTCTAGCAAGTAGTCCATCGTATAGGTAATTCACTCCGTGATCCAGAAATCAAATCCTTGCTGACGGCACCATCGACGTAGCCAGTTGTTCACCTGCAGAATCTTATTCCACCTCCTTGTTCCATGGCCATCCACTGGGAGGATGGAAGAGAAGACCACCTGCGCTCCCAGTTCTTTCACTTTCTTACCTAAGTTTTCAAAGTCACTGCAGATGGTTTCCAGGTCTTTCTAGCGGTGTCATTTGTCCCCACATGTATTAGCAGGAATGGGTAGTCATCTTTAGGTCTGAAGAGTCCCGATATCCTGTCAGACACATCTTTAATATTTGCACCTGGAAGACAGCACATTTCTCTTGAGGTTATATCCGGTCTGCAGATAGCGGCCTCTGTTCCTCTCAACAGGGAATCGCCCATGACAACAACTCTCCGTTTCTTCTTCACAACAGTTTTCTTTCTCCATTCAGGAGGACTCTGAGGGCGTACAAGGTTGTTTGTGGGCTTATCCTGACGTATTTCTTCATCGTTCTCCTGTGTAAGAGCCTGGTATTGGTTCCTGAGCAGAATTGGTGCAGCCCATAGGTTGAGGGCAGTTTTTGAATAAAAAACGACGTGTTATTGAACTTAGTGCTGGGTGTCAGCTGTGAGAATCAGCTGACATCCGGCCGCGATCGGCCGCGCCCCCCCCGTGAGTGCGGCTGATCGCGTATGACGTACTATTCCGTCAATGCGAATTAAGTGCCAGGGCACATGGACGGAATAGTACATCAAATGGCAGAGAGGGGTTAAAGGGAAGCTGTCAGCAGGTTTGTGCTAAGTAATCTGAGGACAGCAGAGGTAGGGGCTGAGACCCTGATTTCGGTGATGTGTTACTTTTTAGGCTGTGTGTTGTTTCCATACAATAAGTGTTTTAGTGTTTCATCAGTAAGAGATTAACACTACAGAATTATAGCTCAGTGCATGTTGGTCCAGTGACTCAGCACTGATTAACAGTTCACTGTCAACATACAATGTGCATACAGAGTCTGGTGTGGGCAGGGTTAGCTTTCTCAGCTCTGCTACATGCTATATCTAAAGCTCTGATTGTGTCACAACTGCTGCACCCAGTAAACTAAGTAATTCATCGCTAGAATCAGGGTCTTTTTCCTACATTATGCTGCTCTCATATGAGGTAGCAAAGTCCTGTTGACAGATTCCCTTTACAGAGGTTGTCTAGTCATTAAAAAGTTTTGAATAAGTTGGGGTGTTGTCACAGACTCCTTTCACTCTATGTACCGTATATTTCATAAATGTCAAAAGTTGAAATACTCTTTTAAAGCTGGGTTATATAAAATATTGACCACTGCTGTTCACGTTAAATGGACTGTCTTCAGGTCAAAATATGCCACTCCACCCAAATGCTACCAAAAGTTTGTTTGAGCTGAGGCTTCAGTGATGGTGCAGTCCGGTAATGGTGCATGCTGTTTTGCAAATTAGGCGTAGTTGCTACTTTTTGCCAAGACCATTAGAACTGCCTCTAAATATGGATGTTGTGTGTTATTGCAGCTTCATCACTAAGGTACAGCAGAGATATATGTCATTACACCCAACCAGACCATTGAAAATAAGTTTTCAATTAGAGAAATATATCAGTGGACATAACAAATCAACCTGAAGAGGGTTGACAAAAGTAATAAGCAAAATGAAAAATCTATGCAACACTCCAGTTTTTTTGGCAGAATTTCTGTGCAGATTTGGCACCAAGTACCTTGCATGAAATCGGGATCTAACGTAACCTTTAACATGTAAAGGAAATTAAAAAGAAATGCTCAATACTGAAAGCACATTTTACAAAGGTGAAAATTTAATCTACTCTTGTGTCAATTCACTTATTTGACTTAAACTCAGGGCTGAAGCACAAGGCTTATATGATTGAATCTCAGGGCTGGTGCTGTGGGCCTGTTGCAACTTATCTTCACCTACCTCCACAATTAACGGTTTTTGGAGTTCAGGTTGGATCAGAATGGGTGCAGACATAAAACACTCCTTTAATCTTTCGAAAACCCTGATAGTACCCAGCTACCAAACATTGAGATTTTCCCCCTTACATGTAAGGTCAGTAAGTGGTTTAGCAATCTGAGAAAACCCCTTGATAATTTTCCTATAATAGTTTTCAAATCCCAGAAAATGCTGTGAAGCCTTAAGATCACGAGGTTGAACTCAAAAGGAAAAAAAAGGTCTCTGGGAATCTGGGTGACCTTCTCGGCCATCATCTAGACTCAGATGTTCTCCCGATGATTTGATAGCTTGAAGATGAGTTGGGCAAATCTTAAGAAAATATCCAGAGAAACGACAGAGTCCAAGATCTTGTCTACGTCTTCTCTCTGCAACACGAAAACTGGCAACTCGAACCTCCAATGGCTCCACTTCGGGTAACTGGACCTGCTCCGCAGAAGTATAACGAGCAACCTGCTGTTCACCATGTATCTCACGGATTCTGCGGTTCATATGTAGGCCCTGAGTCATGGCCTCCACCAGAGAACAAGGGCATCATGAAGGACCAGAGCATCCTTCAGGGTTTAGGAAAGGCCGTTTTGGAACTGGTACCTGAGAGCAGAATTGTTCCATAAAACTTAGATGGACCACTGCCGAAACTCAGTACAGTGGTCCTCAGCGGTGCATCCCCCCTGTGCCAGGTTCATGATCTTAGCCTCAGCGATCTGCATTCAAACTGGTTTGTCATATATCATACTTAAAGTGTCAAAAAAAGCATCAACAGAAAACAGTTCTGGGGCTTGTGGGGACAAAGAAAATGCCCAAGTCTGAGGACCCCTCGCAGTATGGATATGATTATTCCCACCCGCTGGAACTCCTCCCCTGATGACCAGGGACGTAGGGTAAAAAATAACCCACAGCTCTCCCTTAATACACTAAACTGGTCTTTCTCTCCCGAAAATTTATCAGGAAGGGATATCACAGGTTCAGGAAAGATCATCTGTATATCAGAGGGTACTGATGTCACAGCTAGAGATGAGCGAATATGTTTGGAAAACGATCGCCAAACATAAATTTGGCACGCATATGGCACATTAGGATTCGTGATCGGTAACACGAGCATTTTCTTAAAATCAGAAAAGACGTTAAAATTTGGTAAAAGTGCGGGAAAATAATTGCGTTGCCTCTAAAGTATTTTAAAGTAGATGATGGATAGATAAATAGATAGATAGATAGATAGATAGATAGATAGATAGATAGATAGATAGATAGATAGATAGATAAAAAGCCAGCAAATCATCTGCCGAATACAGTAAAATCACAGAGTGACAGTTTAGAATAGAATAGATAGAATAGATATATACACATAGAATAGATAGATATATAGATGTCAGTGACACACACACATACAGTATATACAGTACAGACCAAAAGTTTGGACACACCTTCTCATTCAAAGATTTTTCTGTATTTTCATGACTATGAAAATTGTAGAATCACACTGAAGGCATCAAAACTATGAATTAACACATGTGGAATTATACATTACACTTTACAAAAAAGTGTGAAACAACTGAAAATATGTCTTATATTTCTAGGTTCTTCAAAGTAGCCATCGTTTGCTTTGATTACTGCTTTGCACGCATAAAAGGTGAACGGCTGGACTCTACATGCCTAGTTCCCACCGTGAAGCATGGAGGAGGTGGTGTGATGGTGCGGGGGTGCTTTGCTGGTGACACTGTTGGGGATTTATTCAAAATTGAAGCGGTGAGCGGTCCAGCTCACTCCAAACCATCTCGATTGGGTTCAGGTCTGGTGACTGTGGAGGCTAGGTCATCTGGTGTAGCACCCCAACACTCTCCTTCTTGGTCAAATAGCCCTTACACAGTCTGGAGGAATGTTTGGGGTCATTGTCCTGTTGAAAAATAAATGATGGTCCAACTAAACGCAAACCGGATGGAATAGCATACTGCTGCACGTTGCTGTGGTAGCCATGCTGGTTCAGTATGCCTTCAATTTTGAATAAATCCCCAACAA
Source organism: Oophaga sylvatica (assembly GCA_033576555.1). Taxonomy (NCBI): domain Eukaryota; kingdom Metazoa; phylum Chordata; class Amphibia; order Anura; family Dendrobatidae; genus Oophaga; species Oophaga sylvatica. The sequence goes on from JARQOD010000004.1 coordinate 436,334,784, forward strand.
TGTCACCAGCAAAGCACCCCCACACCATCACACCACCTCCTCTATGCTTCACGGTGGGAACCAGGCATGTAGAGTCCATCCGTTCACCTTTTCTGCGTGCAAAGCAGTAATCAAAGCAAAAGGTAGCTGTGTAGCCCTGGTGGTAGGCACACGCAGTACCCTGGAGAGTGTATGGCGAGACGGCAGTTTAATGCTCAATATTCATTCACTCAACACACACTAGACACACCCTTAGGGTAGTGGAGTATACTCTAGAGGGAGTGGTCAAGGTAGTAGGTGTTGAAGTGATTTTAGTCAGTCTAGTTCCTGTCTTCGGACAGTGAGGACGTGTGGAGTAGAGTCTAGACTTCTGGTTGAGAAGACGTTTGGAGGGAGGAAAGAGTCTAGCCTGCTTCATCACCAGTTCATAACGTGGAGTCTGGTATGGGTGTTTGGAATACACCTTAGTCTAGTCAGAGCTGTATCACCTTCTCAGCACACACTGAAGAAAGAAGAAGTATTAGCACGGAAAGTCTTCAGCATCCCTGTCTAGAGGACGGTATCAGGTTCAGAGACGTGCTCCTGCCTGTGATAACTGAGCATCTGTGGCTAACTTCATAGGAAGGAAAAGGAAAGAAGTGACTGCTCGACCCTTGGCTAGTTTGAGTGCTTATGTTACCAGCGTGGACAAGGCGAAAGGCAAGTGGATTTATAGGATTAGTGCTACAGGATTGCAGAAGTCCAGCACATTGCTACCGGTCACTGGGGACCGAAGGGTCACTGTTGTTTCAGGCACGGTGATAAGAAAACCAGGAATCTACCGGACCCTAGGTCGCGGCAGACAAGCCCCTTATAGTCAGTACGTAACTGGGGTCAGGGGGAGTGAAGACTTTGGAGTTCTGCAGGACAAAATAAGAATTCAGCTCCTTCACAGGAAGGCCCCTAACACTAAGCTGACTGGGCAGGTACAGCTAAAGATTAGCTGGAGATTTGAGGGAACTACGCTTCAGGCTGGTTGTACTCGTTTTATTGGAGTTAAAGGAGGCCCCTAACTTGTCCAGCTGCCGTCTCAAGATACACTCTCCTTGGATCAGCCTCCCTGGGACCTGCCTTATCATCTTGCAAGTAAAGGTATGGAAAGACGCTGACCGTGTGAGACTGTGTTCTTTATCTGCACTCGACTTCACAACTCACATAGACTTTGAGGGACCAGTCCCACCTGTAGGGGACCCGACATCTAGCTGCCTCACCATCCCCTCAGAGATCTACAGCAGCGCTGGTACTAATTACCAGAACACTACAGGTGGCGTCACGAACTGTATATAAACCTATCCCCTGTAAATATATCCCCAACATACGCCAGACCGCCCGGGCCACAGACCGAGCCACAGCTACCTGTGACAAAATCCCCATAGACTTCTACGGGCTCGGCTCTGAGTACCCCATTGCCCTGGTAATCCACAATTGTGGTGGCGGGTCGACACAACTTGGCGTCACGAACAGGATACGAAACTCGCGAAATTGCGAGCCCTGTGTGCCTAAGGACTTGTTTTTGTGAAAAGGACTGTTTGCACTTTTGGCGCCAAAATCGCCATTTTTGTCGCCATATTCGCGCCCTCAGGCGCTGGAGAAGAAGGTGGGCGTACCTTCGTGGGCGTCTACCCCCCTGTGGCGCGAAGAAAATGCCTGCCCTCTCAAAGTGCTATTACAACATGCGGTCCTGCCCTACAGCAAAGGAGGTCCGCCTCCTCTTCACCTTCCCTGCGAGGAGGAGGAGACGCAAATCCCACCTCCACGGAAGAGACCGGATGTCTCCGCAGAAAGAAGGGAGAATCTTCTGGAACATGATGGAGGCAGGACGTGAGCAGCCGAGCGGAGCAGCGGAGGAAGGCAGGCCCCGTGCCCCCGCCAAGCTGCCATCGGCATCGGAGTCTTATGCGATCCTGCACCTGCAACAGGCGTTGCTAGAGATCCAGGAGGAGAACGCACGCCTAAAGAAGATGTTCCAACCTGGACTGGAGGAGATTGAGAGACGCCGATGTAACCTGCTGAAGTGGCAACTAACAAACACGGCGTCCTCTCCCCCCAACGAACCCCCACGATTCCAAATCCCGAAGAGTCTGCTGCCCAAGGCGAAGGAGCAACCGGAGGCTGCCCCGAAAGTACCGTTCCCGATCCCACTGGTGAAGCGGTGGAAGCGGAGGAGGTTGAGGAGGTACAGCCAATCCCGGAACGCCCGCCCGGCCAAGAGGCCGCAGCAGATTATCGGTCCCCGGCAGGGACACCGGAGGGGTCCTGTCCGTCACTACCAGATGTGGACTGGGACGAAATGGCGCGCCTGGATGACGTCGCCTACACCGCCCAGTGGGAACAAGAATGGCGGAGTCGTGAGGAGAAGAAGAGGCGTCAGCAGGAGGAAGAGCGGGAAACTCAGAGGAACCGCCAGCGACAATATGCCGAGCTGATTGCTGACAAGGAGACTGTCCGTCGCGACAAAGGTACCTTACGGGAACCGCGGCGGCAGGGGTGTGTGACTGAGTTCCAGCTCCGGAAGGGCTGGGGCTTTATCCGTGAACCGGGCCTCTACCCAGCGGTCTTTGTCAGCAGGCGTGACGTAGAATCCCACCTGCCGCAAGGTCATCCCGGGAGGGACTTAGCAAACGGAGATATAGTCACCTATACGCGGCATTGGGGAATGAAGGGGTGGTATGCCCTGAATGTCACCATCGTCCGCGACCCCGTCCCAGACGCAGGTACCGTCACCATTACCGCAGCGTCCCCGTTTCCAGCTCCAGCAGCATCCGGCCGTGCCCCAGCATCGCCCCCTTCAAAGTCATCGCAACAAGCGACCCAGAGTTCATCGCAAGTTAAAGCCACCTCCACATCGCAACATGCGACCCAGTCTAGATCGCAAACCCTGACGCGGTCTATATCGTTGACTGTGATGGAGACGCAATCGGTGTCACGCGGAGAGAGTATACCCGTTGCGCCCCTAGAGGTTCGCACCAGAACTGTCGCAACCCAGACCCTGATCGCAGCACATGATTTGCTGGTCTTGGGATCTAGGGCTCATTGCATCATTCCAGCCCCCGGGGTGAAAGATGTAGTGGAAGGTGTATTAGTAGAAGATGAATAAATAGTAAAGAGTTGGTGAGATCCCTATCGGATCTACCAAAAGTAAAAAGCAAAAAGTTTAAAATGTTTTGAAAAAGTTTTGCACAGGTGTTATATATAGTGAATACATATTTCTAATTATAGAATGCCCGGCTGGGTAATTGGTAAATGATAGATGATAAATGATAAACAGTTGCACTTTTATAATGTGGTTTAATATAATATGTCTTCCTTTGCAAATGGACTTTTGAGGTTAAGGACTATGCTAACCCAGAACTTAATTGTAAATAGTTGCGCTTCGGTGCCCTATCTTGGTTTTACATAAACCAGTCTTAACTACCTCTGAAAACAAAACCCGTATGGTGTGGCACTGAGTGAGGTCTGCAATCGGACGTCCTGCAGCCCACCCAGGACCTACGTTGAAGGTTTGGTGCGGGTCCTTCACAAGTATCTTGTATATTTATTGAATGCTAATTGATATTTGTATTTTTCTATAAAGTTTTGCAACGTTCAAGATTTCCTCACCTCCCGGATGGGAAGATGTTATTGTTAAATGTTGATTGCATAAACAAAATGTCTTTTGTATTTTACAGCCCGGGAGTGCTGTCGTTTACCATGGGGGAATGTGTAGCCCTGGTGGTAGGCACACGCAGTACCCTGGAGAGTGTATGGCGAGACGGCAGTTTAATGCTCAATATTCATTCACTCAACACACACTAGACACACCCTTAGGGTAGTGGAGTATACTCTAGAGGGAGTGGTCAAGGTAGTAGGTGTTGAAGTGATTTTAGTCAGTCTAGTTCCTGTCTTCGGACAGTGAGGACGTGTGGAGTAGAGTCTAGACTTCTGGTTGAGAAGACGTTTGGAGGGAGGAAAGAGTCTAGCCTGCTTCATCACCAGTTCATAACGTGGAGTCTGGTATGGGTGTTTGGAATACACCTTAGTCTAGTCAGAGCTGTATCACCTTCTCAGCACACACTGAAGAAAGAAGAAGTATTAGCACGGAAAGTCTTCAGCATCCCTGTCTAGAGGACGGTATCAGGTTCAGAGACGTGCTCCTGCCTGTGATAACTGAGCATCTGTGGCTAACTTCATAGGAAGGAAAAGGAAAGAAGTGACTGCTCGACCCTTGGCTAGTTTGAGTGCTTATGTTACCAGCGTGGACAAGGCGAAAGGCAAGTGGATTTATAGGATTAGTGCTACAGGATTGCAGAAGTCCAGCACATTGCTACCGGTCACTGGGGACCGAAGGGTCACTGTTGTTTCAGGCACGGTGATAAGAAAACCAGGAATCTACCGGACCCTAGGTCGCGGCAGACAAGCCCCTTATAGTCAGTACGTAACTGGGGTCAGGGGGAGTGAAGACTTTGGAGTTCTGCAGGACAAAATAAGAATTCAGCTCCTTCACAGGAAGGCCCCTAACACTAAGCTGACTGGGCAGGTACAGCTAAAGATTAGCTGGAGATTTGAGGGAACTACGCTTCAGGCTGGTTGTACTCGTTTTATTGGAGTTAAAGGAGGCCCCTAACTTGTCCAGCTGCCGTCTCAAGATACACTCTCCTTGGATCAGCCTCCCTGGGACCTGCCTTATCATCTTGCAAGTAAAGGTATGGAAAGACGCTGACCGTGTGAGACTGTGTTCTTTATCTGCACTCGACTTCACAACTCACATAGACTTTGAGGGACCAGTCCCACCTGTAGGGGACCCGACATCTAGCTGCCTCACCATCCCCTCAGAGATCTACAGCAGCGCTGGTACTAATTACCAGAACACTACAGGTGGCGTCACGAACTGTATATAAACCTATCCCCTGTAAATATATCCCCAACATACGCCAGACCGCCCGGGCCACAGACCGAGCCACAGCTACCTGTGACAAAATCCCCATAGACTTCTACGGGCTCGGCTCTGAGTACCCCATTGCCCTGGTAATCCACAATTGTGGTGGCGGGTCGACACATAGCTACTTTGAAGAACCTAGAATATAAGACATATTTTCAGTTGTTTCACACTTTTTTGTTAAGTGTAATGTATACTTCCACATGTGTTAATTCATAGTTTTGATGCCTTCAGTGTGATTCTACAATTTTCATAGTCTTGAAAATACAGAAAAATTGTTGAATGAGAAGGTGTGTCCAAACTTTTGGTCTGTACTGTATATAACATAGAAAAAAGATAGAAAGCGTTAGGAAGTTATTTCCATTGACATTATATGTCTTGGCATTCACAGAGTGCTGCTGTGCTTTTTTATACATATTTTGCAGTCATTGCAGCTTGCACCTATTTACACTTGGGAAGTGCTGGTCAGGTTTTTTTGTATAGCTAATTTGGAGGGTGTGACTCCCTCTGCTCTGACACTTGCACTCCCTCCATTGACCTGCAGGTGTTCTCAATTAGTTCTACTTGCCCATTCAAATTGTAGGCTTGTAGCCCAAGAGAGATATGTTTGTCCATTATTGTAGGTTTTTTAGCCCGAAAGTGGCATGTACAGTAGGATATGGAAGGGTCATCAGAGCCCGTCAGATAAGTGTCACCTTGCCATGGTTGATGGGCACACATGAATTGGCCAATTTATGTTCTAAGAACCTTCGCTTTTTTTGTAAGTACATCTTGCTGAGGGACAAAGTGTTTAGAAGTTGTTATTTCCATTGACATTATATGTCTTGGCATTCACATTGTGCTGGTGTGCTTTTTTATACATAGATAGATAGAAGAAAAACCGGCAATTCAGCAGCCACGTACTGTAAAATCACATTGGTACGTGACAGGATAGAAGAGATTGATTTCACACAGTATATACACATAGAACAGATAGATATATAGATATTAGTGACATATACAATTAGAACAGTGTGTGCAGCTCTCTGTACATGTATTTATTATTAAGATTATTTTTCTGATAAAAAATGGCGTGGGATCTGGTACAATTTTCTTATGCAGCAAAGCAAATGGAAAGCCGTCAGATCGCTGCGGGGTCACGCTGTCAGATGTCAGTGTGATCCTTCAGAGATACTGTGACCCATGGTAAAAAGCTTACTGCAGGTCAGCAGGCACTGGCTGATGAGAGACTACTACTTCCATCAGGCTCTGTCTGCTGTAACTGATAACAGTGATAGCAGGAGTTGCTGATGAGAGAAGTAGTCTTGTCAGCCAGAACCTGTGCTCAAAGTTAAAAAAAATGTAACTGAATTAAATACATATTCAAATAAAAATAAAAAACGCATTTATACTTACCTAACACCAAATCCCCAATGCCCTCATCTTCTATAAGAAATGTAAAATAAAAAAGCAACATATACTCACCTTAACGCCCAATCCCTGATGCCCCTTTCTCCTTGAAAAAATCAAAAATAATAAACCACCATATACTCACCTGTCCACTGTAGTCCATGTAATCCCGAGTATCCCACTGTGATCTCAAGTGTAAACCAGTCACATCGCTCCTGCAGTGCATCACTGAGCGGCTGTGAGAGAGGTCACATGAGTTCATGATAAACTCCGGTGAACTTTCTCACCCAGCAGTGGTACTGTGAGAACACCGGAGCTCATCAGCTGATGAACTCGTGTGAACTCTTTCACGGCAGCTCAGTGCTATACACTGCAGGAGCGATTACCTCCTGTGTCGTCACATCAGTTACTGCTCTCAAAGTCATCAAGATCATGGTGGGACATTTTGGATTATCTTCTCTGCGGACAGGTGAGGAATATTGTGGTTTATCATTTTATTTTTGTAGCAGTCTGGGGTCAGTGGATTAGGTGTTCAGTGAGTATGGTTTAATTTAGATTCAATAAAGGAGTCTGTGTCAGTATTTCAAATAAAGGACTTTATTCTGTGTGTGTGTTTTTTTATAATATCACTATGGGGTTAGTAATGAGGGCTTCCTATAGACGCCTCTCCATTACTAAACTGTGGGCTTGATGTAAACCTGACAATACAAAGGTGACATCAACCCCCCAACCATTTCCCCATTTACCACCTCTACAGAGCAAGTGGGAAGAGTGAGGCTAAGTGCCAGAATTGACACATCTTAGAGAAGTGCCTTTTCTGGGGTGGCTGAACACTGATATTTTTAGTCTGGGATGGGACAATATCTATAGCTCCTTCTTACGCTATTAATATCAGCCCACAGCTGTCTGCCTGATCTTTGCTAGTTAGATTTTATAGGGGGACCCTATGTCAATTTTTTTCTGGGGTCACAATGTAAACTAGCCAGTAAAGGCTAAACAAAGAGCTGTGAGCTGATATTAATAGCCTGGGAACCTTTATAGCTATTGGCTCCTTCCCAGAATACTTACATCATGCCTCAGCTGTCGGCTTTTCCTCTGTTGGTTATGACATTTTTTAAAAAATTTTTTTTTTTTAAATTAACAGTGCTCTTTAGTTACAACCTATGTAGGTTCATTCTGTAAACGCTTCTACATAGGCTGGTTACCATGTGTGTATGCGTGCGTGTGTGTATGTATGTGCGTGTGTTTACTTACCTTTTTAGTAATGAGGGTATCTGGCTGACACCTTTTCATTACTAAACCTAGGGCTTGGTATCAATGACAGGTGCTGATGTAAGGCAGCCAGGGTGGTAGTCATGGCAACTGGCTTTACTGTTCCCACACCCTGATGCCTCACAGAGAAAACAAGTCCTTTGTGCTGTGTGTGTGATATGTACAGCGGAGTACTCACTTTAGTTGCTGGAGTCCTCTCGGTCTCTGTCACACCAGCTTCAGGTTTCCAGGTTCCATTAAACACTGCACAGTCAGAGTCCTTTTCTAACAGTTCAACTTTACTAATAACATGAGCACACATCACTTTGGCAGCACAGTTCACACAAAGCAGAATATCCTGAACTTTCCCTGCTGTCTGGGCAGACTCAATTCTCACTGTAATCCTTTCTTTTCTCCCAGCAAACCCTGCCGTCTCCTTGGACAATTCGTATCTCGTCCACGCCTTCCTTTTACCTGCCATCTGGGCAGCCCATTTTGGACAATCCGTGTCCCATATGTACTTTCCATGTCACCAGCTCTCTGTCAGCCCTTTGTCCGATTCCAATAGGGAAAGGTGCCGGGAGCGCCATCTCAGCTGCTCCCGCCCTGGTCTCAGATCCCGAATCCTTCCTGGAGATGATTCCTTTAAGCTGATGCCATGGTGCCCGTTTACACTATTCTTCAGCTGGGAGCCCCTTACTGCCATCCGCAGACTTATCCCCACAGCTTGCTACTGTCCACTGCATACATCCTGCCCTTCGGCAGGCTGCCCAGGCGCCTGCCTCTAAAAAGGAAGTGCCTTTCCTATATCTTTCCTCTCTATGCTGCTCTGCTCTATGCCCCTCCCATCTACTTAACCCCTATGCTGCCTATACCTTACTACTCTTATCTATCCTATTCTCTATCTCTAGTCTGCCCCTTCTATTCTAATCCCCCTATGGTACTCTATTACTTCCTAATCTAACCCTAACTCTATGCAGAACACATATTAAAGACATCCACATTACAGTACATGACAAATTCATCACATTGCAGTATACAACAATACATCAATAAACGCTGAGGTGCCGCATGTGACACAGGTGAACAGCGTTCAAGAGAGAGAACGTACATGAGGGTCCCCGCCACCTCCTTACACTGACACCAAGCCTCAATCTCATTAAACTGATGCTACTGCATCAGAATTAAAAATGAGGTGTTGAACCAAGGAATTACATCACAACACTTATGTTTAAATATCTTTATTTAGCTCAACAAAACCTTTAATAATGTGCAAAGACACATACAAACCCGGGGCAAAACCGCGGCAAAAAATGCTGCCAAACACGCACTCTTTGCCACAGTATTTTTGCTGCCAAGGGATGCAGAAACCTTGCAGAAATTTCTGCAAGCAAATACTCAACGTGTGCACATGCCCTAAGGCTGGAATCACACTAGCGATTTTAAAATCAGTCCGATTTTGTTCCTGCAAAGTTGGACGAGTGTAATGTAAGTGTCATGCATTTTTCATGCGAGTACAATCCGATTTTTAACACCTAGCATCTGATTTACATCCTAAGGTCGATTTCACACATCCTGATATTTCTAGTACCGGAAAAAAACGGTAAGGCAGTAAGGTATTATTTTTAACTTTGACCACATGCGCCGGCTAACGAGAGACTATTTCTCCCGTCAGTGGCACCTACTGTCACTGTTATCAGTGAGAGCAGATGCAGGCTGATGGGAGAAGTATCTCATCAACTGGCGCCTGCTGACTACAGCTTACAACAGGTCACCGCATCTATGCCGTGTCACCCCGACATCTGACAGCATGACCCCGCAAGGCTCTTACGGCGGTAAAGATCTATCAGCGGTAATGTTGTCGCCAATCAGCAGCGCTATGCCAGTGTTTCCCATGCTGTCACACTTTTGTGCTGTGTATGTTTGGCTTTATTCGGTGATTAAATCAGCAAATGTTGCAAATTCGGTGATCGTGAGCAAAACCGAATATTGAAATATTCGCTCATCTCTAGTAAAAATGCAGTTATTTTTTCTTCACAGCCCAAAGGTATAAAATTTAATGACATACCCGTGGTGTCAATGTGATCACTGTACCCCTAGATGAATTCGATGAGTGGTGCAGTTTGTAAAAGGGGGTCATTTATGAAAATGCAAAATTTGGGGCTAAAATAACATTTTAGTGGGGAAAATGTGATTTTTTTATTTTCACGGCTCAGCGTTATAAACTTCTGTGAAGCAAGTAGTATAGGAACTGTATTACTCATCAAACTCAAATCTGACAGGTCGACACGCCCCCTATCATTTAATCCGTCTCCCTGTCAGATTGATCCAGGTCGTCACGCCCCACTGGCTGAACTTTGCTCAGGCTGGGAAATCTGGTCTGCTGGATTTGTGAATTTCAATCAAAGTGATTTATTCATGTCTATTGATATTTTATCCACTGGATTAGATTAGTCTGTGGAGTTTTACTGTATTAAAGAGCGCTTCTTGATTTTATAAGTCTCAGGAAGAAACTTTTAAGGACCCGGTAAATGTATAAGGAGTTCTAGTTAAATACAGACTTCTGTATATAACTAGTATATAATGATTTTTAGTGAATTAAAGAGTGAATCTTGATCTTTTTTGTGGTGAGAAACTTTTAAGGACCCAGTAAATGCATGTAAAACACTATTGTGGTGGAATTTGGAATTATGACGCTCAACTTATAGTTTTATTCAGTATATATATTTTTAGCTTGGCAGTGTATCTACACTTATATCAGGACTGGGAAGAATGTACTTTTGTTACAGATCGGTAAGCTATTACTATGCTGTGTATCTAAGGCTTGGGTTGTATTGAGAGGAGCATATTTTTCTATTTACTAACTAACATTGTACATAGATATACATCTTTACTGGCGCATAGAAATGTAGTACAACAGTGTTGACATGAATTGTCAGAATGAGTGAAGGTCGATGCTACGGTAATTCAGGCAAACAGTAAATAGTATTGCATTGTGTATAGTCAGTGGGATCTTTTAAAACCAACACAGTTATGTGTATTCTGATAGCAGTGCCCATAAAACCGAAGGTTTCTAGCAAATATAACCTGCACTAATGTGATTTTAAAACAATGGGTTTCTGAAGGGTCTTCCCACACTACCACTCTGTGGGAAGCTGTGTGGAAATGACAGGCATAAGAGATCATTCATCTTAAAACGTTTATTGCCAGAACTAATCATGATTTTACTGTAATAAATAAATACATCTCAAAGACATTTCAAGCATTGAATTAATTGTGACACCAAAATGTCGACACAAATGGCAATACAGGTCATGGGATTCTCTCTAGACAGGAACAACGCTGTTGAATGCTCCAACACGTGTAGTGAGGGTTTTTTAAAGTTGATTTCTTCTCAGCAATGAAATTTCTCACAATTGTATCATTACGCGGTTTATCAGCAGAAAACTTCTCCAATATCTTACTGAACGGTATGTTCCGAGCTAAGAAATGTAAAAAGTACAGGCAGTAGTGCCCACAGACAGTACTATACGTGTCTTGGATCTGGTTGCTTTGGTAATAATAAGTCTCACAATTCGTGTTCAGGAAAGTCACAAACTCGCTCGGAAAGATAGCGTTGTCAGCACATAATCCGTAGCTATCAAAAAATATGGCGTTCTTGGCGTCACAGAGCACAATTAATATCCAGTGTCTGCCAGGTTGGTGTGCGGGGTCTGTATTTACGATGAATCCGACAGGGCGTTGATTGATTTACCCGATGTGGTGGAAGCAAATCACACGGAAACACACCGCCAAACACCCGCTCTGTAAAGCTATCCCCCTTCAGTATGGTCGTGAGTTGCAGGCTATCCATCACTAATTAAAATCGTACAAGATCTCTCTTCTATTATTAATTTCCAGAATGGCCGGGTTGATTGCAAAAACAATCATGTTTATCGTATGGGGTGTCGCTAGTGCAAACCGGACTTCAGCCCGAAGGTTACCTGTTTTAATGAGGGAGAAATGACCGCCGGGTTCCTGATCAGCTGATAAATCAAACGCAAACAGAGTGAATCCGGACATAAACTCTTCACGATCCACGGCCATGGCACAATCAGCTTTCTGCTTGCCTGATATATGTGCGAGAGCCATATACTCTCTGACGGCTAAGTAGTCATTAAAGTTAGGGTTATAAGGCCTCGCAGGGATCTGTTGTCCGTCCAGGTAGAGGGCTGCGTGATTGACGTTGTAGTGATGGAAGAACAGGGGATTTCTGGCGTAAGACCCGCTAAATGCTTCATTATCTACAAAACCCAATATAACAGTTTTTGGTATCTGGCCTAGGAAGAGATTCTCGTGGTTCGTGATCCGTGTTCCAGTGGCTATACTGTACACTTTCATGCATGTCCTGTCAATAGCGTACTTGGCTGTCGATGCCAAGAGGGCCTGACTGTGGCCTATTCGGACCGCCGGGGACACTTGCACTCTCTTTACAAAGAGAGCGGCTTGCATGATTTGCACTTTCAGCGGATCGGCCTCAGCCGACATGAGGCAGAAAGCGTCCTTATTTCTCGTTAGCTTAACCTTAAGATCGAGTCCGTTCAATATTAGCTTTGGTTGATTAAATATATCACCAAAAATTGGACCGATGAGGTCCAGGGGTTTGGAGCGGTGGGTTGCAGCGGCTCTTTTAATAAATCCTGCATTTGGGCCATCCAAGCTTCGGTCATTATGGTGACCAGCTGTGTCTTTATAGAACAATCCGGCAGTAAACTGCGAGGACAGCGTCTGTGAACTGTAATTTAAGAGAGTCTCTATGTACGCTCTATAGCTGTAGAGATTGTCCGATTGTGAGATAACACGGTCCCCCAGAGTAATATCGACCTGATTAAAGAGTGTGGCAAGAGGGTAGTTTATGAGGGCTACACGGGCGTCATCGGCGATATTCGAATTATCCTGCTTGACGATGCGACAATTTATGTACAGCAGGGTGTTATTCAGGTCGTAATAATAATCCCCGCTACCCGATATGAAAAATTCCAGCGGGGCATTATCCGTCAGAGCGGCAATCGGCTGAACTTCTACAAATAGGGATTTCTCTATACTCGTCTGTGTCGGCGGTATGTCAAAAATATCCAGTTCAGATTTAGCGCACTCTACAGAAGCATCGTGCAGGAAAGCCATGATGATCAGAAGATGTCCTCAGCAGTACGTCTCACTCGTTTCTGACGGGTCGACGCTTGGTTGGTTTTTTATTCATGAGGATCGGGGGTAAAGCGGGGCATGAGCGACGCTTTCTTTTATGTGATTTTTTAGCGACATAAACTAGACCCGCGCCACCTTGCTCGGGATGTGTATTTATACGATTCATAAGCGCTGATGAGACAGATGTGACGGCGTCTTTAGCAATGTTTTTGACAGCCGTCTTCACGTGTGGTTTTACCAATTCTAAGCCTCTTCTGAAAAGCGGTACAGCACGCCGAAATAAGCCTTTAAATATCCCATCCAGACCCGATCCGTACATGTACTCGCTCCCGCTGAACCCCTCTAATCCGTGCCCAGACTGTGCAATATAGTACCGGGCATAAACAGCGGGGTCCCCGTAGGGTCTCTGAGACACCATTTTCTAGCGTGCTAATCGCGTCTCTTCCGGAAATGTAGTCTCACAATACACTTTCCGTACTTGAATTTAACTGGAGTGCCCTGGTCCGATAAGATGGAGATTGTTACAGAGTCAAAATGATGCTTGCATAAGGGCACGTAATCGGGACGTGTGTATTGAAGCGTGGTAATTTCACCGCTCTTGCCGCTTATTTGCGCCGTTCTCAGAAGTTGTACGTAGCTGCCGCCCACAAGCTGATGCTGGATGATGTCGCTGTAAATAAATAATGTATAAAAACCGGCTTTTATATCGGCATAAATCTTCTTCCGCTCAGTCTGGTTATTATCATACGCTTCGATGTATGGCTGGAGGCCTAAAATATGTCCCAATTTCTGACCCGGGGCAAATTGTATCGTGGGGGAATCCGGTAGGGTAACACTCCTCCGCACTTCGTCATAGCGCAGCTTAAAACCGTCGCTGGCAAGCTTCAAAATATCAATTCTCTCATTAATAGCACGTATGAGATCCGGTATTATGTTATAAAAACTGGGCTTCACATAATATTCCTGCATCACATCACCCCGCTTGCCTATATAGAAATTCCCTTCACCCCGCTCAAACGTGTACCATGTATGGGGGTACTGAATCTCAGTTAGAGCAACTTCGTATTGTCCTGAAAGCTGAACGGGCTTAGATAATTTTGTGGTATACTCGGCGATTGTGTTTTCAGGATATATATCGCCAGAAGCGTTGGAGGGAAGGGTGATAAAGAAGGATTCGGATTCCATGGTTATATGTCCGTCAGAGCCGACGCGGGTACCCACGAATTAAATTTATCAGGATAACCTTTCCATTTAATATAGCAGTGAATCGCCCCCCTGACACGTTTTTTTCTCAAAATTGCCTCAACGCGGTAGGCGCGGTTTTCATTGAAATGTATTTTTTGCAGCTCCTCCTTATAAAATGATCCCTCGATAGCGTCGCCCGCTAAATCGTTAATTTTATAGAGAGGCTTATGAAATTTATTGGAAATGGCGCTAATTAAAAATATCTCCTCGCTGAATGTCTGCTCATAACCCTTCGTAAAAGGGTTCTTAAAACGAGATATTCTGACATGATCTCCAATTTTTAAAGATGGCTTAATACGCTTTTTAGCCACGATACCGCTATAAATATTTTTCCATATCTGTAACGAGTTCTGCTTCGTCACATCGCACGGACGTGTCTGTATCGTGGTGTGAAAGGTGTGATTGTAACTGTGCACCAAACCTGGTAAAATGTCGATATACCTAAAGGTATTATGTTTCGTCAGATAGCGCCACATACGTGTTTTTAATGTACGATTAAATCGCTCAACTATAGCGGCCTTTACGGTATTGTTGGTGAAAAAATGGTGTATTTTATGCATTTTACAAACACGTTTCATGTGTGAATTCATAAATTCTTTGCCACGATCCGTCTGTAGTTTCTGCGGGGTGCGTCGGGCGTTTCCAAATATTAATTCGAACGAACGAGCTACAGTCACCCCGGTTTTGTTGTGCAGAGCAGCAACCCAGGCGTGTTTGGATAGTACGTCTATCACAGTCAGTAGATATTTCACGGCGTCATTTTCCCTAGAATATTCAATTAAGCTAACCAAATCAGCCTGCCATTGCGAATCAACGTCCGAGACAACGATTTTATTGGTGGAGAATCTTGTCCTTGCAGGCTTATGAAGGGTGTAAGCATCTTGTTTATTCAGCCAATCGACCACCTCATGTTGTTTTATACCACGCGTTCTAACCGATCTGTATAGATTTGTAACGCCGCTGAATGATGCCGGGGCTTCGGGCGTGAAATATTGCTTCTTTAATATTGATTCAAGACGGTTAGGGGCCATGATAGCTCTGTAAAACATGAATGGGATTTTTTTTTTCTTTCTCATCATTGGGGGCAGTGACAGTGGGCGTGCTCTCGCTGCTAGCCCTAATAAATACAGCACCTGATCCCAAGCGACACACAGCTCACCTGTAAGACTTCACAGCTCGCAGAACACACTCCAGATCTGAAGTGAGTATTTTTTATGGATTTCGTTTTCAATTATATTAAGTTTGTGTAGTATTTGCCTGAATAGCTTACTCGTGTTTTAATAATATACTACGCTTGTGTTGGATAATAGCTGAATATTTAATTACTGTAGCTTGACGCTAAAATTCATACAGTTAATTTTATTTTTAGATGTCTGAATTATATAGACACATTGGGGTGTTATAGTTAAGAGGCATTTTGCACATCATTTTTTATACTGCTTTATTCTTTAAGATCCGTGTATAATGAAGGTATACGTATCTGATGGGATTTCATCTACCATGAAGCATTCTGATCCTGCCCCCACAATTTTACCCGAGGCTGCGTCTAGTAACGCTAATGATGGATGGAACGTGAGGGGTCAGGCGGCACTGCCCAGCGCGGGTACGTTGTGTGGATGCGTGGTTGTGTGTGTGTGTGTGTATATATATATATATATATATATATATATATAGAGTTGTTTTGCATATTATTTTTGCTTTATTCTTTAAGAACCGTGTATAATGAGCTGCGATCTGCCTGATGAAGTTTTTGCCACCATGAACTATTCGTACCCCGAGGCCTGTATTTTACCTGCTGCAGCGTGTAGTAACGCTAGTGATGCGTGGAGCGTGAGCGGTCAGGCGGCTCTGCCCAGCGCGGGTACGTTGTGTGGATGCGTGGTTGTGTGTGTGTGTGTGTGTGTGTGTATATATATATAGAGTTGTTTTGCATATTATTTTTGCTTTATTCTTTAAGAACCGTGTATAATGAGCAGCTATCTGCCAGATGAGGTTTTCGCTACCTTGAACTATTTGGACCCCGAGGCCTGTATTTCACCAGCTGTCGCTTGTAATGCTTCTAGTGCTGCCGCGCCATGGGATGGCCTTTCAGCACCGGGCATCGAGGGTACGCTGTGTTTCTGCGTGTCTGTATATATATATATATATACAACTATATATAACACTTAACTATGTGAATTTAAGTGTGTAAGTGAATATTAACTCCTTACAGATGTCGCAATGATAGCGGAGCTGGATTCGGCCGAAATGCCTATGAACCCTGGCACTAACAGAGCCCAAGAAGACGTCGCATTTTCTAAAGCTCCTAAAAAGCGAAGCCTGGCGGCTGTCAAGAAAGATAAAGGTACGTGCCGCATGAAAAACTGTTTTGCCCAAACGACTGGAGAAAATTGTTGATGGCCCTTCTAATGATTATTATTATTTATAGCGCGTAAAGTGAAATCTAGGAGGACGATATTTACAAAAGAGAATATACACCTGCTAGTGGAGAACGCCTCAGACGTCCCAGAAACCACTGCTACAAACGTGCAGTCATCATCGTTAACTGGTAAGTGTATATTTTGATATATCAGGATAGTCTTAATACAACGTATGTCACTCTTGTCACACCTAGGATCGCGATGTTCCGCACGTATCCGCTACATGTAGAATCTTTCCTTAAAGATAGTTGTAAAGTCAGATTGACACATATACAATCTCATCCACAGATAAATCTAAAGTCGAGAGAAAAATAACCACGACCCCTCTGCAAACACTACGTCTCAACGAGAACCACACAGAGCCATTCTTGACGCCGATACAGACACCTATGGGCCCTGCCGGCCCACAGCCGCAACAGCAGTTCTATCTGATGCCGGGTATGTTGTCCCATTCAAGCGGCGCGCAACCATCCCGCGGTGCAGTGAATGACGCTGAACTATACTCTGAAGTACAGGAGCGGCCACTTAAACACGCGCAGAAAACTAAGCATATTTCAGAAACATCACCAGTCACATTTTCCGCCATGAATCCCACAACCCGACAGACTCGTGAGGCGCTTGACCGTGAGATTGATCAGCTCGCTGATGGTAAGAAGCGCACCGTAGAACCGATCATTATACGGACCACTCATGCTATACAGCCTTTACTGCCATCTGTAACTGTGTCCACTAATTCCACGGGTATTGAACTGTTGGATACCATTAATTTACCCACCACATCTCACGCTGCTGTATCTAATCCAGTTAATGTTGTGATGGGGTTAAAGAGACTGTTAACGACTAAGCATAAAGTGTGTAAAAAGCCGAGGCTTCATACAGATGTGTCTGTAGCTGTTAGCAATACGTGTTCTGCGGCCTCTGTACTTGTTAGCAGTGCGAATTCTGCGGTCTCTGTACCTGTTAGCAGTGCGGATTCTGCGGTCTCTGTACCTGTTAGCAGTGCGGATTCTGCGGTCTCTGTACCTGTTAGCAGTGCGGATTCTGCGGTCTCTGTACCTGTTAGCAGTGCGGATTCTGCGGTCTCTGTACCTGTTAGCAGTGCGGATTCTGCTGTCTCTGTACCTGTTAGCAGTGCGGATTCTGCTGTCTCTGTACCTGTTAGCAGTGCGGATTCTGCGGTCTCTGTACCTGTTAGCAGTGCGGATTCTGCGGTCTCTGTACCTGTTAGCAGTGCGGATTCTGCGGTCTCTGTAGCTGTTAGCAGTGCGGATTCTGCAGCCACTCTAGCTGTTAGCATTGCGGATTCTGCAGCCACTCTAGCTGTTAACAGTGGGAATTCTGTATCTCCGATCGCTACAGCGCAGATGTATGACGCCATTGGGTGGGCCCCCGCCGGAGCCGCAGTGTTTAAGGAGCAGTTAGATCGTTACTTACGTTACAAAATCTGGCTACCCAAAATAGTGTTTTTCTGTAATACTTTTGAAAGATTGCTGTCTGAAGTAGTCACAACAGATGCCTGTAAGGCCGAGCTATACGCGCTTCGCCAGATGCAAGTAGACACCGAGATACCCGATGGTGCTAACCCGTTATGACTAAATATGAGCAGATCGGGCCTGCATAAACTAACTAAAACAGCCCGTTATAATAGGTCCAGAGTTATAAAACGAGCTCTAAAACTACTGGTCAGTGCTCGACGCGCAATATGCGCTAGGCGTCGGGGTGGAATCACCTGTCCTGCTATACCACCACAGCCAGCCCCGGAGCCACCACACACAGATGCTCCTGTCTCACATAGCCATGATGGCCCTGAAAATGACGTCCGTTCCGGTGCACAAAGCTCACAAGCCTCTGCTGCGGATGCTAACTCTGCTGATGATGTGAGGGGATCGGATCATACAGTATTTTTACAACACTTCCATCATCACCAGAGGGACAACCGTAATTTCAGTGCACGCATACATACCGATCATTTTAGGTTTGTAAATTTGGAGCGTGTACGATCCTTTGTCGAGGCTGTGAACATTGTTCACGACAGTATTCAGTCATTACTGGATAGAGTCATTAGGGACATTGAACCGGGCGACTTTGTGCAGTTAAGGCTTGAAGGTGGCGATGCTTTAGACCCCATTTTCACTACAAAGCAGAGCCGGGAGGATTTTAATTCTGAATCTTTTTTAAATGTTGTTGCTCGCACACTTCAAAGTAATGCTGAATGCTTGGCAAGCAATACCCTAAAACTAGTCATCACTACCGTTAAAAACCGACGAGGCGGTGTAAAAAGACGCCTGAAATCTATAGCGAGCAGTCGAATCATTAAACAAAAGATGCGGTGGCTGTATGATTTTAACAATTACAGTACAAATCTGTGTTTGGCCGCTAGTGTGTGCGCCCTGATAGAGGACGCGGATGTCAGTGATGCTGTTTTACTGAATCGCTCTAAAAACATACACACGGCGCTGGGGATCCCTGATGAGCGGTTAGTGAGTTTTAGCGACATTCCAGCATTTGAAAAATATTTGGGGGTCACCATTAAAGTACTGTACTACAGTCAGGGTGATTGGCGCTACTTTCAGACCGACAATGCAACTAGTGGTAAAACCGTATTCATACTGTTCCATGATAACCACTACTATGGTATCAAGAATATGAAAGGCTTTATCGGGAGCGATTACTTTTGTGAGCTCTGCAATTCATTGTATAATAAGAAGAACACCCATTCATGTCAATATTTTTGTAAAGCTTGTCAAAGAGTAGATTGTGTGGAGTGTGCAGGTGTACAACAAACTCCACGGTGCCCCGTATGTCGGGTTCATTGTCGCTCTAGTAAGTGTTTTAGAGCGCCACAAACAATTAGCTCTGAATGATCCGCCATTCTGCAGGCTTAAAATATTTTGTGATGAGTGTCAGCGCTTTGTGTTCAGGAATAGCGAGGGCGTGCATGAATGTGCGGGGCTACGTTGCACCGTATGTCGTGCGCGTGTAAATAAATTTGACGCCCATCTCTGTTACATGCGACGCTATGTAGCGGAGGACGAAACAGATTGTTATATCTTTTACGATTTTGAATGTATGCAAGAGACAGGCACACACATCCCAAATTACATTTATGCCACAACTCTGAGTGGTGAACAGTCCTGGGAGTTTGAAGGTGATAGTTGTACGCACGACTTTCTACTGTTCTTTACCAGCGGGAAATTTTCAGGGTATACATTTATAGCCCACAATGCAGGGCGCTATGATTCTTACTTTATTGTTAAGGAGCTGATTTTTGAAAAGCTACAGGTAAAGCTGATAGCCCAAGGTGGCCGCCTCTTGTGTGTGACGGTGCCCGATTTGTCTATAAGATTCATAGATTCGCTAAATTTTATCCCCATGAAGCTCAGTAAATTACCTCAGGCCATGGGCTTTTCAGGTGCCAAAGGTCATTTTCCACACTTTTTTAACACCCGTGAAAACCAAAGCTATGTAGGTCCCATACCCGATGTGAAATATTATGGGTTGGAGTACATGGCCCCGGATGAGAAGGTAGAGTTCCTGTCCTGGCATGAGGGCCAGAAACACACAGTTTTTGACTTCAAGTGTGAACTAAAATCATACTGCAAACAGGATGTTGAAATTTTGAGACGCGCCTGTGAGATCTATAGAGAACGCATTATGGAAATGACGCTGAAAAGTGTTAAAAAATACTGTGACATTCAAAAAGAAATGGTTGTGGAGAGCAGCTGTATTGACCCATTTCAGCTCATCATCCTGGCCTCTGTATGTATGTCAATGTACCGATTTAAATTTCTACCAGAAAAAACGATTGCCATTTTACCGGGTGATAATTATCACAAGACGAAAAAGCGCTACTCATCCGCCGCTATACAATGGCTCATGTATGTAGCGCATACCGAGAACATTGACATTCAGCATGCCTTAAGAGGGGGTGAGAAACAACTCGGTCAGTATTTTCTAGATGGTTATGCCTATGTTAACGGCCAGCACATAGCTTTTGAATTTCAAGGCTGTTTTTTCCACGGGTGCCCATCGTGCTATAATGAGAATGATACAAATAAAGTTACAAACACCACCTACGGTCAATTATATCATGTCTTTTTAGCTAAAAAGCGTTACATGCAGCTGCGCGGGTACACCATAAGAGTGATATGGGAGCACGAGTGGCGTGAAATGGTTAAAAACGATTCTAACCTCCAGGCATTTCTCCATCAAATGGATTTTCCCGCTCCCTTAGACCCCCGCGATGCACTTTATGGGGGTCGAACTAACGCCATTAAGCTCTATCACCAGGTTGAAGCTGATGAGACTTTACATTACTACGACTTCACCAGTCTGTACCCCTTTGTAAACAAAACTAAAACATACCCTGTAGGTCACCCCGACATCATCTATGACAACTTTGGTTTCATTAAAAAATACTTTGGTTTAGCTAGAGTCAAGGTCTATCCCCGAGAGATTTATTTTTTCCCGTTCTACCTGTAAAACTCGACAAAAAATTGATGTTCCCCCTCTGCTATACATGCGCTATAAATTCAGAGGCAGAGGAGTGCCGTCATAGTGATGAAGAACGCTCCCTGACAGGTACCTGGTGCACCATAGAGCTCGAGCTGGCGATAGATAAAGGCTACCGGATCGCCCGCATCTATGAAATATGGCATTTTCCAAACACCAGCGATGATCTGTTTGCTCGCTACATTAAATTACACCTTAGGGATAAGCAGGAGGCTTCAGGGTATCCTAGCTGGTGCACTGATGATACCAAGAAAAAGCAGTACATTGACAGTTTTCTTGAAAAAGAGGGTGTACGGTTACGACCTGAAAATATAGCCGTCAACCCCGCTAAAAGGCAGATCTCCAAACTTTTCTTAAATTCTTTATGGGGAAAGTTTGCTCAGAAGGCCAATCTACCAAGCACCAAGATTGTTAGGGATCCTGATGAGCTTTTTAGGTATCTCTTCCTGCCCTACTATGACATTTCTACGCTGGATTTTATCGATGACGAAACCGCTACCATTAACTGGAAATATGCGGAGGGGCACCACACAGTCAACAAAAACACAAACATCTTTATAGCCTGCTTTACCACCGCGTATGCGCGGCTAGAGCTCTATTCTCTGCTGGACAGGCTGCAGGAGAGGTGCCTTTATCACGACACAGATTCAGTTATTTTTGTGCACAGGGAAGGTGAGTGGCAGCCGCCTCTAGGTGATTACCTGGGGGAATTGACGAGTGAGATACCCGAGGGCACATACATCACAGAGTTTGTTTCTGCAGGGCCCAAAACTTACGGGTACAAGCTCAACACAGGGAAGACTGTCTTAAAAGTGAAGGGAATAACGCTAAATGTTGGTAACTCGCAATCTATCAATTTTAGCAGTCTGAAAGATCTAGTTCTGGACTACCCCCGTAATTCAGACGCAGAAACTCAGAAGCGCATCGTCGTACAGCAGCAGGGCATTGTGAGAGATAAAAAATATTGGAATATTGAATCTCGTGTCCTACAAAAGACCCAGAAGTGTGTCTACACAAAGCGCCGACTACTAGACGAATTCACCACCCTGCCGTACGGCTATTAGCACAGTATTGTGATGTACACGAGGCTACAACACCCGCTCTCGTGCATTCTAGCGGGGCCGTCTAATTCTGGAAAGAGTTATTTTGTAAAACAATTGCTGTATAATATTGAAAGTAGTTTTTCTCACAAGCCGGATAATATTGTTTGGTTTTATTCATGCTGGCAGAAGCTATATGATGAAATCTCTCTCTCTTTTCCCAACACCAGATTTGTGGAGGGTCTGCCGAATACATTCGTAGATGATGAATTATTCCCACCGGGCAAGGTGAATTTGGCGATTGTTGATGATCTCATGGATAGCGCTAGCGAAAATTGTGAGATAGAAAAAGCGTTCACCAAGTATGTGCACCACAGAAATCTCAGTATTTTCTACCTGGTACAAAACATATTTTGTCAGGGTAAGAAAAGCCGCACCATAAATTTAAACACAAAGTACATGGTCCTTTTTAACAACCCTCGAGATAAATTACAAATTTTAACACTAGCTCGTCAGATGTACCCCGGAAAAACACGTTTTTTCCTAGAAGCCTTTGAGGATGCTACGCGGGAGCCTTATGGGTATTTGCTGGTCGATTTGAGAGCTAATACACCGGAGGATCACCGCTTACGGACGGGGTTGTTTCCACCGGCGTTACCAGCTGTCTATGTGCAGAAGAAAATCGCTTCTAAAAAGTGAATTTTATGCGGGCTCGCACATTCCACGCTGTATGCGTTGTGCTGTAAAGATGTCCGAGAGACTCCGGCGTAACTGGGCTCTCTTAAAAACCCTGGTGAAGGCAACCCCATCCGTCCGGAAATCTATTTTGCGCAATGCGAGCGTGGATTTAATCACCGCTATAGGTGAGATTGCTTTAAACATCTTAAAAGGCAGAATCCCGTTGAAAGAGCGCCAAAAAGGCATACTGAAGAAGTGGCGTAAAGCTATAAGAACCATTAGCGATAGAGCGCAGTCCATAAAGAAAAAGAAACGGGTACTGAATCAGACCGGTGGCTTTATCGGTCCTCTTTTAGGCTTTGCAATACCCATAATAACGAGTCTGCTCGCGGGCAAATAATGGAGCATGCTGAGAAAATGTATCTAGTCCCCAAACAGGAGCTACATAAGCTAAGGACACCAATCCCCGAGAGTATACGCGAAACTGCTATTCGACGCCTCGATGATGAAATTAACTCCGTTTTACAGCGACGCGACATCCCCGACGATGTGAAAATTAAAATGTATAGCACCGTGCTGGAGCGCTACTTGGTACATACGAAACGCAGCTCAAAAGAACTGACAACTTTAAATCTCGTTAGCCCTCAGGATCCTGAGCATCAACAGCCGCCAAATACCGGCACCGATAAAAAAAATCACGAGATCGCTGAAATTGTAGGTCATATAAACCAAAGATATAAAAAGAATGCTGAATTTTTACTAAACAGACTACTCCAGAATAAGAGTGTGACAGATTGGAATGATAAAGACGAATTTATTTTCAAAGGCTCTGTAATACCCGGGTCTAACTTAGTGGATTTAGTACGTAGTACAACGCAGAGTCACGCTCTGACCGTCAGGAATTTACCTAGGGGTTGGGAATCGTTTATGCGAGCTATGGCCGAGCTGAATATACCCTCTACTGTTGTGGGTAATCACACTACTAGACAACATTTAGACGAATTAAAAATGTCCTCCAGCGGTGGTGTATCTACATCGATGAGGTTAGACCCCGCACCCCGCACAATTCACTCGCTGCACTCGCCGTCATTAGGCACCACAAGGGGAACTCTACTACCTAAAAAAAGGTCTCTACCGATACTGCCAACCATGTGGCTCACGATGTAGCCTATGTACTTGTTAATTATCTATTTTATCGTGTGTGTTCTGATATTTGTTAATTGTGCATGTGACACTTTTTATATCATTCTGTATGTACTTTTAAATGTTTGAAATGTCTTTGAGCTGTATTTATTACAATAAAATCTTGTAACCTTGTTTTTACAATACCGTGTGTTAGGGTTCGAGTTCCCGCTCCTGCACAAGGGGAGTCTCGAACCAGTGCCGCTGCGGTCTCCCATTCGTCTCCGGCCGCAGTGGAGCCTGCTCAGCAGAGACGTCGTTCCAGGCGTCTTGCCCACTCCACTACTGGGCAGTGACTTGCTGCTGCCTTTCCTGGATCTGCTATTGTAGCCAGTTCTGGAGCAGACGTCTTTGGGATAAAGTCCTGCATTTTCCCTTCTGAGCATGCCCAGAGTGAGATCTCTCATTGGAGATCAGGGGTCACATGCTCAGGTACTGCAGCGGCTCCTATTGGCCCGCCAGGAAGGCCCTGTTACTACTAGTCTTCTGAACAGGTTCTCATTGGTCCTTGTTCCTGGAAGGTCCTGTGGCTGTTGCTATAAAAGGGTAGCATGGCTGGGCCGCCATGCGCTAATATCAACCATTGTATGCTATGCGCCAGTGTGGTCATGCGTGTGTGTGGTTAGGGACCCGGCTGAAATAAGCCACTAGAATACCGACTTAATCGGTGAGGAGTTTAGTGTGCTAGCTGGTCAGGGTCGGTGTCCTAGATGCCCTAGATTACCGGCATAACCGGTGAGGAGTTTGATTGCCGTATTCAGGGTCTGGCGTTCAGACGCCATAGATTGCGGGTGACTCCCGCGAGGACATTAGCGCATGACCACGTATTATGCTCGCTTAGCAATTAACCGTGTGCCTGAGAGCCTGACAGGACACGGCGTTTGTTCTCAGCGGCTCTGTGACGTAACAGGGTTCGCTCTCGACGCTAGACAGCGCCCTAGCGTTTTACTTTGCGGCTCACTGAAGCTAAGTGAGTTCACACATATCGCCATATAGCACTGTGGCATCCCGTTAGCGGCTCTGTGAATTAACAGAGTCTGCACTAACTGCCACAACGCGCTACGGCGTTTATTTTAGCGACTCTGCGGGATAACAGAGTTCGCTACTTTCGTCATCTTACTAGCAGCAGGCTTTGCTTGCACGGTGGACCCCGGGCTGCGAACGCACCTCTCCACTTTATATATTTGGTGCGTTCCGCAGACCCTAACATAATATTAGCGCCAGGGTCTGGCTAGTAAAATGGCGGACGAACAGCGTCTATTGCAGTACATCCAGCAGCTGAAGGGTAGGTTGGAGGCTCTCGAGAGCACAACCTCAGCTGTGGATGTTACCGCAGTCGCTGTTCAGGCTGCTAGCGTGGCTGCAGCCAGTTTGTCCTCTGCCACCTCTGCCCCTACATTATCCCACCTCCCGCTTCCTGACAAGTTTGCCGGTGATAGCAAGCAATGTCGGGGATTCGTGAGTCAGTGCTCTATACATCTTGAGCTTCTGGCTGCACGTTTTCCCACGGATCGGGCACAAGTGGGTTTTGTACTTTCTCTACTCTCGGGCAGAGCGTTGGAGTGGGCAACGCCGCTGTGGGAGCGCGATGATCGTGTGGTGCAGAGTGCTTCTCGTTTCTTGGAGGCTCTTAAAAAGGTCTTTTTAGGACCCCAGGTCACCCACGATACGGCGCTACAACTGCTGGCATTGACACAGGGTTCGTCTTTGGTCAGTCAGTTTTCCGTCCAGTTTCGGACTCTGGCTGCTGAGCTAGATTGGTCTGATAAAGTTCTTATTCCTATCTACTGGCGGGGACTGGCTGACCATGTTAAAGACGCTTTGGCTACCAGGGAGATCCCGCCACACTGGAGAAGCTTATCTCCATATCTACCCGCATTGACCTCCGTTTTCACGAGCGGAGGTTGGAGCGGGCCCAGTGTAGGCAGAGGTTTCGGTTGGCTCCTACCTTTGCCAAACCTCTCGAATTCCCCGATCTGGCGTCCGAACCTCAAAAGGCCACAGAAGTTCCTCATGCAGGACCTAAGTCTCGATCCGTCAGAGTATCCGTGGTTTGTAACCATTGTCAGCAGACAGGACACTATGCCAACAGATGTCCACAGCGATCGGGGAAGCGATCGCGTCTAGTGGCCCTGGGAGGAGGTTCACTAGAGACAGCGGCATTTTCCTCCAAGATAACATTTAAAGGGACAATCACTGTTGGTACTTCCATTCTCACCGCCGACCTTTGCGTGGACTCAGGAGCAGAGGGGAATTTCATGTCCTCTAGCTTTGCTCGCCGTCATGCAATACCTCTGGTGGCGCTTGACAAATCAGTGACTGTTCGGGTAGTGAATGGGTCGTCATTGCCCTCACAAATTACTCACCAGACTGTCCCACTTGCATTGTCTGTATCTCCTTCCCATCAGGAATTTATTTCCCTACTCGTCCTTCCCAAGGGAATAGACGAGATCCTACTAGGTATACCTTGGCTCCGTTTCCACTCCCCACATATAGAGTGGACTTCAGGTAGGATACTGGGTTGGAGTGATGCATGTACAGGCAGATGTTTCAGAAGTTGCGTTCAGGTTACCACTACTGAGTTACCCGCAGATCTTACTCCACTTCCCAAGCACTACTGGTCATATGCAGACGTGTTCTCCAAGAAGGCTGCGGAGACTCTTCCGCCTCATCGCCCCTATGACTGTCCTATCGACCTCTTGCCTGGCGCAGAACCTCCTCGGGGAAGGGTCTATCCCCTCTCTCTTCCTGAGACAGAGGCCATGTCGCAATATATTCAGGAGAACCTGGCAAGAGGGTTTATTAGGAAGTCGGTGTCACCGGCAGGGGCGGGATTTTTCTTCGTGCAGAAGAAAAACGGAGAATTGCGTCCGTGTATTGATTACAGGGGTCTTAACGCCATCACCGTTAAAAACAAGTACCCGTTGCCCCTGATCTCTGAGCTATTTGATAGGCTTCGGGGAGCAAGGGTATTCACTAAACTAGATCTGCGCGGTGCTTATAACCTGATTCGCATCCGTGAGGGGGACGAATGGAAGACGGCTTTTAATACCAGGGATGGGCATTACGAATATCTGGTGATGCCCTTTGGGCTCTGTAATGCTCCAGCCGTTTTCCAAGACTTTGTCAATGACATCTTCCGGGATATGCTCTCCACCTCGGTCGTAGTCTATCTGGATGATATACTCATCTTCTCTCCAGATATTGACTCCCACCGGAGGGATGTTGGCAGGGTCTTCGACCTCCTACGGGCAAATTCCCTTTACGCAAAGTTGGAGAAATGTGTGTTTGAGCAGGAGTCCTTACCTTTCCTGGGCTATATCATCTCCGCCCAGGGATTGGCTATGGATCCTGCCAAACTACAGGCGGTGATGGACTGGCAAGAACCCCACTCTCTAAAGGCGGTGCAGCGCTTTATGGGGTTCATTAATTACTACCGTCAGTTCATTCCCCACTTCTCAACTTTGGTAGCTCCCGTGGTTGCCCTTACCAAAAAGGGAGCTAATCCCAAATTGTGGTCTGAAGAGGTCTCCAAGGCCTTCACGTCTATTAAGTCTCATTTCGCTAGAGCTCCCATCCTACATCGCCCCGATGTTGATAAGCCATTTATATTGGAGGTGGATGCCTCGTCCGTTGGTGCTGGAGCAGTCCTCTTCCAAAAGGATGCTCAAGGTCGGAAGCATCCATGCTTCTTTTTCTCCAAGACCTTCACACCAGCAGAGAGGAATTATTCCATCGGGGACAGGGAGTTGCTAGCAATGAAGTTGGCCTTCTCGGAGTGGAGACATCTGTTGGAGGGAGCTCGCTTTCCCTTCCAAGTCTTCACGGATCACAAAAACCTGGTATATCTTCAGACAGCCCAGCGGCTTAATTCTCGCCAAGCCAGATGGTCCTTGTTCTTCTCCCGGTTTCATTTCACACTGCATTTCCTCTCGGGAGAGAAGAACATTCGTGCCGACGCTCTCTCTCGCTCTGTGGTGTCCTCGGAGGAGGAGGTGGAGGAGCCTCGGCTTATCGTCCCCACAGAGAGCCTGAGAACAGTGGCCCCGGTTTCGCTAGAGTCTGTGCCCCCGGGCAAGACTTTTGTGCCTACTAATTTGCGACCGGAGGTACTCTCTTGGGCACATTCGTCCAGGGTGGGTGGACACTTTGGGGCAAAGAGGACATCTGAGTTGCTGGCGAGGACATATTGGTGGCCGCATATGGTCCGTGATGTTGGGGACTATGTTCGGGCGTGTGTCTCCTGCGCCAAAAATAAGTCTCCACGACAACGGCCAGCTGGGTTACTTTACCCTTTGCCGGTGGCAGACAGGCCCTGGGAGATGGTTGGGATGGACTTTGTGGTGGGCTTGCCCAAGTCTCGGGGTTGCACCATCATTTGGGTAATCACCGACCATTTCTCTAAAATGGTGCATCTGGTGCCACTACCACGGTTACCTTCTGCACGGGCTCTGGCAGCGTTGTTTGTTAGGCACATCTTCCGTTTACACGGCATGCCGGACAAGATTGTCAGTGACCGAGGTCCCCAGTTTGCGTCTCGGTTCTGGAGAGAGCTTTGTCGTCTACTCAGTATTGAGTTAAATCTCTCTTCAGCGTACCATCCTGAGACGAATGGGTTGGTAGAGAGGGCCAACCAGACCTTGGTCACCTATCTACGGCATTTTGTCTCAGCCAGGCAGGATGACTGGGCATCCTTGCTACCATGGGCTGAGTTTGCATTAAACAATGCTGTGGCTGATTCCACCGGACAGACCCCATTCCTCCTGAACTACGGTCAGCATCCGCGGGTACCAGTGCCTATGCCCGTGTCTTCCGCCGATTCCAGGGTGGCAGACTGGGCTGTGGAGGCACGGGACATTTGGGACCGCACGCAGGATGCCATTCAGGCCTCCAAAGAGAGGATGAGGTCTTCGGCCGATGCCCATCGGCGCCCCGCTCCTACATTTGCTCCTGGGGATTTGGTGTGGCTCTCCGCCCGTAACATCAGGCTGCGAGTTGAGTCCACTAAGTTGGCACCCCGCTACCTGGGTCCTTTCAAGGTCCTCGAGCAGGTTAACCCTGTGGTATACCGTTTAGCTCTTCCACCATGCCTGGGTATCTCCGACACCTTTCACGTGTCCCTCCTGAAACCCGTGCTCATGTCCTGGTTTTCTGAGTCATCTGCCGGGACTTCGGGTTCATCTGCGGATGACCATGAGGTGAACGCCATCGTGGGGTGTAAGGTGGTACGGGGCAAAAAGTTTTATTTGGTGGACTGGAGGGGCTATGGGCCTGAGGATAGGTCTTGGGAGCCTGCCGAGCATGTTCACGCTCCGCAGCTCATCGCTGCCTTTGAACGCAGCGAGGCCCAGAGAAGGGGGGGCCCTAGGAGGGGGGGTAATGTTAGGGTTCGAGTTCCCGCTCCTGCACAAGGGGAGTCTCGAACCAGTGCCGCTGCGGTCTCCCATTCGTCTCCGGCCGCAGTGGAGCCTGCTCAGCAGAGACGTCGTTCCAGGCGTCTTGCCCACTCCACTACTGGGCAGTGACTTGCTGCTGCCTTTCCTGGATCTGCTATTGTAGCCAGTTCTGGAGCAGACGTCTTTGGGATAAAGTCCTGCATTTTCCCTTCTGAGCATGCCCAGAGTGAGATCTCTCATTGGAGATCAGGGGTCACATGCTCAGGTACTGCAGCGGCTCCTATTGGCCCGCCAGGAAGGCCCTGTTACTACTAGTCTTCTGAACAGGTTCTCATTGGTCCTTGTTCCTGGAAGGTCCTGTGGCTGTTGCTATAAAAGGGTAGCATGGCTGGGCCGCCATGCGCTAATATCAACCATTGTATGCTATGCGCCAGTGTGGTCATGCGTGTGTGTGGTTAGGGACCCGGCTGAAATAAGCCACTAGAATACCGACTTAATCGGTGAGGAGTTTAGTGTGCTAGCTGGTCAGGGTCGGTGTCCTAGATGCCCTAGATTACCGGCATAACCGGTGAGGAGTTTGATTGCCGTATTCAGGGTCTGGCGTTCAGACGCCATAGATTGCGGGTGACTCCCGCGAGGACATTAGCGCATGACCACGTATTATGCTCGCTTAGCAATTAACCGTGTGCCTGAGAGCCTGACAGGACACGGCGTTTGTTCTCAGCGGCTCTGTGACGTAACAGGGTTCGCTCTCGACGCTAGACAGCGCCCTAGCGTTTTACTTTGCGGCTCACTGAAGCTAAGTGAGTTCGCACATATCGCCATATAGCACTGTGGCATCCCGTTAGCGGCTCTGTGAATTAACAGAGTCTGCACTAACTGCCACAACGCGCTACGGCGTTTATTTTAGCGACTCTGCGGGATAACAGAGTTCGCTACTTTCGTCATCTTACTAGCAGCAGGCTTTGCTTGCACGGTGGACCCCGGGCTGCGAACGCACCTCTCCACTTTATATATTTGGTGCGTTCCGCAGACCCTAACACCGTGTCATTGCTTTTTTAAAATACGAATAAACCATTCTGTAATATTGTAACACGGCCATATACATAATATGCCCGTACAATGAGACGGGGTTATAAGTCTCGTCAGTTTTAAACATGCCCCAACATGCCTGGGGCTATACACAACACAACACAAGCCTTAGATACACATCCATTGGTAACAAGTTAGACATCTCTAACAGAGAGTGCTAGAAATCACCTTTACATACAGACATATCAGCTCCAAACTTTTACACATTTACTGGGGGACATTTATACAAACCTGCTAGAAATGAGCTTTACATACATTTACTGATGGATTCTAATACAGACATTTACTGGGTGCTTCTAATACAAACCCTTTACAGTTCATGTCAGGGCACTCTCTGCTAGAAAATAGCTTTACATCTACGGATGGAGTTAAAACTACCCTTTAATACAGTAAAACTCCACAGACTAATCTAATCCAGTGGATAAAATATCAATAGACATGAATAAATCACTTTGATTGAAATTCACAAATCCAGCAGACCAGATTTCCCAGCCTGAGCAAAGTTCAGCCAGTGGGGCGTGACGACCTGGATCAATCTGACAGGGAGACGGATTAAATGATAGGGGGCGTGTCGACCTGTCAGATTTGAGTTTGATGAGTAATACAGTTCCTATACTACTGAAGCACCTGGTGGTTCAAGATTCACCACACATCTAAATACATTCCTTGAGGGGTCTAATTTTCAAAATGTGATCATTTGTGGGGGGATCATCTGGTACTCTCCGAATGGAAAAAGGCTAATGATTCCAGGAAATTTTATATTCAAAAAGTCAAATGACGCTCCTTCCCTTCTGAGCCCTGCAGTGCAGCCAAATAGTAGTTTTCTCCCTCACATGGGATATCGGCGTACTCAGAAGAAATTGTACTACAAATTGTGTGGTGCAAATTCC
This sequence comes from Oophaga sylvatica, assembly GCA_033576555.1. Taxonomy (NCBI): domain Eukaryota; kingdom Metazoa; phylum Chordata; class Amphibia; order Anura; family Dendrobatidae; genus Oophaga; species Oophaga sylvatica. The sequence continues at coordinate 436,365,996 of JARQOD010000004.1, forward strand.
CCTGTTATCCTTATGAAAATGCTAAATTTGTGACTAAAAAACATTTTTGTGAGAAAAATGTGATTATTTTTTTTTTATTTTCACAGCTCAACATTATAAACTTCTGTGAAGCACCTGAGGGTTCAATGTACTCACCACACATATAGATCAGTTCCCTGAAGGGTCTAGTGTCCAAAATGGTGTCAGTTGTGAGGGATTTTCATTGTTTAGGCACATCAGAGGATCTCCAAACACGGCATGATGTCTGCTAATTGTTCCAGCATATTGTGCATTCAAAAAGTCAAATGATGCTCCCTCCTTTCCGAGCCCTGCCGTGAGCCCATACAGTAGTTTTCTTCCTCATATGGGGTATTTGCATAATCAAGAGAAATTGCACTACAAATTTTATGGTGCAACTTCTCCCGTTACCCTTATGAAAATGCAAAATTTGGGACTGAAAAACATTTTTGCTTGGAAAACGTGATTTTTTTATTTTATTTTCACGGCTCAACATAAATTAACTTCTGTGAAGCACTTAATGGTGCAATGTGCTCACCACACATCTATATCAGTTCCCTGAGGGGTCTAGTTTAAAAAATGGTGTCACTTGTGGGGAATTTCACTGTTTAGCCATATCAGGAGCTCTCCAAACATGATATGGCGTCTGCTAATTGTTCCAGCAAATTGTGTATTCAAAAAGTCAAATGAAGCTCCTTCCCTTTCAAGCCCTGCCGTGTGCCCAAACAGTGGTTTTCCCCCACATATAGGGTATTGGCATGCTCAGGAGAAATTGCACAACAAATTGCACAACAAATTTATTTCCTGTTACCCTTGTGAAAATAAAAAAATTTGATCTAAGTTAATTTTTAAGTGAAAAAAAGTTAAATGTTCATTTTATATTCCACATTTCAAAAGTTCCTGTGAAGCACATGAAGGGTTAATAAACTTCTTGAATGTGGTTTAAAGCAGCTTGAGGGATGCAGTTTTTTGCATGGTGTCACTTTTAGGTATTTTATATCATATGGACCAGTCAAAGTCACTTCAAATGTGAGGTGGTCCCTAAAAATTGATTTGTAAATTTTGTTGGAAAAAGGAGAAATTGCTGGTCAAATTTTAACCTTATAACTTCTTAACAAAACAATATTATTTTTAAAATTATATTGATGTAAAGTAGACATGTGGGAAATGTTAATTATTAACTATTTTGTGTGACACATTTCTCTGATTTAAGGGCATAAGAATTAAAATTTTGAAAATTGTAAAATTTTTAAAATTTTTCGTCAAATTTTCATTTTTCTTTCACAAATAAACGCAAGTTATATCAAAGAAAGTTTAGCCCTACCATGAAGTACCGTATATTTCGGACTATAAGACGCACTGGACCATAAGACGCACCCCAAATTTTCAGAAGGAAATAGGGAAAAAAATTAATGTGTCAAATGGGAGTCCATCTTAAAGTCCGAATTCAGCTTACCAGGGGGATCGGCAGCGCTGGTGGAGCATGGTCACAGGGGGTGTTTGGTAGTCCGGCTATAACTGCCATCCCCTCTCCCATCTATGACTCCCATCCCAGCTGGTGCGGCAGGTGCGGTGACCTTCGGGAAATCCCATACCAGGCTGGTGTGGCCGGTGCGGTTGCCTCCAGGTAATCGCATCCCAGGCTGGTGTTGTTATGGGTCTGCAACTCAGGAATAGAGTGGGGGGTGAATCTGACCCTGCACTAGGACTAGACTCGATCCCTACGATGGAGCGGGCGACCTATTCCTTGTGAATAGACCCACTGACAATCCTAGTCTATACTCAAGCGAAGACCTGAAGGAGGGGGAAGGGGATCCCTGAAAGATCTAGGGACTGGGAACAAAACACTGGTAACCACTTAGCAGGGAAATAGAGGAAGCTGCAGAAACAAAAGGAAAAAACAAAAGATTAAGCAAGCAGAACTAGATCTCCCAGAACTGCACAAAGTATAGCACAACGCTAACAAGGCTCCTAGCCAGAAATCAAGCGGATTAACACTGATGTCCAGCAATGACTGGGAGGCAGATGCAGGGTAATAAAGGGTGATACAATCACCTGACCAATGAAAAGCCCAGCACCAGGGGAAAACAGACGAGCAGCCAGAAACCACAACAAGATGGCGGCTGGTCAAACTGAATAGACTCTAACAGTACCTCCTCTTTCATGAGGATGCTCCTGATCCTCCTGATCCTCTTGGCCGAGCCTTATTCGGAAATATCCTGTGAAAAGCCTTAATCAGCCTTGAGGCCGGGACATCCTCAGCTTTCACCTAGGAATTATCCTCTGGACCGAAACCCTTCCAGGACATGAGATACTGCAACCTTCCTCTGTGCCACCTGGAATCCAATATGCAAAAATCTCAAACTCGCCATCCTCATCAATTGGAGGAACAGTCGGCATCGCCTCCTTATCTGGCATGTCAACTTTCTTCAGTAAAGATACATGAAAAACTGAATTAATTCTCCAGGACGAGAGTTATGTTTTGGTAGCTGAGGAGAAAAAGCAAATACGGCAATACACCAGAGAGGCTGGAAACTATTGAATTGCAGCAACCTGAACCAACCACACAACTAGAGGTAGCCGTGGAGCATTCCTACGTTGATCCTTGTCACAGCCTGAGAGATAATTACACCTCCCAATAGGGAAGCGCTCAGGTTTATCCTCCTGACACAAAGAACTACACCCTCTTTCAAAATAACAGTAGGATCAGATAACTCAGGAGAGTCTGCAAAGAAACTCCTCGAGAGGACATCCGCCTTAACATTCTAAGTGCCAGGAAGAAAAGAAACCACAAAATTAAAATGTATGAAAAACAAGGCCCACCTGGCCTGTCTAGGATTAAGTCGCAAGGCTGATTCCAGATAAACCAGATTCTTATGGTCTGTGAGGACCACCACCTGATGTTTGGCTCCCTCCAGCCAATGTCTCCACTCTTCAAAGCCTACTTCATGGCCAATAACTCCCGATTACCCACGTCATAATTACGTTCAGTTGGAGAAAATTTTCGAGAGAAAAAGGCACAAGGGTTACTCTTAGAGGTCTCTGGATCTCTTTGGGACAAAACGGCACCTGCCCCAATTTCAGAGGCATCAACCTCCACCTGAAACGGTAGAGAAACATCAGGCTGCCGTAGAACAGGAGCAGAAGTGAATCTCTGCTTAAGTTCCTGAAATGCAGAAACTGCCTCAGGAGGCCAAGTCACCACATCAGAACCCTGTCTGGTCAAATCAGTCAATGGTTTAACAATACCGGAGAAATTACCAATAAATTTACGATAAAAATTGGCAAAACCCAAAAATCTCTGAAGAGCCTTTAATGAAGTAGGTTGGACCCAATCACAGATGACCTGAACCTTGACCGGGTCCATTTCAATAACAGACGGAGACAAAATGAATCCCAGAAATGAGACCTTCTGTACGCCAAAAAGACACTTTGATCCCTTCACATACAGTGCATTCTCTCTCAAAATCTGGAACACAGTCCAACATGTTTCACATGAGAGTCCCAGTCGTTGGAAAAAATCAAGATATCATCCAAATAAACAATCAGAAATTTATCCACAAAATCCCTGAAAATTTCATTCATGAAGGATTGGAAGACGGAAGGAGCATTAGTGAGCATCAAGGGCATCACTAGGTACTCACAATGCCCCTCTGGGGAATTAAACGCCGTCTTCCATTCATCCCCGTGCTTAATGCGAATAAGGTTATACGCCACCCTGAGGTCAAGCTTGGTAAACCAACTAGCACTTTTCACTCTGGAAAACAGGTCAGAAATCAAGGGTAATGGATATTGATACTTCACAGTGATCTTATTCAAGAGACGATAATCAATACACGGCCTCAATGAACCATCCTTTTTGGCCACAAAGAAAAAACTGGCACCCAAGAGTGAAGAGGATGGTCTGATATGACCCTTCTCCAATGACTCCTTGATATAAGATCGCATAGCATCATGTTCAGGTACAGACAAGTTAAAAAGGCGACCTTTAGGAAATTTACCACCAGGCACTAATTCAATAGCTCCTGTGAGGGGGCAAGGATGCAGATTTACTTTCACTAAATACATCCGAAAAATCAGTCAAAAAGTCAGGAACATCCTGAGACTGGGGAGAGGCAGAAAAACAGGAGTGTCAGCATTAACACATTGGCAGCCCCAACTGGTCACAGACACAGATTTCCAATCCAAAACAGGATTATGAGACTGTAACCAAGGGAAACCTAGTACAATAATGTCATGCAGATTATGCAGCACCAGAAATTTGCAACTCTCCTGATGATCTGGTTCAACCCTCATTATCACCTGAGTAGAAAACTGGGGTTTATTCTCCGCCAAAGGGGTAGAATCAATGCCCAGTAGGGGAATAGACTTCCGCAGGGGTATAATGGGAAACCCACAACGTTTGGCAAAGTCAAAATCCATCAGGTTAATAGCTGCTCCCGAATCAACAAAAGCCTGAGTAGAAAATGTGGACAGGGAGCAAATCAGGGTAACAGTCAACAGAAATTTAGTCTGAACACTACCCAAGACAACTGAGCGTGCAAAACACCTTCCCCGCTTAGGACAGACTGAAATAGCATGAGAGGCGTCACCACAGTAGAAACATAACCCATTGCGCTTTCGAAACTCATGACGCTGTGCCCCAGAAGTCACTCCATCACACTGCATGGACTCAGAAGCTGGCTCACAAGGCAACACTATCTCACGAATACCTCTGCGCTCACGCAAACGTCTGTCAATTTGAATAGCCAACGACATAGAATCATTGAGACCAGAGGTAGCAGGGAATCCCACCATAACATCCTTTACATTCTCTGACAGACCCTTCCGAAAAAGGGCTGCCAAAGCATCATCATTACATTTGGTCAGGACTGCCCACTTTTGGAATTTCTGACAGTACAACTCAGCGTCTTCAAGACCCTGATTTAATGCCAGCAAGGTTTTTTCAGCTTGATCAGTGACATTAGGTTCATCGTACAATAACCCCAGAGCCAGAAAAAATACATCAATATCATTCAAAACAGGATCCCCAGGTGTCAGGGAAAAAGCCCAATCCTGAGGGTCGCCGCGCAGGAGAGAGATGACAATTTGAACCTGCTGTGCTGCGTTCCCTGAGGACTTAGGCTTTAAGGCAAAAACAACTTACAGTTATTTTTGAAATTCAGAAGTTTAGCCCGATCCACCAAAAACAAATCTGGCATGGGAATCCTAGGTTCCACAACCGGCAACCTAGCAAGATAGGTAGCAATACTCCGAACCTCAGTGGCAAGCTGATCCACACGGCGAGACAACTGTGCAAGCTCCATTGAGAGAAAAAAAAAATCCTCCTCAGCACCCAGAGAAAAAGAGGGAAAAAATGCAACAAACAGGAAAAAAAATCTTTGACAACTCTGACAACTTTTTTTTCTTTCCACACTATTTTTCCCTTCTGTGAGTACCATATCATTTTCAGTTTGGGCCGGTGATACTGTTATGTTTTGGTAGCTGAGGCGAAAAAGCAAATATGGCAATACAACAGAGAGGCTGGAACCTATTGAATTGCAGCAACCTGAACCAACCACACAACTAGAGGTAGCCGTGGAGCGTTCCTACGTTGATCCTAGACGCCTCGTCACAGCCTGAGAGATAACTACACCTAAAGGCAGAAAGAGGAAAGCTATCTGCCCCGGAGCAGATCCCCAAAGAAAATAGGAAGCCCCCAAACATGTAATGGCGGTAAGACAAGAAGAAGCACGGACACAGACAGAAAATAGAATGAGCAAACGCTGGGGCCCAATCTGTCTAGATAGAAAAGTACTGGAAAGGATTCTCACTGCAATCCAAAAAAACCCTAAAAAATACCAACTCTTCTGATTGCAAAAACACCTGAGATCACACGATCTCTACCACCTAAATCAGATCTCTGGTGTAACAAAACTAAGCTGCAGCCACTGAAAAAACAGGAAAAAGCAAATGAACAAATAACAGTGGCTTCAGATAAACTGAGAGGAGCACAAGCCCCAGGAGGGGACCAGGCTGAACTCCACAGAAGTGCAGGGAACTATGCAAAAAGCAAAGCACAAAAATAAAAGCAAAAAATATCTTATCTGAAAGCAGAAGATGCAGGCAAGACTGTTGTGAATGTGTTAGAAATGAATTCAGAGCAGAAGCTCCCTCTGGTGGTTACAAACAGTACTGAACCATTCAATGAAGATTGATAATCAAGAGTTACAGACTGGTCTTATATAAGGGAGGTTCCCTCCCATCATGGTTTCCGGTGATCAATTGTTCTTGTCTCAACTGTGGTTCCTGGTTCACTTGGAAGCTTGCTGAGTCTTGCCTCTTCTCCTGCTCTCAGATAAGATATTTTCTGTTTTTTGTTTTTGTGCTTACCATTTGCATATTTCTCTGCATTTCTGTGAGGTTAGACAGGTTTCCCTCCCCCCCGTGGGGCTTGGGCTCCTCTCAGTTCTTCTGGAGCCACTGTTATTTGTTCATTTGCCTTTTCCAGTTTTTTCAGTGGCTGCGGCTTAGTTTTGTTACACCAGAGAACTAATTTAGGTGGTATAGGTCGTATGATCTCAGGTGTTTTTGCAATTAGTAGAGTTGGTATTTTTTAGGGTTTTTTGGATTGCAGTAAGTGTCCTTCCTATCCTTTTCTGTCTAGGGAGATTGGGCCCCAACGTTTGCTCATACTATTTTCTGTCTGTGTCTGTATTCCCTCTTGTCTAACCGCCATTACATGTTTGGGGGCTTCCTATGTTCTTTGGGGATCTGCTCCGGGGCAGATAGCTTTCCTCTTTCTATCTTTAGGTGTAGTTAACCTCTCAGGCTGTGACGAGGCGTCTAGGACCAACGTAGGAACGCTCCACGGCTGCCTTTAGTTGTGGTGGTTAGTCAGGGTACTGCAATCCAGTAGATTCCAACCTCTCTGGTGTATTGCCGTTTTGCCTGCTCTCCTCAGCTACCAAATCATAACAGTATCACCGGCCAAACTGAAAATTATATGGTACTCAACAGAAGGGAAAAATAGTAAAAGGAAAAAGTAAAAAGGAAGTTGTCAGAAATTTTTTTTTTCTCTGTTCCATTTTTTCCCTCTTTTTCTCTGGGTGCTGAGGAGGATTTTTTTTTTCTCTCAATGGAGTTTGCACAGTTGTCGGGCCGTGTGGATCAGCTTGCCACTGAAGTTCGGAGTATTGCTACCTATCTTGCAGGGTTGCCGGTTGTGGAACCTAAGATCCCCATGCCAGATTTATTTTGGGGGATCAAGCTAAATTTCTGAATTTCAAAAATAACTGTAAGTTGTTTTTTGCCTTAAAACCTAAGTCCTCAGGGAACGCAGCACAGCAGGTTCAAATTGTCATCTCTCTCCTGCGCGGTGATCCTCAGGATTGGGCTTTTTCCCTGACACCTGGGGACCCTGTTTTGAGTAATGTTGATGCATTTTTTCTGGCTCTGTGGTTATTGTACGATGAACCTAATGTCACTGATCAAGCTGAAAAAACCTTGTTGGCATTAAATCAGGGGCATAAGGATGCTGAGTTGTACTGTCAGAAATTCCAAAAGTGGGCAGTCCTGACCAAATGGAATGATGATGCTTTGGCAGCCCTTTTTCGGAAGGGTCTGTCAGAGAATGTAAAAGGTGTTATGGTGGGTTTCCCTGCTCCCTCTGGTCTCAAATGATTCTATGTCATTAGCGATTCAAATTGACAGACGTTTGCGTGAGCGTAGAGGTATGCGTGGAATAGTGTTGCCTTGTGAACCAGTTTCTGAACCCATGCAGTGTGATAGAGTGGTTTCTGGGGCACAGCGTCATGAGTTTCGAAAACGCAATGGGTTATGTTTCTACTGTGGTGACGCCTCATGCTATTTCAGTCTGCCCTAAGCGGGGAAGACGTTTTGCACGCTCAGTTGTCTTGGTAGTGTTCAGACTAAATTTCTGTTGACTGTTACCCTGATTTGCTCCCTGTCCACATTTTCTGCTCAGGCTTTTGTTGATTCGGGAGCAGCTATTAACCTGATGGATTTTGATTTTGCTAAACGTTGTGGGTTTCCCTTGATACCCCTACGGAAGTCTATTCCCCTACTGGGGATTGATTCTACCCCTTTGGCGAGAATAAACCCCAGTTTTCTACTCAGGTGATAATGAGGTTGAACCTGATCATCAGGAGAGTTGCAAATTTTTGGTTCTGTATAATCTGCATGACATTATTGTACTAGGTTTTCCTTGGTTACAGTCTCATAATACTGTTTTGGATTGGAAATCTGTGTCTGTAACCAGTTGGGGTTGCCAATGTGTTAATGCCAACACTCCTGTTTTTTCTGCCTCCCCCCAGGCTCAGGATGTTCCTGACTTTTTGACTGATTTTTCTGATGTGTTTAGCGAAAGTAAATCTGCATCCTTGCCCCCCCATAGGAGCTATGACTGCGCTATTGAATTAGTGCCTGGTAGTAAATTCCCTAAAGGTCGCCTTTTTAACTTGTCTGTACCTGAACATGACGTTATGCGGTCTTATATCAAGGAGTCATTGGAGAAGGGTCATATCAGACCATCCTCTTCACCCTTGGGTGCCGGTTTTTCCTTTGTGGCCAAAAAGGATAGTTCATTAAGGCCGTGTATTGATTATCGTCTCTTGAACAATATCACTATGAAATATCAATATCCGTTACCCTTGATTTCTGACCTGTTTTCCAGCGTGAAAAGTGCTACTTGGTTTACCAAGCTTGACCTCAGGGAGGCGTATAACCTTATTCGCATTAAGCACGGGGATGAATGGAAGACGGCGTTTAATACCCCAGAGGGGCATTTTGAGTACCTAGTGATGTCCTTTGGGCTCACTAATGCTCCTTCCGTATTCCAGTCCTTCATGAATGACATTTTCAGGGATTTTGTGGATAAATTTCTGATTGTTTATTTGGATGATATCTTGATTTTTTCCAATGACTGGGACTCTCATGTGAAACATGTTCGGACTGTGTTCCAGATTTTGAGAGAGAATGCTCTGTATGTGAAGGGATCAAAGTGTCTTTTTGGCGTACAGAGGATCTCATTTCTGGGATTCATTTTGTCCCCATCTGTTATTGAAATGGACCCGGTCAAGGTTCAGGCCATCTATGATTGGGTCCAACCTACTTCATTAAAGGCTCTTGAGAGATTCTTGGGTTTTGCCAATTTTTATCGTAAATTTATTGGTAATTTCTCTGTTATTGTTAAACTATTGACTGATTTGACCAAACAGGGTTCTGATGTGGTGAATTGGTCTCCTGAGGCAGTCTCTGCGTTTCAGGAACTTAAGCAGAGATTCACTTCTGCTCCTGTTCTACAGCAGCCTGATGTTTCTCTGCCATTTCATGTGGAGGTTGATGCCTCTGAAATTGGGGCAGGTGCCGTTTTGTCCCAACGAGATCCAGAGACCTCTAAAAGTAACCCTTGTGCCTTTTTCTCTCGAAAATTTTCTCCAACTGAACGTAATTATGACGTGGGTAATCGGGAGTTATTGGCCATGAAGTGGGCTTTTGAAGAGTGGAGACATTGGCTGGAGGGAGCCAAACATCAGGTGCTGGTCCTCACGGACCATAAGAATCTGGTTTATCTGGAATCAGCCAAGCGACTTAATCCTAGACAGGCCAGGTGGGCCTTGTTTTTCACACGTTTTAATTTTGTGGTTTCCTTTCTTCCTGGCACTAAGAATGCTAAGGCGGATGCCCTCTCGAGGAGTTTCCTTGCGGACTCTCCTGAGTTATCTGATCCTGCTGTTATTTTGAAAGAGGGTGTAGTTCTTTCCGCCATCTTGCCCAATTTGAGACTGGCTCTGGAAGGGTGTCAGGAGGATAAACCCGAGCGCTGCCCTATTGGGAAATTGAATGTGTCCCAGACCGGTGGAAAAAGAGTGTGATGTCTGAGATTCATTGTTCCGCATTGGCCGGTCATCCCGGAATTTTTGGTACCAGAGACTTGGTTAGTCGGTCCTTTTGGTGGCCTACTTTGTCTCGTGACATCAGGGAATTTGTGCAGTCCTGCGGGACTTGCTCTCGCTCCAAGCCTTGCTCTCGCTCTAGTGGTTTGTTGATGCCATTGCCTGTGCCCAAGAGACCATGGACCCATATCTCTATGGATTTCATTTCCGACCTCCCTGTTTCTCAGAGAATGACCGTTATCTGGGTGATTTGTGATAGGTTTTCCAAAATGATACATCTTGTGCCATTACCTAAGTTGCCTTCCTCCTCCGAATTGGTGCCTTTGTTCCTTCAGCACGTGGTTCGGTTACACGGCATTCCTGAGAACATTGTGTCTGACAGAGGAGTCCAGTTTGTTTCCAGATTTTGGAGGACTTTTTGTTCTAAACTTGGTGTTCAATTGTCTTTCTCCTCAGCTTTTCATCCTCAGACCAATGGACAAACTGAGAGAACAAACCAGACATTGGAGACTTATCTGAGATGCTTTGTGTCTGCTAATCAAGATGACTGGGTCTCTTTTTTGCCTTTGGCTGAGTTTGCTCTTAATAATAGGGCTAGCTCTGCCACTTTGATGTCTCCATTTTTCTGCAATTTTGGGTTTCACCCTCGATTTTCTTCGGGACAGACGGAGGCTTCTGTCTGTCCAGGTGTTGACTCTGTTGTGGAGCGTATGCAGCAGATTTGGGACCAGGTAGTGGAGAGGTTGTCCCTCTCTCAGGAGAGGGCCCAGCGGTTTGCCAACCGGCATAGGACTGATGGTCCTCGGTTTGAAGTGGGGACTTGGTCTGGTTGTCCTCAAGAAATATCCCTATGAGAGTTGCATCTCCTAAGTTTAAGCCTAGGTTCATTGACCTTATAAGATCATGGAGATTATTAATCCTGTTTCCTTTCGTTTACTTCTTCCAGGGACATTTAAGATCCATAACGTGTTCCACAAGTCCTTATTGAAGAGGTTTGTCGAGCCAGTGGTTCCTATGGCTGCGCCTCCTGACCCTGTTTTGGTTGAGGGCAATCTGGAGTATGTAGTTGAGAAAATATTGGATTCTCGTTTTTCTAGATGGAAACTCCAGTATTTGGTTAAGTGGAGAGGTTATGGTCAGGAGGACAATTCTTGGGTGTTTGCTTCGGACATCCATGCTAGGAGACTGATCCATGCGTATCACAGAGCTCATCCTGACCGACCTGGTTGCACAAATGAGGGTTCAGTGACCCCTCCTCAAGGGGGGTACTGTTGTGAATGTGTTAGAAATGAATTCTGAGCAGAAGCTCCCTCTGGTGGTTACAAACAGTACTGAACCATTCAATGAGGAATGGTAATCAGGAGTTACAGACTGGTCTTATATAAGGGAGGTTCCCTCCCATCATGGTTGCCGGTGATCAATTGTTCTTGTCTCAACTGTGGTTCCTGGTTCACTTGGAAGCTTGCTGAGTCTTGCCTCTTCTCCTGCTCTCAGATAAGATATTTTCTGTTTTTTGTTTTTGTGCTTACCATTTGCATATTTCTCTGCATTTCTGTGAGGTTAGCCAGGTTCCCCCCCCCCTGGGGGCTTGGGCTCCTCTCAGTTCTTCTGGAGCCACTGTTATTTGTTCATTTGCCTTTTCCAGTTTTTTCAGTGGCTGCGGCTTAGTTTTGTTACACCAGAGAACTAATTTAGGTGGTAGAGGTCGTGTGATCTCAGGTGTTTTTGCAATTAGTAGAGTTGGTATTTTTTAGGGTTTTTTGGATTGCAGTAAGTGTCCTTCCTATCCTTTTCTGTCTAGGCAGATTGGGCCCCAACGTTTGCTCATACTATTTTCTGTCTGTGTCTGTATTCCCTCTTGTCTAACCGCCATTACATGTTTGAGGGCTTCCTATGTTCTTTGGGATCTGCCCTGGGGCAGATAGCTTTCCTCTTTCTATCTTTAGGTGTAGTTAACCTCTCAGGCTGTGACGAGGCGTCTAGGACCAACGTAGGAACGCTCCACGGCTGCCTTTAGTTGTGGTGGTTAGTCAGGGTACTGCAATCCAGTAGATTCCAACCTCTCTGGTGTATTGCCATTTTTGCCTGCTCTCCTCAGCTACCAAATCATAACACAAGACTCAGCAAACTTCCAAATGAACCAGGAACCACAATTGAGACAAGAACAATTGATCACCGGCAACCATCATGGGAGGGATCCTCTCTTATATCAGACCAGTCAGTGATCCCAGATTGCCATTCCTCGCTGAAAGGTTCAGTACTGTCTGTAACCACCAGAGGGAGCCTCTGCTCAGAAACCATCTCTAGCACATTCATAACAGAAAACGGTATGTCTAATCTCACAGCTGCAGAGTTGACAACTTGAACCACTTTGAAGGGTCCTACAAATTTAGGTCCCAGTTTTTTTGATGGGATCTTCAAATGCAGATTCCTAGAGGACAACCAGACCAAGTCCCCAACTGCGAACAACGCCTCCCTTCTTTTCCTGTCAAAATATTCCTTAGACCTTCTATTCGCCTCTTTCAAATTATCGCATACATTGGTCCGAACCCTTTCCAAATGTCCAGAAAAACTCTCCTCCTCTGGCACAGCCGCCCCAATCTTAGAAAATGGACCGAAAGATGGATGTCTCCCTGTACAGTAAAAAAAAAGGAGAACACCCAGCCGAGGCTGACATATGATTATTAAGAGTAAACTCGGCTAGTGGTAGATATTCCGACCACATCTCCTGATTGTCTGCTACAAAACAACTCAAAAACTGCTCAACGTCTTGGTTCTTCCTTTCGGTCTGTCCATTGAACTTCGGATGATAACCTGATGAAAATGACAAATGAATTTTTAATCTGTCACAAAAAGCACGCCAGAAGCGAGCCACAAACTGTGGTCCTCTGTCAGAAAGAATGTCCGTGGGAACACCATGGAGCCTGACAATTTCTTTCACAAATGCCTTAGCTAGAGTCTTGGCGCAGGGCAATTTATTGAACGGGACCAGATGACACATCTTACTAAACGGGTCCACAACAACCCAGATGACAGAAAAACCTTCAGAAACCGGCAGATCGGTGATAAAATCCATAGCAAGATGCGTCCATGGCGAGCTAGGAACCTCCAAAGGGCACAGCAATCCTGCAGCCGGGGCATGAGAGGCCTTCGACCTAGTGCACACCGTACACTGACGCACCCACTTGATGATTTCTCTATGCCACCCTGGCCACCAGAAACTTCGACAGATTGACTTTCTAGTTTCCGAAATCCCTGGATGACCCGCCAACCGAGACTCATGACATTCAGCAAACAAAGCTCTCCTCAAGGCTTTGGGCACAAATAATTTACCATACGGAGTGTTTGTTGGTGCAGAATTCTGGGCTTCTATGATGTTATTCTCCAACTCAGAACCCAATGCTGCCACCACCACCCCTCTCTGCAAAATACATTTCTCCTTCTCAGTATTAACTGCTGGAGAGAAACTACGAGGCAAAGCATCCGCTTTAACATTCTTTGTGCCAGGGATATATGTTACGGAGAAATGGAACCGGGCAAAAAACAGTGCCCACCTGGCTTGACTTGCATTCAAACGTTTAGCAGCATCCAGATAAATCAGATTTTTATGATCAGTAAAAACCTGTATCGGATGTCTAGTCCCCTCCAAAAAATGTCGCCAATGCTCAAACGCGAGCTTAATAGCCAGTAACTCTCAGTTTCCAACATCATAGTTGATCTCAGTCTCCGAAAATTTTTAGAAAAGAAAGCACAGGGATGTACCCCATTCTCTCCCTCCTGGGACAGAACTGCCCCCACCCCTACTGATCAGGCATCAACCTCTACCAGAAAAGGCTTGGTCTCATCTGTCTGGATCAAAACAGGAGCAGAGCTAAACCTCTCCTTGAGATGCTCAAAAGCCTCCACTGCCTCAGTGGACCATTGGACAGTATTAGAACACTTCTTGGTGAGATGAGTTATGGTTTAGCGATAACAGAAAAATTCTTTATGAATTTTCTATAATAATTGGCAAACCCTAAAAATCTTTGGACAGACTTTAAACATTCAGGCCTAGGCCAATCCAGCACTGCCTGAACCTTCACCAGGTCCATCTCAAACACATCACTGGAGACCAAGTACCCCAAAAAACTCATTTTCTGTACCGCAAACTCGCACTTCTCCAATTTAGCAAAGAGGTTGTTTTCGATCAAAATCTGAAGAACTTTGCGGACTCTCTGCCAATGCGACTCCAGATCAGGCGAATAGATCAAAATATCGTCCAAATAAACAATAACAATCCTACCGATCAATAGCCTCAGAATGTCATTAATGAAATTTTGAAAAAATACAGGCGCATTAGTAAGGCCAAAAGGCATCATTAGACATTCAAAATGACCCTCTGAGGTATTAAAGGCTGTCTTCCATTCATCACCCTCCTTTACCCACAGCAAATTATATGCCCCATGAAGGTCAATTTTAAAAAAACACTTAGCTCCGGTTAGTTGGTTAAACAAATCGGAATTAGTGGCAACAGGTAAGGATTGCGCACAGTGATCTTATTAATCCCCCGAAAATCCAGACATGGTCTAAGGTACCCCTCCATTTTTTTGACAAAAAAAAATCCTACCGCCAAAGGAGACTTAGAGGGTCTTATATGACCTGCAGCCAAACTAGTCTGTAGGTATTCCTTTAAGGCCTCCCTCTCAGGAATCGTTAGATTAAATAAACGACTCTTAGGGTGTGTAGCACCTGGGACGAACTCAATAGCGCAATCGTAATCTCTATGGGGTGGTAGAGCTTGCGATTCAATTTATGAAAATACCTTCCAGAAATCCTGAATGGCTTCAGGTAGCTCTTTCTTAACAACAGCAGCAATGTGAACATTACAACATTTACCATAACACCCCTGACCCCAGGACCTTATAAAAAGCAGACGACCAGTCCAGCAAAGGATTGTGCATTTTTAACCAGGGTAAACCCAGGACGACTGGAACAGGCAATTTATCCAGTACAAACAAGTCAATGCACTCCTGATGTTCCATATTGACAGTAAGAGGGAACCCAGTGACCTTTCGAGACACGCACCCATGCTCCAGGGGGGTGTTATCAATCGCCACAACAGGGAAAGAAGATGACAATGGTTCAAAATCAAATTTATATTTGTCTAGAAATTGTTGATCAATCAAATTCAGTGCAGAACCACAATCCACCATGACCTGAAAATCAATGTAATGACCACGATAGGTGGAATTACCAGAAAAAAAAACTCCTGCAGACCGTAAAAATGCAATATGAACGGGGGTGTTGCTCCTACTGACCTTTTTTTTCTTTTCTTTATGCGAACCTCGCATTGCTTAATCAAATGGTAAGCCTTACCACAGTACAAGCATAGCCCCAACGAGAACCTCCTCTCCCGGGTACGAGAGGACATCGCCACAAGTTGCATTGGCTCCTCGCTGTTGACGGGGCTATCCTGGGAGACTGGGTCCAGCATTATAGGAGGCTTCTCATTATTCTGCCTGTCTCTCAATCTTCTATCCACACGGATAGCTAGCTGCATAGCAGATTCCAAAGAATCAGGTGCAGGATAAGCAATGAGGAAATCTTTAACCCTTTCACTCAAACCTGCTAAAAACTGACTCTTGAGCGCTGGGTCATTCCACCTGACCTCTGTGGACCATCGTCTGAACAGAGTGCAATACCTCTCAGCATCACAAGAACCCTGTTTAAGCCGTCTGAGCTCTGCCTCAGCTGTGGTTACTCTATCCGGATCATCATATAACAACCCCATAGCAGTAAAAAATGCTTCTACTGACGTCAAACAGGGATGGTTATGTGGTAACGAAAATGCCCAGATTTGGGGATCACTTCGCAGCAAAGACATAATAATCCCCACATGCTGTGATTCACTCCCTGAGGATCCAGGTCTAAGCCGAAAATATAGTAAACAACCATTTTTAAATGTAAAAAACTCCTGCCGTTTACCAGAAAAAACTCAGGTAGTCCTACCTTAGGCTCTGTACCGCT
The DNA here is from genome assembly GCA_033576555.1 of Oophaga sylvatica. NCBI lineage: Eukaryota > Metazoa > Chordata > Amphibia > Anura > Dendrobatidae > Oophaga > Oophaga sylvatica. The sequence goes on from JARQOD010000004.1 coordinate 436,381,895, forward strand.
TACTCCAGGACAATTATTCACGTGCTGTTGCAGGCTGGTTAACCCTTGCAAGTGTTGAGTAAGTTCTTGGACGCTGTTCATATTGAAGGACTCCAGGAAAAGAGAAAAAAATATATCCTCCTCCCTTTTTTTTTTCTTATATGTGCTGGCTGGACATACTGTTTGGGTCTGCAACTCAGGAATAGAGCGGGGGGTGAATCTGACCCTGCACTAGGACTAGATGCGATCCCTACAATGGAGCAGGCGACCTATTCCTTGCGAATAGACCCACTGACAATCCTAGCCTAAACTCAAGCGAATACCTGAAGGAGGGGGAAGGGGATCCCTGAAAGATCTAGGGACTGGGAACAAAACACTGGTAACCTCCGAGCAGGAAAATAGAGGAAGCTGCAGAAACAAAAGGAAAAAACAAAAGATTAAGCAAGCAGAACTAGATCTCCCAGAACTGCACAAAGTATAGCACAACGCTAACAAGGCTCCTAGTCTGAACTCAAGCGGATTAACACTGATGTCCAGCAAGGACTGGGAGGCAGGTGCAGGGTAATAAAGGGTGATGCAATCACCTGACCAATGACAAGCCCAGCACCAGGGGAAAATAGACCAGCAGCCAGAAACCACAACAAGATGGCGGCTGGTCAAACTGAATAGATTCTAACAGGTGTCGCTGGTGCGGTGGTGGTGCTCTGTGGTGCGGGGGAGCTTCGCTGGCATTTTGTGAAAGTCCGGAGGCCCCGCACATCCATTGCTGTGATGCGGTGGCCTCCAGGAAAATGGACGCCCGGGGCAGTGCATGCTCAGATTGAGATTTTGGGAGACGAGATCTTAATCTGAGCATGTGTTGCCCCCGGCTGCCATTTTCCCAGAGGCCACCGCATCGCAGCAATGAATGTGCGGGGGCCCCCTGGCTTTGACAAAATGCCCCTCGCACCGCAGAGCACAACCGCCGAATCTGCCTTACCAGCCTGGGAGTGTGATTGTCGCCCTGCAGCATTGGACCGGAACCGCCACAGAATCTCCCGACTCCTGCTGCCGCCACATTATTTGCAAGTATATTTTGACTATAAGACGCACCCCCATTTTCCCCAAAACATTTTTGGGAAAAAAGTGTGTCTCAGTCTGAAAAATACGGTACAGTATGTCACAAAAAAACAGTCTCAGAATCAGTGGGATCCGTTGAAGCGTTCCAGAGTTATGACCTCATAAAATGACACTGGTCAGAATTGTAAAAATTGGCCTGGTCATTAACATGCAAACCACATTGGGGGTAAAGGCGTTAATGTCCTCTCTAATCTCTCCCATCTGTTTACTGAGAGTTTCTAATAAGAGGCTGCAGGATTTTACAGCGGAGAAAACATCTTGTAGTGTAGGGTCTTGCCCAGAATCATTGGCTAGATTAGCTTCTCCATAGATGTTAGTGCCCTTTTTTTAAATTCAACTGTTTAACTGTTGCTATGAGAGCCATATTGCCCAACTGCTTCTCCTGCACAGACTCTGTATCACTCTACCCCTACGAGCATACCTGATCAGGTTGTAAATCATCTGAAGGGTCATCAGGGTCTAAAGCCCCCCCCGTCACACAAAGCGAGATCGCTAGCGAGATCACTGCTGAGTCACAAGTTTTGTGACGCAACAGCGATCTCAGCAGCGATCTCGCTATGTTTGACACTTACCAGCGATCAGGCCCCTACTGTGAGATCGTTGGTCGTGTCGGAAATGCCTGGACATTTCTTTGGTCGTTGAGATTCCGCTGGGTAGAATGCATCGGTGTGTTTGACACCTTTTACCAACAATCTCGCTAGCGACTCAGCACTAAGACACATAGGAGACACATCGTTACACAGGTCGCTACGGGTCGCTGATCATTGCTGCATCCTTGGGAAGATCTGACTGTTTGGCATCTCACCAGCGACCACATAGCGACGCAGCAACGATCCCTGCCAGGTCGTATCGTTGTCGGGATCGCTGCTGCATCTCTGAGTGTGAAGGTACCCTAAGGTCAGTCTAGCAAATGTTCTCAGCTTTGCTGCAGCAGCCGCAGCCACTTTAACTCTGGTTGGTGTGGTGGGAGGAGGCACCATTTTGGATGGCACGCTATCTCAACTTTGCTGCTTCTGATGCATGCATCTCTTCATGCCTGTGTGCACGTCAACGCTTCTCCGTATATTCAAGGGACCTCTCCCTAGCCTTCTGTGCAAATGAATCAATATAGCAGTGGAAATGACAGGATGCAGAGCTGAGCGCAGTGTGTCCTCTTCAAATGGCTGTCAGGACACCCCCCTATCAAGTTCTAAAGAAATTCAAGCTGTCCTGCAGGATCAGGGTGCATCAGTGTTAACGTCAACATTTGAATGAAATGAAACGCTATGGCAAGAGACCCAGGAGAACCCCACTGCAGACCCAGAGTTATAAAAGAGCTAGACTGCAACTTGCCAAAATGTATGTAAGCCAAAATCCTTCTGGGAAAGCGTTGTGAACAGTTGATACCAGCATTGAGCTTTTTGGTAAAGCTTGTTGTTCTGCTGTTTACTGAAAACAGAATGAGGACTACAAAGAAAAGCACACAGTACCTACAGTCAAATATGGTGGAGGTTCAAAGATGTTTTGGGTTGTTTTGCTGCCTCTGGTACTCTGTGCCTTAACTATGTGCAAGGAATCATGAAATCCGAAGATTACCAAGGATTTTGGGCTGCCCAATATCAGAAAGCTAGGTTTGCTTCCTAGGTCATGGGTTTTCCAGTTAGACAATGAACCCAAACATACTTCAAAAAGCACCCAGAAATGAATGGAAACAAAGCACAGGAGAGTTTTGAAGTGGCCAACAATTAGTCGGGATCTAAATCCCATTGAACACCTGTAAAGAGATTTTAAAATGCTGTTGGGAGAAGGCACCCTTCAAATATGAGAGACCTGGAGCTGTTTGCAAATGTAGAGTGATCCAAAATTCCAGTTGACAGGTAAGATGCTTGTTTATGGTTATAGTAAGCAATTGATTGCAGTTAATTATACCAAAGAGAGTGCTACCAAAGTTGAGGGTGCCAACAATTTTGTCCGGCCCATTTTTAAGGTTTTGTATGAAATAATGTCCAATTTGCCTTTTTTCTCATTTTTTTGTGTTGTTCCAAAACATGCAAGGAAATATTGGAACAATTTCAAGGGTGCCAACACTTTCAGTCATGACTGTATATGATAAAAATGCTTTAAAATAAGTCAATTAAAAATAACTATAGTACATTGATTCTAAATCTAGAGTCCATTGCTGAGCTTCGCTAATTATAAAAGAAAAAATGGGTATTAGACCTACCGGTAATTCGGTTTCCAGGAGTCCATCCTGACAGCACTATGGAGGACGTCCTCCTCCTCCTTGCAGGGACAGGAAAAAGCACACGAGAGGTTAAAAGGTCCCACTCCACCCCCTTTTACTCAGTGATTTGACAAGTACCACACCATGGATGAATGCAAGTGATAATTATTTTATTTACTAAACATATTACATCATATCAAATGGCATACTTCAGGGGGGAACTAACCATGCTGTCAGGATGGACTCCTGGAAACTGAATTACCGGTAGGTCTAATACCCATTTTCCAGGACGTCTCCTGACAGCACTATGGAGAGTACCAAAGAAAACCTCCTTAGGGTGGGACTACGGCCTGTAATACCTTCCTTCCATAAGCCATCTGCTGTCCTGACAGCACATCTAATTTATAATGCTTGCAAAAAGTGTTGACACTGGCCCATGAGGCGGCCTTACATATCTGTTCTAAGGACGCTCCTGCTCGCTCAGCCCATGATGCTGACAGGGCTCTAGTAGAATGGACTTTTACCTTTATAGGACAATCTACCCCTACTAAAGAGTAGGCTTTTGTAATCATAGTAGTAATCCATCTTGCAATGGATGCTTTAGAAGCTTTTTTGCCCCTGTTCTTTCCCCCAAATAAGAAAACAGATTAGGGTCCTGTCTCGAGTCCCGAGTGGCTTCTAGATAGTCAATTACCGCCTGTCTAACATCTAAGGAGTATAGGACCTGTTCCTTTATGTTTGCAGGATTTTCACGAAAGGATGGGAGTACTATCTCCTGATTGCGATTTTGAACCGAAGCCACTTTTGGCATAAAGGCAGGATCCAGCCTTAGCACTATGTGATCCTTTCTGATCTGCAGGTATGGGTCTCTAATAGACAAGGCTTGCATCTCCCCTATCCTCTTGGCTGTAGTAATGGCTACCAAGAAAGCTGTCTTCATAGTGGGGATTGAAATAGGCATATCCCTCTCTGGTGTATAAGGACTTTTACAGAGGACCGACAGTACTAGATTTAAGCCCCAGGGAGGGAGACCTGTCTTATGGTGGGCGAAACCTTTGGACCGCTCTCACAAATCTAATTACCCAGGGGTGAGAAGCTAAAGAATAGTCCATATACGTACTTAAAGCTGAAATCTGCACTTTAAGAGTGCTAGGCCTGAGACCCATATTAAAGCCTGCCTGCAAAAAATCCAAAACTCGAGGGACGTCCGGGACTCCAGCTAGGACATCGGACCTGCCACCTTCCAGACAGAACATCGGACCTGCCTCCTTCCAGACAGAACCTTTTCCAGATTTTGTAATAAATCGCTGATGTTACGAGTTTTCTGCTAGCCTGGATTGTTGTTATAACTTGATCCGACAGACCCCGTGCTGTTCAGGATCCAAGCTGACAGATGTAATTTTTCTGGATCCTGACGTAGCACTGGACCCTGGTGGACAATATCCCTCCATCTGGGAAGCTCGATCGGTTTTCTCTGGTCATGGATCATAAGAGCGGGAACCAACTTCTCCTCGGCCAGAATGGAACGATTATCAGCACTCTCACTCTGTCTTCCAATCTTCCTCAATACTGCTGGGATCAGAGCTAATGGTGGAAACGCGTAACTCAGGGGTTCTTGCCATCTTTGACTCAAAGCATCGACCGCTTCTGGCCTGTCGGCTGGATTCAGTGAATAAAATCTGGGCAACTTTGAGTTCTTTCTTGTGGCGAACAGATCTATCTGGGGGGTCCCCCAGTGACGGCATAGTAAATGGAAGATTTCCTGATTTAACTCCCATTCGGTCGGATAGATTTCCTGCCTGCTGAGATAGTCCGCTACCAAATTCTGTGAACCCTCCAGGTGCACTGCGGTAATTGAAAGGACCGATTGTTCTGCCCACAAAAATATCTTTCCTGCCAGATCCTGCAGAGATCTGTGTTTGGAGCCCCCCTGATGTCTCAGAAATGCTACCGCTGTCACGTTGTCTGACAGAACTCTGGTGTGCCGATTTTTCAGCCGCGCCTGATTTCTTCTTAACGCTTCCCAAACTGCGTATAACTCCCGGTAATTCAAAGATTTCTTTCTGATGTTCTCGGGCCACTTACCCTGGAAAATTTTTCCCTCTAAATGGGCTTCCCATCCCCATGCACTGGCATCCGTTGTTATCACTATGTATGGAGATGGAACCCATAGAACTCCTGTTCTTAGGTTTTCGTATTGAGTCCACCACTTTAATGATCTTCTCACCCTTGCTGAGAGATGGATCTTTCTGTCCAGGGACGACTGTCGACGATCCCATAACGCCAAGACTTCCTTCTGTAACGGTCTTGAATGAGCCTGTGCCCACCTGACACATGTGATACAAGACGTCATCACTCCTAGGACTTGTAATTCGACCTTTTAGTAACTCTGTGATCTTTCTTCTCAATGACCTTTGCTTGTCCTCTAGCAAGAAGGCTGTTCTGCATCTGGAGTCTAGGAGTACTCCTAGAAATATTATTCGAGATATGGGTGCTAGATGTGATTTTTTCCTATTTATCACCAACCGAGAGACTCCAGCACCGGCATGGTCCATTCTGTATGAAGGGTTAATATTTCTGCCGTTCGGGCCACTAACAGAAAGTCGTCCAGATAGGGCACAATCGTTACTCCTCGATTTCTTAGATAGGCCACGATTTCTGATGAGTTTCGTAAAAATCCTGGGGCTGACGCTAGCCCAAACGGAAGACCCTGAAACTGGAAGTGGCAGGTACAGTCCGGTAGACTTACAGCGAATCTCAGAAGTTCCTGCGAGATTGGATAAATCGGAACCTGATAATATGCACTTTTCAAGTCGAGGGTACACATTACAGAATCCCTGTCTATTAAAGGAATTGTTGACCTTATCGATTCCATTCTGAACCTTTTGTACTGAACATATACGTTCAATGGTTTGAGGTTCAGAATTGTACGGATTCGCCTGAGGGTTTCATTATGGAAAACAGAGAAGAATAGTGACCGGTTTCTTCCTGTGATCGGGGAACTGGCACTATAACCTCTGACTTGATTAATTCCTGAAGATCCCGCAACATTCCTGAATTTACTGGAATGACAGTGGGAGCTATATATCTGTGGGGCGGAGAAGAAAGTAATTCTATCCTGTAGCCCTCATTTATCGTCTGTAAAATCCATTCGCTCTTGATGACCTGCTTCCAATTCTCTGCCGAGAAACGATGTCTTGCCCCAATGCGCTTGGCGTCATTGTCTCCTGGATCTAGAAGTGGATCCATACAAAGCGCTTTTACCCCCTCTACTCTGACTGTAGGAACCTCTATATGTTCCTCTGCTGGGTTTTCCCGTATCTTTAAAGACAGGTTGTCTACAGGGAGGTGCTTTCCTCCGAAAGGACAGAAACCTCTTAGGTTTCTCCTCCGGAAAACCTTTCTTACTATCTGATGCTTCCAAGATGTCATCCAAAGCCTGGCCAAATACTCTCGACCCTGAAAATGGAATAGCACACAATTTATTTTTAGATGCATTATCCCCGGACCAAGATTTTAACCATATCGCCCTGCGTACCGCATTAGACAGGGAGCTATTCCGAGCTGAAAACCTGACTGATTCAGCCGAGGTATCTGCAAGGAAGGCAGTCGCGGATTTAATAAGGGGTAATGATTTTAGAATTTCTGCTCTAGGGATCTTGTTGGCTAACTGCTCCTCCAACTGACCCATCCATAAGAACATGGACCTAGCCACGGAAGTGGCCGCTATATTTGTTCATATTAAAGCTGCGGACGCTTCCCAGGTCCGCCTCAATAAAATGTCCGCTTTACGGTCCATAGGGTCTCTGAGACTTGACGAATCTTCAAACGGTATAGATGTCTTCTTCGCCACCTTTGCCACAGGAACGTCGATTCTAGGAATTTCTTCCCACATCTTAGTGTCCTCTGGATCAAACGGCAATCGATTCTTAAGATCCCTGGACTTCACCAATCTTCGTTCCGCCTCTTTCCATTCATTCTGAATCATGACTCGGATATGGTCACTCACTGGAAACACCATCTGTCTCTGTGACGTAAGACCTCCAAACATTAAATCTTGCCTAGATTGCGGCCGAGGAACTTCCTCGACCTGCATCGTGTTCCTTACAGCTTGTACCAGGTCCTCTGTATCCTCAACCGGGAATAGGTACTTTCTACTCTTCTGGATTTCTACTGGTACTTCACCCTCTTCCTGATTTGAATACTGCATCTCAGAGTTCTCTTCGAGTCTGGATCCAATTCGTCCTGCTCCAGATCCCACCTAGGTCTCTTACAACTTGGAATCTGACTAGGGATCTGCTGTTGTGATATAGAGGATAGAGATACCTGCACCTCTTCCCGAATCAAGCTTTTCATATTCGATAGGAGTGACTCTTTCTCCTGTTGTAGGACAGTAGCCGTACAAGAGTTACAAACTGGTTTCTTGTAAGCTTCTGGAAGATTTACATGACATATAGGACAGTGGTTACTCTTCGCCGAGGCCTTGCCTGACTTCTTTGCTGTCTGTAAAGGTGTTGGTGGCGTATCCTTATCCTAGGTAGTGCAAGAATAAGGATACTAAGGGCCGAGTCTGTATATATACATGTGAGGGTGCAGTGTTTCGCGCTCTGCGCATTACCCCTAACTCCTATGCTCTCTCCTTTATCCTTGATTTGTCCGACTCCATGTCCCGAGCAATGCCTGTGTCTGCTGACTGCTCACACGCTGCTCTATGCTGCTGAACACCGTTGGTGGCTATCACGCCATCTCTGCAGAGAATATATGCAGAATGACGTTCTCTCCAGTGTGTCTGGGACTTCCGTCCAAACTGACGTCACCATCTGCGCCTCTGCGATCCCTTCGTCGCTTCCGTGTTCCACGCTGGAACGCACACAGATCGCCCGCGCCTGCGTCCCGGAAATTACGCTTCTGCGTTCCCGGCTGGAACGCACGCCGAATCTCCGTCTCACCGGAAGTGACGTCCTTTCCGCGTTCCATGCTGGAACGCACGCTGAGTCCGAGCATTGACGTCACTGGACCTGACGTTCTTGCCGCTGCCACTGATGTTCTGGATTATCCTAGGCGTCCTCCCCTGGACCAGGGAGATGGCGCCTCGAGCCGAGAGCCCCCCACCGGGAGGAGCGGCTCTACACAGAAGCTCGTCCGCTCCTGGTCTTTGTGGCAGAGGGACTCCCAAGGAGGGAGTTTCGACCCTGGGCTTCTTGACAGGGGAAAAGATATTGGACCAGCCGCACAATCTCCCTGGGCCCTCCGGTAAGCTGCACAGCTATTCTCTCGTGTGTCCCTCCATGCAGGGGGATGTCCTGGAAAAATACCAATAAATAAGAAAAAGGTATTTATTATGTGTTCTCTGTAAATAGTCTGGGGAGACTGACCGCACGTTCTCAGATCACAAAGGACCGGCAAAGCAATGCAAACCTGACCTGGCTGGCAGAAAACTAATGTATCTGCAGAATAGGCTAATAACGGTACATTATTCTATACAATGCAGCATTGTGGATTTTAAGAGTGTGTTCTTGCAGTAATCACAGAGACTCTTTTTCTATTGGAATCCCAGGGTGTTTTACTATAAGCCGGCATAGTGTTCCCTGCAGTGTCTCATTTAACAACAGGGACGGCAATAAGTAAAAACAGTGAGCAAAAAAAAACAGCTGGTAGAGGGAGCTTTGCTTCACACATCTTGGCATACTCTGATGGTTGGGATGCCAGAAATGTTCAGGTTATGGCTTCCCATCATTCAAGATATAGCGAATGTAAAAACACAAAACAGCCACTTGGTAACATATTTGTCAATTTTCCTTCTTTATTAATTGGGTTCACTTTGAAGCTCATTCTTCTGAATTATATTTTCTATTTTCACTTTTTATAAGAAAAAAGATTTATTCTTTTTGAATAGATGGAATTTACTGTGAAGACAAATCATATTAAGGGAATCTGTATTCAATATTAACTCCTTCATGACCTTACAATTTTACGTTTTCGTCTTTTCCTCCCATTCTTCCAAGAGCCATTTCTTTATTTTTTATCAATATAATCCTATGAGGGCTTTTTTAGCGGTGGAGTTTTACTTTTGAATGACACAATTGATTATTGTATATACTCGTGTATACGCTGAGATTTTCAGCCCATTTTTTAGGGCTGAAAGTCCCCCTCTCGGCTTATACGCGGGTCATATACGGGGGTCAGCGGAGGAGGGGGAGCGGGGGATCGGGGTGTCGGATCATACTCACCCCTCCGCTGCCGCGGTCTCTGCAGTCCCCCTGCTTCTCCCACGATCTCCGGCTGCTTCCTGCAGCGGTCACATGGTACCGCTCATTAAAGTCATGAATATGCACATATTCATGACTTTAATGAGCGGTGTGACCGCTGTAGGAAGGCAGAGATGCGGAGACCACGGAAGAGGAGACGCTGCAGAGAGAGACGCGCTGGCGGAGGGGTGAGTATAGCGATATTCACCTGTCCCGTTCCACCGCTGCGCGCTGCTCCGACCTCCTCGTCCGACTCTGAATGTTCAGGCAGAGGGCGCGATGACGTCGTTAGTGCACGTCGCGCCCCCAGCCTGATCATTCACTGCCGAGGACCCGGAAGCAGGAGCAGCGCTGCGGTGGAGCGGTCCGGTGACAGGTAAATATCTCAGGTGCCGGGGTCTTGAGCCAGCGGTGACACAGGCACCTGTCTCCCATAGCGCGCCGGTATCATCGCCTGCTCAGGACACCGGCACCTGGCCCCCAGCGACGAGAGGTGAGTATGTAATTTTTTGCAGCAGCAGCGCGGCAGCATAAGGGACATACTATAGGGCATAATCTGTGGAACATATGGGGGCCTAATCTGTGGAACATATGGGGGCCTAATCTGAGGAGCATATGGGGGCCTAATCTGTGGAACATATGGGGGCATAATCTGTGGAACATATGGGGGCATAATCTGTGGAACATATGGGGGCCTAATCTGTGGAACATATGGGGCATAATCTGAGGAGCATATGGGGGCCTAATCTGTGAAACATATGGGGGCATAATCTGAGGAGCATATGGGGGCCTAATCTGTGGAACATATGGGGCATAATCTGTGGAGTATTTGGGGGCCTAATCTGTGGAACATATGGGGGCCTAATCTGTGGAGCATATGGGGGCCTAATCTGTGGAACATATGGGGGCATAATCTGAGGAGCATATGGGGGCCTAATCTGTGGAACATATGAGGGCATAATATGTGGAGCATATGGGGCATAATCTGAGGAGCATATTGGGCATAATCTGTGGCGCATATGGGGGTCTAATCTGTGGAACATATGGGCATAATCTGAGGAGCATATGGGGGCTAATCTGTGGAACTATGGCATAATCTTGGAATATGGGGCATAATCTGTGGAGCATATGGGGGCCTAATCTGTGGAGCATATTGGGCATAATCTGTGCAGCATATGGGGGCATAATCTGTGGATCATACGGGGGGGCATAATCTGTGCAGTTTTGGGGGCCTAATCTATGGAGCATATGGGGGCATAATCATTTTTCACCCTTGGCTTACACGCGAGTCAATAAGTTTTCCCAGTTTTTTGTGGCAAAATTAGGGGGGTCGGCTTATACACGGGTCGGCTTATACATGAGTATATACGGTATATCATATTGTGTACTGCAAAATGGGGAAAAAATTCCAAGTGCGGTGAAATTGCAAAAAAAAAAAAAAGTACAATTTCACAATAGTTTTTAGGTTTTTTATTTACCATGCTCACTATATGGTAAAACTGACCGGGCAATATGTTTCTTCAGGTCAGTATGAGTACGCAGATACCAAACATGTATTACCGTATATACCCATGTATAAGCCGAGATTTTCAGCCCATTTCTAAGGGCTGAAAGTCCCACTCTCGGCTTATATGCGGGTCATATACGGGGGACGGCGGGGAGGAGCGGGGGTGTCGGATCATACTCACCCCTCCGCCGGCGCGGTCTCTGCAGCCCCCCTGCTTCTCCCACGATCTCCGGCTTCCTTCCTGCAGCAGTCACATGGCACCGCTCATTAAAGTCATGAATATGCGCATATTCATGACTTTAATGAGCGGTACCACGTGACCGCTGCAGGACTGAAGCGCTGCGGAGAGCGCCGGGAGAAGAGGAGAGGCTGCAGGGACGCGAGGTGGAGGGGTGAGCATAGCGATATTTACCCGTCCTCGGTCCACCGCTGCGTATATACGGTATTTGTTTTTATTTAAGTGTTAAAAAAAATTCAGAAATTTGAATTAAAAAAAAATCCCGTTGCTTAGGTCGCCATATTTCGAGACTAGTACCATTTCCCTTTTTAGGGATCTAGGGCTGGAGTGTGCTTATTTTTTGCTGCTTGAGATTACATTTTTATGATCCCATTTTGTTTTGATTGCCTGTTATTGCAATGTTGCGGTGTCCAAAAAAACATAATTCTGGAGTTTTAATTTTTGTTTTCTAGCTACGCCGTTTACCGGTCAGATTGTTTTTATATTTTGATATATCGAACATTTCAGAACGAAGCGATACCAAATATGTAGATTCTTATACTTTTTTATTCATTTTTTTTTTACTTATTACTGTCTTCAATAGTCTCCTTAGGAGACTTGGAGTTGTAAGCGCCCGATCGCCTGCGCTATACATAGCAGAAATCATGATCTCCTATGAACGCCGGCCACAAACATGCATTCACAGGAGATTCACAATGACAGGCACGGGAGACATCATCAGAACCCCAGATGTCATAGCTAATGAGCGAGTGTACTCAGATAAGGTGTTATCCCAGCACGCTCATGTGTTAGTATTCGAGCACGCCAAAGATATTCTTATCTTCGAGTCCCCGAAGCTGCATGTCTAGCGACTGTTCGACAGGTGCAACACATGCAGGGATTAGAGTTTGTTAGGCAACCAGTAATGTGATTTTACTGGTGTCTCGTTTGCTTTGTGGGATGGAAATATTTCAAAACGCAGAACTCGCAGTGTAAAGGGTATGCCACACTAAGCGAGATTGCTAACGAGATCGCTACTGCGTCACCATTTATGATGCAGTAGCGATCTCGTTAGCGACTTAGCTGTGTGTGACATGTAGCAGCGATGTGGCCCCTGCTGAGATGTCGCTGATCGCTTATAAACATTCTGAGCCGTTTTTTGGTTGTTGGTGTCCTGCTGGTGAGCCTGAATCGCTGAGTGTGACACCCTTTATGAACGACTTCACCAGCATCGCAGGTGGGACTAGGTTTTCCCAACGACCGCAGAGGTTGTTATACAGATCGCTGATGAGATGTGTTTGGAATCACAGATCGCTAATCTCTGATGAGATCTTTGTGTTTGGAATCTAACTAGCGATCACATAGCGATCGCACTAGCGATCTTGCCAGGTTAAGTCGTTGTTGTGATCGCTAGTGCGATCGCTAAGTGTGGCAGTGCCTTAACGCATGTCCAATCACTCGCTTACCCTTGAGAAGCTTCAGGATCTAAAGATATAGCCAACAGTGTGTGATAAACTACAGGGTGCCCATATACTGTAGTATGTGCAGTAATATTGCAATAGGCATCCTATAAAGAATCCATATTACAATTAGCTATACTCCTGGCATGTGCAGGAGCCCTGGCTTAAAACATACTGCAAATACTGAAAGATCTGTTTGAGAAATTTCTAAAAATCAATTGCGTTAATATTAATTGGGATTATTAGTGATAACCAAAGAGATTTCAACAAGTCCTATTCAGATGAATGTTAACTTCTGAGAGTATTTAAAAGCATCCTGAAGTGCTCGTCTGTCGATACATCTTATTTTACAAAGGGTCTTGGAACAAAGAACACCGCTCACCTACCGGGCCCTCCCTGTCCTACCACACAGATGGCTGTGTGACCTACCAGAAGAGGACACCAAACTGGAAGGCGACACAGACATCAGGTGTCTGCTAGTTTCTTCTTTTCCGACACAGATGGAACGTTGCCACTGATTGGCTGCACCAGTAATGTCACATTGCACAGAAGAGGAAGTCAGCAGACAGGCGGGAGTCTCACAGCTCTTTCTGCTCAGACTGGGCATTACTGCTGCAGTCAATCATTGTCTGCAACGGTCACATAACATCCCATCTGAAGTGGAAGCGATGAGAGCAAGAACATGAAGGGGGTGGCAGAAAAAAGCGGCGCCAGATCAAGACCGGTGACGCCCATCAGAACGGACGTGTGTTTGAGTATAATAAAAGCCATTTTTGTGCTCTGCAGAGAGCATTGGGGACATACATAGCATTCTAGTACGCTGTAACAGAGGGCTTACAGTTGCTGGCCCTACTTAAAATGTGAAATACCTGATGACAGATTCTCTTTAAGCGCTGTCTCCTGTAAGTTTAAAATTGTCCACTACTTGGACAACTTCTCATACTCTTGCTTGGCACTCATAAAATAAAAAAAGCCTATACTCACCTTCAGTGCTGGCGCCGTTCCCGAGGTGTCAGCACTCGCTCTCCCCTGGCCTCCCGTGCCGTTTTGTGACACGTGACCCCAGAGCCAATCAGCTATGACATCACTGTCCCCGCCTGCTGTCGAATTGAACATGAAGAGAAAGTGAGAGAGCAGCTGCAGCCTGGATTTCCTCTTCACGTTTGCTTTGGCAGGGCAAGGGACTATGATGCCAGCGCCAAGGGTCACATGTCACAAAAACCGCACAATAGCCTCGGGACCGCGAGTGCTCACAACACTGGAACGGCGCCAG
>JARQOD010000004.1:436396000-436457389 GCA_033576555.1 Oophaga sylvatica
TTTTTCTCTCTGAAATGTTACCACGGAAAACCCATATTTTTTTTTTTTTTTTCTTTCCTCTCCTTCCAGTACCCTTTTTTAAAAGATCGGGGAAAGGGGGCCCCACTTTAAAGGGAAAACGCGGGTAAATGAAAATCCTTGCTTTTTTGAAAGACAAAAAAAACCCGTTTTACAAACCTACACCCCCTCACAAATCACAATTTGCAAGTTTTTTGGACAGACTCCCCAGGTTTTGGGGGCCCCCGGATTGAGGTTCTAGAGGGCGAGTCCAGGCTCCTCCCGACCCCCGATTTGGGGGTTTTTCCCCTAACCCCCCCCTTTTGTTTTGGCGGTGAACTGAAAATTTGGGGGGGGATTTATTAATCAATGAAATTTTTTTTTTTTCTCACATGCTTCACAATTCCCACTGAACGTTAAAAAGTTTTTTTTTAAAAATTTATTTTTGCCCCCCAAAAATTTTTTTTGATGTGGGCAAACCCCTGATTGAGCTGGGGAAAAAATTTTTGGATCATTTTTGAGGGTTTCATTTCGCCATGGGGCGGGTTTTTTGAGACCCCAATCGAGGTGCAACAGCGAAGCAGCCATGTTAGCTTTGCGCCAAGGTAACCCCCGGGGTAGAAAAATATGTTGGTTTCAGGGGGGGGGGCCCCCTTGAAAACCAGGGGGGCGTTCCCCCAAAAAATTATTTTTCAAAGGGGGGTTTCCCACTGATTAAGGTTTTGAATTGCTCGGGCCGACCCCCCCACTGCTTAGGTGACTTTATTAACTATGCACCCGTATTGATCTCGTCGGGACTGAACGCAGGAAAGAGGGGGGGGTTTTCCGAAAGCAATCGCTTAACCTTTTCCTACCTTCCTCCCAAAAAAGGGAAAAACCTTTTTGGTAGGATCAGGGGGGAAAACCTAAACCCCAAAAACCCATGCAGGGACTTTTTACAACGAGGGTTGGGGAAGCAGCAAGGACCTCTTTTTAAGGAGAACTTTTTTTCTATTGTGGAAATTTCAGGGCACTTCATTATAAATGCCCCCCCCTTCCGTAAGTACTGCAAAATCATTCACTGTGAGTGTTGCGAGGGGGATTGTTAGGTCAGCCTCAGCCCCCGGGACTGCAGAAACAATCTGATTTCTCGGATTTAAAAAAATCCGTTATTCTAAAGGATTTGGGACTGTGAAAAAGCTGCAATTTTTTCAAGTTCCCCAGCGGGTCCCAGTGAGTTGTAAAAAAAAAAATTTTTTTGTTTTTTCCCCCAAAAAACTTGGGTTGACTAGTTTTGGGGGTCAGCTCGCTATGATGGGGCCCAGGGGAAAGGGGGAAATTTTATGGGTTTTTTTGCTCTAAAACAGGGGATCGTTCAGGAAGAAGGTATCCAGTACAGAGGGGAAAGTGGATGGTCCCTGCGGCCCTCTGGACCAGGGGTCGGGGAAACAGAGCCTTTGAGGGTTTTTTAGGGAAAAAAGATAAAAAAAAGAAAAACCCCCCTTTATGCTTATCTTTTTCCCCCCACTTTCCCATTATTTAGGGTCCCAGGGTTTGGCAGGAAAAACCCCCTTTTAAACTGGGACCCCAAGGTTTACACTTTCCAGAGAAACAGATACCCCAAAAATTTCGCTTCTCGTTCCTAAAGGAACCTGGGAGCCCCCGAACTACCCCCTGTATACCAGGTATGTGGATTTATGTGACAAGAAAAAAGCTGACCGCTTCCCCCTCAGCCATATGTTTTTAAATTGAATTATTGCCGGGAGCAGGGGATTTCCTTTTGGAAGATCTACCCCCTGGGGGGCCCCCGGGAAAAAGGGTTTAAAGGTTTTCATAGACGAAAACTGCCAAAAAGGGTTCCCTACGCCCCCCCTTACCCCTCAGGGGGCACCATTTCTTTGTAAAGAAGAAAGATTTGGTCTTGAGACCCTGGTAGATTAGGGAACTCATAAGGTTTTTTTTTTAAAAAAAGTTATCCATTCCCCTTTAAAAACCCTGAGTTTTTGGAGAGGGGTGGGGACATGCCAAAATTTTCTCTTTAAAAAAAACCCCCGGGGGCCCCCAAACTTTTTCCGTTTTTAGACCAGGGATGAATGGAAGGGTGCTTCAGTCCGCATGGACACTTTTTTTATCTTTATGCCTTTTTGGGCTAAATACCCCCCCAGCCCCCTTTTCCCAAAACTTGGGGAATTTACATCTTCAGGGATCTCCCCCATACATTCGGGTGATTTTTTGGGTTTATATTTAATTTTTTCTAACCCCCAGAGGAAAATCATGGACATGTGGAATGGTCTTGGAAATCTAAACAAAATCATCTTTTTTTCAAACTTGGGAAAATGTGAATTCCCTTTGGGCCCAAAAATTTAATTTCGGGGGGTTACGGCAAAAGGGTTTTGTATGGAGGGGGAAAAAAGCCCCCAAACCCAAAAAAAAAAGGGGGGGGTTTTGGGCCCAAACCAAAAAAGTGAAGGAGGTGCAGCGCTTCATGGGGGTTTCCCCCTTTATAGACGTTTCTTTAGGTTTTTCTCGGGGTAGTGTCCCTAAAACCCCAAACCCCCCCCGGAAAGAGTCTGGGTTCCCCCCTGGATCCCCAAGCCCAAAATTTTTTTCCCTTTCTAAAAGATTTTTTTCCCACTGCCCCTTTTCTTAGTCCCCCCCCAACCCCCCCGAACTTGCCTTCAAAAGGGGGGATGCTTCGCCCCCCTTTGGGAGCTTTTACTCTCTCAGAGAACGGTGAGAAGAATGTCTTCCCCCTGGCCTTTTTTCCCCCGCAGTTGTCTTCGGTGGGGGGAAAAATAGAGTGGGCAATAGGGGTTGTTGGCCTTTATTGCCCCCTTCAAAGAGGGGGGACCCCTTTTTCCCGGGGCTGCACAGCAAAATGTCCGACCCCCCATCAAACCCCTTGAATTTTTCAGGTCGGTAAGTCCCTGTCCCTCGCCGGGCTCGCGGGAATTTTTTTTTAAAAACCAAAATTTAAATTTTATCATTTCTTTTTAGAGGGGGGATCCGAAAAGCAAAGGTATCATTTTTGGTTTATTCGCGAGACAGGCCACTTACTCCCCTAAGACATTTTTTCCGATTTCTATTTTCCCTGGGGTGTTTCAAAAAAAAGGGACCTACAAAGGCATCAAGGAAGCATACCATGCGATTCCTTTTTGGCAAAACCCCCCAAAGGGGACGTAAGTCTTGTCTTTAAATGGTTTTGGGGTTCAGGGAAAGTCGTATTTCCTGAAACGTCGATTAAGAGTTTTTAAACCCTTTTTCACGATTCCAGATAGCGGGGGTAGAGGAATTTTAAAGCCCACGGGGGTTTCTTTCTCTTTTTTTTGGTCCCCCCCTTTGGGCGGGGAAGGGGTGTTTTAAACTAGTCTTTTTGTAAAAGTCTGGCAAGATCAAAACACCCGCCCCTTTCCCCAAGGGGCCTTTTGGGCCCCTTCCCACCCCGCCCGCCCGTGGGGACCCCTTTCTATGGACTAAATGGGAGTTCCCAAACCCCCAAAGGGGAAAAACACCTTTTTTTGGGGGTTTTGACGTCAAAAAAAAGGCCCAGTTTCATTTTACCCTTTTTGGGGTCGGCTTACCCCTGCAAAAACAGAAAAAAAATTTTGATGTTTTAAAAATGTGTTTTTTTACATGGGTCCAGATGAGGTTATTTCGGATCGGGGGAAAAATTAAAAAAAAGGGGTTTTGGGCAAAATTTCTGTGCAGAAATTGGAAAATTAAAGGAAAATTTTCTTCTGCTTTTCCCTCAACTAAGGCAGACGGAATGAAAATGCCCTGGAGCGTTTTCGCTGTTTTATCTGCCACCAAACAGGATGTTGGGGGATTTTTTTCCCCACTGGGGGAGTTTTTCTTTAAAACTTCGAGCCCCTCCACTAAGCAGCCCCCTTTTACTCCAATTTAGGTTACCCCCCTAAATTCTTTCTCTTTTTCCCCATAAAAGGGGGCCCTTTCCCCCCAGCAGTGGTGAAAGAACACATCTTTAAAAAAAAAATTTTGGATTTTTAAAAAAGGGGGAAAGGGGGAATTTTGGGGGGGAAGGTAAAAAAAAGCCCAGATAAATTTCGAAACCGGGCACCGCTTTAAAGGTAGGCCCCCTGGTCGGGCCCTGTCAACCAGAAATCTTAATTTAAAAAATTTCCCTTTCTTTTAAAAGTGGGACATAAAAAATTTGGGGCCTTAAAAAAAACAAAAAAATTTAAGTGCTGTCGCTTGTCGTCTTCAACGGGCCCAGAACTATAGAATCCACCCTGTCTTTCATGATTTTTAAAAAAAGGTTTGCGACCCCCAAAAAATTTTTTCCCCCTGGACGTTTTTTTCCTTGCCGACCATGCTAGTCGATGGGGGAAAAATTTGTGGGGGAAAGGTTTCTTTTTTCCCCGGTTGTAAAAAATCGTTACAATATTTGATTAAATGGCGGGGCCCCCGTGGGGGAAATTTTCATGGGAACCCAGTAAAAAACGTTAATGCCCCTCGTTGCCCTTTTTTTTTCATCAGAGGTACCCAAAAAAGCCTGGTTTTGGGGTCATCCGGAGGTTGTCCCAAAGGGGGGGGTAAATGTAAGGTTCTGTGTACTTTTCCTAAAACTCGTTTTCCGTCACCAATTTATTTCTTCTTGTTTGCAGCTTCCCCCCCCTCAGTAATTTGGGTTTTTTCCCCAGCTTGTTGTTCCCCCCCTGATTTCTCCCTCTTGTTCTTAAGAGCCACAGCTGAGCAATCAGTGCTTCAAAATAAGTGAGTAAAACTGTGACCTGACGGGGGAAAACCCTTTTGGCCCTTTTACTCCAGTTATTTTCCTATTGGGGAAAAAATTTGGGAAAACTTGTGGTTTTTGGGAAAACCCTTTCATTTGTAAACCCCCTTTGATGGACTTTTTGGAAAAAAAAAAAGGGCCCCAAAAAGTTGTGGAGGATTGCTGAGCTTAAGTTACTCGGGGCCCCTGTGTCTCTGTTTTTTATCTGCAAACTGTTTGACTATTATTCCCAAATTTTTAAAAAAAAAAGCCCTTTTATATCAAACCTGGACCCCGTGTTTTCTCGCCCCCAAGACAAGACACTATTTTTAAAATTTTATCCTTACTTAAAATTAAATTTGCTGATGACACAAAACTAGGGGGATGCAAAAATAGGGGAAAAGGGAGAGAGGTTCAAAAAGATATAAATAAACTGGAGCTGTGGGCAGCAACTAACAGGAATGGTTTTTAACACGGAAAAAAATGCATAGTACTTCATTGGGATATAAAAGAAAAAGCGTTTACAGAATGGGGTCGGATAACGGCTAAGAACTGCACATGTGATAAAGAATTGGGTATACTAATAGATCACAGACTGAACATGTAGTCAATCAGTGTGATTGCAGCAGCAAAAAGGCAAATACAAATCTGCGGGATGTATTAACAGAAAGCATTACAGTCTAGATCACCGTGAAGTCATTATTTGCATCTTTCCTCTTTGGTCAGACCTCATCTGGAATACTGTGTCAGTTTGCGCACACATTTAAAAAAGAATCAAACAAACGGAGCATTTTCCAGAGATAGAGTGGACCAGAATGGTATTCGGTCTGCAAACCATGTCCTATGAGGAACAGTTACAGATATGGGAATGTTTTAGCTTGCACATAAGAAGACTGAGAGGTGACTTTAATAGCCTGTTTACCAACTTTCTCAAGGGCTGTGTCTCCTGTAGAAGGATTATCTTTATTCTCATTTGCACACGGAAAAGACTAGAAGCTATGGGCAAAAAACTGATGGCACATCCAGACTAATGGAACTTTGGTGCAAACAAGGGAAGCTCCCCCATGTAAACATACAAAAAGGCTGCACTCAAGCATACTAAAGCATGAAACATATGGAATACATGAAATTTAGAATGCAATATGGCTTTGATATAAAGAAAAATTTGAGACGCTTAGTATAAACATTTGGCCAAACATTTTAAAGCCCACCAACCATCGTCAAGGTGGTCTCAATACTGGTGAGTCCCTGACCTAATGTGAACATACCTCTATTAGGCTGATATACTGAATTTCTGGGTGAATATGCACCTCTGTCAGCAATGCCTGCATTTATGGGTAAAGTAGGGACCTGGTGTAATTAAAATCACCACTGGTGGGGGCGGAGTGCTCGGTCAGCAAGCAAACATTCAATAGACAAAAAAACCTGACTGGCACATCCAGACTAATGTGAACTAGGTGCAAACCAAGGGAAGCTACCCCCATGTAAAAACATACAAAAAAAGGCTGCACTCAAGCATACTAAAGCATGACAATATGGAATACATGAAATTTAGAATAGCAATATGGCTTTGGAATATAAGGAAAAATTTGAGACGCTTAGTATAAACATTTGGCCAAACATTTTAAAGCCCACCCAACCATCGTCAAGGTGGTCTCAATACTGGTGAGTCCCTGACCTAATGTGAACATACCTCTATTAGGCTGATATCTGAATTTCTGGGTGAATATGCACCTCTGTCAGCAATGCCTGCATTTATGGGTAAAGTAGGGACCTGGTGTAATTAAAATCACCACCTGGTGGGGGCGGAGTGCTCGGTCAGCAAGCTAACATTCAATAGACAAAAAAACCTGACTGGCACATCCAGACTAATGTGAACTGGGTTTGCAAACCAAGGGAAGCTACCCCCATGTAAAACATACAAAAAAAGGCTGCACTCAAGCATACTAAAGCATGACAATATGGAATACATGAAATTTAGAATAGCAATATGGCTTTGGAATATAAGGAAAAATTTGAGACGCTTAGTATAAACATTTGGCCAAAACATTTTTAAGCCACCAACCATCGTCAAGGTGGTCTCAATACTGGTGAGTCCCTGACCTAATGTGAAACATACCTCTATTAGGCTGATATCTGAATTTCTGGGTGAATATGCACCTCTGTCAGCAATGCCTGCATTTATGGGTAAAGTAGGGACCTGGTGTAATTAAAATCACCACCTGGTGGGGGCGGAGTGCTCGGTCAGCAAGCTAACATCAATAGACAAAAAACCTGACTGGCACATCCAGACTAATGTGAACTAGGTGCAACCAAGGGAAGCTACCCCCATGTAAAACATACAAAAAAAGGCTGCACTCAAGCATACTAAAGCATGACAATATGGAATACATGAAATTTAGAATAGCAATATGGCTTTGGAATATAAGGAAAAATTTGAGACGCTTAGTATAAACATTTGGCCAAACATTTTAAAGCCCACCAACCATCGTCAAGGTGGTCTCAATACTGGTGAGTCCCTGACCTAATGTGAACATACCTCTATTAGGCTGATATCTGAATTTCTGGGTGAATATGCACCTCTGTCAGCAATGCCTGCATTTATGGGTAAAGTAGGGACCTGGTGTAATTAAAATCACCACCTGGTGGGGGCGGAGTGCTCGGTCAGCAAGCTAACATTCAATAGACAAAAAAACCTGACTGGCACATCCAGACTAATGTGAACTAGGTGCAAACCAAGGAAGCTACCCCATGTAAAACATACAAAAAAAGGCTGCACTCAAGCATACTAAAGCATGACAATATGGAATACATGAAATTTAGAATAGCAATATGGCTTTGGAATATAAGGAAAAATTTGAGACGCTTAGTATAAACATTTGGCCAAACATTTTAAAGCCCACCAACCATCGTCAAGGTGGTCTCAATACTGGTGAGTCCCTGACCTAATGTGAACATACTCTATTAGGCTGATATCTGAATTTCTGGGTGAATATGCACCTCTGTCAGCAATGCCTGCATTTATGGGTAAAGTAGGGACCTGGTGTAATTAAAATCACCACCTGGTGGGGCGGAGTGCTCGTCAGCAAGCAACATTCAATAGACAAAAAAACCTGACTGGCACATCCAGACTAATGTGAACTAGGTGCAAACCAAGGAAGCTACCCCCATGTAAAACATACAAAAAAAGGCTGCACTCAAGCATACTAAAGCATGACAATATGGAATACATGAAATTTAGAATACAATATGGCTTTGGAATATAAGGAAAAATTTGAGACGCTTAGTAAAACATTTGGCCAAACATTTTAAAGCCCACCAACCATCGTCAAGGTGGTCTCAATACGGTGAGTCCCTGACCTAATGTGAACATACCTCTATTAGGCTGATATCTGAATTTCTGGGTGAATATGCACCTCTGTCAGCAATGCCTCATTTATGGGTAAGTAGGGACCTGGTGTAATTAAAATCACCACCTGGTGGGGGCGGAGTGCTCGGTCAGCAAGCTAACATCAATAGACAAAAAAACCTGACTGCACATCCAGACTAATGTGAACTAGGTGCAAACCAAGGGAAGCTACCCCCATGTAAAACATACAAAAAAAGGCTGCACTCAAGCATACTAAAGCATGACAAATGGAATACATGAAATTTAGAATAGCAATATGGCTTTGGAATATAAGGAAAAATTTGAGACGCTTAGTATAAACATTTGGCCAAACATTTTAAAGCCCACCAACCATCGTCAAGGTGGTCTCAATACTGGTGAGTCCCTGACCTAATGTGAACATACCTCTATTAGGCTGATATCTGAATTTCTGGGTGAATATGCACCTCTGTCAGCAATGCCTGCATTTATGGGTAAAGTAGGGACCTGGTGTAATTAAAATCAGCACCTGGTGGGGGCGGAGTGCTCGGTCAGCAAGCTAACATTCAATAGACAAAAAAACCTGACTGGCACATCCAGACTAATGTGAACTAGGTGCAAACCAAGGGAAGCTACCCCCATGTAAAACATACAAAAAAGGCTGCACTCAAGCATACTAAAGCATGACAATATGGAATACATGAAATTTAGAATAGCAATATGGCTTTGGAATATAAGGAAAAATTTGAGACGCTTAGTATAAACATTTGGCCAAACATTTTAAAGCCCACCAACCATCGTCAAGGTGGTCTCAATACTGGTGAGTCCCTGACCTAATGTGAACATACCTCTATTAGGCTGATATCTGAATTTCTGGGTGAATATGCACCTCTGTCAGCAATGCCTGCATTTATGGGTAAAGTAGGGACCTGGTGTAATTAAAATCACCACCTGGTGGGGCGGAGTGCTCGGTCAGCAAGCTAACATTCAATAGACAAAAAAACCTGACTGGCACATCCAGACTAATGTGAACTAGGTGCAAACCAAGGGAATCTACCCCCATGTAAAACATACAAAAAAAGGCTGCACTCAAGCATACTAAAGCATGACAATATGGAATACATGAAATTTAGAATAGCAATATGGCTTTGGAATATAAGGAAAAATTTGAGACGCTTAGTATAAACATTTGGCCAAACATTTTAAAGCCCACCAACCATCGTCAAGGTGGTCTCAATACTGGTGAGTCCCTGACCTAATGTGAACATACCTCTATTAGGCTGATATCTGAATTTCTGGGTGAATATGCACCTCTGTCAGCAATGCCTGCATTTATGGGTAAAGTAGGGACCTGGTGTAATTAAAATCACCACCTGGTGGGGGTGGAGTGCTCGGTCAGCAAGCTAACATTCAATAGACAAAAAAACCTGACTGGCACATCCAGACTAATGTGAACTAGGTGCAAACCAAGGGAAGCTACCCCCATGTAAAACATACAAAAAAAGGCTGCACTCAAGCATACTAAAGCATAACAATATGGAATACATGAAATTTAGAATAGCAATATGGCTTTGGAATATAAGGAAAAATTTGAGACGCTTAGTATAAACATTTGGCCAAACATTTTAAAGCCCACCAACCATCGTCAAGGTGGTCTCAATACTGGTGAGTCCCTGACCTAATGTGAACATACCTCTATTAGGCTGATATCTGAATTTCTGGGTGAATATGCACCTCTGTCAGCAATGCCTGCATTTATGGGTAAAGTAGGGACCTGGTGTAATTAAAATCACCACCTGGTGGGGGCGGAGTGCTCGGTCAGCAAGCTAACATTCAATAGACAAAAAAACCTGACTGGCACATCCAGACTAATGTGAACTAGGTGCAAACCAAGGGAAGCTACCCCCATGTAAAACATACAGAAAAAGGCTGCACTCAAGCATACTAAAGCATGACAATATGGAATACATGAAATTTAGAATAGCAATATGGCTTTGGAATATAAGGAAAATTTTGAGACGCTTAGTATAAACATTTGGCCAAACATTTTAAAGCCCACCAACCATCGTCAAGGTGGTCTCAATACTGGTGAGTCCCTGACCTAATGTGAACATACCTCTATTAGGCTGATATCTGAATTTCTGGGTGAATATGCACCTCTGTCAGCAATGCCTGCATTTATGGGTAAAATAGGGACCTGGTGTAATTAAAATCACCACCTGGTGGGGGCGGAGTGCTCGGTCAGCAAGCTAACATTCAATAGACAAAAAAACCTGACTGGCACATCCAGACTAATGTGAACTAGGTGCAAACCAAGGGAAGCTACCCCCATGTAAAACATACAAAAAAAGGCTGCACTCAAGCATACTAAAGCATGACAATATGGAATACATGAAATTTTGAATAGCAATATGGCTTTGGAATATAAGGAAAAATTTGAGACGCTTAGTATAAACATTTGGCCAAACATTTAAAGCCCACCAACCATCGTCAAGGTGGTCTCAATACTGGTGAGTCCCTGACCTAATGTCACGCTGTATAGCAGATATATATATGTGATGACAATAATCTATATCAAAAGGGCAACATACTATATAACATGCGCATAGCTATATGATAACATAGATTTACCTGACAGAAAGTCCAGTGGGTCAAAACGGAATCCGTTATACGCTGTCTCCGGCTAGAGGGTGACCGGGGTCTAAGCTGACCCTAAACTGGGGTCCTAACTAATCCCTCAACCTGGAGGTACTGTTAAAGGTACAGAGGTCCAGGCCACCAGCGTAAACCCTGTCTCCTATCAATCCCTGCCAACTGTATTCTAGTCCTAAGAAGGACCCTGAATACCACCAAAGGGAATGAACAGGTAACGGTTAATGAACAGAAAGACATACAAGAAAGACAAGAAATAAAGTAAATAAAGTCTTACATACAACACTCACACACAGTAGGAACACCTAAGGTCTCAGAGATAAACTATAAGCTGTAAGAGTAAAAACAACTAAGGAGCTCTTAGCTTAAGTATTCCCAGAACCGATCCAGTCTGCTAAACTATATGAATGCTTTCACCGGCATCCAACACCCAGACTGGCAGGAATATAAAGGAAACTAATTAGAACATAATCCAAAGCAGCCGGGCGAGGCTGGACCTAGTCTTAGCAAAGAGCTAGGTAAAATTAACTCTCTCATTACCAAACACAAAGAAACAGCAGCTCAGCTGTGAGAAGTCAGAATGTGCAATCGCGACGATCTTCGTGGCGATGCACCCATGACAGTACCCCCCCCTTCTACGAGGGGCCTCTGGACCCTCATGACCAGGTCTGTCCGGGTAAATTGTGTGAAAGGTCCGAACCAATCGATCTGCGTTATCATCAGACGCAGGGACCCACGTCCTCTCCTCAGGACCATACCCCCTCCAATGAACTTCCACGTTATCATTGACTACCACTGAAGGAGGAGGTAGAGGTGACGGTATGACTGGTGCCACATACTTTTTAAGTAATGACTTGTGAAACACATTATGAATTTTAAACGTAGGAGGGAGGTCCAGACGAAATGCCACAGGATTAATTATGGAACTGATCCTGTACGGCCCGATGAATCTGGGACCCAACCTCCAGGAGGAAACTTTAAGTTTTATATTCCTGGTAGACAACCAAACCAGATCGTTCACCTTCAGATCTAGACCAGAAACTCTCCTCCTATCAGCCATCCGTTTGTAACGGTTCCCCATAACCTTCAGTCTTAAGCGATCTGGAACTATCAGTCTCCCTGGAAGTCCCACAGGGCGTCCCCCTGAGCCCCCAATACCTCCCCCTCAAGCTCAGAGCATACAGCTGACACTACAACTCCCTCCTGAGGAATAGGAACCGGATCATCCGTCTTCCCGGCCCCTGGGAAAGTACGAGATAAGGCATCAGGAAGCAACTTTATTGAGCAGTCATATGCGCGATGAGGAGGTAACTCTTTACACCCCTCCTCTGAGAACATTCTCCCAAAGTCCTCCAGAAAAGGAGGCAAAGTCCTAGGCACAACCGCACCGATGACCGTGCTCATGCAGTTATTCCTGCAAAATTCACCCCACTGACTTATCTTTCTGGATTGCCAATCAATCACTGGTTATGTTTAGCCAACCAAGGAAGTCCCAACACAATAGGAGTAGGTAGACCCTCCAACACATAACAAGACAATTGCTCTTTATGAATTGCCCTACTCGAAGATCTATGTTATGAACAGCTTGTACCAAGCTACCTTGACCAAGAGGTCTAGAATCAATAGAGAGTATAGGGACCGGTTTGGCCAATACACTCAGTTGCATACCATGCACCTGGGCAAACCGAGCGTCCACCAAATTAGCCCCGGACCCACTATCAAGAAAAACAGAAATCCTCTCAGTTCTAGTACCAATCACCACCTCCGCAGGCACGAGAAACTGAGAGGGATTTGGGGACGAAATACACACTCCCAGGTTAACTCCTTGGTTCAAAGAGGTCCGGGATGGACACCCCCCAACAAAATGTCCCTCTCTCCCGCAAAAGAAACACCTTCTAGTCTTGCGGCGCACCGCTGATTCCCTCCTACAAAATGATGTCCCTCCAAACTGCATGGGTTCCTCAGAACAGACCAGGGGAACCTCAGTATAAGGGACTTTAGTAGTAGGTGGAGTCATCACGGGGGGCGGAGTTACCTCCGTCTTCCCCGAAGACGTCTATCAATGCGAATAGCGAGGGCCATAGCAGCCTCCAGTGATGGAGGAGAATCATACTGAGCCAACACATCTTTTAATTTGTCAGACAACCCTTGACAAAACTGGCTCCTAAGAGCTGGGTCATTCCACTGAGTATCTGTTGCCCATCTACGGAACTCAGAAGAATATTCCTCCGCTGGACGATTTCCTTGCCGTATTTTACGCAACCTTGTTTCAGCAAGGGAGACTCGATCCGGATCATCATATACCAGACCCAGGGCAGTAAAAAATCGATCCACTGACTGGAGATCTGGGGAGCCTGGAGGAATAGAGAACGCCCAAGATTGAGGATCCCCTTGTAAGAGCGAGATAACAATTCCCACCCTCTGCTCTTCACTCCCAGATGACCGAGGCCGCAGCCGAAAGTACAATTTACATGCCTCCCGGAAAGTAAAAAATTTGTCCCGCCCACCAGTGAACCTGTCCGGGAGAGCAACCTTAGGTTCAGATCTGGTTTGCTCCGGGGGAGACAAAACCTTGGACTTAATGTCTGCCAACTCCATGGACAATCCCTGCAACTGCCGGGCCAGCTGGGCTACTGGATCCATGATAGCTGGGGAGAATCTTTAGTATGGCCGGTGAAAATGTCACGCTGTATAGCAGATATATATATGTGATGACAATAATCTATATCAAAAGGGCAACATACTATATAACATGCGCATAGCTATATGATAACATAGATTTACCTGACAGAAAGTCCAGTGGGTCAAAACGGAATCCGTTATACGCTGTCTCCGGCTAGAGGGTGACCGGGGTCTAAGCTGACCCTAAACTGGGGTCCTAACTAATCCCTCAACCTGGAGGTACTGTTAAAGGTACAGAGGTCCAGGCCACCAGCGTAAACCCTGTCTCCTATCAATCCCTGCCAACTGTATTCTAGTCCTAAGAAGGACCCTGAATACCACCAAAGGGAATGAACAGGTAACGGTTAATGAACAGAAAGACATACAAGAAAGACAAGAAATAAAGTAAATAAAGTCTTACATACAACACTCACACACAGTAGGAACACGTAAGGTCTCAGAGATAAACTATAAGCTGTAAGAGTAAAAACAACTAAGGAGCTCTTAGCTTAAGTATTCCCAGAACCGATCCAGTCTGCTAAACTATATGAATGCTTTCACCGGCATCCAACACCCAGACTGGCAGGAATATAAAGGAAACTAATTAGAACATAATCCAAAGCAGCCGGGCGAGGCTGGACCTAGTCTTAGCAAAGAGCTAGGTAAAATTAACTCTCTCATTACCAAACACAAAGAAACAGCAGCTCAGCTGTGAGAAGTCAGAATGTGCAATCGCGACGATCTTCGTGGCGATGCACCCATGACACCTAATGTGAACATACCTCTATTAGGCTGATATCTGAATTTCTGGGTGAATATGCACCTCTGTCAGCAATGCCTGCATTTATGGGTAAAGTAGGGACCTGGTGTAATTAAAATCACCACCTGGTGGGGGCGGAGTGCTCGGTCAGCAAGCTAACATTCAATAGACAAAAAAACCTGACTGGCACATCCAGACTAATGTGAACTAGGTGCAAACCAAGGGAAGCTACCCCCATGTAAAACATACAAAAAAAGGCTGCACTCAAGCATACTAAAGCATGACAATATGGAATACATGAAATTTAGAATAGCAATATGGCTTTGGAATATAAGGAAAAATTTGAGACGCTTAGTATAAACATTTGGCCAAACATTTTAAAGCCCACCAACCATCGTCAAGGTGGTCTCAATACTGGTGAGTCCCTGACCTAATGTGAACATACCTCTATTAGGCTGATATCTGAATTTCTGGGTGAATATGCACCTCTGTCAGCAATGCCTGCATTTATGGGTAAAGTAGGGACCTGGTGTAATTAAAATCACCACCTGGTGGGGGCGGAGTGCTCGGTCAGCAAGCTAACATTCAATAGACAAAAAAACCTGACTGGCACATCCAGACTAATGTGAACTAGGTGCAAACCAAGGGAAGCTACCCCCATGTAAAACATACAGAAAAAGGCTGCACTCAAGCATACTAAAGCATGACAATATGGAATACATGAAATTTAGAATAGCAATATGGCTTTGGAATATAAGGAAAAATTTGAGACGCTTAGTATAAACATTTGGCCAAACATTTTAAAGCCCACCAACCATCGTCAAGGTGGTCTCAATACTGGTGAGTCCCTGACCTAATGTGAACATACCTCTATTAGGCTGATATCTGAATTTCTGGGTGAATATGCACCTCTGTCAGCAATGCCTGCATTTATGGGTAAAGTAGGGACCTGGTGTAATTAAAATCACCACCTGGTGGGGGCGGAGTGCTCGGTCAGCAAGCTAACATTCAATAGACAAAAAAACCTGACTGGCACATCCAGACTAATGTGAACTAGGTGCAAACCAAGGGAAGCTACCCCCATGTAAAACATACAAAAAAAGGCTGCACTCAAGCATACTAAAGCATGACAATATGGAATACATGAAATTTAGAATAGCAATATGGCTTTGGAATATAAGGAAAAATTTGAGACGCTTAGTATAAACATTTGGCCAAACATTTAAAGCCCACCAACCATCGTCAAGGTGGTCTCAATACTGGTGAGTCCCTGACCTAATGTGAACATACCTCTATTAGGCTGATATCTGAATTTCTGGGTGAATATGCACCTCTGTCAGCAATGCCTGCATTTATGGGTAAAGTAGGGACCTGGTGTAATTAAAATCACCACCTGGTGGGGGCGGAGTGCTCGGTCAGCAAACTAACATTCAATAGACAAAAAAACCTGACTGGCACATCCAGACTAATGTGAACTAGGTGCAAACCAAGGGAAGCTACCCCCATGTAAAACATACAAAAAAAGGCTGCACTCAAGCATACTAAAGCATGACAATATGGAATACATGAAATTTAGAATAGCAATATGGCTTTGGAATATAAGGAAAAATTTGAGACGCTTAGTATAAACATTTGGCCAAACATTTTAAAGCCCACCAACCATCGTCAAGGTGGTCTCAATACTGGTGAGTCCCTGACCTAATGTGAACATACCTCTATTAGGCTGATATCTGAATTTCTGGGTGAATATGCACCTCTGTCAGCAATGCCTGCATTTATGGGTAAAGTAGGGACCTGGTGTAATTAAAATCACCACCTGGTGGGGGCGGAGTGCTCGGTCAGCAAACTAACATTCAATAGACAAAAAAACCTGACTGGCACATCCAGACTAATGTGAACTAGGTGCAAACCAAGGGAAGCTACCCCCATGTAAAACATACAAAAAAAGGCTGCACTCAAGCATACTAAAGCATGACAATATGGAATACATGAAATTTAGAATAGCAATATGGCTTTGGAATATAAGGAAAAATTTGAGACGCTTAGTATAAACATTTGGCCAAACATTTTAAAGCCCACCAACCATCGTC
Source organism: Oophaga sylvatica (assembly GCA_033576555.1). Lineage (NCBI taxonomy): Eukaryota > Metazoa > Chordata > Amphibia > Anura > Dendrobatidae > Oophaga > Oophaga sylvatica. The sequence goes on from JARQOD010000004.1 coordinate 436,412,239, forward strand.
AAGGTGGTCTCAATACTGGTGAGTCCCTGACCTAATGTGAACATACCTCTATTAGGCTGATATCTGAATTTCTGGGTGAATATGCACCTCTGTCAGCAATGCCTGCATTTATGGGTAAAGTAGGGACCTGGTGTAATTAAAATCACCACCTGGTGGGGGCGGAGTGCTCGGTCAGCAAGCTAACATTCAATAGACAAAAAAACCTGACTGGCACATCCAGACTAATGTGAACTAGGTGCAAACCAAGGGAAGCTACCCCCATGTAAAACATACAAAAAAAGGCTGCACTCAAGCATACTAAAGCATGACAATATGGAATACATGAAATTTAGAATAGCAATATGGCTTTGGAATATAAGGAAAAATTTGAGACGCTTAGTATAAACATTTGGCCAAACATTTTAAAGCCCACCAACCATCGTCAAGGTGGTCTCAATACTGGTGAGTCCCTGACCTAATGTGAACATACCTCTATTAGGCTGATATCTGAATTTCTGGGTGAATATGCACCTCTGTCAGCAATGTCTGCATTTATGGGTAAAGTAGCGACCTGGTGTAATTAAAATCACCACCTGGTGGGGGCGGAGTGCTGGGATGAAACTGAATGGGAGGAGACACAGATTAGATATTAGAAAAAACTTTTTGACAGTTAGAGTGATCAATGAGTGGAACAGGCTGCCTCGAGAGGTGGTGAGTTCTCCTTCAATGGAAGTCTTCAAACAGAGGCTGGACAGACATCTGTCTGGGATGATTCAGTGAATCCTGCTTTCAGCAGGGGGTTGGACCAGATGACCCAGGAGGTCCCTTCCAACTCTACCATTCTACGATTCTATGATTCTATGATCTGTCTTTGACGGAATCCGCCATCGGATCCGTCGCTTCCATAGAAAACCATTGAAAATGAAATTTCTTTTTCCGGGTTAAAAAGTTCATGGCGGATCCGTCAGAAAAGTGATCCGCTTGCATCCGTTTTTTCACTTTACTGGCGGATCCTCCATTTTCACTCTTTGGGCTCATACTCACTGGCGACGAAAACGGATGATATTCAGCCGATAAAAAATCGGATTCAAATCTGACCAATGTTATTCAATAGGTGACATCTCATTTGCGATTTTTTTCTCAGCCGAAATCGGTGTGAGAAAAAAATCGCAACATGCTGCGATTTGATGCGAATTTGGCATGATAATCGCCAATGCAAGTCAATGGGTGCGAGAAATCATCGCACAGCACTCGCACCATGCGAGTGCTGTCCGATTTATACGCACCAGTCTCCTTTGAAAAGCCAGCAATTCATCACCCGGCTACTGTAAAATCACACTGACAGCTCACAAAACACTAGATACATACACATAGAATACATATATATATATATATATATATATATATATATATATATATACATGTCATTGTGACACATACATATATATATATTTATAGTTCATACACTTCTACATAGTAAAATAGCCGCTAATTCAATTGCCGGCTTTTGTGAAATCACAGAACCCGACATGAAATGACACATGGTTTACATACAGTTAACCATGTAATTTCATGTATTTTGATATATGGTTTTAACTTACAATTACATGAGTGTATGTGTGCAAAATTGCAGACATGTAGGGGTTAATTAAAGGTGTAAATTCGTTGAAAAAAAATGCGTGGGCTCCCGCTGTATTTTCTCCACCAGACAGACAAAGCAAGCGAGTGGGGGCAAATAATAATAGCCCAGGGAGGGTGCATTTATTTTGTGCCCCCCCTGGCTACTAACATCTGCCCCCAGACACCCCAGAAAAGGCAAATCTATAATAAGATTAGCCCTTTCTGGCACTTTGCCCGTCTATTCCCATTGCCCTGTAGCGGTGGCGAATGGGTTAATAAGGGGTTAAAGCCACCTTGCAATTGAAAGGTGACTTTAAGCCAGGTTAATAATTGAGAGCTGTCAATTAGACAACTATCAATTATTAATCCTTTTGTATGAAATGAAAATCAAACACACACACTTTAGTAAAAAATCATTTTAATGAAATAATCAAACAGTTTTTGACCATCTTTTATTTTCCTGCTAAAACCATTTCCTGTAATAAAAATAAAATAAAAAAGCAAAATTATTCTTACCTATCCGATGCACAGTCATGTCCCACGCTGTAATCCATCAGAAAGGGTTAACAGGTTACAGCTAGCAGGCAGCTAATGCTGCCTGCTGAGCTGTTACCCCCTGAATGAATAAGTTCCTCTCCTGGCGAAAGGAGAGGAAGTGATTAATGTGTGAAGCTTAATTGATTTTTTTCCACTTTCACTTCAGGTCAGGTCACCCTGACCTGATGTGAAAGTGGGAAGCAATCAATTAAGCTTCACACACTCATCACTTCCTCTCCTGTCGCCGGGAGAGGAACTGATTCATTCAGGGATTACAGCTGAGCAATAAAATATGGTCCAAAACTGTGTCTTTATTTCATTAAAAGGATTAATAATTAATGTGTGTGTGTTTTTTTCCTTTTATACAATAGGATTACGGTAATAATTGAGAGTTGTCAAATTGACAACTCTCAATTATTAACCTTGCTTAAAGTCACCTTTCAATTGCAAGGTGGCTTTAACCCCTTATTAACCCATTCGCCACCGCTACAGGGCAATGGGAATAGACGGGCAAAGTGCCAGAAAGGGCGAATCTAATTATAGATTTGCCTTTTCTGGGGTGTCTGGGGCAGATGTTAGTAGCCAGGGGGGGCACAAAATAAATGCACCCTCCCTGGGCTATTATTATTTGCCCCCACTCGCTTGCTTTGTCTGTCTGGTGGAGAAAGTACAGCTTGAGCCCACGCATTTTTTTTCAATGAACTTACACCTTTAATTAACCCCTACATGTCTGCAATTGTGCGCGCATACACTCATGTAATTGTAAGTTAAAACCATATATCAAAATACATGAAATTACATGGTTAACTGTATGTAAACCATGTGTCATTTCATGTCGGGTTCTGTGATTTCACAAAAGCCGGCAATTGAATTAGCGGCTATTACAGTATGTAGAAGTGTATGAACTATAAATATATATATATATGTATTCTATGTGTATATATGTATTGTTTCTAGTCTTTATTAAAGCTGTCAGTGTGATTTTACAGTATAGCCGGGGATGAATTAGCGGCTATTATACTATGTAGAAGTGTATGACCTATATATATATTATATATAATTATTGGCTTTTTGTGTACATTTTTTTTTGCAATGTGATTTTTACATGACTTTTTACATAGAGATAACTGCTCTATGTAAAACGTCATGTTAAAATCGCATTGCATACAGATGGTAAACTGATGGAAAACGGATGGAGCAATTAAAAATCGCATACAAATCGCATGACAATTGTATATATTCGGACCGTTTTTTCCATACAGAAAACGGACCGTTTTTTTTCCCACAAATGGTATGAGCCCTTTGGCGGACGTCGCATGACTGAAATGTGAAAGAGGCCTAAGGCAGCGGTGTAAGCCTTCTTTGCTGGAGCCCTGATACCTCTTGCAGCAGTTGAATTTTTTTTTTCCCAGCCACAGTCAGATGGCACAAGTCTCAGTTTAAAAGAGTACTATTGGTAGAAAAATGTAAGGAAAGTAACACTGGTTGTTGACTGAAAGTAACTACAAGCCTGCCTGTCTGGGAGCCCTACTTACACAGGCAACCCACCAGATGGAGACTCAACTTGGAGTCTCCACATTTAAAAAAATAAATTGTCACCCACCATTAAAGTGGCAGCGATTTCCACACAGTAGAAACAGTATAATATGCCTCTTACACACCTTCCACCACAGACAACCACCAGATGGAGACCCAACTTGGAGTCTCCATATTTGAAAAATTATTGTCACACACCACTAAAGTGGCATCATAGAATAGAATAGAAACAGTATAATATACCTCTGACACATCTTCCACTACAGGCAACTCACCAGATGAAGACCCAACTTGGAGTCTCCACAATTCAAAAAATTGTTTGTAACATCAGCAGCAGTAGCAACAGGAGGCACAGAAGACACCATAAAGGTGGCACAGATGACAATAATGCAAGATCAATGCATGACACTAAAAACCACACTATCGCCTAGTCTGCAGCCGCCAAGCACTGATCAGTGTCACAAATCACTGATCAATACTTTTTTTCCCCCATAACTAATTCTTCTCCCCCTCCCCCTTTGCACCACACCATGTGTACCTTCTTTTTTGTGGGAAAATAGAATAAAAAAAATAGATTTTTTGATAAGAGTAGATTAGGGACACTAAAAGTATACCATAGTAATCTGTTTCTGCTACAGTGTTTTTTACTGAATTTAGTCAGGGTTAAGGGGCCTTTACACATAGTGATATCACCAGCATTATCGCTAAAGCATCACCGATTTGGTGACGCAGCAGCGATATTGCTAGCGATATCGCTATGTGTGATACTTACCTCCGACCGGCTCCCCCGCTGTCTGTCGCTGATCGCGCGAGAAAGGGCTTCCTGCTGGCGCCGACGAGCGATGCGTGGAAGCGGGCGGGAGGACATCAGGATCGCCGCGTCTGAAACGTAAGTAACGACCGCTGCTGCGTCGCTAAGTTGCTGTGAGACCTGCCTGTGTGGCAGCTCACTAGCGACCATTTAGTGATGCGCCAGCGATCTTGACCGGGTCATATCGTGGTCGGGATCGCTGGTGCATCGCAAAATGTAAAAGGCCCTTTAGTATCAGATGGTAAAGTGGAAAAAAGAAGCAAAAAATAATTTTGATTAGTTGATAGTACTAGATTAGGGACAGTAAAAATATACCGTAGAAATCAGTCTACAAAAGTATTTTTATTTTACTGAATATATTCAGGGTTAGTGTCAGATAACGCAGAAAAAAACGAATCACATATAGTCATAGAATCATAGAATGTTACAGTTGGAAGGGACCTCCTGGGTCATCGTGTTCAACCCCCTGCTCAATGTTGGATTCACTAAACCAGTGTTCCTGAACTCCAGTCCTCAAGGCCCAAAAACAGGTCTTGTTTTCAGGATTTCTTTAGTATTCAGGTGATAATTGCATTGAGGACTGAGGCCGGCATTGCTACAAGATGGGAGGCGCCGGACCGCGACTCCCTCCGGACCCGGCCTCTCCCCGGAACGCCCCTGGGTGAGTATTTTAGAACTTGTTTTTCTTCACTTTCAGGTAACATCGGGTGCTTATCTACAGCATTACAGAATGCTGTAGATAAGCCCCTGATGGTGGTGGCCCTATCTCATAGGACCAAAATGGGGTGACAGATTCCCTTTAAGTGATACAATTAATATTAATATAATTATAAATATTATAATATTTGTAATATATTGATATTAATATTGAGTAGAATTAATTTCAGTCTATTGGTTCAGCCCTCCACAACAGTCATGTTTTCTCATGTGGCCCCTTGGGAAAATTAATTTCCCACCCCTACTTTACACTGTGACATCCCTTCACATATTTGTAGAAAGATATTAAGTCTCCTCTTAGCCTTCTTTTCTGCAAGCTAAGCATTTCCAGATCCTTTAATCATTCCTCATAGGACATACCGTAAATACTCGTATATAAGCCGAGTTTTTCAGCACTTTTTTTGTGCTGAAAACGCCCCCATTGGCTTACACATGAGTCAAAGCATGTGCCCGCTGCCAAAGAGAAATGAATATTCACTGCACTGGCAGTGAATATTCATTTCTCTTATAGCTTGCACAGTTACAGCCGCCGGATTCCAGCAGCGGCCAGGCTATCATGGGTGCCCGCTCATTAAGGTAATGAATATTCGCCTCTCTCTACTCCCTTAGGCATGGAGTGATTATTCATTACCTTAATGAGCGGGAACACGTGATCACTCAGCCGGAAGAGCTGCTAGCACTGGAAGGAGATGCAGCGAGGGCGTGCAGGGAAGGTAAGTAGGATTTTTTTTTATAGGAACCTTGAAATCAGGTATGGGAAGCCATGCATAGAAGGATAGGGGATAAGGAGCCATGCATACAAGGACAGGGACGGTGAGCAATGCATACAAGGAAGGGACGGGGAGCTATGCATACAAGGACAGAGGGAGCCATGCATGCAAGGACAGGGATGGGGAGCCATGCATACAAGGACAGGTATGGGGAGCCATGCATACAAGGACAGGGGGATCAATGCATACAAGTATGGAGATGAGGAGTCATGCATACAAGGATGGGGATGAGGAACCATGCATACCAGGATAGGGATGAGGGGACAATGCATACCTGGCTTATGCTCGAGTCAATAAGTTATCCCAGTTTTTCGTGGCAAAATTAGGTGCCTCAGCTTATACTCGGGTCAACTTGTACACGAGTGTATACTGTGCTTTGGTGTCCACTCGCCATCATGGTAGCTCTTCTCTGAACTTGCTCAGTTTTTCAATGTCTTCTTTAAAATGTGGTGCCCAGAACTGGACACAGTATTCCAGATGAGGCTTCACGAAGGAGAAGTAGAGGGGGATAATTCACATTATCTAGACTCTATGCTTCTCTTAATACATCTTAAAACTGTGTTTGCCTTTTTTGCTTGCTGCATCACACTGTTGACTCATGCGCTGTCTGATTTATTAGTATACTCAAGTCTTTTTCACATGTGCTGTTGCTTAGATCTATTTCGCTACAAACTCTTGCCCACTCTTGCCGCCTACACCTAAAGAACATCTCTAGAATCCGCCCTTTTCTCACCATGGAAACAAAAAAAACCCTCACTGTAGCACTGATCCACTCCCGCCTGGACTACTGCAACGCTCTATTACTTGGCCTCCCCATTACTCGACTATCCCCTCTCCAGTCCATCCTTAATGCAGCAGCAAGGGTCATCCATCTGGCTAATCGGTACTCAGACGCATCCGCTCTTCGCCAGTCCTTACACTGGCTGCCCATTCATTATAGGATCCAATTCAAAGTACTTGTTCTCACCCACAAAGCTCTCCACACTGCAGCACCCCCCTACATCTCCTCCCTCATTTCTATCGGCCTAACCGACTGCTGCGTTCTGCAAACGACTTTCGACTAACCTCTGCACTAATCCGTACCTCCCACTCCCGACTCCAAGACTTCTCGCGCGCTGCGCCAATCCTCTGGAATGCTCTACCCCAAGAAATTAGGACTATTCACAATTTGCATGGTTTCAGGCGCTCCCTCAAAACACATTTGTTCAGAGCGGCCTATCACATTCACTAATCAAAGTCATTCTATGTGTAAGTGTGTATGTGTAGCCAATTTACTATCTCCATCCATCCCTCACTCCCTCAAGATGGCTGGACCATCATTGTAAATGCACCATTGTATATACACACCTGTACTTTGTATTCCCCTACCTCATTGTAGATTGTAAGCTCTCACGAGCAGGGGCGGCTTATTTTGCTTTATTTATTGTATTGTTAACGTTGTTACTTATGACTTGTGTTTTGAAACTGTAAAGCGCTGTGGAATATGTTGACGCTATATAAATAAAGATTACTATTATTTCTCCCATTCTGTAAATGTAATTTTTCATGCCTAGTTGTACAGTAGAATCTTGCATTTCTCCCTGTTAAATACTATTCTATTAGCTGCTGCCCATTGTTTAAGCTTATCTAGATCCTTCTGAGTCCTTTATCTGTCTTCTTAAGGGTGTGTTTCCACGGTCAGGAAACACTCAGGAATTGCTGCGTGTTTGACGCTGTGCGCTGGCGCAGCGTCAAACACGCAGCGTCCAGATGTTACAGCATAGTGGAGGGGATTTCAAGAAATCCCATCTCCACTATGCTTAAAAACACGCCGGCGGAAGACCTGCGTTAACGGACATGCGACGCGTCTTTTTAGACCGCAGCATGTCCAATTCCCTTGCAGCAACGCTGCGTCGTCGCAAGGGAAATAACACAGGGCTATGCAGCCCTGCGGTCATTCCGGATGTGTTCCGGATGTGTTCCACGAACACATCCGGATTGACCGCGCGTTCACTAGGGGGCGGGGCTTTGGGCGGAGCAGACTTTCCGCTCCGTCCAAAGCACTGTGGTTCGGGATCGTGGAACCACAGCCTTAGGGCCCCGTCTCACATAGCGAGATCGCTGCTAAACAGCGATCTCAGCAGCGATCTCGCTATGTCTGACACGTACCAGCGATCAGGCCCCTGCTGTGAATCGCTGGTCGTGTCAGAAATGCCAGGGCTTTTTTTTGAACGCTGGTCTCCCGCTGGCCAGCACGCATCGCTGCGCGTGACAGGCAGGAGACCAGCGATCAGCTAGTAACCAAGGTAAACATCGGGTTTCCAGGCGCGGGGCTGTGCCTGGAAACCCGACGTGTACCTTGGATACCAGCTCGCTGCTGCAGGGGAGCTGGTAACCAAGGTACACATCGGGTTTCCAGGCACCGCGTAGCGCCTGGAAACCCGAAGTGTACCTTGGTCACCAGCTCCCTGCATCAGCGGGCTGGTATCCAACGTACACTGCGGGTAACTAGGCGACGTTACCCGCAGTGTCGCTGTCCTGATCGCTGCAAACAGGCAGCTTAGCAGCGATCATGTAGCGACACACCAGCGATCCTGATCGTTGTCGGGATCGCTGGTGTGTCTCTATGCGAGACGAGGCCCTTAGTGTTCGCTATTCTTCCTAGCTTTGCATTGTCTGCAAATTTGATTACTTTGCCTTCAGTTCTCTTATCTAGATCATTTATAAAAATGTAAACAACACTGTGGCCAGGACAGAGCCTTGTAGTACCTAATTTGAAACACTCTTCCACATGGATGTGCAACCAATTACCACTCTTTGAGTGCGATCACTGAGTCAGTTTTGAATCCACCTAACTGTAGCCTTGTAAGGGCCTGTTCACACGTTGCGGATTTTTCCACGCCGAATCCGCACCTCTTGGCAGAAAACACATGTTCTTTTTTTACGCGGTTTTGGCGCGGTTTTGACGCGGTTTTTCATGCTTTTTTCTCATGCGTTTTTGTATGCGTTTTTGACAGCTAAATAAAGATATGTTGTTTAATTGATCGTCTGCTGTATCCTCTCTCTCGAAATCTATTAGACAGATCTTGGGCCTGTTTTTCAAATTCACAATCATTGGAACAGATTCTGCGGATCTGCAAAAACTGTCCAACAGGAATGGAGTTGATCAATGGTCTGGGATGGGCAGAAGAAGTGTGCAATAACATTTTTGTTGAAGTCTCCTTCCTAAAGACACCAGTCTGCAAAAGATCATCGGAGTCCCTCCATACCACAACATCAAGAAAATCAATCTTGTTGATGTCATACTTGTAAGTAATGTGGATGTTCTTGGTGTTAGAGTTAACATCCACAAAAAATTGAAGGACCCTTGAAAATGAAGAAGTTGTGGGTCAGGGAGAACTTCAATAATTCAAGGATTAAATGAATAATTTCCTCAGGCAGATTGGACATTAGAAGAAAGTATCTCACAGCAAATAGTCCATCTTCATGTTTGATGCTGGTGTACAGGGATTCTACATCCCCTGCCACCAGCATCATGTTATTATCAATATGGAGACCATCAATTCTTCTCAAAAATTCACTGGTGTCTACCAAAAAGGAAGGAAGACTTTCAACAAGTGGTTGCAGTTTAGACTCAATCCAACAGTTTACCTTCTCCAAATAGTTGCCGGAGCCCGAGATCATTGGACGACCCGGGGGCACCTCCCTGTTTTTATGTATCTTGGGTAAAAGATACATGGTGGAGATGGTAGGCTCCTGTATTTGCAGTGCCGAAGCTAGCTCTTTTGTAATAACACCATTCTGGTTGGCAATCTGAAGAATCTTAGTAAGTTGTCCTATGAATGATGACAGGGGGTTAAATGTAAGACGTTTATAACATGTCTTATTATTGAGTTGTTTAAAGGCCTCCTTCTCGTAAAGAGATTTTGGCCAAATTACAATATTTCCCCCTTTATCAGCTGGCTTCAGCACTACATTAGGAAGTGCCCGCAGGTCGTCCAATCTCTCACGCTCCTGCTTAGTCAAATTATCCCGCACTATGTACCTGGGAATCTTCATGAAATCCCTTGTGACCACCTGTACAAACAGATCAACTGATGCACATGCGGCCAAAGGGGGAAATTTTTTTTACTTTATTCTAATGGACGCAGGGATCTTACCTCCCTTGCCCAATTCATGTTCAGTAGACAATTCTTCGAGGTTCTGCAAAGCTATTTTTTTCCTCCTCTGTGGGAAACAAATTTTGTAAGTGGGGATCAAAAAAATGTTTCTTGAAAATCAAGGATCTAGCAAACAAGTGTAGATCCTTGATTGCTGTGAATAAATCAAAATTAGATCTGGGAGAAAAAGACAGCCCCCTACTCAACAAAGACAGGTCATGATCAGTCAATACATGAGAGCTCAGGTTAATTACCTTGTTATTATTTCTCTTTTGTTCAGGAGATTTAATCTGCATCCGTTTATATGGATGAAAGTTGCCATCTCTCATTCTCTTTGACCTGGGCCCGGACCGTGTCATCATTGAAGAGGTTGACCATTCTGAGGAATCACTCATAGTTGAGAGGGAACTGGCAGATACAGCTCCAGACAATTTATGGGCCTGTGTATATGGTTTTCTCCAATAATAAACATTGTTGGTGGTAAAGTCTCTTGTATCTCTTTGAAGTTTGGAGGTCTGTGTCTCCTGAATTTTTTTCACACATATATCCAAATTTTTCTCAATGCGTGATTCATATACCGCGATTTTGTCAGCTGGACATTTAACTTTTAATTCACACTCAGCATATCAATTAATTTGTCCAGATTAGAAATAGTTTTGGTATTAAGATCCACTAATAATCACATGAAAGTATAAGAACATGCATTGCACGCCTCCTCCCATTGCTTAATGAAATCACCGTCATCTATGGGAAAAGTTGGAGCAACACGTATTCTCAGCCCCCTCGGAATCAGTTTGCACGAAATGTATTTCTCCAGAAAGGCCCGGTTCCACCATACTGTCGTTCTCCTTAGTAGCCATCTCTCTATCTCAAAGGCCTGATTGTCAAACGTCTGATCTGCTGGTGGCTGAGGGTCAGTCCCACCAGCTCCAAATACCTGTTCAATCTGCCCGAGCCAGGTTTTGTCTTTAGCTCGGAAATCCATAACCAAGAAGAGATACACACCTGTGCAAAACACAGTAATTATATAATAAACATACTTCAAGGAACACATGCCCACAACAAATGTATGTGATGTATAATTATTAGTCAGGAGAAAAAATCCCACTGTCTAGGTAAATTATGGGCAATTTGGAAATAAATGGGACAATCGCTATGCAATACACACGTACAGAAGAAAAGAAACGATCAAGAAATCCCAAATAGAAATATATGCATATGATACAAAAAAGTCTTTATTGAATAGATGGAATACAGGGGAGCGTGGAGGGATAACACCCTTGCCAATTAACACATATGGGACAAAAGGACGCACATAGGGAAGTAAATTAAATATACAATTACATTACACATGCATTAATAAATTTGTCTAACCAAGACTCATATCTGGGTTGCATGTGACAAAATGTAAACATTCACATATAATTTACAAGGTAGAAGGATAGCTGCAATAGCAAGCTAGAATCCATATTGCACATGCCACATAATCCATGAGGATTACCCATTATACATTCAAATGCATGATATCACAATCTGTATTGATTACCTGATAGGAGCCAAAGAAGACCACCCAGTACGTCCACCCCGACGCGCGTTTCGGTATATGTGCCTTTCTCAAGGGGTGATGGGAAAGGGGGAAGTGGAGGGGTATAAAAAGACTGCATCCACCAATGTGAAACAAGAACATGGGCCACATGATCCACGTAAATAACGACCGCAGGAACGCATGGATGTCATAGCCAAGTAAATAGTAATCATGCTGCCTGGACGTAGTAAATACGTCATCATATTGCACTCACGTACCTTCAGCGACGCGCCCATCGCCGGGACGACCAGAGACGCCAGACGGCGTCGGCGTCATGTGCTAAGTGACGTCACTGGCACGTGACCATTCACCACAGCAACAGAGACGCCGAGAGACACAGAGCGTGTCAGAAGTCACGGCGCAGGCGCGTACCGATGGTGAGTATAAGTACTGTAGATAGAAAATGAGAAAATATCTCCCAAGATAACAATATATGGGTAAGCAAATCTCGGCAGTATCATAGCAACTTACAAGATATTAAAGGCTTGACTAGCGGCACAGATATATTGTTATATTTGAATGTCAAAAAATATATGCATCTTAAAGGAACAGTACATTAATATGATGCATAGATGAATAAAATGGGTCGGCACTGCAGTACTTTACATACACAAGGAGATATATCAAAGAGCACAACATATTATAGATCAAAACAATAACTTGCAATCTTACAATAGTTACAAAACAATATATATCCATGGATATCTGTTGTGAATGGACTTGAAATGAGTTCTGAGCAGAGGCTCCCTCTGGTGGTTACAAGCGGTACTGGACTGTCCAGTGAAGATTGTGAGGATTGGGAATCAGGTGTTACTGACTGGTCTTATTTAAGGGAGTCGCCTTCCCATCAGGGTTGCCAGTGATCAATTGTTCTGGTCTCAATCCTTGATTCCTGTTTCCTTTGTAGCCTGCTGTGTCGTGTCTGCATCTCCTGCTAACAGATAAGACATTTTCTTCTTTTTGTTTTTGTGCTTGATTTTTGCATTTTGTCCTGCACTTCTGTGGGGGCCTTCAGGGTCCCCTCCGGGGGCTTTTGCCCTCTCAGTTTAGTTCAGCCACTGATATTTTGTACATTTGCTTTTTCCAGTTTTTTCAGTGGCTGCTGTTTTGATTTTGTTACACCAGAGAACTAATTTAGGTGGTAGAGGTCGTGTGATCTCAGGTGTTTTTGAAATTAGTAGAGTTGGTGCTTTTCAGGGTTTTTTGGGATTGCAGTAAGTGCACTTCCTATCCTTTTCTATTTAGATAGTTTGGGCCTCAACGTTCGCTCATACTATTTTCTGTCTGTGTCAGTATTTTTTCTTGTCTAACCGCCATTACATGTTTGGGGGCTTTCTATGTTCTTTGGGGATCTGCTCCGGGGCAGATAGCTTTCCGCTTTCTATCTTTGGGTGTAGTTAGTTTCTCAGGCTGTGACAAGGCGTCTGGGACCAACGTAGGAACGCTCCACGGCTGCCTCTGGTTGTGGTGGTTAGTCAGGGTACTGCAATCTCATAGATTCCAACTGCTCTGGTGTATTGCCTTTTTTACCTGCACTCCTCAGCTACCAAATCATAACAGATATCCATAGAGATAATATTGTACTAATCAAATTGTGAAGTACCCACAATCATCAACCAAAAAATAATTCATACACATCACAATAAACAGAACAATATAATAATAAACGGATAAACAAGAGATGATGACTGTAATATAAAGTTTCATAATGGATCCATGTTCCATGCGAACCAATTTCACTGCAAATAACCCAAATGGTGGATGAAGGCTAGATAGAAGATAAAAAATATATATGATTAAAAACAATAAAATAAAACCACATGTGTAGAAACACACCAGATCAGACGTATGCCAGAGAGATTAAAGAAATGGAGCGAAACTCAAGGTTTCATTTAATCCTTTGGGATGGATAGTGTCCAGAGCCCAGATCCATTTCGTCTCACATTGAGATAATCTCTTTGATTCAAATTGCCTCCACGGATGCCAGGATCAATCATGTCAATGCCCTTAATTTTAAGTAAGGAACTATCACTGCCGTTGTGCAATTTGAGATGGCACGGTAAAGTCCTAAGCGTGGTTGGATCCTCATGGTCGGCCGCCGCCTTAATGCCCAAAACATGCTCACGGGTGCGCACCTTCAATTGGCGAGTCGTCATACCAATATAAATCAATTTGCAGGGACATGTTGCAAAATACACCACATAACGAGAAGTACATGAGATGTATTTTCTAATGTCATAAGTCATAGATTCTGCTGCATTAGAGAAGGTGGCACTGCGATCAAAGTTAGGGCAGGCGACGCACCGACCACAGGGAAAGCAACCACGCCTAGGACGTCCACCATCAAGAAAGCTTTGTTTTGCCTCCCCTTGATAGTGGTTACGTACAAGATGGTCCCTAAGGTTTTTCGACCTCCTAATTGTGATACTTGGTCTATCAGGGAGGATGCGATTCAAAACTGAATCGGTCTGGAGAATGGGCCATGCCCTCTGGAGACAATCTCTCATTCGTTCAAACTGAGAATGATATCTGGTAATAAACCTGATTTCCTGAGATGATTCTCTATTGGTTTTGTTATATAACAGTGACTGACGGCTCGAATGCTTTGCCCGATGGTACGCCCTCTGTAGCGTCGGCGTCCCTGCCCTCTGCTAGGCAGGGACGCTGTTCCCCTCACCCCTCTGCTCCGGGTCCGTCTTCCTCCTCCCGCTCTGCTGGTGGCGCGCGCTCCTTTCCGGCCACTGTGCTTAGGGCGCGCGCGCGCTCCCTTCCTTTTATAGGGGCCGCGCGCGTCCTCCTAAGTAGTCCCCGGCCAATGGCCGGAGGACTTCACCATATATAAGGCACCTCCTCCAAAATGGAGGTGCCCAAGCAATGTTGTTGCACTGTTCACTACTCTGCTTCAGCCCTTAGGCTCCGTTTCCAGATACCTGCCAGATTCCTGCCAGCCTGCAGTCTGTTACCTGTCTGCTTACCGTCCTGGAGGCTCCGCCGTCCGACAGTCTGTCCACCATCACCTGTCAGTCTGTCTATGGACCAGCCAGCCCGTTCACCTGAGGACGCTCACCTGTTTCCTGTCTGCTAGCCGTCCTGGAGGCTCCGTCGTCCGACAGTCTGTCCACCATCACCTGTCAGTCTGTCTATGGACCAGCCAGCCCGTTCATCTGGGGACGCTCATCTGCTACCTGCCTGCTAGCCTACCGGGAGGCTCAGCCATCACAGGTCGTACCTTCCTGTTTGTCCAGAGACTGCCCCGGTCACTTGCCGTGACTTCATGCCTGTTTGTCCAGAGACTGCCCCGGTCACTTGCCGTGACTTCCTGCCTGTTTGTCCAGAGACTGCCCGGTCACTTGCCGTGACTTCCTGCCTGTTTGTCCAGAGACTGCCCCGGTCACTTGCCGTGACTTCCTGCCTGTTCGTCCAGAGACTGCCCCGGTCACTTGCCGTGACTTCCTGCCTGTTTGTCCAGTGACTGCCCCGGTCACTGGCCGTGACTTCCTGCCTGTTTGTCCAGAGACTGCCCCGGTCACTTGTCGTGACTTCCTGCCCGTCTTCCCCGGGCTCCACCCGCTGCCTTACAAGGACCGCCTCCTTGTATAAAAGCTCAGAGGTTCCGCCTCCCAGACCCGTTACACCCTCTTAATTGATCGTCTGCTGTATCCTCTCTCTCGAAATCTATTAGACAGATCTGGACCTGTTTTTCAAATTCACAATCATTGGAACAGATTCTGTGGATCCGCAAAAACTGTCCAACAGGAATGGAGTTGATCAACGGTCTGGGATGGGCAGAAGAAGCATGCAATAACATGTTTGTTGAAGTCTCCTTCCTAAAGACACCGGTCTGCAAAAGATCATTGGAGTCCCTCCATACCACAACATCAAGAAAATCAATCTTGTTGATGTCATACTTGTAAGTAATGTGGATGTTTTTGGTGTTAGAGTTAACATTCACAAAAAATTCACATAGTGAATTGTCTCCAGAGGGCTTGGCCCATTTTCAAGACCGATTCAGTTTTGAATCGCATCCTCCCTGATAGACCAAGTATCACAATTAGGAGGTCGAATAACCTTAGGGACCATCTCGTACGTAGCCACTATCAAGGGGAAGCAAATCCTAGCTTTCTTGATGGTGGACGTCCTAGGCGTGGTTGCTTTCCCTGTGGTCAGTGCGTCGCCTGCCCTAACATTGATCGCAGTGCCACCTTCTCTAATGCAGCAGGATCTAGGACTTATGACATTAGAAAATACATCTCATGTACTTCTCGTTATGTGGTCTATTTTGCAACATGTGTTAGGGGTCGAGTTCCCGCTTCTGCACAAGGGGAATCTCGAGCTATCCCAGCTGCGGTCTCCCATTCGTCTCCGGCCGCAGTGGACTCTGCTCAGCTTAGACATCGGTCCCAGCGTCTCGCCCAGTCTAACAGTGTGCAGAGAATAACTGCTGCATCTCCAGGCTTTGCTATTGTGGCCAGTACTGGTTAGCGGCGAGCTGACGTCTTTAGGACAAAGTCCTTGTTTTCCCCTTCTGAGCATGCCCCGGGTGAGATCTCTCATTGGAGATCAGGGGTCACATGCTCAGGTACTGCAGCAGCTCCTATTGGTCTGCCAGGAAGGTCCTGTGACTACTGGTGGTCTGGAACAGTTTCATTGGTCCTTGTTTCTGGCAGGTCCTGTAGCTGTTACTATAAAAGAGTGGCATGCCTGGGCCGCCATGCGCTATTGTCAACCATTATATGCTTAGCGCCAGTGTGGTCATGCGTGTGTGTGGTTAGGGCCCGCCTGAAATAAGCCCCTAGAATACCGACTTAATCGGTGAGGAGTTTGGTATGCTAGCTGGTCAGGGTCGGTGTCCTAGATGCCCTAGATTACCCGCATAACCGGTGAGGAGTTTGATTGCCGTATTCAGGGCCTGGCGTTCAGACGCCATAGATTGCGGGTGACTCCCGCGAGGACATTAGCACATGATCACTTTCTATGTTCGCTTAGCAGTTAACTGTGTACCTGGGTGCCTGACAGGACACAGAAGTTTGTCTCAGTGGCTCTGTGATGTAACAGGGTTCGCTTTCAACGCTAGACAGCGCTCTAGCGTGTTTATTTTGCGACTCAGTTGTGTTCAGTGAGTTCGCACACATCGCCATATAGCGCTGCGGCATTCCTAGCGGCTCTGTGGATTAACAGAGTTCGCACATATTGCCACAGCGCGCTACGGCGTTTATTTTGGCGACTCTGCGGGATAACAGAGTTCGCTTCTTGCGCCATTTTACCAGCAGCAGGCTCCGCCTGCACGGTGGACCCCGAACGCACTTCTCCACATCATATATTTGGTGTGTTCCACAGACCCTAACATAACACTAGCGCCAGGGTCTGGCTAGTAAAATGGTGGATGACCAGCGTCTACTACGAGACATCCAGCAGCTGGAGGGTAGGTTGGCGGCTCTTGAGCGCACAACCTCAGCTGTGGATGTTACCGCAGTCGCTGTTCAGGCTGCTAGCGTTGCTGCAGCCAATGTGTCCACTGCCACCTCTGCCCCCACAATATCCCACCTCCCGCTTCCAGACAAGTTTGCTGGTGACAGCAAGCAATGTCGGGGATTCGTGAGTCAGTGCTCTATACAGCTCGAGCTTCTGGCTGCACGTTTCCCCACGGATCGGGCACAAGTGGGCTTTGTAATATCTCTTCTGTTGGGCAGAGCGTTGGAGTGGGCCACCCTGCTGTGGGAGTGTGACGACCGTGTGGTGCGGAGTGCTCCTCGTTTTCTGGAGGCTCTAAAAAAGGTCTTTCTAGGACCTCAGGTTACCCACGATACGGCGCTCCAACTTCTGGCAAGTTCACAGGATTCGTCCTTGGTCAGCTGTTTTGCTGTCCAATTTCGGACTCTGTCCTCGGAGTTGGACTGGCTGGATAAAGTCCTCATTCCCGTGTTTTGGAGAGGACTAGCGGGCCATGTGAAAGACGCCTTGGCTACCAGGGAGATTCCCGCCACACTGGAGAAGCTTATTGCCATATTTACTCGCATCGACCTCCGTTTTCACGAGCGGAGGTTGGAGCGTTCCCAGTGTAGGCACAGGTTTCGGCTGGCTCCCACCTTTGCCAGACCTCTAGAATCTTCCAGCCAGGCGCCCGACTCCCATGAGGCAATGGAGGTTTCTCGAGCAGGACCTAAGTCCCGGGCAGCTCGAGTACCCATGGTCTGTAACATCTGCCAGCAGTTAGGACATTATGCCAACAAATGTCCACAGCGGTCGGGAAAACGGTCACGTCTAATGACCTTGGGAGGAGGTTTACTAGACACTGCGGCATTTTCCACCAAGTTGTTCTTTAAGGGGACAATTACAGTAGGTCCATCCACGTTCACCGCCGAGCTCTGTGTGGATTCTGGAGCCGAGGGGAATTTCATGTCCTCTGCATTTGCTCTCCGCCACACTATACCTCTGGTGATGCTCGCCAAACCGGTGACTGTGCGAGTAGTGAATGGATCAACTCTGCCCTCACAAATCACCCACCAGACGATCCCTCTCACTTTATCTATGTCCCCTTCCCATGAAGAGAGTATTTCTTTTCTTGTCCTGCCCGAGGGAATAGACGAGGTGTTGCTGGGAGTACCTTGGCTCCGTTACCACTCTCCCCATATTGAGTGGTCCTCTGGGAGGATACTGGGTTGGGGTGATTCATGTAGAGGCAAGTGCGTCAGGGAGTGCGTTCAGGTCACCACCACAGAGATACCCGTAGATCTCACTTCTCTTCCTCAGTGTTATTGGTCATATGCAGACGTTTTCTCCAAGAAGGCGGCGGAGACTCTTCCACCCCATCGCCCTTACGACTGTCCTATTGATCTCTTGCCTGGTGCAGAACTTCCTCAGGGGAGAGTCTACCCCCTCTCGCTTCCTGAGAAGGAGGCCATGTGCCAGTATATTCAGGAGAATCTGGCAAGAGGGTTCATTAGGAAGTCGGTGTCACCAGCACGGGCGGGGTTCTTCTTTATGCAAAAGAAGAACAGAGAATTACGTCCATGTATTGACTACAGGGGTCTTAACGCTATCACCGTCAAGAATAAGTACCCGTTGCCCCTAATCTCTGAGCTCTTTGATAGGCTCCGAGGAGCAAGAGTATTTACCAAGCTTGATCTACGTGGTGCCTATAACCTAATTTGCATCCGTGAGGGGGACGAGTGGAAGACAGCTTTTAATACCAGGGATGGGCATTATGAATACCTGGTGATGCCCTTCGGGCTCTGTAATGCTCCCGCTGTTTTCCAAGACTTTGTCAATGATATCTTCCGGGATATGCTCTCCACCTCTGTAGTAGTCTATCTGGATGATATTCTCATCTTTTCACCGGATATAGACTCTCACCAGAGGGATGTCAACAAAGTCTTCGACCTTTTACGGGCAAACTCCCTCTATGCAAAACTGGAGAAATGTGTGTTTGAGCAGGCTTTGGTCAGAGGAGGGATATGTGACAAAGTCACTGGCAAAGTACTGGAGGGGCAATATGTATCACTGAGGTTGTTAGCTTCAGAGATATGAACCTAGAAAAATGCTCCAGCACACTAAGTGCTGAGAGGGGTTAATCAGCCATGTTTAGGGTTAGGTTAGTTGAACAGCTGTGGAGAGGGATGGAGGCTTTTAAATATATCTCCATCCCAGGATGGAGTCCAGAGGACAAATACACAGCCTTCTGTCTGATTCATTGGAGAGTCTGTTTGAGGTTGGGAGCTCTAGAGGCGGATGTTTATGTTAGAGAAAGCTGAACTTTTATATGTTGGTTCTTGAGTGAGCAGAGCCCCGCAGCAGCATGGACTGTGACACATGTTATGTTTTTGTTTTTTTGTTAGGCCAGAAAGGCCATTTTTATTTTGCTAACCCTGCACTGGTTTATGCCATATCCATAATAAACCAGTGGAAGATTTAAAGAGACAGCGTTCCTATGTCTACCTCTATGTGCAGCTGAGTGAGCCTATCTACCACAAGGGGTACTGTGCTCCATGGTCTATAGGTAAAATGTTTTATCTGGACTGGTGGTAGCAAGCCTCAGTCTCTGTGAGGGCACTGTTAACATTTCCATGTTATTCAAGTACTTCCTATTTTACCATGATTGCTATGGTGACAGAACCCTTTTAAGTAATTTCCCTATCCACATTTGTTTGCAGGGCAATTATCCTGCTCTTACCCCCATTTTTCTTCCTTTTGCAGCCCCCTAGCCCTTACTCTGACAATTTTGCAGCTATTTTACAGCTCCGAAGTTCAGGTTCCTATTGACTTATATGCGGTTCAGGGGCCAGGGTCAAGTTTGGGTCCCAAACATTACTTTTTAAAAAGTCCGGCCGAACCCGGTGATCCCGAACATCCATGGGTTCGCTCTTCACTATTTAGTATCATTGTCATTCGATATTGATATTGTTCACGATAATGGTATTTCTTAAACATGATGTAGAAAATGGACATATGAATTCAATGCAGATATGAAAAATATGTGCCTCTTAATGAGTCAGGATCATCTGCTCCAACATGCCACATCTTCAAGAGCAGCAAGAAATTCCCGTCTTGATGAACTGGGGCCTGTATATCAAAAATGGCTGTAATTCCTGACTGCCACTTCCTAAAGTGATATCCACTGTACTAGTAAAAACTGAGGCTAAATTATGACGATTCTGTTACTGTACAAATACTTCTGGTCTAAGCTATATTTCCTCCCCATAAATGTTCATTTGTTTGCAAATTATAAACCAGAAAAAAAGGAGATAACTGTAAAATGTAATAGGACAAAGTGTTATTTTATGAAGTGATTATCATCAAATTGATTTTTCAGGTTTGTTGAGATTGTACTTTCCAAACATAATGTAAAATGATGTAGCCATTTATTAATGTCCTTATGTCTGTTCTTATTTACTTACACAAAGAAGAGAGTAGAACTATTAGTTCTCAAAAAAGTAACATAAAATGAAAACTATTTCATCATAACATGACCTTGCAACTATGAAAAACTTTGCTGTGCGGCAGTACACATGAAAAGATTTTATAGAAATGGAATACATAGCTTTCAAGAAGGGGTTCCAACAATTATCTACGAGTCTCACTGTCAGAGCTGCGTGCATAGACGAAGCTGATTCCAGGATAACATAATACCCTTGATAGGTGTGTGTTGCATGGCATTCAGATTAACACCATACCATTCCAGTGTTACATCACACCATTGTATGTCAAGTGCACATTTGTCAGGATCGAAAATTAACATCTTCATTGCTGGGTTCTGACCAGCCAAATAACTAAAATACAATTGCCTCCGGAGATGTGAAGGTGATAATTTCTGTAGGTCAACAGATAACTACAGCAGAAAAGAAGGAATCTGCTGAATGCATGGTTAGCGGGAGTGCTTAGAATTTTTTCAATCTCTGTGCTTAAAGAATAAGATTGTAGGTTTTGCGGTATTCTTAGAACAGAAAATCATACTGCATTTTTGTTTGTCTAGCTGCCTTTGAAGATAATTTTAATTCCAGCTGTCTTGACCTTAGATCAATGCCGCCTTGATTAGCTATAGGCTTTCCTTCCCACTACCATTCAGGGGGGTAGTTCTACCTCTAGTTTACACTCTTTTCTTGGTGAAAATGAGATTTCTGATTGGACTGAGCACCTGCTGTCTTTAGCATTGACAAGGTGGAAGCGCGTTTTACTCTGCTGGCTAGAATGAGATAGAACAGAGAAATATATTTCACATAACAAAAATTTTTACAATGATGAGGTGCTAAAATAATACTATAACTTCATGTAAAAATGTATTAACGCGTTGTTGGCTAAAGCAATTTTGGAGTAACTGTTTAAATACAATGGGTAAGTTGGAGTAGCTCAATGAATGCAATATAAATCTCAAATTATTTATGAATACAGTGAGAATAGCAGCAAACTACATAAATTTAAATCAATTCCCTATGGTTTCTCCATTTTTACACTTGCATTAAATATGATAATCACCTCAGCACGCAAACCAATCTCAATGTGACCTTCAAATATGTCAAAAGATTATTCCTCAGATAGTAAGTCATCCTCTATTTTGACCAGCAGTGATCCCAAGAACAGGGCTCTGGACCCAGTACCTGAGCTCTGCAGAGCCCCGTCTTGAATGGATCAGAGGTGTTCATGCATGACTCCCTCTTCATTCTTCCTCTGTGAGACAGTTAGGAATAGCTGAGTTTTGGCTTTCTCTGGCATTCCCATTGACACGAAATAGAGCTGAGGTCGAGCCTGTGCACCTCTATCTATTCTAGATAAGTCTGATTCTAGAGTTCCAGAGCTCCACTCTTAGGATCGTTGGGGGTCTCTATGGATTACTCACTGTAGTAATCAAACAGGCAAATGACACACCCTGTGAATTAGAGTTAGCTTGAGATGGGTGCTAGTTCCTCTGGAACCAACCACTGGGCTTCTGTAGACCAATAGTAGGCAGAGTTTAGGAACTGCACACCTAAAGGCAGAGGAGATGCGTCAAATAGGATTTGGTTGCACTAAATCCTGTTAAAGCATGTCAATGTGAAATACATGAAGTGTGAATAGCAATATGGATTTGAAATTTAGGAAAAATACACATGAGAAGCTTAGCACAACATTTGGCCAAATCAACCATCGTCAAGGTGATCTCATGAATCTGATGGGTCCCTGACCTAACTGCCCAGTGTGAACACTTACCTATGGCTAATATCTGAATGTATCTCTGAATATAAACCCCTCTCTTGGTAAAGCCTACATTTATTGGTTAGTCGGAACCTGATGTGATTAGATGTAATTAAAATCACTACATGGTGAAGGGCGGAGTGCTCAATCAGAAAGCTTAACATATAAATAAGAGAAAACTGACTGAAACATCAAGAGCTAGCCTGAACAGGTGCATACCAAAAAAAGCAACTTGCATATCAAAATATGAAAATGGTTGCACTCAATCGTGTTAAAGCATGTCAATGTGAAATACATGAAGTGGGAATAGCAAAAAGGATTTTGAAATTTAGGAAAAATACACATGAGATGTTAGCACAACATTTGTTATATGTTAAGCTTTCTCTATTGTCTCTATTTGGGGGAAGTCTCCACTCCTCACCCTGGTTTTCCTGGACCATTCTCACATGCCTTTTGGTGTGCAGTTCATTCACTCTGTCTAGTATGGATAACTTACTATCCTCTAAAAATGTAATTAAATTAATTGTAGAGCTCTCTGCTATGAGTGTTCTCATGAAAATTGTTATGTACGGAGGTGGCTTGCATGGTTATGCAAACCCACTGTGCCACAAAGCCAGAATTACCCAAGAGGGAGGTAGCTAAGTGGCTACCAGGTGTTCACTGGAGCTCCTAATGTTGGAATCAGACTTGGCTACAGATAGCCAATTTCAGACTAATGCCACCACTTAAATATTTTGAAAAGGACAGTGTAATATCATGATTAAATTGAAAAATCTTTATTACAAAAATCATACAGTGAAATAAAAACAGTGCAATAAAAGCCACATGAAAAAACCCTTAAAAACATAGATAGCCCCCTGGTACCATCTCTTAGGCAGTCCCCAGTACTGTAGCTGCTGACCCCAGGTGTCAGGTGTGCAAACACAGTTATATACTAGGACTCTGTTCAGACTGCTAAGTTCTAGATGCTTTAGCAAAATGGTTACTGACATGGAGGAACAAGACTGATTCAGGTACCGCCGGTGTGTTTCAGAGTTCAGGTGACGGCGATGCGGCTTCAGTGTTCGGAGACTGGTTGAGCAGTCCGGAGACACGGAATACACGTTTAGGATTGGCCACACTAGGACCTGGAAACATCAGGTTCAGGGATACAGGTTTAAGACACTGGACACATCGGGACAAGGGATACGGGTTCAATACACACTGAGACCAGGGATATGGGTTCAGGATACCGGCCACACTGGGACCAGGGATACTGGGTTCAAAACACTGGTAACACAGGAAGCAGTGATACGGGTTCAGAACGCTGACCACACCAGGAGCGGGTATGCAGGTTCAAAACACGGGCCACACAAGGACCAGGGATTCGGGTTCAAGACACTGGCAAATCCAGGACCAGGGATTTCAATTCACGGCATTGGCCACACCAGGACCAGGGATTCAGGTTCAGAACACTGGCCACACCAGGGGACCTCACAACTTCAAAGTTAGAATATCACACTACCTAATGACTCAATGTGTTGCTTGGTACCTCCCTACTATTGGGGATAGTACCTTTTAAACCAGATGTCTCCCAGCTATTGCCTGGGAACCATCTTACAGGTGAACTCTGTTACTAATTGACTCCCAGCTACTGGCTGTGGGCATTTAACTGTCTGTGCACGCAGGCCCTTTAAGAACAGGACAGTGCACACACACTAAGTGCGCCGCCAGGTTCACAAATAGGAGGATGACAGGGAGCACACTGATAACCATGCCACACTGCCAGGGCGATGAGTATGCCCCTGTGTGGCGAGGGAAGGGAAACCACACAGGCATGCTGGCAACAGCGTTACAAAAATAACTCTGCTTGTACAGGATTGTATATAATTGAAGAATAACTTATTTATGTTACCTGAAAATCTTAAAGTGATTTCTGCCAGCGGCTTATGAAAGTTTTGTCCATACTATGATGCTCAGGAATAGTTGCTGCATGACTGACGCTTAGTATGGCTTCAGGTGAAGAGTTTTCAGCAATTGTTCACGCTATTCTGCCCATGTGCACGTGCTATGACAATTTTCACATCAAATAGTTAATAGTCTAATTTTCTTACATCAGCCATACGTCCTGTGTTATGCCATTTCCACACCAAATCGTAAATCAGTGAGTCAGTCCTGTGTATCTGTGAATGACCATGTGTACATCGGCCTCTACTATCAGAATGCACAATGTTGGAGAAACAAACAACACTAAGTGACAACTGACAGGAGGGATGCGATCTGCCTCTCTCATTTCTTACTTTGGACGAGTAAAACGAAAGCTGAACTCTGTTTTTTATTAAGGACAGTTTTAGTGTAAATTCAGACACCCATATTAGCAAAATTTTTGAGCCCCGTTGCTACTCCGCCCAGGCTCCATCCCACCTCCCACTCTAGAAGAAACAACTACACTTCTGCATCAAGTTCTCATCAATCACGTATTAATATTTTGTATCAAATACTGTATCACATACAGTACATGGCCATCAGGTTTTATTGTGGCATAAGATTTTTTTCACCCTGCCACCACAATAAGGCAGAGTCTTTTGACAGGGCCTTACCCTACAGGAACTTTTCTTAAAATATCCATTATTATTTTTAGGTACATTTTTACTTATTGTAAGGGAATGTGTCACATACATTTTTTAAAATAATTCCTAAAACCTCATGCAAGGAACAAATACTGCAACACCATGACCAGACCATATATTACCACCACATGTTGAAAACATAATACCACATACAAAGAACAAATACCTCCACATCATGATCAAATCCCATATTACTACCACAAAACTGACAGAATAATACCACACGCATGGAACAAATACCACCACACCATTACCAGATCACATATTACTTCCACATAGTGACTGAATAATACCACATACAAGGTACAAATACCGCCACACCATGACCGACCTCATATTACAATCACATAATGATCGAATAGTACCACATACAGGGACAAATACCACTACACCGTGACCAGATCACATATTATCACCACATAATGACCAAATACCACAATACTGATCATTAATAAAAACACAATATTAATATTAACATTAGTGCTATTATACTCAGGAGCTTTGTTCATAATATACAGTGTAAGTGTAGAGATAATCCTGTACAGTGACTCATCAGTGACATTATACACAGGAGCTCTGTATATAGTGTAAAATGTACAAGTAATAGAATGATCACTGGTGACATTATACACAGGAGCTCTATATATAGTGTATAGTTTACATGAAACAGTGATAACCAATGAAATTCTACACAGGAGGTCTGTATATAATGTATAGTTTACAGGTAATACAGTGATCACCAGAGACATTCTACACAGGAGCTCTGTATATAGTGTATAATGTACAGGAAAGGCAGTGATCATTAATGATATTATACACAGGAGCTCTGTTATGATTTGGTAGCTGAGGAGAGCAGGCAAAAACGGCAATACACCAGAGAGGTTGGAATCTACTGGATTGCAGTACCCTGACTAACCACCATAACTAAAGGCAGCCGTGGAATGTACCTACGTTGGTCCTAGACGCCTCGTCACAGCCTGAGAGGTTAACTACACCTAAAGATAGAAAGAGGAAAGCTATCTGCCCCGGAGCAGATCCCCAAAGAACATAGGAAGCCCCCAAACATGTAATGGCAGTTAGACAAGAGGAAATACAGACACAGACAGAAAATAGTATGAGCAAACGTTGGGGCCCAATCTTCCTAGAAAGAAAAGGATAGGAAGGACACTTACTGCAATCCAAAAAACCCTAAAAAATACCAACTCTACTAATTGCAAAAACACCTGAGATCACACGACCTCTACCACCTAAATTAGTTCTCTGGTGCAACAAAACTAAGCCGCAGCCACTGAAAAAACTGGAAAAGGCAAATGAACAAATAACAGTGGCTCAGATAAACTGAGAGGAGCACAAGCCCCTGGAGGGGACCTGGCTGACCTCCACAGAAGTGCAGGAAAAAATGCAAAAAGCAAGCACAAAAATAAAAGCAGAAAATATCTTATCTGTTAGAAGAAGATGCAGGCAAGACTCAGCAAGCTTCCAAGTGAACCAGGAACCAAAGTTGAGACAAGAACAATTGATCACCGGCAACCCTGATGGGAGGGAACCTCCCTTATATAAGACCAGTCTGTAACTCCTGATTGCCAATCTTCACAATCTTCATTGAATGGTTCAGTACTGTTTGTAACCACCAGAGGGAGCTTCTGTCAGAATTCATTTCTAACACATTCACAACAGTACCCCCCTTGAGGAGGGGTCACCGAACCCTCATTTGGGCAACCAGGTCGGTCAGGATGAGCTCTGTGATACTCACGGATCAGTCTCCTAGCATGGATGTCCGAAGCAAACACCCAAGAATTGTCCTCCTGACCATAACCTCTCCACTTAACCAAATACTGGAGTTTCCGTCTAGAAAAACGAGAATCCAATATTTTCTCAACCACATACTCCAGATTGCCCTCAACCAAAACAGGGTCAGGAGGTGCAGCCATAGGAACCACTGGCTCGACAAACCTCTTCAATAAGGACTTGTGGAACACGTTATGAATCTGAAATGTCCCTGGAAGAAGTAAACGAAAGGAAACAGGATTAAGAATCTCCATGATCTTATAAGGTCCAATGAACCTAGGCTTAAACTTAGGAGATGCAACTCTCATAGGGATATTTCTTGAGGACAACCAGACCAAGTCCCCCACTTCAAACCGAGGACCATCAGTCCTATACCGGTTGGCAAACCGCTGGGCCCTCTCCTGAGAGAGGGACAACCTCTCCACTACCTGGTACCAAATCTGCTGCATACGCTCCACAACAGAGTCAACACCTGGACAGACAGAAACCTCCGTCTGTCCCGAAGAAAATCGAGGGTGAAACCCAAAATTGCAGAAAAATGGAGACATCAAAGTGGCAGAGCTAGCCCTATAATTAAGAGCAAACTCAGCCAAAGGCAAAAAAGAGACCCAGTCATCTTGATCAGCAGACACAAAGCATCTCAGATAAGTCTCCAATGTCTGGTTTGTTCTCTCAGTTTGTCCATTGGTCTGAGGATGAAAAGCCGAGGAGAAAGACAATTGAACACCAAGTTTAGAACAAAAAGTCCTCCAAAATCTGGAAACAAACTGGACTCCTCTGTCATACACAATGTTCTCAGGAATGCCGTGTAACCAAACCACGTGCTGAAGGAACAAAGGCACCAATTCGGAGGAGGAAGGCAATTTAGGTAATGGCACAAGATGAATCATTTTGGAAAACCTATCACAAATCACCCAGATAACGGTCATTCTCTGAGAAACAGGAAGGTCGGAAATGAAATCCATAGAGATATGGGTCCATGGTCTCTTGGGCACAGGCAATGGCATCAACAAACCACTAGAGCGAGAGCAAGGCTTGGAGCGAGAGCAAGTCCCGCAGGACTGCACAAATTCCCTGACGTCACGAGACAAAGTAGGCCACCAAAAGGACCGACTAACCAAGTCTCTGGTACCAAAAATTCCGGGATGACCGGCCAACGCGGAACAATGAATCTCAGACATCACACTCTTTTTCCACTGGTCTGGGACAAACAATTTCCCAGTAGGGCAGCGCTCGGGTTTATCCTCCTGACACCCTTCCAGAGCCAGTCTCAAATTGGGCGAGATGGCGGAAAGAACTACACCCTCTTTCAAAATAACAGCAGGATCAGATAACTCAGGAGAGTCCGCAAGGAAACTCCTCGAGAGGGCATCCGCCTTAACATTCTTAGTGCCAGGAAGAAAGGAAACCACAAAATTAAAACATGTGAAAAACAAGGCCCACCTGGCCTGTCTAGGATTAAGTCGCTTGGCTGATTCCAGATAAACCAGATTCTTATGGTCTGTGAGGACCACCACCTGATGTTTGGCTCCCTCCAGCCAATGTCTCCACTCTTCAAAAGCCCACTTCATGGCCAATAACTCCCGATTACCCACGTCATAATTACGTTCAGTTGGAGAAAATTTTCGAGAGAAAAAGGCACAAGGGTTACTTTTAGAGGTCTCTGGATCTCTTTGGGACAAAACGGCACCTGCCCCAATTTCAGAGGCATCAACCTTCACCTGAAATGGCAGAGAAACATCAGGCTGCCGTAGAACAGGAGCAGAAGTGAATCTCTGCTTAAGTTCCTGAAACGCAGAGACTGCCTCAGGAGGCCAATTCACCACATCAGAACCCTTTTTGGTCAAATCAGTCAATGGTTTAACAATAACAGAGAAATTACCAATAAATTTACGATAAAAATTGGCAAAACCCAAGAATCTCTGAAGAGCCTTTAATGAAGTAGGTTGGACCCAATCACAGATGGCCTGAACCTTGACCGGGTCCATTTCAATAACAGATGGGGACAAAATGAATCCCAGAAATGAGATCCTCTGTACGCCAAAAAGACACTTTGATCCCTTCACATACAGAGCATTCTCTCTCAAAATCTGGAACACAGTCCGAACATGTTTCACATGAGAGTCCCAGTCATTAGAAAAAATCAAGATATCATCCAAATAAACAATCAGAAATTTATCCACAAAATCCCTGAAAATGTCATTCATGAAGGACTGGAAGACGGAAGGAGCATTAGTGAGCCCAAAGGGCATCACTAGGTACTCAAAATGCCCCTCTGGGGTATTAAATGCCATCTTCCATTCATCCCCATGCTTAATGCGAATAAGGTTATACGCCCCCCTGGGGTCAAGCTTGGTAAACCAAGTAGCACTTTTCACCTTGGAAAACAGGTCAGAAATCAAGGGTAACGGATATTGATCTTTTACAGTGATATTGTTCAAGAGACGATAATCAATACACGGTCTTAATGAACCATCCTTTTTGGCCACAAAGAAAAAACCGGCACCCAAGGGTGAAGAGGATGGTCTGATATGACCCTTCTCCAATGACTCCTTGATATAAGACCGCATAGCGTCATGTTCAGGTACAGACAAGTTAAAAAGGCGACCTTTAGGGAATTTACTACCAGGCACTAATTCAATAGCGCAGTCATAGCTCCTATGGGGGGGCAAGGATGCAGATTTACTTTCGCTAAACACATCAGAAAAATCAGTCAAAAAGTCAGGAACATCCTGAGCCTGGGGAGAGGCAGAAAAAACAGGAGTGTTGGCATTAACACATTGGCAGCCCCAACTGGTTACAGACACAGATTTCCAATCCAAAACAGGATTATGAGACTGTAACCAAGGGAAACCTAGTACAATAATGTCATGCAGATTAAACAGCACCAAAAATTTGCAACTCTCCTGATGATCAGGTTCAACCCTCATTATCACCTGAGTAGAGAACCGGGGTTTATTCTCAGCCAAAGGGGTAGAATCAATCCCAAGTAGGGGAATAGACTTCCGTAGGGGTATCAAGGGAAACCCACAACGTTTAGCAAAATCAAAATCAATCAGGTTAATAGCTGCTCCCGAATCAACAAAAGCCTGAGCAGAAAATGTGGACAGGGAGCAAATCAGGGTAACAGTCAACAGAAATTTAGTCTGAACACTACCCAAGACAACTGAGCGTGCAAAACGTCTTCCCCGCTTGGGGCAGACTGAAATAGCATGAGAGGCGTCACCACAGTAGAAACATAATCCATTGCATTTTCGAAACTCATGACGCTGTGCCCCAGAAGCCACTCTTTCACACTGCATGGGTTCAGAAGCTGGTTCACAAGGCAACACTATTCCACGCATACCTCTACGCTCACGCAAACGTCCGTCAATTTGAATCGCTAATGACATAGAATCATTGAGACCAGAGGGAGCAGGGAAACCCACCATAACATCTTTTACATTCTCTGACAGACCCTTCCGAAAAAGGGCTACCAAAGCATCATCATTCCATTTGGTCAGGACTGCCCACTTTCGGAATTACTGACAGTATAACTCAGTGTAACGGGTCTGGTGGGTAGAACTACTGACGAGACAGGTCAGGTTGGTGGAACCACATAGCTTTATTATACAAGAGATTTTACTTGTAAGAGAGCGGGTAGCACCTGGGAAAAGGGCAGGGATTCACGGCAGAGGATATAGGTAGTTTCTGGACAGGCAGGTTTGTCACAGCAAGTGACCAAGGAAGTCTCTGGGCAGGCAGGTTGTAACGTGTAACGAGGGAGTCTCGGACAGCAGGTTGTCACGCAAGTGACCAGGCAGTCTCTGGGACAGGCAGGTTGTCACGGCAAGTGACCAGGCAGTCTCTGGGCAGGCAGGTTGTCACGGTAGGTGACCAGGCAGTCTCTGGGCAGGCAGGTTGTCACGGCAAGTGACCAGGAAGTCTCTAGACAGGCAGGTTGTCACAGCAAGTGACCAGGCAGACTCTGGGCAGGCAGGTTGTCACGGCAAGTGACCAGGCAGTCTCTGGGCAGGCAGGTTGTCACGGCAAGTGACCAGGCAGTCTCTAGACAGGCAGGTTGTCACAGCAAGTGACCAGGCAGTCTCTAGACAGGCAGGTATATACGACCTGATATGGTGGAGCCTCCAGGTAGGCTGCAGCCGGATGGCAGACGATCGCTCCCAGGCGAGCAGGCAAGAGCCGGGGATCTCTGCAGATGATGTCCGAACTTCAGGATGGAGCTGCAGTCGGATGGCAGATGATTGCTCCCAGGTGAGCAGGCAAGAGCCGGGGATCTCTGCAGATGATGTCCGAACTTCCGGATGGAGCTGCAGTCGGATGGCAGATGATCGCTCCTAGGTGAGCAGGCAAGAGCCGGGGATCTCTGCAGATGACGTCCGAACCTCTGGATGGAACTGCAGACGGATGGCAGACAGGCAAGCCGACAGGTAACAGGCAGGTAACTGGAATCAGGAGCTGAAGGCTGAAACAGAGTTAGACTGCACAGGAACAACATTGCTCGGGCACCTACATTAAGGAGGAAGCCCTTAATATAGGGTGGAGTCCTCCAGCATTGGCTGGAGACTGATTTGGAAAATGCGCGCGGCTCCTTTAAGAGCGGGGGAGGGTGCGGGCGCGCGCCCTAAGGCCAGTAGCAGGGAAGGAGCGCGCGGGGCCAGCAGGGCGGAAGGAGGACGTCATAGGCGCAGAGGGGGCTGGGAGCACTGAGGACGCTAAGCGCAGGTGAGGAGAGCGACGTCCCTGTCTGGCAGCAGGCAGGGACGCGGGCGCTACAGTACCCCCCCTCTAGGCCCCCCCTTCTTTAGGCCAGAAAGAAATTTAGCTAGGATAAGAGGGGCATGGATGTTCTCCCGAGGCTCCCAGCTTCTCTCCTCAGGACCAAACCCCTTCCAATCTACCAAAAAATAAGTCTTTCTTCCTACCCTTTTTGTGGCCAGAATGTTCTCTACCTCAAATTCATCATCAGCAGACACTGGAGCAGGAGGTGTACCTGTAGACTTAAAAAAAGAGTTAAGAACCACAGGTTTGAGGAGAGATACATGAAAAGAATTGGGAATTCTCAAATTGGCCGGGAGTTTCAATTTATAGGACACCGGATTGATCTGACTGATGATCTCAAAAGGACCGATGAACCGAGGACCTAACTTGTAGGACGGAATTTTGAGTCGAACATATTTGGACGAAAGCCAGACTTTGTCCCCAGGACGGAATTGAGGAGGATCCAGACGTTTTTTGTCAGCATGTCTTTTCATGCGCTCGGATGACTGAATGAGTGCGGACCGGGTACTCTCCCAGATGGAGGAGAATTCTCTAACCAGAGATTCCGCAGCTGGATTGTCCACAGAGATGGAAACAGGGACAGGGATCCGAGGGTGCTGACCGAAGACTACAAAAAACGGAGACTTGGTGGAAGATTCGCTCTCATGATTATTGTAGGAGAATTCGGCCCAAGGCAGGAGCTCCACCCAGTCAGAATGGTGGGCATTAACGAAGTGTCGAAGATAACTGGTCAAATTCTGATTTATTCGTTCAACTTGTCCATTGGACTGTGGGTGGTAAGCGGAGGAAAAATCCAGGGTGACGTCTAGCAACTTACAAGTGGCTCTCCAGAAACGTGAGGTGAACTGAACCCCACGATCCGACACAATGTGACGAGGCAGACCATGAAGACGGAAGATGTGGCGGATAAAGTCTTTAGCCAACTCGGGTGCAGACGGAAGACCTGGCAGAGGAATGAAGTGAGCCATCTTGGAAAAGCGGTCAGCGACCACCCAAATGACCGTACAACCGGCAGAGACGGGCAGATCTGTTATGAAGTCCATGGCTATATGCTGCCAGGGGGCAGCGGGTACAGGAAGCGGAAGAAGACGGCCGGTAGGCAGGTGTCTCGGAACTTTGTTGCGGGCACAGGAAAAACAGGCAGAAACAAAGTCTATTACGTCTTTGTGCAGGGTAGGCCACCAATAATGCCGAGTAATGAGTTGGAGGGTCTTTTTTTGACCAGCGTGGCCAGCGAGTTTAGACGAGTGACCCCAATGTAGGATTCTCTTCCGATCGGTTTCTGATACGAACGTCTTACCAGGAGGGAGACGATTTAGACTCACGGGAGCCACCTGCATCACTCTGGCGGGATCGATGATATGTTTAGGCTCATCTTCGAGATCCGACACCAGGAAAGACCGAGACAAGGCATCCGCCTTGACGTTTTTGTCAGCTGGGCGAAAATGCAAAAGAAAATCGAAGCGGGCAAAAAACAAGGACCACCGGGCTTGGCGAGGATTAAGTCTCTGTGCCTGCTGGAGATATGCCAGATTTTTGTGATCCGTGTAGATGATTACCGGATGAAGAGCCCCTTCGAGTAGGTAACGCCACTCCTCCAATGCCAACTTAATGGCCAATAACTCTCGATCTCCTATGGAGTAGTTGCGCTCGGAGGAGGAGAAGAGTTTGGAGAAGAAACCGCAGGACACCATCCTCCCGGATGGCGATTTTTGGGTAAGAACCGCTCCGGCTCCAGCAGAGGAAGCGTCCACCTCCAGGAAGAACTGCTTGTTGCCATCCGGGCGATGCAGCACTGGAGCGGAAGAGAAGGCCTGTTTCAGAGAAAGGAAGGCCTCCTCTGCTTCGGTCGTCCACTGTTTGGGGTTAGCATCCTTGCGAGTGAGCGCTGAGATTGGAGCAGTCCTGGAAGAGAAGTGCGGTATGAAGAGACGGTAATAGTTGGCGAATCCCAGGAACCGCTGAATGGCCTTCAACCCCTCCGGTCGGGGCCACTTCTCGATGGCAGACAATTTCTCCGGATCCATTCGTAGGCCTGTCTGAGAAATGATGTAGCCCAGAAACGGAAGCGATGTCTGCTCAAAGAGGCACTTCTCATATTTGGCGAAGAGGTGATTCTGCCTGAGCCTGAGCAGAACCTGACGAACATCCCTCCGGTGAGACTGAAGATCCGGAGAGAAGACCAAGATGTCGTCAAGGTACACCACAACGCAGGAATAGAGGAGGTCCCGGAAGATGTCGTTGACCAACTCCTGAAAGACTGCTGGAGCATTACAGAGACCAAAGGGCATCACCAAGTACTCGTAGTGGCCGTCCCGGTGTTGAATGCCGTCTTCCATTCATCTCCTCGACGGATACGAACCAGGTTGTATGCTCCACGAAGATCTAGTTTGGTGAAGACTCTAGCCCCTCTAAGACGATCAAACAGTTCTGGAATGAGCGGAAGAGGGTACTTATTCTTCACCGTGATCGAATTTAGGCCTCTGTAGTCAATACAGGGACGGAGAGATCCGTCTTTCTTTTTAACGAAGAAGAAACCTGCTCCGCTGGGGAGGTAGATTTCCGGATAAATCCCTTTGCTAAGTTCTCCTCGATATATTCGGACATCGACCTGGTCTCAGCAGCAGACAACGGGTAAATACGCCCACGGGGAGGCGTAGTACCGGGTAACAGGTCAATCGGGCAATCATATGGTCTATGCGGGGGTAATGTCTCTGCTTCCTTTTTATTGAAGACATCAGCAAATGACCAATATGGAATCGGGAGTCCAGGTAGATTAGCAGGTGTAGGAGAAGAATAGACAGGATGAACAGGCACCAGACACGTTTTATGACAGTCCTGTCCCCAGCGAAGAACCTCTCCATTCTGCCAGTCGAGCACAGGTGCATGTTTTTGGAGCCAAGGCAGACCTA
The DNA here is from genome assembly GCA_033576555.1 of Oophaga sylvatica. NCBI lineage: Eukaryota > Metazoa > Chordata > Amphibia > Anura > Dendrobatidae > Oophaga > Oophaga sylvatica. The sequence continues at coordinate 436,446,689 of JARQOD010000004.1, forward strand.
GTAAGAAAGCATGAGAGAGTCCAGGCAGAACATGAAATGAGATGCTCTCAGAATGCAACATTCCCACCTGCAGGGTTATGACTTCGGTGATAAGTCGGATGGGACGAGGTAGGAGACCCCCATCCACAGCAGCAACAGATACAGGTTCAACAAGAGGTTTGGTGGGAATGTGATACTTCTCTACTAGAGCCTGTGACACGAGATTCCCAGCTGCTCCAGAATCAAGTTGGGCCATTTCGAAGTGGCGGTTCTTACCGATCAAAATTGAAACCGACAGCAGCAGGGATGAAGAGGATTTATTTTTGTCTAGATTGACCTCTCCGAGCGAACCTAGACACAGGCGTTTTCCCGACCTCTCCGGACAGGTTTGGATCCAGTGCTCCTTACTGCCGCAGTAGAAGCAACTTTTCTCGGCACGACGTGAGTCCTGACGGGCTTTGACCATCTTGGTCTGGTCGACCTGTATAGGCTCAGCAGTGTGCACCTGAGGAGAAACGGAAGAGGTTATAGATCTCTGACACGAGGGTGCAAGATGGGAAAATTCTTTTTTACGGGTGATCTCTTTGGCTCGTTCCTGGAACCGAAGATCAATTCGATTGGCAAGATTTATTAAATCATCTAGAGAGGTTGGAACGTCCCGACCGGCAAGTTCGTCTTTAATACGGCCGGACAGACCCTCCCAGAAGACCGAAATTAGAGCTTCATTGTCCCAGGCTAGTTCTGAGGCTAAAGTCCGGAACCGTATGGCATATTGACCAACGGTGAGACTCTCCTGACGGAGACGCAGCAGAGATGATGCAGAGGAAGTCTTCCGTCCAGGTTCGTCGAATACCTTCCGGAAGGTCGAGAGAAAAGCAGGCAGGTCAGATACCAGAGGATCCTCTCTCTCCCAGAGAGGATTAAGCCAGGCCAGGGCTTCTCCGGTGAGATGGGACATGATGAAGGCAATTTTGGCCCGGTCAGAGTTAAACTGGTGTGCCAGGAGTTCAAAATGCAGGGTGCACAGATTAATGAAACCCCGAGCCAGAGCAGGATCGCCTCCAAACCTAGGAGGAGCTGACAGTCGGGGTCCGGGAATGGAAACCACGGAATTGGGAATCAGCGGGACTGACGGATTATGAGTCATGGCTCCAGCGATGGTTGCAAGTGATGATTTCAGAGTGTCCAGACGGGACTTGACGTTCCGCAGGTGACCCAGGATGATCTCCTGCTGAGACCTCTGGCGAGACAGCTCATGACACAGTTCCGGGAGTGAAGGGGTTTGGGTGCCACCGGTTCCATGGCCCGAGCAAACTGTAACGGGTCTGGTGGGTAGAACTACTGACGAGACAGGTCAGGTTGGTGGAACCACATAGCTTTATTATACAAGAGATTTTACTTGTAAGAGAGCGGGTAGCACCTGGGAAAAGGGCAGGGATTCACGGCAGAGGATATAGGTAGTTTCTGGACAGGCAGGTTTGTCACAGCAAGTGACCAAGGAAGTCTCTGGGCAGGCAGGTTGTAACGGTAAGTAACCGAGGCAGTCTCTGGACAGGCAGGTTGTCACGGCAAGTGACCAAGGCAGTCTCTGGGACAGGCAGGTTGTCACGGCAAGTGACCAGGCAGTCTCTGGGCAGGCAGGTTGTCACGGTAAGGTGACCAGGCAGTCTCTGGGCAGGCAGGTTGTCACGGCAAGTGACCAGGAAGTCTCTAGACAGGCAGGTTGTCACAGCAAGTGACCAGGGCAGACTCTGGGCAGGCAGGTTGTCACGGCAAGTGACCAGGCAGTCTCTGGGCAGGCAGGTTGTCACGGCAAGTGACCAGGCAGTCTCTAGACAGGCAGGTTGTCACAGCAAGTGACCAGGCAGTCTCTAGACAGGCAGGTATATACGACCTGATATGGTGGAGCCTCCAGGTAGGCTGCAGCCGGATGGCAGACGATCGCTCCCAGGCGAGCAGGCAAGAGCCGGGGATCTCTGCAGATGATGTCCGAACTTCAGGATGGAGCTGCAGTCGGATGGCAGATGATCGCTCCCAGGTGAGCAGGCAAGAGCCGGGGATCTCTGCAGATGATGTCCGAACTTCCGGATGGAGCTGCAGTCGGATGGCAGATGATCGCTCCTAGGTGAGCAGGCAAGAGCCGGGGATCTCTGCAGATGACGTCCGAACCTCTGGATGGAACTGCAGACGGATGGCAGACAGGCAAGCCGACAGGTAACAGGCAGGTAACTGGAATCAGGAGCTGAAGGCTGAAACAGAGTTAGACTGCACAGGAACAACATTGCTCGGGCACCTACATTAAGGAGGAAGCCCTTAATATAGGGTGGAGTCCTCCAGCATTGGCTGGAGACTGATTTGGAAAATGCGCGCGCTCCTTTAAGAGCGGGGGAGGGTGCGGGCGCGCGCCCTAAGGCCAGTAGCAGGGAAGGAGCGCGCGGGGCCAGCAGGGCGGAAGGAGGACGTCATAGGCGCAGAGGGGGCTGGGAGCACTGAGGACGCTAAGCGCAGGTGAGGAGAGCGACGTCCCTGTCTGGCAGCAGGCAGGGACGCGGGCGCTACACTCAGCGTCCTCAAGCCCCTGATTTAATGCCAACAAGGTTTTTTCAGCTTGATCAGTGACATTAGGTTCATCGTACAATAACCCCAGAGCCAGAAAAAATGCATCAACATTACTCAAAACAGGGTCCCCAGGTGTAAGGGAAAAAGCCCAATCCTGAGGATCGCCGCGCAGGAGAGAGATGACAATTTGAACCTGCTGTGCTGCGTTCCCTGAGGACTTAGGTTTTAAGGCAAAAAACAACTTACAGTTATTTTTGAAATTCAGAAATTTAGCTCGATCCCCTAAAAACAAATCTGGCATGGGGATCCTAGGTTCCACAACCGGCATCCCTGCAAGATAGGTAGCAATACTCCGAACTTCAGTGGCAAGCTGATCCACACGGCCAGACAACTGTGCAAACTCCATTGAGAGAAAAAAAAATCCTCAGCACCCAGAGAAAAAGAGGGAAAAAAAATGCAACAAAGAGAAAAAAAAAAATCTCTAACAACTCTGACAACTTTTTTTTTTTTTTTCACACTATTTTTCCCTTCTGTGAGTACCATATAATTTTCAGTTTGGCCGGTGATATTGTTAGGATTTGTAGCTGAGGAGAGCAGGCAAAAACGGCAATACACCAGAGAGGTTGGAATCTACTGGATTGCAGTACCCTGACTAACCACCACAACTAAAGGCAGCCGTGGAGCGTACCTACGTTGGTCCTAGATGCCTCGTCACAGCCAGAGAGGTTAACTACACCTAAAGATAGAAAGAGGAAAGCTATCTGCCCTGGAGCAGATCCCCAAAGAACATAGGAAGCCCCCAAACATGTAATGGCGGTTAGACAAGAGGAAATACAGACACAGACAGAAAATAGTATGAGCAACGTTGGGGCCCAATCTTCCTAGAAAGAAAAGGATAGGAAGGACACTTACTTCAATCCAAAAAACCCTAAAAAATACCAACTCTACTAATTGCAAAAACACCTGAGATCACACGACCTCTACCACCTAAATTAGTTCTCTGGTGTAACAAAACTAAGCCGCAGCCACTGAAAAAACTGGAAAAGGCAAATGAACAAATAACAGTTGCTCAGATAAACTGAGAGGAGCACAAGCCCCCGGAGGGGACCTGGCTGACCTCCACAGAAGTGCAGGAAAAAATGCAAAAAGCAAGCACAAAAATAAAAGCAGAAAATATCTTATCTGTTAGCAGAAGATGCAGGCAAGACTCAGCAAGCTTCCAAGTGAACCAGGAACCAAAGTTGAGACAAGAACAATTGATCACCGGCAACCCTGATGGGAGGGAACCTCCCTTATATAAGACCAGTCTGTAACTCCTGATTGCCAATCTTCACAATCTTCATTGAATGGTTCAGTACTGTTTGTAACCACCAGAGGAAGCTTCTGCTCAGAATTAATTTCTAACACATTCACAACAGAGCTCTTTATATAGTGTATAATGTACAGATAATACAGGGATCACCAGTGACATTCTACACAGGAGCTGTGTATATAGTGTCAGTGTACAGGTAATACCGATCAAGTGACATTATGCACAGGAGCTTTGTAAATAGTATCAGTGTACAAGTAATAAAAGTAATGCAGGGATAACTAGTGACATTATATACAAGAGCTCTATGTATAGCTTACAGGTAATACAGTGATCACCTCTGATATTATGCACAGAAGATCTGTATATAGAATAAGTGCACAGGTAACACACTGACTCACCAGTGACATCTCAAGTTGAAGTTCTTCATATTCACTTTTTTTCTTCATCTAGCGCAGACCACCATCACTTCTTCCAGCCAGAACTTGGCTCTGCAGAAAATTACAGAGTTATCTAGAGCAATGTTTCCAGAGCACATTCCTCAGTTTTTCCTCAACTTCTGCACTACATCAGATAAATAAAAAAGCGACATAGAGCCACCCTGTACAATAACAGGAACCCCCCAGAGAAAACAGTATCCTCAAAAATAAAATACATCAAAGCAGTAATAATATCCCTTAATCCTCTATCCTGGGCCATTCCTGTAATTTCGTCCCCATTCTTGACCCTTACATGTCTCATTCCTTGCCCCGATGTGTTGCATTCCTGGCCCCCTTGTGTCTCATTCCTGGCTCCTTTGTATCTCAATCCTGGCTTCCATGTGTCTCATTCCTTTCCCCTTTGTCTCATTCCTTGCCCCATGTGTTCTCCCACCCTGGCCCCATTTGTCTTCATCCTGCCCCCATATGTCTTCCCATACTGGCCCTATTTGTCTCCATCCTGCCCCAGGCCCTATATGATGTTTCATCCTGACCCCATGTGTCTCCTTCCTGGCCCCATGTGACTCCATCCTGGCCCATTTGACTCCATCCAGGCCCCAGGCCCCTTATGATGGCCCATTCTGACCCCATGTGTCTCCATCCTGCCCCATATGTTCTTTCATCCTGGCCCCATATGATTTCTCTTTCTGCCCACATGTGTCTCCATTCTGCCCCCAGGCCTCATAAGTCCTCCCATACTGCCAGAGGCACTATATGATGTCTTATATTGACCCAAAGTGTCTCCATCCTGCCCCAGACTCCATAAGTCCTCCCATCTGACCCCCATCGTGCCCCATATGATGTCCCATCCTGGCCCCATGTGTCTCCATCCTGCCCCCTTCCACCATATGATGTCTAATCTTGGCCTCATGTATCTCCATCCTGCCCCTAGGCCCCATATGTTCCCCCATCCTGGCCTCATGCAAAAAGTAAAAAAAAAAGTTTCTGCTTACCTGTCTGTGGTCCAGCAGAGTCCTTTTTGTCATAAATTTGAGGTGCTGATGCATATGTTGTCATATGTTGGCAACCTGTATGCCGAGGTCAGCAGCCAGGATCTGATTGGCTGGCGGTTGTTAACTATTGCAGTGCAGGAAGCCGGTGGTTTCCTGTATGGCAATATATTTTAATTGAACATGTGTTTGAGGATGCACGTTCAGTTACTGAATTGGCCTAAATCCTGTCTCTGGAGTCCAATGAATCTGAACCCAGGCCTCAGCCTTCACCACTTGGTTTCTTGCAGACTGAAGATGGGAGAGCGGACTGCAGGACCTAAGCTGTTTGGAAGCGACAAGGAAGAAATCCAGGACCAGGGCTGGAGAAATGCTAGTGGGCCCTCTAACCACAAGGTACAGAGAGTTGGCATCCCGGGGGGAGGTCATTACATATGACTGGCAGTGGAGGTGGGGGTCCATCGAAGAGTTTAAGACCCGACATAACATCTCATTCAACCAGCGGGTAGTAGAGACGGAACATATGCCTTAAAGACCTCAAGAGCTGATGGCTGAAACCAGGGTCACGTTCCTCAAAATATAGGGGCAACATCGCTGGTATGCAGTGGATGTGAACCAAGAAGAAAGGGAGCAGGATGAACACTTCTTGAGGAATGAATTGGCATTGGAGAGGCTCCTCGAGGCGGCTCAAGAAGGCTACAACTGCTACTCGAGAGATCAGACTGTCCTTGGAGTTTCCCACCTCCTATTGTGCATTAAAACTGATATAGAAGGGTTAAGGTTTTTCCTTCTCTTGCTCCGATTAAAGGATTTTATACTTCTCATCTCATATGCAATGTTTTCAAGAGTCTGCAAAAACATGTTTTGGGTACATGGTAAATAAAGTCATCATGACCTGAGTAACAAGGGGGGCTACATGAGTTACATTGAGTTACATTGCTGTAAATGGTGTAAAATACTGCATTCTTGGGTGAATAAACAGAAAATTTACTTGCTCACAACCAAAATTGAGAATCCTCAGTGGTTTTAATGGCTAACTGAAAAGATGGTAACAAATTGCAAGCTTTCGAGACTACTCAGGTCTCTTCATCAGGCATTGACTAATACAAAATCTGAAGAATCACTTATTTATGCACAAAGCAGCACAGAAAAAATACAATAGATAAGACAAGTGACGTGAAGCAGAACTATCATTATGGAGAGTGATAGTTATGGCCCTAAATATTGGAACAGTTTAGAGATGAGAAGTGAAAGTTTTATTGTCCTCTGGTTAGTGTCTGGTAATGTGTTGTGATGCTCCCACAAGGTCTTAAGAGTAAATTCCTTAACCCCTTAACGACCGCCGATACCCTTTTAACGGCGGTCATTAAGGGTACTTAAACCACAGCTGTGGAAAAAGTGAATAGCACCCCCCAGAGGCGCATTTTCTCTGGGTTCTCGGCTACCGGGGGTAGCCGAGACTCCAGAGAACATGAATCGGGTCGGTTTTTACTGACCCAATGTTGCGATTGCCGTTATTAACCCTATAATGGCGATCGCAATTAAAAAAAAAATCTGATGTGCCATTTAATTTCTCTCTCCTCTGATGGCATCGGACATCAGAGGAGAGAGAAAAAGGGTCCCCGATCCCCACCTTGTGGCCTCCAATCTGCCCCTTGTGACCCCCGGGCCCACCTGCCTCCTCCGGTGGGCGCCGCCATCTTGAATGGAGGGCGCAAGCTCAGTGCGCCCGCCTCGATCTGCCGGGGGGTGGGCAATTTTCTCTGGGGTCTCGGCTGCCGAGGGTAGCCGAGACCCCAGAGAACATGATCTGGGTCGGTAGTTACCGACCCCGGTGTCGCGATCGTCTTATACTGAGTATAACCGCGACCGCAAAAAAAAAAAAAAATTCTCTCCCCTCTGATGTGATCGCACATCAGAGGGGAGAGACTTAGGGTCCCCAGTACCCCCGATTCCCCCCTGTACCTCCCGGTGTCCTCCGTCCTCCGGCAGGCCCCAGGCTCCCGGGTCTTCTTCCTGGCGGCAGATTCAGAAATATTTTCATTCATTCTCCTAAAATTACATTTTGATCACTGTGATAAACTATCACAGCGATCAAAATAAAAAAACAGTACATTACCCCCCTTTATCACCCCCTTAGTTAGGGACATATAATAAAATATAGAAATTATATTTATTTTCATTTTTCCGCTAGGGTTAGGGTTAGGGTTAGGGCTAGGGTTAGGGTTATAATTAGGGTTAGGGTTAGGCTGGGTTCATACTGCGTTATGGCAGTCCGTTAGACGGACTGCTTTACACCGCGGTATAACGCGGTGTAACGCAGTCCGTTAACGCTGCCATTCACCCCCATTTGAGGGCGCATCGCAACGCATGCCGTAAAGCCATGCGTTCGCGACGTGCCATCATTCAGTGACGGAGCCTCAGATGCGGGCGGCTCCGTCACCGCTAGCGCAGATGAATCATCTGCTGATTCCTCTGCGCAAGCGGGTATAGCATAACGCGATCGCGTTATGCTATACCGTTACCAGCCCGTCAATGCTATGTGTTGAACGGGCTGGTAAAACGCAAAATGAACCTATCCTTAGGATTAGGGTTATAATTAGGGTTTGGGCTACAATTAGGGTTAGGGTTACAATTAGGGTTAGGGTTACAATTAGGGTTGGAATTAGGGTTGGGATTAGGGTTAGGATTAGGGTTAGGGTTGGGATTAGGGTTAGGGGTGTGTTGGTGTTACAGTTGGAGCTAGAATTGAGGGGTTTCTCACTATTTAGGCACATCAGGGGGTCTCCAAACTCAACGTGGCGTTCAAAAAGTCAAATGGCGCTCCCTCCCTTCCGAGCCCTGCCGTGCGCCCAAACAGTGATTTACCCCAACATATGGGGTATCAGCATACTGAGGACAAATTGCACACCAATTTTGGGGTTCTAATTTCACTTATTACCCTTGGGAAAATAAAAAGTAGCTGGCTAAAAAAAATCATTTTTGAGGAAAAAAAATTTTTTTATTTTCACGGCTCTGCATTTATAAATTTCTGTGAACCACTTTGGGGTTCAAAGTGCTCACCACACATCTAGATAAGTTCCTTAGGGGGTTAGTTTCCAAAATGGGGTCACTTGTGGGGGTTTTCCACTGTTTAGGCACATCTGGGGCACTGCAAACGGAACATGACCCCCATCAACGTCTGCATTCCAAAACGTTATTACTTCCTTTCCAAGCCCTGCTGTGCGCCCAAACAGTCCCCCCCACATATTTGGTATCAGAGTTCTCAGGACAAATTGAACAACAACTTTTGGAGTCCAATTTCATTGTGAAAAATCAAAAATTTTGGACTAAACAATCATTTTTGTGGAAAATTGTTTTTTTTTTTTTTTCACACCCAGGCATTATAAACTTTTGTGAAACACTTGGGGGTTCAAAGTGCTCACCACAGTTCTAGATAAGTTACTTAGGGGGTCTAGTTTCCAAAATAGGGTCACTTGTGGGGGTTTTCCACTGTTTAGGCACATCTGAGGCACTGCAAACGGAACATGACCCCCATCAACGTCTGCATTCCAAAGTTATTACTTCCTTTCCAAGCCCTGCTGTGCGCCCAAGCAGTTTCCCCCCCCCACATATTTGGTATCAGCGTACTCAGGAAAAATTGGACAACAACTTTTAGGGTCCAATTTCCTTGTGAAAAATAAAAAATTTGGGACTAAAAAAATCATTTTTGTGGAAATTTTTATTTTTTTTTTCACACCCAGGCATTATAAACTTTTGTGAAACACTTGGGGGTTCAAAGTGCTCACAACAGATCTATATAAGTTCCATAGGGGGTCTAGTTTCCAAAATGGTGTTACTTGTGGGGGTTTCCACTGTTTAGACGCATCAGGGGCTCTCCAAACGTGACATGGTGTACAATCTCAATTCCAGCCAATTTTGGTTTGAAAAAGTCAAACGGCGCTGCTTCCCTTCCAAGCCCTGCCGTGCGCCCAAACAGTGGTCCCCCCCATATATGGGGTATCAGCGTACTCAGGACAAATTGGACAACAACTTTTGTGTTCTAATTTCTCCTGTTACCCTTGGGAAAATAAAAAATTGGGGACTAATCGATCAGGTTTGTGGAAAAAATATGATTTTTTATTTCACGCCCGAGCGTTATAAACTTCTGTGAAGCACTTGGGGTTCAAAGTGCTCACCACACATCTAGATAAGTTCCTTAGGGGGTCTAGTTTCCAAAATTGGGTCACTTGTGGGGGGTTTCCACTGTTTAGCCAATTCTGCGTTGAAAAAGTCAAACGGCGCTACTTCCATTGCGACCTCTGCCGTGCGCCCAAAAAGTGGTTTACCCCCACATATGGGGTATTGGCATGCTCAGAACAAATTGCACAAAAACTTTTGGGGTCTTGTTACCCTTGGGAAAATAAAAATTGGGGTGAAAAGATCATTTTTGTGGAAAAAATATGATTTTTTATTTTCACGGCTCTACGTTATAAACTTGTTTGAAGCACTTGGAGGTTCAAAGTGCTCACCACACATCTAGATAAGTTCCTTAAGGGGTTTAGTTTCCAAAATGGGGTCACTTGTTGGGGGTTTCCACTGTTTAGGCACATCAGGGGCTCTCTAAATGCAACATGGCATCCAGCCAATTCTGCATTGAAAAAGTCAAACGGCGCTCCTTTCCTTGGGACCTCTGCCGTGCGCCCAAAAAGTGGTTTACCCCCACATATAGGGTATCGGCATGCTCAGGACAAATTGCACAAAAAGTTTTGCGGTCTTGTTACCCTTGGAAAATAAAAATTGGGGTGAAAAGATCATTTTTGTGGAAAAAAAAGGATTTTTTATTTTCACGGCTCTACGTTATAAACTTGTGTGAAGCACTTGGAGGTTCAAAGTGCTCACCACACATCTAGATAAGTTCCTTAAGGGGTTTAGTTTCCAAAATACAGTCACTTGTTGGGAGTTTCCACTGTTTAGGCACATCAGGGGCTCTCTAAACGCGACATGGCATCCAGCCTATTCTGCGTTGAAAAAGTCAAACGGCACTCCTTTCCTTGCGACCTCTGCCGTGTGCCCAAAAAGTGTTTTACCCCCACATATAGGGTATCTACATGCTCAGGACAAATTGCACAAAAACTTTTTCGGTCTTGTTATCCTTGGGAAAATAAAAATTGGGGTGAAAAGATCATTTTTGTGGAAAAAAAAAAGATTTTTTATTTTCACGGCTCTACGTTATAAACTTGTGTGAAGCACTTGGAGGTTCAAAGTGCTCACCAGACATCTAGTTAAGTTCCTTATGGGGTCTTGTTTCCAAAATGGGGTCACTTGTGGGGGGTTTCCACTGTTTAGGCACATCAGGGGCTCTCTAAACGCGACATGGCATCCAGCCAATTCTGCGTTGAAAAAGTCAAACGTCACTCCTTCCCTTGCGACCTCTGCCGTGCGC
>JARQOD010000004.1:436457489-436551187 GCA_033576555.1 Oophaga sylvatica
TGAGAAGAGAACAGGGTGGAGGCAGCAGGACTTTTTGCCGTTCACACAGCAGGGGAACAGCTGACATTACTGAACCCCAGTAACACAGGAGCAAGTGTAGACTGTGCTAACAGCACTTCCGAGAAACAACTGGCGGTGTTGTAACCCAGGGATGAGAAGAGAACAGGGTGGAGGCAGCAGGACTATTTGCCGTTCACACAGCAGGGGAACAGCTGACATTACTGAACCCAGTAACACAGGAGCAAGTGTAGACTGTGCTAACAGCACTTCCGAGAAACAACTGGCGGTGTTGTAACCCAGGGATGAGAAGAGAACAGGGTGGAGGCAGCAGGACTTTTTGCCGTTCACACAGCAGGGGAACAGCTGACATTACTGAACCCCAGTAACACGGGAGCAAGTGTAGACTGTGCTAACAGCACTTCCGAGAAACAACTGGCGGTGTTGTAACCCAGGAATGAGAAGAGAACAGGGTGGAGGCAGCAGGACTTTTTGCCGTTCACACAGCAGGGGAACAGCTGACATTACTGAACCCCAGTAACACAGGAGCAAGTGTAGACTGTGCTAACAGCACTTCCGAGAAACAACTGGCGGTGTTGTAACCCAGGGATGAGAAGAGAACAGGGTGGAGGCAGCAGGACTTTTTGCCGTTCACACAGCAGGGGAACAGCTGACATTACTGAACCCCAGTAACACAGGAGCAATGTGTAGACTGTGCTAACAGCACTTCCGAGAAACAACTGGCGGTGTTGTAACCCAGGGATGAGAAGAGAACAGGGTGGAGGCAGCAGGACTTTTTGCCGTTCACACAGCAGGGGAACAGCTGACATTACTGAACCCCAGTAACACGGGAGCAAGTGTAGACTGTGCTAACAGCACTTCCGAGAAACAACTGGCGGTGTTGTAACCCAGGGATGAGAAGAGAACAGGGTGGAGGCAGCAGGACTTTTTGCCGTTCACACAGTAGGGGAACAGCTGACATTACTGAACCCCAGTAACACAGGAGCAAGTGTAGACTGTGCTAACAGCACTTCCGAGAAACAACTGGCGGTGTTGTAACCCAGGGATGAGAAGAGAAACAGGGTGGAGGCAGCAGGACTTTTTGCCGTTCACACAGCAGGGAACAGCTGACATTACTGAACCCCAGTAACACGGGAGCAAGTGTAGACTGTGCTAACAGCACTTCCGAGAAACAACTGGCGGTGTTGTAACCCAGGGATGAGAAGAGAACAGGGTGGAGGCAGCAGGACTTTTTGCCGTTCACACAGCAGGGGAACAGCTGACATTACTGAACCCCAGTAACACAGGAGCAAGTGTAGACTGTGCTAACAGCACTTCCGAGAAACAACTGGCGGTGTTGTAACCCAGGGATGAGAAGAGAACAGGGTGGAGGCAGCAGGACTATTTGCCGTTCACACAGCAGGGGAACAGCTGACATTACTGAACCCCAGTAACACAGGAGCAAGTGTAGACTGTGCTAACAGCACTTCCGAGAAACAACTGGCGGTGTTGTAACCCAGGGATGAGAAGAGAACAGGGTGGAGGCAGCAGGACTTTTTGCCGTTCACACAGCAGGGGAACAGCTGACATTACTGAACCCCAGTAACACAGGAGCAAGTGTAGACTGTGCTAACAGCACTTCCGAGAAACAACTGGCGGTGTTGTAACCCAGGGATGAGAAGAGAACAGGGTGGAGGCAGCAGGACTATTTGCCGTTCACACAGCAGGGGAACAGCTGACATTACTGAACCCAGTAACACAGGAGCAAGTGTAGACTGTGCTAACAGCACTTCCGAGAAACAACTGGCGGTGTTGTAACCCAGGGATGAGAAGAGAACAGGGTGGGCAGCAGGACTTTTGCCGTTCACACAGCAGGGGAACAGCTGACATTACTGAACCCCAGTAACACGGGAGCAAGTGTAGACTGTGCTAACAGCACTTCCGAGAAACAACTGGCGGTGTTGTAACCCAGGGATGAGAAGAGAACAGGGTGGAGGCAGCAGGACTTTTTGCCGTTCACACAGCAGGGAACAGCTGACATTACTGAACCCCAGTAACACAGGAGCAAGTGTAGACTGTGCTAACAGCACTTCCGAGAAACAACTGGCGGTGTTGTAACCCAGGGATGAGAAGAGAACAGGATGAGAAGAGAACATGGTGGAGGCAGCAGGATTGTTTGCCGTTCACACAGCAGGGGAACAGCTGACATTACTGAACCCCAGTAACACAGGAGCAAGTGTAGACTTTGCTAACAGCACTTCCAAGCAACAACTGGCGGTGTTGGAGCCCAGGGTCAAGGAGGATGTTTAAATACTAGATCAAGTATTTTCCTTGTTACGTGTCAATTAAAAATGTCTATACTCCAAACAAGAGAAATATAACCTTTAGTACCATAAGATGATGATTTTACTTTAAAAAATATATGTAAATTAATAATTGACAAACATAAACGCATACATTAACATGTTGAAAAGCAATGCAAACCACAATAAAAATCGGTTAAATAATCTGCTATACGGTTTTAAATAAAAGCATACAAGTACATATCAGAATCCATTAATGATGGATAAGTAACAGTATGTACACCATTTTCATTTGCTGAATAATATCACTAAAAAGTTTTTAAAAATATCTAAAATTTCCATCATGTAATACTGATAATATGTGGCAATCATTTATATTAACAAAAAAAACCTTTAAAAAGTGCATAGTGAAAACAGCTATTTATGCCTGACTGTGGACTTGCAAGCATGACAACGGATAGATAAGGTATAATAGATGACACTGCATAGCCACAGATGGTGAATGGCGATGTAATACTGTACCTCAATAAGTGTGCGTTACTACTACATCCTTTTTTTTTATATAGCTTTATAAAAGGGTACGTGCATGTATGCTTGCGCCTTTGTTTGGACGCACAGACTGGCTTCCTGCTGTGACGCGTTGGGTATTGGAGCGTCTGTGCGTCTTATGACGCAGACTAACATTCACGGTGCGCATCGTTCATCATCGCAAGCGTACCGACAACACAAAGGCGTTGTCATGACTGCTTTACTCAGTAAACATGCACCTATGATGAAACATACACGCATGTGCCCTATTACATAACAAGCTACAAGAAAAATGCGTGTGAGGTGTGACACAGCTGTTTTGTTAAGGTACAGTATTATATCGACATTGTACAGGTGTCGCTATTCAGTCTGATAAATAGATATCATTCACCTATTCTATCAGTTGTCGTTCTTTCAGCACCACTTACAGGTATATATTTTGCTATTGTGACTATGCACTATTGACTTTACCAAGGTAATGCATGATTTTTGTTAGCGATTATCATGTTTACATGAAGGACCTTTATGATATGGGCTGTTAACTTTCTAATCAAATATGTATTTTTTAAAATGACACAAATATAAGTAATGTTGAAGAGGACTATTCCTACATGCATTGTTTGCACAATATTACAGGTGTACATCACGTCCCTTAATCAACATTGGATATTATATTTACTTGTATGCTTTTATTTCAAAGGCAAGAACACTGAAGTATAACCTTCGCACTGCAGCAGTTGTCAAAGTTCAACCCACATTATGCACTTCCAACATTGCAGTATTTGAGTCATCATGATGTGAGTTGGATTTGTCTAAGCTATGGAGTGACAAGGTTGACCATCAGTATCCTATAGCATAAGTAGGCTTTTGTGTTTGCATTTGTTTTCGACATGTGCATATCTGTAATAATATGTCACAATTATTTTGTTACAGATTTGTGACAAAGACAAATCATTTTATGGTTTGAAAGTTGACGTTTCAAATGTTTACAGCTTAGAAATCATGGTGTAGCCTCATATCTATGTGTAGCACTAGACACTTTGAGATGTAATTTTTTTTTTCACCATGATTAGGTAGCTAGCAGTAATTTTTGCCGGACACACAGCAGGGGAACAGCAGGCGTTACTGAACCCCACAAACACATCAGCGATTGTTTTCATCTGTGCATCTAACACTTCTGAGCAGCAACTGGCGCTGTTGAAGCCCAGGGTCAAGGAGGGTGTAGGCAGAGGCCTAGTATGAGACGTTTGAAGTTGAAGTTGTAGTTAGCAGCAGTAATTTTTGCCAGACACACAGCAGGGGAACAGCAGGCGTTACTGAACCCCACAAACACATCAGCGATTGTTTTCATCTGTGCATCTAACACTTCTGAGCAGCAACTGGCGCTGTTGAAGCCCAGGGTCAAGGAGGGTGTAGGCAGAGGCCTAGTATGAGACGTTTGAAGTTGAAGTTGTAGTTAGCAGCAGTAATTTTTGCCAGACACACAGCAGGGGAACAGCAGGCGTTACTGAACCCCACAAACACATCAGCGATTGTTTTCATCTGTGCATCTAACACTTCTGAGCAGCAACTGGCGCTGTTGAAGCCCAGGGTCAAGGAGGGTGTAGGCAGAGGCCTAGTATGAGACGTTTGAAGTTGAAGTTGTAGTTAGCAGCAGTAATTTTTGCCAGACACACAGCAGGGGAACAGCAGGCGTTACTGAACCCCACAAACACATCAGCGATTGTTTTCATCTGTGCATCTAACACTTCTGAGCAGCAACTGGCGCTGTTGAAGCCCAGGGTCAAGGAGGGTGTAGGCATAAAATATTGAGTTATTGCCTTGTTACGTGGCCATTGCAAATGTATGTACTTCAAACAAGAATAAATGAAGTTTTACTACAACAATAAAATGATAAATTTCAATTACAAGAATAGAAAATATTTATACTTGACAGTCCTCTGTGGTTGATAACGTTTAATGGCTAACTGAAAATATGGTAACAAATTCAAAGCTTTCGAGACTACTCAGGTGTCTTCATCAGGCTAAGAGTAAAGCCAAAAATGAAGAATCACATATTTCTACACACAACAGGACACAGGAATAGCTAAGACAAGTGAGGGAGGGACAAGTGAGGGGAGACCGGCAACAAAAAGGAGAACAAGGATGAATTATCAGCGCCACACAATCACAGATAAATTAATGAATTTACCTGTGGCAAAAGACTTTTGTATGCCCGGTCATAGCATCATGGATATGGAATTACTGTTATTAAAATATAACTTCAAATATGAGAAACGTACAAAGGTTTCAGAATATAAGCTCATCATGACCTTTGACACTGTTAGTGATGGAATGAATAGATCACATGGATTTATGTCATTCTATATCAATTAAGGAATCTGCGTCTATGCCCTTCCAGGGTCATGAAAACCCAAAAAAATACGCCAATGAGAGGGCAATCAAACTTTCTATCCTTATCTAGGAACTGTTCCAATATTTATGTTCATCCCTGTGAGATAATGACAGTTCTGATACACGTCACTTACTTGTCTTACCTATTGCACTATTCTTGTGTCCTGTTGTGTATAGAAATATGTGATGCTTAATTTTTTTAGTTAGTCTTTCCCTGATGAAGAGACGTGAGTAGCCTTGAAAGCTTGCAATTTGTTTCCATCTTTTCAGTTATCCATTAAAAGGTATCAACCACTGCTGACTCTGAAGTCTAAATATTTTTCTATCTACTGGCTAACACGGTACAAAGATACACATGTTTTCTAATTTCAAGAAGGAAAAATAAAGAAAATACAAATATAAACGCATATATGCACATGCCAAAAATAAATGGAACAACACAACACCCAAAAAATTGGTAACAAAATATAGTGTTGTAAATTTAAGAATAAAAGTCAATTTTTTTTTTTATGAATAATGCTTAAGGAACGCTATGTTAAACCATAACATAGTGAAGACAATGGATTTTGTAATAGTCACTCATCATCATCATCGCAAATTTTATGTGACAGTCATAGACATTTCAATTATTTAAGTTCATAAAATCGTAACTTTCTATAGCATGTATGACATGTCCAGCATGGACTCATCAATGTGATTGATGACACAATAATGTACAATAAAAAATAACCATTTAAAAAAACATTAGGCATTGTTTGTCACAATTTAAGTGTGTGCCTGCAAGTGTAGGTGAAACAAAGGCTACGGATAGCAAAGGTATATTCTATGTCTGTATCAGACAGTGGACAGCCTCTGATGGGTAATGCCGATGTTATACTGTACGTCAATAAAGTCTGCGGCTGAAATCATGCATTTTTTGCTTGTAGAGTGTTGAAGAGGGTAAAAGAATGTCTGGTTGCGCAAAGCTTTATCCGTCAACACTACCTTCCTACTGTCACGCGTAGGGTAGGGTAGCGTGTGGCAATTAGCTGACTATCAAATGTGAGGTTAGGCTGCGTTATTGCGCACTAGGGATGCAAAAAAAAATACAGCAGTAATAATTTAATGTGTAATACTCCACCTATGACAAACCAAAAAATTACGTTCCCTCTTTAACAATGTACAAGACTAACAAGCCTAATGGTTGACGCTGACTTAATTGAGATACAGTATTACATCAACATTGTCCATGAGTAACTATGCACTGTGATACCTATATACCAGTATTAATTTATATCTCTTGTGGTTGTTTCAACAGCACTTGCAGGTATAACTACCTATTGTCAGTATGCATGATGCACTTTCTAGATGTAATAATTTATTATTGGACATTATTACCATGTTTACATGCTGGCCATTTCATATATGGTGTTTGAAGTTACAGTTGGCATCAGTATGTGTATTTTATAATGTCTGTCATAAATAAAACTCGTGATGATGATGATGAGGATTTAATGATTCGTACATCCATTGAGTGCATTATCTTACAGGTACAGATAAAGTTCCTTAAAAAGCATTAATTCATAAGTCTGAAATGTACTTTTATGCATTAATTTAAAAATGTGAAGAGTAGACTATGTTTTATTTTTTGTTACCATTTCTAATAGACATGTGCAGATATGCGCTGTGATGACAAATTATTATTTGTCCATATTTGTCATAAAAATTTATCATTCTAGGCCTGCAAAACTTCACAATTTCATGTTTTCAGCATAACAAGCAGGGTGACGGCTATTCCCTATTTGGAGCATGTTGGTCATGTGTTTTTCTGTCCATGTGTCGGGAACAGGACACTTCTTGCCGTTGACACAGCAGGGGAACAGCTGGCGTTACTGAACCCCACTAACAGTAGAGCTTGTGTTTTGTTCTGTGGACACGACACTTCTGAGCAGCAACTGGCAGTGTTGGAGCCCAGGGAGTAGAGTTCAGGTGGTAGAAAGATGAACATAACAGGAGACATGGATAACGTTGCGAACCAGTTATTTAATCTGAAAACGGACAGACAAATTCTGGCGAGATCCATGCCTTGTTCATTTTCAGAAAAGTAAGCCGGTCTACATTATCGGAGGATAGTCGCATGCGACGGTCTGTTAGTACACCACCTGCAGCACTAAAGACGCGCTCCAATAATACACTGGCAGCAGGGCAAGCCAGCACCTCCAATGCATACTGGCTAAGCTCTGGCCATGTATCCAGCTTAGAGACCCAAAACTTGAATGGGGAAGAGCCATCTGGGAGTACACTGAGAGGCAAAGCCAAGTAGTCTGTCACCATCTGACGGATACGTTGCCTCCCGCTGACTGGAGCCCTCTCGGATGGTGTAGACATTTGTGGCGCTGCCACAAAACTTTGCCACATTTTTAACATACTGGTCTTTCCCTGTGCAGAGGCACTGCGTGTGCTCCCTCTTGTTGCAGAGCTCCTACACTGCCTCGACGCACAGAGCTGCTTTGTAAAGCAGTAGCAGCAGCAGTGCTCTCGGCAGTAAGGTAGAACATTAGGGATTGCACCAGTGTGTCTTGGTACTCCCGCATTTTACGCTCCCGGTTCAACGGTGTGATGAGGCTTTTGACGTTGTCCCGGTAGCGAGGGTCTAGGAGGGTGTACACCCAATAATCAGACGTCGTGAGAATGTGGGCGATGCGGCGGTCGTTTCTTAGGCACTGCAGCATGAAATCAACCATGTGCTGCAGACTCCCAACTGGCAAAGAAACGCTGTCCTCTGCAAGAGGGTTATCTCTGCCTGCTCTGCATCACCCCACCCTCGCTCTACATACTGACTAGAGCGTTGTGTACCTCCCTCTGGAGCGATGTCTTCCTCCTCCATTGACTCCTCCTCCTCATCCTCCTCACAAAGTGAGCCCTGCCCAGCCCTTTGTGAGGAACCACGTTGCGCTGACTTTCCAGAAGGTGATGGAATTTGTGACTCCTCATCCTCCACCTCTTCCAAAACCTCATCCCTTATTGCTTGCAGTGTTTTTTGAAGCAGGCAGATAAGGGGGACAGTCAGGCTGACTAGTGCATCATCTGCACTCGCCATCCGCGTTGACTCATCAAACGCACGCAAAACGTGGCACATGTCCTTCATACTGGCCCACTCATTAATGGTGAAGTGTGGACGGCGCAAATTGCGTGTTGATTGCGCCTGATGCAGCTGATACTCCATAACTGCTGGCTGCTGCTCACACAACCGCTCCAACATATGTAACGTTGAATTCCACCTGGTGGATACGTCACATATGATGCGATGTTCAGGAAGGCGCAATCTGCGTTGCAGAGCTGCAATGCGCGATCTGGCCATGCTGGAACGTCGCAAGTGAGCGCACTCTAGGCGGACCTTGTGCAGCAGTGCATCAAGATCCGGATAGTCCCTCAAAAAACTCTGCACGACCAAGTTGAGCACATGTGCCAGACATGGTATGTGAGTGAGGTTGCCAAGGCCCAGAGCTGCCACCAGATTTCGGCCATTGTCACACACTACCAAGCCTGGCTGGAGATTCGCTGGCAAAAACCACACGTCGCTCTCCTGCTTGATGGCATTCCAGACCTCCTGCGCTGTGTGGCTTCGATTCCCCATGGGAATTAATTTCAGAACGGCCTGTTGCCGTTTGGCCACGGCTGTGCTCATATCGGTCGCATCAGGTAAGCGTCCACGGGTCCATGTGGAGGTAGACCGTGACGGCTCCTGCAGCGATGATTCTGAGGA
Organism: Oophaga sylvatica; assembly: GCA_033576555.1. NCBI lineage: Eukaryota > Metazoa > Chordata > Amphibia > Anura > Dendrobatidae > Oophaga > Oophaga sylvatica. The sequence continues at coordinate 436,466,457 of JARQOD010000004.1, forward strand.
ACTGGAGTAGGAGGAGGAGTCAATGTGTACAGACTTGATTCCGGCAATCCTTGGAGTTGGCAGAACACGTACAGCGCCACTCGCAAGATCTGTACCCGGCTCCACAACATTCACCCAATGGGCAGTGAGTGAAAGGTATCGTCCCTGGCCATGGGTACTGGTCCACGCATCGGTGGTCAGGTGGACCTTGCTACTGACGGCGTTTAGTAGCGCATGTTTAATTTTTGCCTCAACATGCTTTTGCAGACCAGGGACGGCTTGCCTGCTGAAATAAAATCGGCTGGGCACATTGTATTGTGGGACTGCCAATGCCATTAATTCACGGAAACTGTCAGTCTCCACCAGCCTGAATGACAGCATTTCAAGGGACAGGAGTTTTGCAATGCCAGCATTCAGAGCCTGTGCTCGTGGATGGTTTGCCGAGTATGGCCGTCTTTTATCCCATGCCTGTGCTACCGATGGCTGTTTTGTGGCCTGGGTGTGTGAGGATGACAGGGAACTTGCAGCTGTGGGTGGAATAACACTGTGTCTCTGGACAACAGTGACAGAGGTTCTTCCATGGCGATCCTTTGAGGAAGCCGAACCAGCTGTGTGTGAACTGGAGGAAGAGGCTCCAACAGGAGCTGAAGATGTAGGTGCTGCTGTAGGTTGGCCTACATCTCCAGTGTGTCTTTGTAACTCAACAAAGTGCTTTGACCGCACATGTTTCCACATATTTGTTGTATTAAGGTTACTGACACTTTTACCTCTTTTAATTTTTTGATTACACAGCTTGCATTTTACATAGCAAATATCATCTGCAACTGTATCAAAAAAGGACCACGCAGAGCAAGTCCTGGGAGCGCCCGGTTTGGCTGTTGTAAGAGAACTGCTCCGAACGGGTGCCAAACTGGAGGCTACAGGCAAGCGAGTCTGCAGCCTACCTCTCCCTACTGTTTGGACCGTTGGTGCAATCTCTTCCTCAGAGCTGCTCCCACCACCTTCCTGTTCCTCACGCCATGTTGGGTCTTGGACCTCATCATCTCCACCACTACCCTCTTCCAACACCTGCTGTTGTTGGGTGGTCTGGCCAGCACCATGCTCAACAGAAACTGGCAACTGAGTCTCATCATCATCAGATGCGTTCTGCGGTGTGCTGACCATCGGCACTGGCTCACCCGCCTCTTCAGATTCAGAGAGACACAGCTGTTGCGCATCACTGCATACTGCCTCTTCTTCACATTCCAGAATGCTGCTTGGCTGGGCCCCTGTTTCCAAGCCAACAGATTCTGAGAACAGAAGCAGAGACTCAGCTGGCTCCTGTACAGAGCTCTCTGACTGCCTGGGCAATTTGGCAGGCGGTGAAGAGACTGATGGTTGTTCAACAGTGCTGTGGTCCTGAGAGGAGGTGGAAGCTATTGAAGTCGATGCATTGGCTGCCATCCAACCAACAACGGCTTCAATTTGTTCTTCACGCAGCAGGGGGGTACGCTGAGCTCCTACAAAAGTGCGCATAAAGGAATGCTCACGGGGAAAACTGGTGGATGCTGTGTCACTGGGTGCGGCAGCAGCCACAGAATCCCCACGTCCTCTCCCTGCTGCAAATCCACGGCCTCGACCACGACCACGTGCCTTACTCACTGACTTCTTCATCTTGGTAGATTGATAAAGAAAGTCAGAAAAGTTAAGGCCTAAGTGTGGTTATTCCTCACAGACTACAGTGAACCCTGCAGACAACTGTTCAGTATCTGTGAAAGGCCCCTTTGTGTACTTCTATAGTGTTTGCAACCAATGTATTGTATACGGATGGAAGCGCGTCACACTAATAGATTAGATTTTTTTCCACTAAAATGGAGCAGCACCAATTAGAGAAAAATGTGAAGGATGAGGCAGTGACACACGCTCAGCAGACTACAACCGGCAGTGGTTGAAGTACAAACTGGAGCGTAATCTGCACTCACAAAATGAAAAGCTCACAGACTACAGTGAACACTGAAACACAACTATTCACTATCTGTGAAAAGCTCCTTTGTGTACTTCTATAGTGTTTGCAACCAATGTATTGTATACGGATGGAAGCGCGTCACACTAATAGATTAGATTTTTTTCCACTAAAATGGAGCAGCACCAATTAGAGAAAAATGTGAAGGATGAGGCAGTGACACACGCTCAGCAGACTACAACCGGCAGTGGTTGAAGTACAAACTGGAGCGTAATCTGCACTCACAAAATGAAAAGCTCACAGACTACAGTGAACACTGAAACACAACTATTTACTATCTGTGAAAAGCTCCTTTGTGTACTTCTATAGTGTTTGCAACCAATGTATTGTATACGGATGGAAGCGCGTCACACTAATAGATTAGATTTTTTTCCACTAAAATGGAGCAGCACCAATTAGAGAAAAATGTGAAGGATGAGGCAGTGACACACGCTCAGCAGACTACAACCGGCAGTGGTTGAAGTACAAACTGGAGCGTAATCTGCACTCACAAAATGAAAAGCTCACAGACTACAGTGAACACTGAAACACAACTATTCACTATCTGTGAAAAGCTCCTTTGTGTACTTCTATAGTGTTTGCAACCAATGTATTGTATACGGATGGAAGCGCGTCACACTAATAGATTAGATTTTTTTCCACTAAAATGGAGCAGCACCAATTAGAGAAAAATGTGAAGGATGAGGCAGTGACACACGCTCAGCAGACTACAACCGGCAGTGGTTGAAGTACAAACTGGAGCGTAATCTGCACTCACAAAATGAAAAGCTCACAGACTACAGTGAACACTGAAACACAACTATTCACTATCTGTGAAAAGCTCCTTTGTGTACTTCTATAGTGTTTGCAACCAATGTATTGTATACGGATGGAAGCGCGTCACACTAATAGATTAGATTTTTTTCCACTAAAATGGAGCAGCACCAATTAGAGAAAAATGTGAAGGATGAGGCAGTGACACACGCTCAGCAGACTACAACCGGCAGTGGTTGAAGTACAAACTGGAGCGTAATCTGCACTCACAAAATGAAAAGCTCACAGACTACAGTGAACACTGAAACACAACTATTCACTATCTGTGAAAAGCTCCTTTGTGTACTTCTATAGTGTTTGCAACCAATGTATTGTATACGGATGGAAGCGCGTCACACTAATAGATTAGATTTTTTTCTAATATAATGGAGCTGCACCAATTCCACTAAATAAAATAAAAAAAAAAAAGAGTCAGTGACACGTGCAGATGCCTACAAACAGCGGTGGATGCAGAGCAAACTGCAGCGTCACCTGCACTGTCACACACACACCTTGCACAGAGCTGTTAAAACAACACTGGCAAAATGAAGCTTTACACAGCGGTTGGTAAACTAGCCTGCCTCAAGCACAGTAGTACACAAAATCGCAATATCTAACTGTCCCTCAGAGTGAGCAGAGTAGCGTTCTGTCCCTTACTGAGTTCACAGCACAGTGACGCTAAAATGGCGGCGGCGCCTTTTATAGTGCATTCTGACATCATTTCAGCAGCCAATCACAGCCATGCCATTAGTTAAGATGACCGCAGCATTACAGGATGTGCCCACACTTCGTAGGATTCCTCATTGGCTGACTAAAATCACATTGCCTCTCAAAGAATTATGGGAACTTCCGATTCCGGTATACGATATGGAAAAAGTATCGGAATTAAGTATCGGAATTCCGATAACGCGAATATCGGCCGATACCCGATACTTGCGGTATCGGAATGCTCAACACTAATGTACAGTACAGACCAAAAGTTTGGACACACCTTCTCATTCAAAGATTGCCTGGTTCCCACTGTGAAGCATGGAGTAGGTTGTGTGATGATGTGGGGGTGCTTTGCTGGTGACACTGTTGGGGATTTATTCAAAGTTGAAGGCATACTGAACCAGCATGGCTACCACAGCAACGTGCATCAGCATGCCATTCCAACCGGTTTGCATTTAGTTGGACCATCATTTTTTTCAACAGGACAATGACCCCAAACACACCTCCAGGCTGTGTAAGGGCTATTTGACCAAGTAGGAGAGTGTTGGGGTGCTACGCCAGATGACCTGGCCTCCACAGTCACCAGACGTGAACTTGAGCGAGATGGTTTGGGGTGAGCTGGACCGCTCACCGCTTCAATTTTGAATAAATCCCCAACAGTGTCACCAGCAAAGCACCCCCACACCATCACACCACCTCCTCCATGCTTCACGGTGGGAACCAGGCATGTAGAGTCCATCCGTTCACCTTTTCTGCGTGCAAAGCAATAATCAAAGCAAAAGGTGGCTACTTTGAAGAACCTAGAATATAAGACATATTTCAGTTGTTTCACACTTTTTTGTAAAGTGTAATGTATAATTCCACATGTGTTAATTCATAGTTTTGATGCCTTCAGTGTGATTCTACAATTTTCATAGTCATGAAAATACAGAAAAATCGTTGAATGAGAAGGTGTGTCCAAACTTTTGGTCTGTACTGTATGTTTATGAGAACCTCTGAATGACATGAGTGATAAGTAAATGAATAAGTCTCTGATTGATGAGGGGATCCGTTAGGTGTGGTCCTCTGTATGTGACAGAGGACATTATTCAACCCACTTTGAGCTGAATCAGGCAGAGTGATTGAGATAAGGTATTCTGTTCTTTTAAAACCTGAATGAGCACATATGAATGAATCATCACGCACCATTCTGTGTAAGGTGCAAAGGTATCCTGGGTGTAGTGTGTCAAGGGGCTGAGCCCTACAGGATTTTTTTCATGGATTCCTGATACCTTTACTTTGCTAATTATTTCAGTTGGTCCATGATGGATATGTTATAGATATTTTAATCTATATCTGAAATTGTGTAACAATGAAGCCCGTTTTGTAAATGGTATGACAATGGACAGGTTCCTGTATGTGTTTGGCCAGATGCGGTCAGATTATTTAAATCGTGCAGTGATCTGCCCTAATAGTGAAATACCTTGGTTCCCTGAGAATGAGGATGAAGGTTTTACAGAAGTAAATTAAGTATGAAGAACTGCTACATTCCGTTTCTGTGTAAAAGGTACTGCAAGTTTTCCTATCTCTGTTTGTTCATGACGGGAGGGGTGATGAAGCTGCGTTCAAGTTCTCTGTATTTCTGGGCTGCTGGGTGTAGTGTGCGCTGAGAGATTTGTGCTTTTAAAGCAACAGACCTGTGTTGAAGTGGAAAGAGAATTGTGCCCATTTTAGGGAAAATTTGGAAGTGATTGTTTGGTCATCAATGTGTTTTGGTACCTGCTTCTAGTTGTGTGACTGATGTACAGCTAGTTGAGGATAAGCAAAAAGGGATAGCGAACTGCACAGCTGATCTAGTAGGTGAGAGGCCTATCACACCTGGGCCATCCCTCTTTAGTCAGCGGGGTTCTTTTTGAGGGTTAGAGAGCAATGTGAGCCTTACCACTGTCCATGGAGCTGGTCTAGTAGGTGAGAGGCCTATCACACCTGGGCCTTCCTACTTTAGTGAGCTGGTCTAATGAGTGAGAGAGCTGAAAGAGTCTTCCCATTACACCTTGCTGGTCTACCGGGTGATAGAGCCTTCCCGCTACATCTTGACAAGCTCATTCTGATTTGCTAGAGTGTGGCCTGTAGACAAGGTCCAGGCACACAGAGGGCATTTTCAGAAAGGTGAACTGTCTGGAGAATAAGTTGAAGCCATGGGCAACTTGTTCTGTGTGCAGTCAAGGGCCCCAATGGGATCCAAAACAGCTATACAGATTGGAAAAGACAGAGAAGGAAAGGAAGCAGTGAAGGATGTGGGACCAATATTAAAAAAGGCAAACATGCCAGAGTGTGGATGTTAGGATGTACAAAAATGGCACAGTTTCAGGGAAGAGAGTAAAGGTTGGATAAAAAACAAGTGAATAAATGGTGTTGTGTGGCAGAGGAAATACAACAGTACGTAAATAAAGAGACTACAGTGGAACATAAGGTGTATTATGATTGTTTTGACACACAAAAATCTATGACTATGGCTGCTACCGCTCTACCTCTGTATAACTGGAGACCCAGACATGACAGATGTACTTGTAAACACTGTGATCAGACAATCCCAAACTGGAGAAATACTTGTGTAACCTGTGCTCCAACCCGACCTAAGGAAATTACACTGAATCCTGTCTGCACAAGATCACATGTAGTGACAGAAGAAGCTGACACAATAGTGGGGACATTGACTTTTGGGGAAGAAGCTGACAGTAGTCCTGAGAGGGAGGAAGTTGTAGAACATCTTGCCACCCCCAACCACAATCCAGTCACTTCCACCACCAGACAACCATCCACATCAGGACCAAGAAGGGTGACTAGAGTAAGGTCTCTTTCACACATCCGGCGGGCTCCTTGCGGAGCCCCCGGCATTTTGCCGCAGCGCCGCATCAGAAAACCTGATGCGCCGCATGCGGCTTTTTTCGCATTGACATGCATTAGCGCCGGATGGCGCCGCATGTCAGTGCGTTGCATGCGGTTTTGTCCGGATGCGGCGCAAATGTACATTGCGGCGGCCGGACAAAACGCAGCATGTAACGTTTTTTGTTTTTGCCGGATGGTTTCTGATGTCTCCGGGCATCAGAAACCATCCGGCAAAAAACCGCATGCGGCCGCCGGCGGCGCATCAGGTTTTCTGATGCGGCGCTGCGCCGGATGTGTGAAAGAGGCCTAAGACAGACACAGGAGTATTATCCCTGAAGCCCATCTGACCAGCTAGCTATGCTGAAACAGTTGCCTGACCCTTAGGAACAAACCTTTCCAATTTTACAGACAAATAAAGACAATACAGGGGACGTATAAGTGCACCTGGGCAGACCTAGAAAGTTTGGTGACTGCAAAGGCAGGTGACATACTAGGGCACATAATTAAGACACATGTAGATGTGACAAAGAATCAAGCAGGGGCATGAATGATCAATCTGCACGGTCCGGGGAGACGTACTGTGAATCACTAAAACAATGGGCTACAGTGAAACAATCAGAGCAGTCTGTACTCGTGACTGACGTGACACAGCAAAAAGGAGAGAGTATAGAGTCGTACTTTGGACAGATACAGCTGAAGTGGGCAGACATGGGGTGCAGTCACGTGAACTCCCTTGATGTTAAAATACTGATAAATGCATTAATTGATGGTATGAACAAAGGCTTGCGGGACGCAGTACAGACAGCCAGACCTAAATGGAGAAATGTAGATTTGAAAGATCTCCTGAAGGTGGCAAGAGGAGTTGAACAAACAAGGACAAGGTGACCTGTCATGTATGCTAGAGCACAAGGGAAACACTGCAGACATAGTAGGGGACGTAATGACCTAGAAAGTGTGAGGTGCTGGAATTGTAGAGAAACTGGACATTACGCCAAACACTGCAAAAACCCTAAAAAGGAGAATAAGCAGACCAATTTTCCACCTCCTTTCCCTTCAGACTAGGAAACTGTCAACCTAGTGTCAAATGTTTACTCTGTTCTTGCCCCCTCAGGACCTGGTCCTACTTTGATGACGACCATACCAATGTCGGGGGGGGGGGGAAATGAGGCAGAATTTTTGATTGACACTGAGTCAGCCAGGACTGTAGTGCACAAAGACTTGATAATGCCAGATATGATTGGTAACGAGATTGTGGAATGTGTGGGAGTAGAGGGACAAGTGACTAAAGCTCCTCTGACTAAACAAATAAAACTAAAATTACGAGAAAGCCAAGATGTGCTTACAAAGCTGCTTGTTATTGAGAATACTCTTATGATGTGTTGAGTGCTATCCAGGCCACCATACAGTACTCTCCTGAGGGTATCACAGTCACAAGTCCCCTCTCAGATAAGCACTTGTGTAAAGGTACTGTCACACTAAGCGAGATCGCTAGCTATCTCGCTTAAGCGACACCAATTTTATGATGCAGCAGCGACATCGTTAACGATGTCGCTGTGTTTGACATGTAACAGCGATGTGGCCCCTGCTGCGATGTCACTGATCATGCACGAACGTTCTGGACCGTTTTTTGATCATTGACGTCCCGCTGGTGAGCCTGAATCGCTGAGTTTGACACCCTTTATGAATGACGAGCGACCTCGTTGGCGACTCATGTCAGCGGCGCAGGAGGGACTAGGTTTTAACGCCCCTCAGCTCCGATCTGTGGCCACAACATCTAGTCCTTTGTGCGTTGTTGCGAGGATACTATCGTGTGTGGGGTTTTGCAATCTGTCAGAGTCGCTACAGCGCTTCATCTTTGCCATTTATACAAGACGTTTTTGGGATCCTGAAAAAATTAATCCAGGGCAAACGCAATAGCGGCACAGATTAGATCGCAGTAGCTGCAAAGCAGAAGGCTAGCAGGACGCTGTATGGAACGATGCTGGAAATTCGTATGAACCACTTGCGTCATCTTTTATGATGCGGACGTCCAATCACTAAGCGAGAGCTGTGACTTTTGACATACAGTGACCACAAATCTGTGCTGAGGGGCGGGAAAAGGTTGCGCTCATTTTTTAACATTACATGCTGTGTGACAGGTCCCAATGACCGCCGAGGTCATTATACAGATCGCTGATCGCTGATGTGTCGTTTATGAGATCTTCCTGTTTGGAAGCTACTAGCGACCATATAGCGATCACACCAACGACCTCGCCAGGTCGTGTCGTTGTCGTGATCGCTGGTGCGATCGCTTAGTGTGACAGTACCTTAAGATTGCAGCAACAGTGTATATGACAAAAGCATTGAAAGTAGCAACTGACACCAGAATGTCTGAGGACAGGGAAATGAATCAGTTACCAGACACCGTTTGGGCAAAGGAAAAAACTGATGTGGGTCGGCTGCCCATTCCCCTGGTCGTGATTAAATAAAAAGAGGGAACCACTCCTCCTTGTTTAAAACAATACCCCTTAAGCCTAGCCAAATCAATGGCCCTGACCAGGGATATAAAAGAATAAGTCCACATACGGCAATCAGACTTGTTCCCTGGATCAACGCCCTATCAAGGAATCTAGTATATATGACTAGAGATGAGCGACTTTGCTTCCGGAGGGTCGAGTCGGGTGTCGGGCCACCCGATTTTCCCAAAAGTCGAGTCGAACGAAGTCAGCCGACTAACGGAAACAGTCGAGTCGGAGTCGAAAACCCGACCCCAAAGCAAGTCATTGGGGAATAAAAGTCGGCAGTGAGTGGAGGAGAGTAAACACATCTACAGTGCCCATTTCAATGCCAACGCCATCAATTCTTATTACTTAAGCTTGTCAACCTTAATTTACTTTATAATAATAGTAACGCATTGAAAACTGGGGGTTATTTGGCTAAAGTTGTGGGGGGGCAGGGCTGGCTCAAGGTTTTCGTGGACCCCGGGCAAGAGAGTCCCAGTGGGCCCCTTTAACACATACCACAATTCATGATGCTCCGATACGGCAGAGGCAGAGAAATATAGGTGTAGTACAATGCCAAATACTTCACTTCTTACATTACATGAGTAATATCTATTGTAAATTCTACAATGGCTCAAAAACCGGACAGTATATTCCTCCATACAGTATTATGGGCACCACATAGTGCGCCATACAGAATAATGAGCCCCCATATATTGCTCTATACAGAATAATGAGCCCCATATATTGCTCCATACAGAATGGGCTCCATATAATGCAACATACAGAATAGGCCCCATATGTGCTCCATATGATGCTCCATATATAAAGGGCCCTATATGATGCCCCATAAATAATGAACCCCATATGATGCTCTAGTATATGATGGGCCTCATATATGACGCTCCAGTGTATGATGAGCCCCATATAATGCTCCAAATATAATAGTCCCAATATATAATGCTCCATATATAATGGGCTCCATGTGATGATCCAGTATATGATGTGCCCCATGGATGATGCTCCAGTGTATGATGGGCCTACATAAAGCTCCATATATAATGGGCCCCATATGATGCTCCAGTATATGATGTGCCCCATGGATGATGCTCCAGTGTATAATGGGCCTACATAATGCTCCATATATAATGGGCCCCATATGATGCTCCAGTGTATAATGGGCCCCATATATGATGCTCCAGTGTATGATGGGCCCCATTTATAATGCCCCAGTGTATAATGGGCCCCGTATATGATACTCCAGTGTATGATGGGCCACATGTATACTGCTCCAGTGTATAATGGGCCCTATCTATGATGCTCACGTGTATGATGGGCCCTATATATAATTCTCCAGTGTATAATGCTCCCCGTCCCCAAATATTGCTCCAAACATTAAAAAAAATTAAATACCTCTCCTCGCTGGGCACTGCTCTTCTCTGGACACCTCAGCGTCGCCATCTTCCAGCTCTCTTCACTGTGACTGTTCAGGCAGAGGGCGCACAGACGTGACGTCATCGCGCTCTCTGACCTGAATGTCACTGTCAGGAAACGCGGAAGACGTCACAGTGGTGGAGCAGGGAGAGGTAATTATTGCAAGTGCTGGGGCCCTGAGCAAGCAGGGGGGGCACACTCGTGGGTGCCAGGAACTGACACAGGGCCCCTCATAGTACGCCGGTGTCTCTGATGCCGAGTGGGCCCCCCCCTGCTCAGGGCCACGGCACTTGCCCGGGTGCGCCAGGTGCTGACGCCGTCCCTGGGGGGGTACAGCCCAGTTAGGGAGGTGGGAAAACTGGCATATGTTGTGGTGTAGGCTGGACGTTCAGCAGCTGCAAATGGAGGAATTAGAGAAGTCGGAGGAAGAGGAGGACAAAGCGAGCCATTTTGCTGGCAACCTGTGTGTCATCAGGGGAAGGTGGTACAAAATCCTTTGAAACCAAGGCATGGTTCACTTTAATGAAGGTGAGATCACCAACATTTTGGATCAACAGCCAGGTCCTTCTTTCTGTCCGGATTGATCCAGCAGCACTGAAGACTCTTTCTGATAGCACACTACCAGCAGGGCAAGCGAGCTCCTGTAAGGCATATTGTGCCAATTCAGGCCAGGTGTCCAGTTTACAGGCCCAGTAGTCAAAGGGGAATGAACTGTGAGGGAGAACATCGATAGGGAGGAGAGGTAATTTTGAACCATAGTTGTCTCCTGTCTGTTGCAATCGATTAATTATTACCAGTCGTGTGAGCGTTACTCGAGAAATCAGACCACAACATGGTCATGAAACCACTGTCTCCAACGCCATTTCGGCTGTATGCACCACAAACACCTCTTCCATTTGGCCCAGTACGGCTGGTGGTAGAACCTGCACCACTGCTGTGTGCTGGGAATGCCTCTAACAAACGGTTTACCAGAGTTGCTTGTTTGTTCGCCAATTTTAGCTCTAGGTTCTCCTGTGGCATGATGTTCTGTAATTTGCCTTTATAGCATGGATTGAGGATGCTGGCCAACCAGTAGTCGTCATCCTTCATAATTTTGGCAATGCGGGGGTCCCTTTTTAGGATCCGTAAGACATAATCACAAATGTGGGCCAATGTTCCAGGTGTCAATGATGCACTGCCAGTGGTGGGTGGAGGAGCACTTTCTGCCAAATCCACATCCCTCCAGACATGCACAAACCCTGTACCTGACCTTGGCAAGCCAACATTTTCTCTTGCCCCCTGAGAAGCATCCTCCTCCCCAAAATAATCATTCCCCTCATCCTCCTCCTTCTTCTCTTCCTCTTCTTCCTCCACCTCGTCCAGGACAGTTCCCTGAGCAGACAATGGCTGACTGTCATCAAGGCTTCCCTCCTCCTCTTCCTACTCTGCTACAGACGCCTGATCCTTAATGTGCGTTAAAGTTTGCATGAGCAGACGCATAAGTTGGATGATCATGCTTATGATGGCATCGTCTGCGCTTACCAGCCATGTGCATTCCCCAAAACACTGAAGGACTTTACAGAGGTCTTTCAGCTTTGACCACTGCACACCCGACAACTCGATATCTGCCCTCAAACTGCCTGCCCATGTATCCTCCCACAAATGCATTACAGCCTGCCTCTGTTCGCACAGCCTCTCAACCATGTGCATGGTGGAGTTCCAGCTTGTTACAACGTATATGATTAGGCGGTGCTTGGTGAGGTGGAGCAATTGCTGCAGCCTCTGCATACGACAGGAGTCTAGTCGAGTGATGGATGTGCGAGCACAGTCTTCGCACCTTATGGAGCAGGGCTGGTAACTCCGGATAATTATTTATGAAGCGCTGCACCACCAGGTTCAAGGTGTGAGCCAGGCAAGGCATGTGTCTGAGTTTTTCCAGGCCTATGGCCGCCACAAAATTACGTCCGTTATCACTGACTACCTTTGCCTGGCTCAAGATCTAGACTGCCCAGCTATGACTCAGTTTCTCGCTGCAAGTAGTCGGCCAGTACCTCCGCAGTGTGTTTGTTGTCGCCCAAAGACATCATCTTTAAAACAGCCTGCTGACTCTTACAACTAGCTGTTTGATAGTGGGACACCTCGTGTGCAACACTGGCAGCTGCGGATGGAGTGCTCATGCAACTGCGCTCTGTCGACGAGCTTTTGCTTCTGGAGGAGTAGGAGGAGGGTCGAAAGCCTACAGCCAACTGTTGCCTATACCGTGGGCTAGGCAGCACTGTCCCACCGCCGCTGTGCCCTGTGGACCATGCATTCACCACATTAACCCAGTGAGCAGTGATGGACACGTAACGGCCCTGGCCATGCCTACTGGCCCATGCATTTGTTGTGAGGTGCACCTTTCCACTCACTGATTGATTGAGTGCATGGATAATGCAGTCTTTCACATGCAGGTGGAGGGCAGGGATGGCTTTTCTAGAAATGAAGTGCCGACTGGGTAGGTCATAGTATGAGACAGCGTAGGGCATGAGCTCTCGGAACGCTGCACTTTCAACCAAAGTAAGGGCATCATCTCTAATGATTATGGCAGCACGGTGGCTCAGTGGATAGCACTGCAGCCTTGCAGCGCTGGAGTCCTGGGTTCGAATCCCGCCAAGGACAACATCTGCAAGGAGTTTGTATGTTCTCCCTGTGTTTGCATGGGTTTCCTTCCGGGCACTCCGGTTTCCTCCCACACTCCAAAAACATACTTATAGGGAATCTACAGTAGATTGTGAGCCCCATCAGGGACAGCGACGATAATGTGTACAAACTGTAAAGCGCTGCGGAATATGTTAGCGCTATATAAAAATAAAGATTATTAAAAAATAAAGATTATTAATGAGATCAGTTTGGCAATGTAGGCGTTCAAAGCCAGTGAGGTTTTGTAGTCCGTGCACGCTTGCAAGTGCATGGTAGTTAAATGTCTAAGCATGCAACTGGTATTCAATTTTCGGAGATTTTTCCCTCGGCTTAAGGGTCTTCCGCACTTCTTACAGATAACCTTTGCCTCATCAATAGGATTTTGGTCAAAAAAGTGCCACACTGAACTCTTTCTACTATGGGATAAATTTTCAGGGCTTGCACGCTGTGCTAATTTGACTGTCTGGCCAAGCTGTCCTGCAACTCTTTTTGTTTTTTTAACACGTTTTTAGACTGCTACAGGCCTGCCAGATAACCGCAGCTGCGATGTCGATGCCTGCCGCGGATCCTCCTCCTTTTCTGAGCTATTGCCAACGGCACCCTCTTCCCCAATGGATGCCAATCCAGGTCAACAACTGGGTCATCCATCACCTCCTATTCAATTTCATCTGCACCTTCCTCTGTGTCACCGTGTAAGGTGGTATAGTAGGCAGGAAGGGGCACCTGAGTTTCATCAGGGTCACATTCTGGCTCAGTAGACTGTGAGGGCAATGCAGTACTCTGGGTGAATGTACCAGCAGAATCCTATAGCAGTGTCTGTGCATCAGTGCACTCCATGTCATATTCATCTAGGACTGGGGAATTCAGGATTTCACTTGATAACCCAGGCATGGTATGTGAAAAGAGCTCCAGGGAGTAATCTGAAGTGTGGCCTGCCGCCTCCTTCACTTGTGGTGGGGGTGAAGGACACAAGGAAAGGTATTGTTCCTGACCAGGAGCCTGCACTGACGTCTCAGTGCTTGCATTTTTTGAAACTTCAGAAGAGGAGGCGATAGAGCTGGAGGCTGTTTCGGCAATGTAAGCCAAAACCTGTTCCTGATGCTTTAAAAGCGGTTTACCTACTCCCAGAAAAGGGAGCCTTCCAGGCCTTCTGGAGCCAGACGGTGACCTAGGCTCAACACCTCCTGCATTAGGTGCTGTTGTGCTTTTGGCACTACCAGCAGATGCACCACCACCACCATCAGTACCAGTTGCCCCCCCGCCCACCTCCACGGCCTCTTCCACCATTCTTCTTCATGTTTGTGAAAATGTACCCAAAATTCCAGCAGATATATGGTACTGTATGAGGAGCGTATAGCTGTATACGGTGTAGGGAAAAATTTAAATCTCTGTATATATTTCTGGAGTCACAGATACAGACTCTCACAGGCTCAGTATGGATTAGACCAGAGTATAAAAAGTAGAAAAAGGGTAATGTATCAGAAGCGTACAGCTGTAAACAGTGTTTGGGTAATTTTAAATCTTTGTATATACAGTATTTCCAGAGTCAGACACAGACTCTTAGGCCGGGATCACACATGCGAGCAAATCGGCCGACACTCGCATGTGAAATCCCAGCTCTGGCGCCGGCACTCGGGAGTGGAGCGAGTGGCTGCATGTATTTATATGCAGCTGCGCGCTCCACTCCTAAGTGCCGGCGCCAGAGCTGGGATTTCACATGCGAGTGTCGGCCGATTTACTCGCATGTGTGATCCCGGCCGTACAGGCTCAGTATGAATAACACCAGTATATAAAAAGCAAAAAGTGTACTGCATCAGAAGCGTACAGCCGTATACAGTGCCAGAGTAATTTTTAATCTCCGTATATATTTCCAGAGTCACACACAGACGCTCACAGGCTCAGTATGGATTACAACAGAATATAAAAAGTTGAAAAAGGGTAATGTATTTGAAGCGTACAGCTGTATACAGAGACACCAACGTACTATGAGGGGCCCTGTGCTAGTGCTTGCGCCCACGAGTGTGCCCCCCTGCTTGCTCAGGGCCCCAGCACTTGCAATACTTACCTCTCCCTGCTCCACCGCTGTGACGTCTTCCGCGTTTCCTGACAGTGACATTCAGGTCAGAGAGTGCGATGTTGTCACGTCTGTGCGCCCTCTGCCTGGACAGTCACAGTGCAGAGAGCTGGAAGATGGCGACGCTGAGGAGTCCAGAGTAGAGCAGTGCCCAGCGAGGAGAGGTATTTCAATTTTTTTAATGTTTGGAGCAATATATGGGGAGCATTATACACTGGAGAATTATATATGGGGCCCATCATTTTTTTGAGTATCATAGATAGGGCCCATTATACACTGGAGCATTATATATGGGGCCCATCATACACTGGAGCATTATAAATGTGGCCCATCATACACTGGAGCATCATATACGGGGCCCATTATACACTGGAGCATCATATGGGGCCCATTATATATGGAGCATTATATAGGCTCATCATACACTGGAGCATCATCCATGGGGCACATCATATACTGGAGCATCATATGGGGCCCATTATATATGGCGCATCATATGGGGCACATTATATATGGAGCATCACATGGAGCCCATTATATATGGATCATTATATATGGGGACCATTATATTTGGAGCATTATATTCATCATACACTGGAGCATCATATATGGGGCCTGTCATATTCTAGAGCATCATATGGGGTTCATTATTTATGGGCATCATATAGGGCCCTTTATATATGGAGCATCATATGGAGCACATATGGGGCCTATTCTGTATGGAGCATTATATGGAGCCCATTCTGTAGGAAGCAATATATGGGGCCGATCATATACTGTATGGAGCTTTATATGCGACTCATTATTCTGTATGGAGCAATATGTTGGGCTCATTATACTCTATGGGGACCACCCTACACTGGATGGCACATTATATGGGGACCATCATATACTGGAGCATTATGTGGAGCTCATCATATACTGTATGGAACATTATATGGGACCAATTATGTATGGAGCAAAATATGGGCCTCATTATTCTGTATGGCGCACTATGTGGTGCCCATAATACTGTATGGAGGACTATACTGTCCGTTTTTGAGCTATTGTAGAATTTACAATAGATATCAGTCATGTAATGTAAGAAGTGAAGTATTTGGCATTGTACTATACCTATAATTCTCTGCCGTATCGGAGCATCATGAATTGTTGTATGAGTTAAAGGGGCCCACTGAGACTCCGTCGCCAGGGGCCCATGAAAACCTGGAGCCAGCCCTGCCCCCCCCCACAACTTTAGCCAAATAACCCCCAGTTTTCAATGCGTTACTATTATTATAAAGTAAATTAAGGTTGACAAGCTTAAGTAATAAGAATTTATGTCGTTGGCATTGAAATGGGAACAGTAGGTGTGTTTACTGTCCTCCACTCCCTGCCGACTTTTCTTCTCCATTGACTTGCATTGGGGTCCGGTTGAGTTTCAGTCGGACCTTCGACTTTTTCCAATAGTCGGCCGATTTCATTCGACTCGACTTTTGGAAAAGTCGGGCGGTTCGAAACCCGACTCAACCCTCCCGGAGGCAAAGTCGCTCCTCTCTAATGGAGACCATCATATGGGGCCCATCATACACTGTAGTATCATATATAGGGCCCATTATATATGGAACATTATATGGGGCCCATTATATATGGAACATCATATGAGGCCCATTATATATGGAGCATCATTTGGGGCCTATTTTATATGGAGCATTATATGGGGCTCATTATTCTGTATGGAGCTCTATGTGGTAACCATAATACTGTATGGAGCAATATTTAGGGCTCATTATTCTGTATGGTACACTATGTGGTGCCCATAATACTGTATGAAGCAATATATGGAGCTCATTATTCTGTATGGAGCAATATATGGGGCTCATTATTCTGCATGGAGCACTATGGGGTGCCCATAATACTGTATGGATGACAATACTGTTTGTCTTTTGAGCTATTGTAAATTTACAATAGATATCACTCATGTAATGTATGAAATAAGTGAAATGTTTGGCATTGTACTATATCTATATTTCTCTGCCGTATCTGTGCATCATGAATTGTGGTATGTGTTAAAGGGGCCTATTGAGACTCTTTCACCCGGCGCCCTTGAAAACCTGGAGCCGACCCTGCCCAAATTGATGCTGAGAACAATGGTGTCACACTTTTACTGTACGTTAAAGACTGACAATAAAACATTCAAAATCAATGAGAAATTGCAGTTTCCAGGACAAAAATGTTAAGACACATTTTTTCCAGTATAATGACTTGTATATAAACATACATTTAAAAGTGATATTTAAAAAATTATAATTTAAGTAAACCAAAATTCTCCATACAGTATAATTCACAACCCATAGTCCTTCATATGGTATAATACACACCCATAATGCTCCACACAATATAATACACATCCTATAGTGCTTCATACAGTATAATACACACCCCGTAGTGCTCATACAGTATAATACACAAACCATAGTGCTCCATACAGTTTTATACACACCCCATAGTGCCCCATACTGTATAATACATGCCCTATAGTGCTCCATACAATATAATGCACGCCCCATAGTACCCCATACATTATAATGCACACCCCATAGTCCTCCATACAGCATAATACACAAACCATAGTCCTCCATACAGTATAATACACACCCCATAGTGCTCCATACAGTATAATACACAAACCATAGTGCTCCATACAGTTTTATACACACCCCATAGTGCCCCATACTGTATACTACACGCCCCATAGTGCTCCATACAGTATAATACATGCCCCATAGTCCTCCTGTTATGGAAATTTAATTAGGATAAATCTATCCTGAAGTGTTTGCTGCTTGCTGTTCTCAATTCTCTATTTAATGTCTTTTTGAGCGCTCAGAACGAAATGAAACTGTTCACACGGAAGTGTCAGTATAGTAGTTCGTCAAGACCTCTCATTTATTATTCATTCAAGGTTTTATACGTTTACAAAAAGGGGCTGGTTAGTCAATTAACATACAATTAAAAGCTGCTAGATTATTGGCTGTTCTAGTGTAAGTATGATAATTATGATAAAAGGGCTGAAGTTGCAGATTTATTGTTTACTGCTCTTTGCCCCAGCAAGAATGCATGACTAGAAAAGTAAACAATAGATATCTACTAAGACTCTATGTACTTGTTCCTTATGAAGGCCAGATTCGTTTAAAACGACTGATTATAGCTGGCATAGATATGTGTGAGCACAGGATTTTTAGCAAGTGAGATCTATCTAACTGTGAATGCATATATATGAATATACTTTGAATATATGGAATACATATATATTTCCATGACACTCCATACATTATAATGCACACCCCATAGTCCTCCATACAGTATAATACACAAACCATAGTCCTCCATACAGTATACAGTAATACACACCCCATAGTACTCCATACAGTATAATATACACACATAGTGCTCCATACAGTACAATACACACCCCATAGTCCTTCATGCAGTATAATGCATACCCCATAGTGCTCCATACAGTATAATACACACCCCATAGTGCTCAATACAGTATAATAAATACTCTATAATCCTCCATACAGTGTAAAACACACCCCATAGTGCTCTATACAGTGTAATACACACCCCATAGTGCTCCATACAGTATAATACACACACTATAGTTCTCTATATATTATAATGTGACCCATAGTCCTTCATATTGTATAATGCACACCCCATAGTCCTCCATATAGTATAATGTGCCCCACAGTCCTCCATATAGTATAATGCACCCCATAGTCCTCAATATAGTATAAGGCATCTCCCCTAGTCCTCCAAATAGTATAATGCATCTCCCGTAGTCCTCCATGTAGTACAATGCACTCCCCATAGTATAATGTACCCCTTTGTTCTTCATATAGTATAATGAATTCCCCATAGTTCTCGAGATAATATAATGCAGGTCCCATATAGTACAAATAGTATAATGCACTCATAGTCTGATAGAGTAGAATGTAGCCCCTCAAACAGTAAAATGCAGCTCCAATTAGAGTATAATGCAGCCCCACCATAGCGTATAATGCAGCCCCCACATAGAGTATAATGCAGCCACCCCATAAAATAAAATGCAGCCCCCCATAGAATATATTACAGCCCGCATAGAGTATAATACAGTCCCCCATAGAGTAAAATGCAGCTCCCTCATACAGTATAATGCAGCCCCCATAGAATATAATGTAGCCCCCGATAGAATAAAATGTAGTCACCTATAGAATAAAATGCAGCCCCCATAGACTGTAATGCAGCCCCCACATAGAATATAATGTAGCCCCTTTATAGAATATAATGTAGCCCCCCATAGAATATAGTGCAGCTCCCCTCATAGAATATAATTTAGCCCCCTCATAGAGTATAATGCAGCTCCACAGTTTTATGGCCACTATGTACTACTCAATGATAAATAAAAAAAAAAAACAAAATACTCACCTCTCCTCCTCATTTCCACGCTGCTCCAGGCTCTATAGAGCGTCTCAGCAGCTCCACTGCCTGGTAAAACATGGTGCGCTATGAAGTGATGTAATCGCGCACTAGCTGTGTCAGAAACAGAGGGGATTGATGGGAGAGGGAGCTTCATCTGATGCTCTTTCCTCCATATTGCTTTCAACTGTATTGGCATCTATGATGCTGATGCAGTTGAATGTGGGTCGCGGTGCTGGGGCCACTGACTGGGGTACCCTAGGCAGCTGCCTAGTCTTCCTGCCCCTAACACCGGCCCTGCTGATACCTCATGCATGGCACATGGCTGACTTCTTCTTTGCCATTATAAAGGGTTCTATTTTGTGTGAATTGATCAGTCAACTACCTGTGTTACTTTCCTTATATTTTTCTACCAATAGTAATGTATGAAAGTAATATTTGTGCTATTTGAGTGTGGCTGGAATAAAAAAAAATTGGATGTATTGCATGAGGTATCAGGACTCCCAGCTAAGAAGGCTTACATCGCTCACTTAACCACCAGGTGCTCATTGAAACTTCAATTCCAAGCTGTAAACGCTGGGACAGGCCTTGATCCCTCACGCATGGCCCGTGGCTGACTGCTGCTTTGCCATTTGCAAATTTCTACTGTGGGTCAATTGGTGCCACTTTACTTGGTGTCTGCCCCTAATTTTAGCTGTTTGGGAAGCTTTTTATCACTTCTTAAGGTGTTGTGTATTCATTTGGTTTGACCTCCCATTGAATCTAATGGGGTTCAGGCATGTTTGTCGAACGTCTAAACATTTGGCGAATCGAACCGAACCTTGAAAGGTTCACTCATCTCTAGATGTAATGTACTGGTAACCCAATAACTACTTCCATATAGTCAATAAACAATAGTAATTTTCTTTACACATGATTGGAATGATGTCATTGGAATCACTGAGACTTGGTGGGATGATACACATGATTGGAATACAAGGCTAGAAGGATACAACTTATTTGCAAGAAACAGACTTGATAAACGAGGAGGATGTCTCGCATTGTATGTTAGAAAAGTGTATAACTGCACAGAGATCCAAGCTTCAAAGACTAGGAGTTCTGTGGAAACTGTTTGAGTAAGAATACAAGGAGAGAACGGAAAGGAAACCATTGTAGGCATTTACTACAGGCCGCCTGTGCAAGCTGGAGATATGGATGAACTCTTTATGCATCAAATGACCAAGTTCTCCAAAAAATATGACTGTGGTCATGGCGATTTCAACTATCCAGACATTTGTAGGGATTCTCTCTCAGGCAAAACTAACAGGTCAAGCAAATTCTTATCCTCTCTTGCTGACAACTTTATCTTCCAAAAGGTAGGGGAGAAAACAAGGTGATCTGCTACCTTGGATTTAATCCTTATAAACAGGGAGGAAATGATTGAGGAGGTAAGAGTGGCTGGGACCTAGGAGCTAGAGACCATGCTATTTTAGAATTTTGGATAATTAGAGGAGGAAGACCTGTAAAGACTCAAACTTCAAGGTTAGATTTCATAAAGGCAGATTTTAAGGGCCTCAGAAAGAGAATTGGAGGGATCCAATGGCTGGATATCCTTAAGGACAAAAATGTCCAGGAAGGATGGGAAATTTTGAAAAATTAGATTCTCAAAGCACAATCGTTGACAATTCAGAAAAGAGTGAAGAATAGGAAGCATTTAAGGAAACCAGGATGGATGAACACATAACTTAAACACATGCTAAAAAGGAAGAAATAAATGTTTATCAAATGGAAAAAGGAGACATATCTAAAGAAGAATATAATGCGGTCTGCAGAACCTGCAGGGGACACATCAGATTAGCTAAAGCTGACAGTGAATTAAGGCTTGCAAGAGAGTCAAAGCAATAAAAAAGGATTTTGGGGATATGTCAAAAGAAAAGACAAAGATGCTATAGGATTTTTACAAGATGAAAATGATGAAATGGTAAGAAAGGATGTTGAGAAGGCCAAACTTTTTAATTCCTATTTTGCATCTGTTTTCTCTCAGAAAGGAAATGTAACATCAACTGATCTTCACTGTCCTATTAAAGGAAAAGAAGAATCCAGGTTATCTATAAGCAGAAAGATTGTGAGGGAATACTTAGCTAACTAAATGAATTCAAGTCTCCAGGTCCAGATGTACACCCCAGAGTACTGAAGGAGATAGCAGAAGACATCTTTGAACCACTCTCCAAAATCTTTGAAAATTCTTCGAGATCAGGAGAAGTCCCAGAAGACTGGAGAAGAGCAAGTATTGTTCCTATCTTCAAAAAGGGGAAGAAGGTGGACCCAGGGAACTATAGGCCAGTGAGTCTGACTTCTACACCAGGAAAGATCTTTGAACAAATTATTAAACATCATGTTTGCAAGTACTTGGATAGGAATGAAGTGATTAACCAGATTCAGCATGGGTTTGTAACTAATAAGTCATGTCAGACTAACTTAATTTCCTTCTATGACAGAATCACTGACTGGGTGGATCAGGGAAATCATGTATATATAGTATATCTTGACTTCAGAAAAGCATTTGATAAAGTATCTCACACCATTCTTATTGAAAAAATTACTAAGTATGGAATGGACAAGGCAACAGTTAGGTGGATTCATAACTGGCTTAGTGATCCGACCCAAAGAGTGGTCGTAAATGGCTGCACATCCAGTTGGAAGAATGTCTCAAGTGGGGAACCACAGGGCTCTGTTCTGGGCCCTGTATTCATCATCTTTATCAATGATTTAGATGAAGGAATTGAGGGTACACTGATTAAATTTGCTGATAACACAAAGTTAGGAGGGATAGCTGACACTAGAGAAGAGAGAGAGAGAGGATTCAAATAGATATAAATAAACTGGGGCAGTGGGCAGCTACTAACAGAATGGTTTTTAACAGGGAAAAATGCAAAGTACTACATCTGGGCAATAAAAATGAAAAAAGCATATACAGAATGGGAGGAATAGGCCTAAGCAACAGCACATGTGAAAAGACTTGGGTATACTAATAGATCATAAACTAAACATGAGTCAACAGTGTTATGCAGCAGCAAAAAAAGGCAAATACAATTCTGGGATGTATTAATCCCTTCATGACCCAGCCTATTTTGTCCTTAAAGACCTTGCCATTTTTTGCAATTCTGACCAGTGTCCCTTTATGAGGTAATAACTCAGGAATGCTTCAACGGATCCTAGCGATTCTGAGAATGTTTTTTCGTGACATATTGGGCTTCATGTTAGTGGTAAATTTAGGTCGATAATTTTTGCGTTTATTTGTGAAAAATATGGAAATTTGGCGAAAATTTTGAAAATTTTACAATTTTCAAATTTTGGATTTTTATTCTGTTAAACCAGAGAGTTATGTGACACAAAATAGTTAATAGATAACATTTCCCACATGTCTACTTTACATCAGCACAATTTTGGAAACAACATTTTTTTTTGTTAGGAAGTTATAAGGGTTAAAAGTTGACAAGTGATATCTCATTTTTACAGCACAATTTACAAAACCATTTTTAGGGACCACCTCACATTTGAAGTCACTTTGAGGGGTCTATATGGCAGAAAATACCCAAAAGTGACACCATTATAAAAACTGCACCCCTCAAGCTACTCAAAACTGCATTCAAGAAGATTATTAACCCTTCAGGTGCTTCACAGGAACTAAAGCAACATGGAAGGAAAAAATGGACATTTTTAATTTTTCCAACAAAAATTTTCTTTTAGCATCAATTTTTTCATTTTTACCGAGGCAACAGGATAAAGTGGATCCTAAAATTGTTGGGAAATTTCTCCTGAGTACACAGATACCTCATATGTGGTCATAAACCACTGTTTGGGCCACGGCAGGCTCAGAAGGGAAGGAGCGCCATTTGACTTTTTAAATGGAAAATTAGCTCCAATCGTTAGTGGACACCATGACGAGTTTGGAGAGCCCCTGTGTGCCTAAACAAGGAAAAAAACCCACATGTGACACCATTTTGGAAACTAGACCCCTTATGGAACTTATCTAGATGTGTTGTGAGCACTCTGAACCCCCAAGTGCTTCACAGAAGTTTATAACGCAGAGCAGTAAAAATAAAAAAAATCATTTTTTCAAGAATGATTTTTTAGCCCGCTATTTTTTATTTTCACAAGGGTAACAGGAGAAATTGGACCACAAAAGTTTTTGTGCAATTTGTCCTGAGTACACCAATACCCCAAATGTGGGGGGGAACCACTGTTTTGGCGCATGGGAGAGCTCAGAAGGGAAGGAGTGCCACTTTGGAATGCAGACTTGATGGAATGTTCTGCGGGCGTCATGTTGCGCTTGCAGAGCCCCTGATGTGCCTAAACAGTAGAAACCCCCTACAAGTGACCCCATTTTGGAAACTAGACCCCCAAGGAGCTTATCTAGATGTGTAGTGAGCACTTTGAACCCCCAAGTGCTTCACAGAAGTTTATAAACGCAGAGCAGTGAAAATAACAAAATCATTTTTGCTTCTCAAAAATCAATTTTTAGCCTGCTATTTTTTATTTTCCCAAGGGTAACAGGATAAATTGGACCCCAAAAGTTGTTGTCCAGTTTTTCCTGAGTACTCTGGTGCCCCATATGTGGGGAGGACCACTGTTTGGGCGCACGGCAGGGCTTAGACGGGAAGGTGCGCCATTTGACTTTTTTATTGGAAAATTAGCTCCAATCGTTAGCGGACACCATGTCGTGTTTGGAGAGCCCCTGTGTGCCTAAACTTTGGAGCTCCCCAACAAATGACCCAATTTTGGAAACTAGACCCCCTAAGGAACTTATCTAGATGCACAGTGAGCACTTTGAACCCCCAGGTGCTTCACAGAAGTTTATGACGCAGAGCCGTGAAAATAAAAAATCATTTTTTTTCTCAAAAAATTATTTTTTAGCTCCCTATTTTTTATTTTCACAATGGTTACAGGAGAAATTGGACCCCAAAAGTTGTTGTCCAGTTTGTCCTGAGTACGTTGGTACCCCATATGTGGGGGGAACCACTGTTTGGGCACACGTCAGGGCTCGGAAGGGATGTAGTGACGCTTTGAAATGCTGACTTGATGGAATGGTGTGCGGGCATCTTGTTTCGATTGCAGAGCCCCTGATGTGCCTAAACAGTAGAAACCCCCCACAAGTGACCCCATTTTGGAAACTAGACCCCCCAAGGAACTTATCCAGATGTGTGGTGAGCGCCTTGAACCCCCCACGTGCTTCACAGAAGTTTATAATGCAGAGCCGTGAAAATAAAAAATCATTTTTTTCCTCAAAAACTGATTTTTTTAACCTGCAATTTTTTATTTTCACAAGGGTAACAGGAGAAATTGGACCCAAAAGTTGTTGTACAGTTTGTCCTGAGTACACTGGTACCCCATATTGGGGGGAAACCACTGTTCGGGCACGCGTTGGGGCTCGGAAGGGAAGTAGTGATGTTTTGAAATGCCGACTTTGATGGAATGGTCTGCGAGCGTCATGTTACGTTTGCAGAGCCCCTGATGTGCTTAAACAGTAGAAACTCCCCACAAGTGACCCCATTTTGGAAACAAGAACCCGCAAGGAACTTATCTAGATGTGTGGTGAGTACTTTGAACCCACAAGGGCTACACAGAAGTTTATAACGCCCGGGCATGAAAAAAAAAAATCATATTTTTTCCACAAACATGATCTTTTAGTCCCCAATTTTTTTATTTTCCCAAGGGTAACAGGAGAAATTAGACCCCACAATTTGTTGTCCAATTTGTCCTGAGTATGCTGATATTCTACATGTGGGAGAAAACTACTGTATGGGCACACGACGGGGCTCGGAAGGGAAGTAGTGACGTTTTGAAATGTAGACTTGATTGAATGGTCTGCGGGCGTCATGTTACATTTGCAGACCCCATGATGTGCCTAAACAGTTGAAACCCCCCCAAGTGACCCCATTTTGGAAACTAGATCCCCCAAGGAACTCCTCTAGATGTGTGGTGAGCACTTTGAATCTCCAAGTTCATCACAGAAGTTTATAACACAAAGCCGTGAAATTAAAAAATCATTTTTTTTTTCCACAAAAATAACATTTTTAGTCCCCAATTTTTTTTCCCCAAGAGTAAAAGGAGAAATTAGACCCCCAAAGATGTTGTGCAATTTTTCCTGAGTATTATGATACCACCCCCCTACATCTCCTCCCTCATTTCTATCTATCGGCCTAACCGACTGCTGCGCTCTGCAAACGACTTTCGACTAACCTCTGCACTAATCCGTACCTCCCACTCCCGACTCCAATACTTCTCCCGCGCTGCGCCAATCCTCTGGAATGCTCTACCCCAAGAAATTAGGACTATCCACAATTTGCATGGTTTCAGGCGCTCCCTCAAAACACATTTGTTCAGAGCGGCCTATCACATTCACTAATCAAAGTCATTCTATGTATTCTGTGTAAGTGTGTGTGTGTGTAGCCCATTCACTATCTTCATCCATCCCTCACTCCCTCAAGATGGCTGGACCATCATTGTAAATGCACCATTGTATATAAACACCTGTACTTTGTATCTCCCCCACCTCATTGTAGATTGTAAGCTCTCACGAGCAGGGGCGGCTGATTTTGCTTTAATTATTGTATTGTTAACGTTGTTACTTATGACTTGTGTTCTGAAACTGTTAAACTGTAAAGCGCTGCGGAATATGATGGCGCTATATAAATAAAGATTATTATTATTATTATATGTCGGGGTAAACCACTGTTTGGCACACATCGGGGCTCGGAATAAAGGGAGCACTGTTTGACTTTTTGAACGCAAAATTTGCAGCAATCTATGGTGGTGCCATGTCGCATATGGAGACCCCCTGATGTGCCTAAATATTGGAAATCCCTCAATTCTAACTCCAACCCTAACCCTAACACACCCCTAACCCCAACCCAAACCCCTACACCCCTAACCCTAATCCAAACCCTAACCATAACCCTAACCCCAACACATTCCTAACCCTAATCCCAACTCTAACCATAACCCTAACCGCAAGCCTAACCCTAATCCCAACCCTAACCCCAAAACACCCCTAACACTTATCCTAACTCTAACCCTAACCACAAACCTAACCCTAATCCCAACCCTAATTCCAACCCTAACCCTAATTCCAACCCTAACCCTAATTCCAACCCTAACCCTAAATCTAACCCTAACCCAAATTCTAACCGTAACCCTAATTCTAACCCTAATGCTAACCCTAACCCTAAGGCTAACCCTAACCTTAGTTCTAACTCTAACCCCAAGGCTAGGTTCATATTGCGTTTTACCAGCCCATTCAACACATAGCGTTGACGGGCTAGTAACGGTATAGCATAACACAATCGCGTTATGCTATACCCGCTAGCGTAGATGAATCAGCAGATGATTCATCTGTGCCAGCGGTGACGGAGCCCAGACACTGCAGCCCGCGTCCGTGGCTCCGTCACTGAATGACGGCACTTTGTGAACGCATGCCGCTTTGCGGCATGCGTCGCGATGCGCCCGACAATGGGGGTAAAGGGCAGCGTTAATGGACTGCACTACACCGCGTTATACCTCGGTGTAACGCAGTCCGTCTAACGGACTGCCATAATGCAATATGAACCCAGCCTAACCCTAAGGCCCCGTGCACACATTGCGGATTCACTTGCCGATTCACTGCGTTTTACCTGCGGATTTAGCACGGATAAAGGGCCTGTGTACACGTTGTGGATTTACTGCAGTTTTGCTGCGGTTTTTGAGTGGATTTTCCCTGTGGTTTTACACCTATAATGGAATACTTGTAAAAACGCTGCGGAATCCGCACAAAGAATCGACATGCTGCGGATTTAAAACCGCACCAAATCTGCACGGAAAAATCAGCATGTGCACAGCATTTTTTTTTACCATTTATTTACATTGTGCTGTACATGGTTTCCAGATCTGCTGCAGATCTGCAGCGCCAAATCCGCTGTGGATCCGCAGCAAAATCCGCAACATGTGCACAGGAAAAAAAAAATTCTTTATTTTATTATTTGTCCCTACCTATGGGGGTGATAAATTGGGCGTTTATTTACTGTTTTTTTTATTTTGATCACTGTGAGAGAGTATCACAGTGATCAAAATTAATTTTTTGACTCTGGAGGGCGCACTGCGCATGCGCCGGCCGGCCGGCGCACTGCGCATGCGCCCGCCATTTTCCAAGATGGCGGCGCCCATGAAGAATCCCGGACTGACGCCAGGACGGACCCATGGACATCGGAGGACCGGGCGAAGTGAGTAGGGGGGTCGGAAGGTAAGGAGGAGGATCGGAAGGTAGGGGAGCGGAGGCAAGGAGTAGGGGAGCAGATAGTGACGGCGGCGACCGATCGCCGCCATTTATCGGTGGCAGTGGCCAATCGCCCCCGTCACTCGGTGTGGGGGGGTCAGATCTCGGTGTCCAGCCATGGCCGATGCTATTTCAGCATCGGCCATGGCTGGATTGTAATATTTCACCAAATTTCTTTGGTGAAATATTACAAATCGCTCTGATTGGCTGTTTCACTTTTAACAGCCAATCAGAGCGATCATAGCACGTGGGGATTAAGCCACCCCCACTGTGGTGATGCACAAAGGGTCTTGTAACTGTGGGTCAGGTGACCTTTCAGTGACCCCGGTCACCCAACCCGCAGGAACATGATTTATAGCATGACGCCTACGTCGGCGTCATGGGTCGGGATGCCACTGGTTTTCATGACGCCGACGAAGGCGTCATGGGTCGGGAAGGGGTTAACAAAAGCATACAATCTAGATCACATGAAGTCATTATCCCCCTCTAATCCTCTTTGGTCAGACCTCATCTGGAATACTGTGTTCTGCTTTGGGCACCACATTTTTAAAAAGACATCAACAAACTGGAGCAAGTACAGAGAATAGCGACCAGAATGGTGACCAGTCTGCAAACCATGTCCTATGAGGAACGGTTGCAGGATTTGGGAATGTTTAGCTTGCAAAAAAGAAAACTGAGAGGAGACTTAATATTTGTCTATAAATATCTCAAGGGCTGTCACATTGTAGAAGGATTAGCTTTATTCTCATTTGCACAAGGAAAGACTAGAAGCAATGGGATGAAACTGAATGGGAGGAGATAAAGATTAGATATTAGAAAAATCTTTTTGACAGTGAGAGTGATCAATGAGTGGAACAGGCAGCCATGAGAGGTGGTGATTTCTCCTTCAATGGAAGTCTTCAAACAGAGGCTGGACAGACATCTGTCTGGGATGATTTAGTGAATCTTGCTTTGAGCAGGGGGTTGGACCAGATGACCCAGGAGGTCCCTTCCAACTCTACTATTCTATGATTCTATGATTTATGCCCGCTACCTGGTTTAGTCACATACTTTCAAAAGAAAACTGGCAATGAAATGTAACTGGTTTCCATGCCACCATTTCACAAAGACAAACTGACTTATTCTAAAAGAACATAATATGAACACCCAGGCTTATATTCTGAACACATTTGGAAAGAATAAGTTAAAAGATTAGTTAACATGTGAAATGGTGGATGCTGAGAATCCTCAGCTCTCTAGTTCTCTACCTCAAACATCGGCCTATGTCACATTTATTGTTTTAATCATCTGAAAGGCTTTTGAAAATGTCGTCCTTTCCTTCTTATATTGCAATTAGATAATGAACATGTAGTCCACATAATCCCTTGCAAAACTTCGACATGGTTTATAGGAGGAATAAGATTCAATACAAGTGCTGCGTTTATCAGAACTAAATTGCAGGAAATGTTGCCCGCACACATAAGCAAGTCTGAGAGGAACACGGCTCTCAGTATTTTCCTTATTATTCTGTTAAAGAAAATATAAGAAGCCTTGTTTTGCGGATTCTAAGCATTTTTATGGATTTACTATGTTAACAAGAACAGCATGGCTCATAGAGCTTCTTAAATCTTAAATGACTGATTCTTCAGCACAACGTGTGGCAGTTCTACTAAGTAAGAATTTACTACAGAGAATAATTCTTAGTCCGGGGTCACACATGCGAGAAACTCGCACGATTCTCATGCGAGTCTCTCACATGAACACCCGACACTGCCGCCGGCCCTCGGACTGGAGCGTGCAGCTTCATGTAATTCTTTGCAGCCGCACACTCCGGTCCGAGTGCCGGCATCAGTACCGGGTGTTCATACGAGAGACTTACACGAGAATCGTGCGAGTTTCTCACATGTGTGACCCCGGCCTTATGCAGGTTATTGGAGGTATCTGAGATGAAAAAATGCCTCTCTAGTAATGGGCTTCTATATAAACATTGTTGGCAGTGGTCCTCAACTCCAGTCCTCAAGAGTCATCAACAGATCATGTTTTCAGGATCTCCTTAATATTGCACAGGTGTGACACGTGACACTGGAGTCTACAACCCTACAACGACTTAGTTTTAAGTCATAAATAAACTTATTTAGAACAATAGGGCTCAAATTATTTTCTCTTTTTCTAACTTTTCTCTTAGTATTCAGGCCATATTGTATATTAATGTACAGTATGTTGCTATTGTGATGGCATCCCTGCATCCTTCACATGACCAGCTTGTCTGACTAGTGACAAGTCTCAATAATTGCAGAGTGCGTAAGAAGATACATATAGCCAATTGAACACATAAGTGTAGCTAGATCTTCTAAAATGGGAAATCTGGTTAAAGCACCACTTCAGGGAATTTTTAATTCAGTGCTGAAGCGGTGCCACTAATGTAATTTACCTTACCCTATTATTATACTTTCAAGTCGCCGTCTTCCCTGCGCTACTTAGGCCTCTCACCGCCATCTTGTGACCACAACTTCTGACTGACCGGAAGGCAATACACTGATGACACTCGGCTCTAGCTCTGCTGTAAGTCAAGTGTCATGCTACTGTGCTGTGATCCTCTCGCATGAGAGAATCGTAGCACAGATGCTGAGAAGAAATAGAAAGTAATTTCTCCATCTCCTCCATTGTTAGCATCCACGGTAATTGCATTGCACTCGGACAGCTGAGCAGGACTGAAAAACTAGGCATTTGTCTAAGGCCCTCACTCCCCCAAGGAACCCCAGCCAGCGGTGTGCGGCACCTGGCGCCACCCCCCCGCATTCAACTGTATCAGCATCATAAATGCTGATGTAATGGAGGCCAGGGCGGTAGTCGTGGCTAACAGTGGCAATTCTGGCACACCCTGGCTCCCTGCCACGTTAACACATTGCAGTCCACTCACTTGTAGGTCGGTGTCCGCTCCACATGGCCAGGGATCCTTTCCTCTCAGCATCACACAATGATAGTCAGAGTCCAGGTTCATTTTCAGCAAAACAACTTTATTCAGCTCGTCCAGTTTAGTCACAGAAACAGCAAAAGATTCCTCGCAGAATATAATCATTCCGTTCCCTGTACTGTCCCTCACTCTTCCAGGAATATCCCATTTTCGTACCGTATCCTCCGGTACTGCAGCTTCCTGACTGGTCGGACTAACCCATTTCAGGAGTTCGCAGCCCGCTTCCCTCTCCAAAGGCGAACTTGAAGGATGGCTCTCCCAATCCTTTCCAGGCCATAGGACTAGGACGTTAAGAGTTGTTCCCATGAAGCTAGCCGCTATCATTCTTATGCTGCCCTAATATTCCTCCACGACTGTGTGACTGTCAGCTCTTAGGCCCTGGACTGCTGGGCTCCTTGGCTTAAACGTTCCCCAGACACGACTGCACTGTCTTGGCTCCCGGCTCTCACTGACTAACTCCAGGAAGCTCCCCAACTGCTCTTCCTTAGCCCCTCCTAACTAGCCTAATCCTATTGGTCCTACTAATTCACTATTCAATTCTACTGTGCCCTCCCTACTCGTCTAAGTCCTACACTGTCCCTATATCTTCACAACACATAACCATAGGTCCAGTGCAATACACCTTATAACAACAATACAAGACATATGGGATGTACCCGCTTTACAAGGAATGTGGGCAAGGAGCGCGGGGCATAAACGGACTCCCATGCACCCCTTACACTGATACAGTCAAAAGCAATGATGGAGGACAGAGACTGTCAGGTGACGCTCCCTCTCCCATCATTCTTCCTCTGCATCTAACATCTGAAGCAGTGGGCATGATGAAGTCCCTTCATCACACACCACACGGTGCCGGCACTGGAGTTGTGGAGACTGGAGCATCGGGGGAACGGGTAGAGGTGAGTATTGTATATAATTACTTTTTTAAATCATTGAGTATGTGCATTATACTCTATGGGGCTGCATTATACTCGATGGGGCAGCATTATACTCTGTGGGGTTTGTATAATATTCTATGGGGGCTTCCTCATACTCTATGGGAGATACATTATACTATATGGGGCTGCATATTACTATAAAGGTCTGCATTATACTATATGTACTATATGGGGCTGCATTATATTTTATGAGGATGCATAATACTCTATGGGGGCAGACTAATAAGAAAGGGAAACAGAGTGAAGAAATTGTGAATAAAAATTAACATTTATTTCATAATCAATAAAAAATTAATATTATAATAGAGGCCACATGCACCCATATATGGATGTACATAGGATCACAGCTATAAAGATTGATATATGAAATATATATATATATATATATCTTAGGACCGTGTTAGCCAGTAGATAGAAAAATATTTAGAATTGAGAGTCCTCAGTGGTTGATAAAAGGTATCAACGACTGAGGACTCTCAATTCCAGCTATAAAGAATGTGATCACAGCTGTGATGCACAGATTTCCGATTGAATAACTGTTCAGATAAATTAATATCCTTATTTATAGGATTACCATAAAAGCCTAATGAGATATATGCCTATCATTAATTGCAAAGGGTAAATAAACAGTTCTGTGCTGACTGCTATACAACACCAGCCAACATAACATACATATTTATTGATATATCAGATCAAAAATGTTTGTCTGATCTGTATATGGCTGGTGTGATATACAGTTAGGTCCATATATATTTGGACAGAGACAACATTTATCTAATTTTGGTTCTAGACATTACCACAATGAATTTGAAACAAACAATTCAGATGCAGTTGAAGTCCAGACTTTCAGCTTTCATTTGAGGGTATCCACATTAAAATTGGATGAAGGGTTTAGGAGTTTCAGCTCCTTAACATGTGCCACCCTGTTTTTAAAGGAACCAAAAGTAATTGGACAAATGACTCCAAGGCTATTTCATGGACAGGTGTGGGCAATCCCTTTGTTATGTCATTCTCAATTAAGCAGATGAAAGGGCCGGAGTTGATTTGAGGTGTGGTGTTTGCATTTGGAAGGTTTTGCTGTGAAGGAAACATGTGGTCACAGGAGCTCTCCATGCAGGTGAAACAAGCCATCCTTAAGCTGCAAGAACAGAAAAAAACCCATCCAAGAAATTGCTACAACATTAGAAGTGGCAAAATCTACAATTTGGTACATCCTGAGAAAGAAAGAAAGCACTGGTGAACTCATCAATCCAAAAAGACCTGGGAGCCCACGGAAGACAACAGTGGTGGATGATCGCCGCATACTTTCTTTGGTGAAGAAGAACCCTTTCACAACATCAACTGAAGTCCAGAACACTCTCAGTGAAGTAGGTGTATCTGTCTCTAAGTCAACAGTAAAGAGAAGACTCCATGAAAGTAAATACAAAGGGTTCACATCTAGATGCAAACCATTCATCAATTCCAAAAATAGACAGGCCAGAGTTAAATTTGCTGAAAAACACCTCCAGAAGCCAGCTCAGTTCTGGAAAAGTATTCTATGGACAGATGAGACAAAGATCAACTTGTACCAGAATGATGGGAAGCCAAAAGTTTGGAGAAGAAAGGGAACGGCACATGATCCAAGCACACCACATCCTCTGTAAAACATGGTGGAGGCAACGTGATGGCATGGGCATGCATGGCTTTCAATGGCACTGGGTCACTTGTGTTTATTGATGACATAACAGCAGACAAGAGTAGCCGGATGAATTCTGAAGTGTACCGGGATATACTTTCAGCCCAGATTCAGCCAAATGCTGCAAACTTGATTGGACAGCGCTTCATAGTACAGATGGATAATGACCCCAAGCATACAGTCAAAGCTCACACAGGAGTTCATGAGTGCAAAAAAGTGGAACATTCTTCAATGGCCAAGTCAATCACCAGATCTTAACCCAATTGAGCATGCATTTCACTTGCTGAAATCCAGACTTAAGAGGGAAAGACCCACAAACAAGCAAGACCTGAAGGCTGCGGCTGTAAAGGCCTGGCAAAGCATTAAGAAGGAGGAAACCCAGCGTTTGGTGATGTCCATGGGTTCCAGACTTAAGGCAGTGATTGCCTCCAAAGGATTCGCCACAAAATATTGAAAATAAAAATATTTTGTTTGGGTTATGTTTATTTGTCCAATTACTTTTGACCTCCTAAAATGTGGAGTGTTTGTAAAGAATTGTGTACAATTCCTACATTTTCTAACACATATTTTTGTTCAACCCTTCAAATTAAACGTTACAATCTGCACTTGAATTCTGTTGTAGAGGTTTCATTTCAAATCCAATTGGTGGCATGCAGAGCCCAACTCGCGAAAATTGTGTCACTGTCCAAATATTTCTGGCCCTGACTGTATGTGTAGTATGTTAATAGTATAATTCAACTGTTATCCATTGAACATGTACGACACAGATAAGCCTCGCACTAAGGTATATTGGTTTATGCTCATTATTATAATAGAAGACTGTTGCGCATATATAGCAGCTTGTGTGTAGAGCTGTTGTAGGAGACTATTGTCTGACATCACCGCACATATAGCAGCTAATACCTCCTGACAGCAGGCGTGCCACTGCGAATGCGGTTCGTTAGCTGCATCCACCCTGTATGCACGGTGATTGCATGTGGATATAGCTACTGAGCGATTGCATGCCCGGTCTCCTTACAGTACTAACCTCGCCGGCATGGATAGTAATCAGCGTGTCAGTGCAGGCCGGCTGTCATGGTTCTACAGCCATTATTGCCATGCTGTTATGGTCGTACATGTGGATATTATGATCTTTATATCATTTTGTGGTGATTCTAACATCACTCCTGGCATAAAGTTGGGATATATGTCACTGGCGTGTGCTTCGCCTGGATACCGGCTATTTCTAAGGGCAGGGTCGACCACATTCTCCTGTTATTTATGCATCCTGACCAATCAACACAGACAATTCTCAGATATATTTTATAGGGATTTAAAACTGGAATTGGATCCAATAGTGTCATTCCCACACAAAGGAAGCTGGATTAGATGTTTGCAATGTTAGCTTGGGATTTTAACATAAGGATATACATAAATATAGCTCTCAAAAGAATATTAGTAAGATCTAACCGGTATTATATAGTTTTAAGCTAACTGAAATTAATGTATCCATATCATAGACTATTTAATACAATTTTATGCATCTACGACAGGCTATCCAGTTGGGATTGCAATGGGCAAACTCAATAGATTTTATATGACATTCCCAAAGGAATTTTTAATTTATGATTGGTACTAATTTTGGAGATCATTACATTATATAAAGTCATACTGTATATTTCAGAATGGTATCTAAGTAAGATGTTAACTACCCCTCATAGTATCATAGAATCATAGAATGCTAGGGTCATCATGTCCTACCCCCAGCTCAATGCAGTGCAGATTTTACTAAACCATCTGATGCAGATGTCTGTCCAGCCTCTGTTTGAAAACTTCCATTGAAGGAGGATTCACTACCTCTCATCGCAGCTTTTTCTATTCACTGATCAGCCTCACTGTCAAATAGTTTTTTCTAATATCTTATCTGTATCTTCTCCCTTTCAGGTTAATTCCATTGCTTCTCGTGCTTCTATGTGCACATGAAAATAATGATGATCACTCTACACTGTGACATCCCTTCAGATATTTGTACACAGTTATTAAATCTCCTCTTAGCCTTCTTTTTTGCAAGCTAAACAATCCTTTAACCGTTCCTCGTAAGACAAACTTTGCAGTCCACTTTTCATCCTGGTAGCTCTTCTCTTAACTTGCGCTAGTTTTTCAATGTCTTTTTTCAAATATGGTGCCTAGATCTAGACACAGTATTCCCAATGAAGCCTGACCAAGGAGAAGTAGAGGGAAGATAATTACACTATGCTTCTCTTAATGCATCCTAAAACTGTGTTTGCCTTTTGCTGCTGCATCACACTGCTGACTCACATGCAGTCTGTGATCTATTAGTATACCCAAGTCTTTTTCACACGTTCTGTTGCTTAGTTCTATTCCCCCCATTCTATAGATGTAATTTTCATTTTTCTTGCCCAGATGTAGAATCTTTCATTTCTCTCTGTTAAATACCATTCTATTATTCAATGCCCGTTGTTCAGACTTATCTAAATCCTTCTGAATCCTTTTTCCCTTTGTCTGCCTTCTCTAGTGTTAAGGTACTGTCACACTAAGCGAGATCGCTAGCGAGATCGCGTAAGCGACACCGATTTTATGACGCAACAGTGACATCGTCAGCGACGTCGCTGTGTGTGACATGTAGCAACGATGTGGCCCCCGCTGTGATGTCGCTGATCGTGCACGAACGTTCTGGGCCGTATTTTGATCGCTGGCGTACCGCAGGTGAGCCTGAATCGCTGAGTTTGACTCCCTTTATGGACGACGAGCGACCTTGTTGGCGACTCATATGTCAGTGGCGCAGGCGGGACTAGGTTTTAACGCCCTTAGCTCCGATTGGTGGCCACAACATCACCTCAGCAATAAATGAAAAGTTAACTGCGCCCCCATCCATTGCTCCAGAGTGCTTTGTGGATGACTCCAACGTTCTGTCCTTTGTGCGTTGTTGCGAGGATAGTATCGTGTGTGGGGGTTTTGCGATTCTGTCAGAGTCGCTACAGTGTCCTTTGTGCGTTGTTGCGAGGATAGTATCGTGTGTGGGGGTTTTGCAATCCTGTCAGAGTCACTACAGCGCTTCATCTTTGCCATTTATACCTTCTGGATATTTGGATTTCACTTGCAAGGTACATATTGTTTGTGATGTTGTGTGATGCGTTTTTTGGTTTACACACCTTTTCTTTCTGTCTGCTTACCTCCAATATATATACAGACGTGTTGCCGTGATTTTTTTTTTTTTGCCGCGCCCACCACTGCAACTTTAAGATCTTTGTTGCTTTTTTGAGGTAATTTTTTTGTTATATTTGATCCTCCATCACATTGGATAACCTAGCAATCTTTTGAAAGCCGTGCCGTGCTTTTGTAAGCTGTTTTTTCAATGTTAACTAATGCAATGTTAACAAGAAACAATTACTTTATTTTTTAAACACTTTAGTAATTAACTTTTCTCTTCTTTACCGGACAGGTTGCACATAATGAACATGACCACCGCGGAGCGTGTGATTGTTGCAGCTGCATTACTGATGGAGGGAGATCGACAAGAAGAGGCGCGGGTGGAAGAGAGGCGCTCCAAACGAAAGCGTCGCATGTGGACCAGAGAATAGCTGGAGCAGAGGTCCAAATTCACCCACATGCATCTAGTGAGGGAGTTGCAGGAGTAGAATCCGCTGGATTTCCGAAATTATCTACGGATGTCGGAGGATTCATTCAAGCTCCTACTGGAATGTGTGAGGCCACTCATTGAACGGCAGGATACACGGATGCGTGCAGCTGTTTCAGCAAAGGAACGTTTGGCAGTAACAATGCGATTTCTGGCAACCGGATGTTCAATGAAAGACTTGCAATTTTCTGCTGCTGTTTCTCGATCGCTCCTTAGCGTATTAATTCCAGAGACATGCAACGCCATCGTCCGCAGTTTACGGAGCTACATGCCTTTTCCAAAATCCGTGGCGGAATGGCAAATAATTGCCTCTGATTTTGAACGTATTTGGCAGTTCCCAAACTGTGGTGGTGCCTTGGCTGGCAAACATGTGCGGATCACGCAACCAGCCAACAGCGGATTCTATTTCTATAACTACAAGGGCTACGTCAGCATGATCCTCATGGCCCTTGTTAATGCCAATTATGAATTTATTAACGTTGATGTTGGCATGAACGGAAGGGTTTCTGACGGTGGCGTTTTGGAGCACACTATTTTTGGCGAACGCTTGTATAGCAATGAACTGCACTTGCCAACCAACATGGACACCACCGCCAACCTTAACTTTGTTTTTGTGGGCGATGAAGCCTTCCCCCTTCATGCGCATCTTGTGAAACCGTACCCACAAAAGACTTTGATAGAGGAAAGGCGTATTTTTAATTACAGACTGTCAAGGGCACGGCGCGTTGTTGAGAATGCCTTCGGCATAATGGCCAACCGCTTCAGGGTTTTCCACACGGCAATCAACATGAAGCTGGAATCGATAGACTCTGTGGTGTTGGCCTGTTGTGTGCTGCACAATTTTCTTCAGCAACGCGATGCTGTTGCTTACAGTCCGCCAGGCTTCATGGACTCGGACAGCAATGGTGACGTGGTGCTCGGAGAATGGGTGAGAATGATCCCGCTATTGCAGGCCTTCAACCTGTCAATCAAGGCAGGAGCAAGGACTATGAGAAGGCTTATCGAGACAAGTACTGCCATTACTTTAACGGGCCTGGTGCAGTGAGTTGGCAGCATCAGATATAGTTTGCATTTGAAAATTGTTTAGTTTAGCCTTTTTTTAACTTTCTGTTAATAAAAAATTTTCATTTTAAAAAAGCCTTCGTGTTCTTTCAATTATTTGACCAATATGGGAGAAGGGCAAAAAGTGAGTGAGAAGGAGAAGTAATGGTGAGAGGGCTAATGATGGGTGAGATGTGGGGAGGGGAGTAATGGGGATAAGGCAAAATGAGGGGTGTGTTTGGGGAGGTGGGAGTTTTGGGTGGAAGGAAAAATAATGGAGAGAAGGATAATGATTGCAGTAATTGCGATTAAGGATTAATATTAATGATGGTCAGGGCGTTAAAGCTCAAGATGCCCAGATATAATGGGTGTGTTTTCAATTGTGTATTTTTTAAATTTTGTTTCTAGATTTACAAAAAGTGTTTTTATAATGTTTTTTATTTTTTTGCGGTGTTTTCGTTTTTGTTTTCATTGATGAATTTGGGCCTTTGGAAAAAAGTCGACACTGCAACGGTTATAAACTTTAACTTTCTATTTAACTTCAACAAAAAAAAAAAGAAAAAAGGGAAATTATTGACTGCCCCCCCTTTGGAGGCCAGCCACAAACCTCTCCAGCATCACCCCGTGGTCATGCATAGCTGCCATAGTTGCTGCCATCGTTGACATCAGCCACCTGTGCGATGCCAACAGGTCCTGGGCAGTAGGGATTTCTTTGATGTAATGGTAAAAATTAACCAGGGAACCCTTTGTGTCGCACTTGCGTGCTCGAAGCCGACGCAAGACACCACTGTGATCGCAAAGTGACGCTTCCCAGCATGGTGCCCCTGCCATGCAGACATGAGACGCCATTGCGATCGCATAGTAACGGTTCTCAGCATGGTGCCCCTGCAACGCACAGACATGAGACGCCATTGCGATCGCAAAGTGAGGGTTCTCAGCATGGTGCCTCTGCCACGCACAGACATGAGAAGCCATTGCGATCGCAAAGTGACGGTTCCCAGCATGGTGCCCCTGCCACGCACAGACATGAGACGCCATTGCGATCGCAAAGTGACGGTTCTCAGCATGATGCCCCTGCCACGCACAGACATGAGGCGCCATTGTGATCGCAAAGTGACGGTTCCCAGCATGGTGCCCCTGCCATGCACAGACATGAGACGCCATTGCGATCGCAAAGTGAGGGTTAATAAAATATTGAGACTATATTACAGAAGTAATTACAATGAATGAAAAACATTTGTAAACATGGTAAAAATGCGGTCTCTAACCCACTAGATCTGATGCTGCAGTGTAACAGCCCCAGGCCAGTTAATCGCATCGTCCTTGCTCCTGCCTTGATAGGCTGGGGAGCCTAGCTGGGAACCATCACTTAGCGATCGCAATAGCGTCTCATGTCTGTGCGTGGCTGTGGCGCATAGCTGGGACCGGTCACTTTGCTATCGCAATAGCGTCTCGCGTCGCAAGTGCGACCCGTTCGTGTCGCATGTACGCTGTGACGTCACGACGCTGGCGTCGTTCATGCGGCGTTATTCACATGTGAATAAAATGGTGGCTAGGCAGCGCTGTGCTCCATGGGGTGACGCGAGGTGCGCTACCTGATGCGGAAATGTGACAAATGGGACTACCAATGCAGGCTACCTGTTGCGCATGCCATGCGCCATAAGAAGGTGGTCCTGCGCAAAATCCAGAGGGGCCTGTATACAGAAAAAGGTGGCCGACCTGCGCTACCGGTCCAGCTAGAGGGTCGCCAGCATCCGGGCCCAGTTCCGCAGGCATCTGAGTGAGTGTTGATGAGGGTATCTGGAGAGGTTATGTTTTGTGTTTTATCTACCTATATCAATGCACCCGCAGTGACAGGAGTACCAGCAGTGATAGGGTTACAGGCAGTGATGGGAGTACCAGAAGTGAGGGGGTTACAGGCATTGACGAAAGTACTGGCAGTGATGGGAGTACCAGCAGTGATGGGGTTTGTAGAAGGATTATTTCACTCAATTGTATTTTTTGTTTGCAGCACCACCTTCACCAGCTGCACCACCATCCACCGCATAGCCATCACCACCTGCAGCACCATCCCCAGCTACCCCTTCGCCGGCTGCTACCCCCCCTCCACTTTTGGGGTCATCTACCCCTTCACCCAATGGATTCTCTCCAGCGTCACTCCGTGACATTTATGCAGGCTCGCCTTCAGGTAATTTACACACATAATATAAGCTTCCGACAAGTTTGACAACATTGTTAGGTCTTAAAATGTGTAAGGGCTGTCGTGATA
Organism: Oophaga sylvatica; assembly: GCA_033576555.1. Classification (NCBI taxonomy): domain Eukaryota; kingdom Metazoa; phylum Chordata; class Amphibia; order Anura; family Dendrobatidae; genus Oophaga; species Oophaga sylvatica. Next base: position 436,506,695 of record JARQOD010000004.1, read on the forward strand.
TATATATTAATCTGTGTTTCCTTAGCCTGTGGTGCCACAGGTTCTGGGTGGGCAGTAGCGCCTCCTCGGGTGAAGCGCAATCGGCCCAAAACCGTAAGTGTTAAACAGCAAACGTAACTTTTACCATTACCTCCACAGAAATACCCACTCCCCAGAAACTGTTGGCATCGCACAGGCGGCTGATGTCAGCGATGACCGCAACAATGGCAGCAATGCATGACCACGGGGTGATGCTGGAGAGATTTGTGGCTGGCCTCCAAACGGGGGGCAGTCAGTAACTGTTTTTTTTTGCTTTTGTTAAATGTTGAAAAAAAAAGTTATTAAAAATATATATTTATATATTTTAAGGTTAAATATGCAGGTGTGCTGTATTATTTGTTATTATTTTTTATTATAAGGTTTTAGCGCTAGTGTGACCACGGCCTTTAAAAGAAATGTCAATTTTTTAAAAATTTTTTTCATTTTATTTTTTTACCAATGCTGGAACTCCTATAACTGCTGGTACTCCCATGACCCGGTGTGTGCCAAGTAGAAACAAGTTGATGGAATAAAAATAAAACATTTTAATAGTTGTCAACAATATTGTTGACATTAATAACAAACACAAGAATAAAAGACCACAATTCACTAGATAAATAAGATTTTTATTAAAATAAATGTAACAATGTAAAAAAATATATACACAACAAAAAACTTTTGAAAATATTTGAAAAACTACAACTGTTGGTAAAATGTTTCGTTGTCATTACCACGTTGCATTGGCGGTGTATAAAAAAAAGGTGGTGGAACAAGGCTTGGGTTCGGCTGATCTATCCCTCTCCTCATTTTTGTGTCGAGAGGCTCAGGATTGTGTGTCACGCTGTATAGCAGATATATATATGTGATGACAGTAATCTATATCAAAAGGGCAACATACTATATAACATGCGCATAGATATATGATAACATAGAATTACCTGACAGAATGTCCAGTGGGTCAATACGGAATTCGTTATACGCTGTCTCCGGCTAGAGGGTGACCGGGGTCTATGCTGACCCTAAACTGGGGTCCTAACTAATCCCTCTACCTGGAGGTACTGTTAAAGGTACAGAGGTCCAGGCCACCAGCGTAAACCCTGTCTCCTATCAATCCCTGCCAACTGTAATCTAGTCCTAAGAAGGACCCTGATTACCACCAAAGGGAATGAACAGGTAACGGTTAATAAACAGAAAGACATACAAGAAAGACAAGAAATAACGTAAATAAAGTCTTACATACAACACTCACACACAGTAGGAACACCTAAGGTCTCAGAGATAAACTATAAGCTATAAGAGTAAAAACAACTAAGGAGCTCTTAGCTTAAGTATTCTCAGAACCGATCCAGTCTGCTAGACTACATGAATGCTTTCACCGGCCTCTAACAAGCAGACTGGCAGGTATATGAAGGAATCTAATTAGAACATAATCAAAAGCAGCCGGGCGAGGCTGGACCTAGTCTTAGCAAAGAGCTAGGTAAAATTAACTCCCTCATTACCAAACACAAAGAAACAGCAACTCAGCTGTGAGAAGTCAGAGTGTGTAATCGCGACGATCCTCGTGGCGATACACCCATGACAGTACCCCCCCCCTCTACGAGGGGCCTCCGGACCCTCAGGGCCAGGTCTGCCCGGGTGAGTTGTGTGAAAGGTCCGAACCAATCGATCTGCGTTAACATCAGACGCAGGGACCCACGTCCTCTCCTCAGGACCATACCCCCTCCAATGAACCAAGTACTGAAGGGATCGGCGACTGAGACGTGAGTCAATGATTTTCGACCCCTGAAATTCCACGTTATCATTGACCACCACTGAAGGAGGAGGTAGAGGTGACGGTATGACTGGTGCCACATACTTTTTAAGTAATGATTTGTGAAACACATTATGAATTTTAAACGTAGGAGGGAGGTCCAGACGAAATGCCACAGGATTAATTATGGAACTGATCCTGTACGGCCCGATGAATCTGGGACCCAACCTCCAGGAGGAAACTTTAAGTTTTATATTCCTGGTAGACAACCAAACCAGATCGTTCACCTTCAGATCTAGACCAAAAACTCTCCCCCTATCAGCCATCCGTTTGTAACGGTTCCCCGTAACCTTCAGTCTTAACCGATCTGGAACTATCAGTCTCCCTGGAAGTCCCACAGGGGCGTCCCCCTGAGCCCCGAATACCTCCCCCTCAAGCTCAGAGCATACAACTGACACTACAACTCCCTCCTGAGGAATAGGAACCTGATCATCCGTCCTCCCGGCCCCTGGGAAAGTACGAGATAAGGCATCAGGAAGCAACTTTATTGAGCAGTCATATGCGCGATGAGGAGGTAACTCTTTACATCCCTCCTCTGAGAACATCTCCCCAAAGTCCTCCAGAAAAGGAGACAAAGTCCTAGGCACAACCGCACCGATGACCGTGCTCATGCAGTTATTCCTGCAAAATTCACCCCACTGGCTTACCTTTCTGGATTGCCAATCAATCACTGGGTTATGTTTAGCCAACCAAGGAAGTCCCAACACAATAGGAGTAGGTAGACCCTCCAACACATAACAAGACAATTGCTCTTTATGTATTGCCCCTACTCGAAGATCTATGTTATGAACAGCTTGTACCAAGCTACCTTGACCGAGAGGTCTAGAATCAATAGAGACTATAGGGACCGGTTTGGCCAATACACTCAGTTGCATACCATGCACCTGGGCAAACCGAGCGTCCACCAGATTAGCCCGGACCCACTATCAAGAAAAACAGAAATCCTCTCAGTTCTAGTACCAATCACCACCTCCGCAGGCACGAGAAACTGAGAGGGATTTGGGGACGAAATACACACTCCCAGGTTAACTCCTTTGCTCAAAGAGGCCCGGGATGGACACCCCCCAACAAAATGTCCCTCTCTCCCGCAAAAGAAACACCTTCTAGTCTTGCGGCGCACCGCCGATTCCCTCCTACAAAAAGATGTCCCTCCCAACTGCATGGGTTCCTCAGAACAGACCAGGGGAACCTCAGTATAAGGGACCTTAGTAGTAGGTGGAGTCATCACGGGAGGCGGAGTTACCTCGCGTCTTCCCCGAATTCGTCTATCAATGCGAATAGCGAGGGCCATAGCAGCCTCCAGTGATGGAGGAGAATCATACTGAGCCAACACATCTTTTAATTTGTCAGACAACCCTTGACAAAACTGGCTCCTAAGAGCCGGGTCATTCCACTGAGTATCTGTTGCCCATCTACGGAACTCAGAAGAATATTCCTCCGCTGGACGATTTCCTTGCCGTATTTTACGTAACTTTGTTTCAGCAAGGGAAACTCGATCCGGATCATCATATACCAGACCCAGGGCAGTAAAAAATCGATCCACTGACTGGAGATCTGGGGAGCCTGGAGGAATAGAGAACGCCCAAGATTGAGGGTCCCCTTGTAAGAGCGAGATAACAATTCCCACCCTCTGCTCTTCACTCCCAGATGACCGAGGCCGCAGCCGAAAGTACAATTTACATGCCTCCCGGAAAGTAAAAAATTTGTCCCGCCCACCAGTGAACCTGTCCGGGAGAGCAACCTTAGGTTCAGATCTGGTTTGCTCCGGGGGGGACAAAACCTTGGACTTAATGTCTGCAAACTCCATGGACAACCCCTGCAACTACCGGGCCAGCTGGGCTACTGGATCCATGACAGCTGGGGAGAATCCTTAGTATGGGCCGGTGAAAATGTCACGCTGTATAGCAGATATATATATGTGATGACAGTAATCTATATCAAAAGGGCAACATACTATATAACATGCGCATAGATATATGATAACATAGAATTACCTGACAGAATGTCCAGTGGGTCAATACGGAATTCGTTATACGCTGTCTCCGGCTAGAGGGTGACCGGGGTCTATGCTGACCCTAAACTGGGGTCCTAACTAATCCCTCTACCTGGAGGTACTGTTAAAGGTACAGAGGTCCAGGCCACCAGCGTAAACCCTGTCTCCTATCAATCCCTGCCAACTGTAATCTAGTCCTAAGAAGGACCCTGATTACCACCAAAGGGAATGAACAGGTAACGGTTAATAAACAGAAAGACATACAAGAAAGACAAGAAATAACGTAAATAAAGTCTTACATACAACACTCACACACAGTAGGAACACCTAAGGTCTCAGAGATAAACTATAAGCTATAAGAGTAAAAACAACTAAGGAACGCTTAGCTTAAGTATTCACAGAACCGATCCAGTCTGCTAGACTACATGAATGCTTTCACCGGCCTCTAACAAGCAGACTGGCAGGTATATGAAGGAATCTAATTAGAACATAATCAAAAGCAGCCGGGCGAGGCTGGACCTAGTCTTAGCAAAGAGCTAGGTAAAATTAACTCCCTCATTACCAAACACAAAGAAACAGCAACTCAGCTGTGAGAAGTCAGAGTGTGTAATCGCGACGATCCTCGTGGCGATACACCCATGACAGTGTGTGGCCAAGAGTACTGCGGGTAGTGCTGTCTGTCCGTAACACCAGACGTGTCTGTAAGTTTTCCAGTTGCCGCTTGACTGAACACCTCAAGCATCACTCTTTCAGCATGAACACGCTGTATCGGATCCAATGTTGGTAGCTTCTCATTTGCATAGTAAGCAAAGCCTGTGATTTGGGGTTGGTTCTGTGATGTCGTTAGGACTTTTTTGGCTATTTCGATAAATTCTGGAGTAGCCAAGGTGGGAGCCTTCCTTTTTCTGCCTGAAAATGTAAGTCGGCTCCGCACAGATGAGGATGGTGGCTCAAATGTTTCGTCCTCTTGTACCAACGGCATGCTGTCTTCTTCAGTCGTGTTTGACGGAGGTGTGGAGACTGCCTCTTCTGTGTCCTGCGTGAACAAAAAATGAATGTTAAATCACAAAGAAAATGAAATTTATCTTCACACTATAATATCCAAATACTGCAAAAATGTGAAAACGGGACTTGTATCAATGGTTTATTAACTGTCCTTCAACGGTATGTTAAATGGATAGGCCTCAACCGTTGAACTAGATAAATTATCAGTACATGAAAGATAAATTTAGCTATTTTATCTACTGTACATTTTACAATTATATTTTTAATTTCATGTCCACTTGGGCATGTACATTCAAATGTGTTTTAATATGAAAGTACTTACATGTACGACAGGGGAGTCCTGCTGGATCACTGGGTCTGGTGCCAACATGGAAGCCATTTGTCTTGGTACTTCTTGGTCCCTTGTGAAAGCAAAAAGATCAAAGTACCACAATTTGGGGACATAAACATCTTCAGACCCGGCTCCAGACTTGCTAGAATTCTCTACTTTATTATTTCCTTCTTGTAAACTGTGCGGAGGGCCTGAATCCGTTTTTTGACCGATGACTCATCCACTGGTTCATCGGGGTAACGGTTTTTGCAAAGCTCCACCAGTTTTTGGTACGCCTCCTTCTTTTTCAGCCTGTTGCTGTAATCCGCCGACTTTATTTTCCACAGGCAAGGTATCGAGCGGTACATCTCTATGAAGTCACGCAGGAAATCTTGTTTATCGGCCATCTGTAATAAAAAAGGATTATGTGAGAACGGCAGAATGGTTAAATAAAATGCGTACATAGCCTACAACATAGAACACAGCAGGGATTATAAAATGGTGGGGGTGAGTGCGGCAGGACAAAACAATGGCAGACCAAAATAAAATTCATAGATGGACAACTATGGTAAAAACAGCAGGGATCATAAAATGGTGGTGGTTGGCACGGCAGGACAAAACAATGGCAGACCTAAATAAAATTCATAGATGGACAACTACAATAAAAACAGCAGGGATCATAAAATAGTGGTGGTGGGCACGGCAGGACAAAACAATGGCAGACCTAAATAAAATTCATAGATGGACAACTATGGTAAAAACAGCAGGGATTATAAAATGGTGGTGGTGGGCGCGGCAGGACAAAACAATGGTAAACCTAAATAAAAGTCATAGATGGACAACTACGGTAAAAAAAGCAGAGATCATAAAATGGTGGTGGTGGACACGGCAGGACAAAACAATGACAGACCTAAATAAAAGTCATAGATGGACAACTACGGTAAAAAAAGCAGGGATCATAAAATGGTGGTGGTGGGCACGGCAGGACAAAACAATGGCAGACCTAAAAAAATTCATAGATGGACAACTACGGTAAAAACAGCAGGGATTATAAAATGGTGGTGGTGGGCGCGGCAGGACAAAACAATGGCAGACCTAAATAAAAGTCATAGATGGACAACTACGGTAAAACCAACAAGGATCATAAAATGGTGGTGGTGGGCACGGCAGGACAAAACAATGGCAGACCTAAATAAAATTCATAGATGGACAACTACGGTAAAAAAAGCAGGGATCATATAATGGTGGTGGTGGGCACGGCAGGACAAAACAATGACAGACCTAAAAAAATTCATAGATGGACAACTACGGTAAAACCAGCAGGGATCATAAAATGGTGGTGGTGGGCGCGGCAGGACAAAACAATGGCAGACCTAAATAAAAGTCATAGATGGACAACTACGGTAAAAACAGCAGGGATCATAAAATGATGGTGGTGGGCGCGGCACGACAAAACAATGGCAGACCAAAAAAAAAAAAATAGATGGACGACAATGGTTAACAACAGCTGGGATCGATCTTAAAATGGATCTTTAAAATTAAATGTGACAAAAAAATTAACAGTAGCTACCTTACAAGACATTTTTGGGATCCTGAAAAAATGAATCCGCGGCAAATGCAATAGCGGCACAGACTGGATCGCAGTAGCTGCAAAGCATAAGGCTAGCAGGACGCAGTATGGAACGATGCTGGAAATTCAAATGAACCGCTTCCACTCGAGAACAATGAAAGGGAGCGCTAATACGTCATCTTTTATGACGCGGTCGTCCAATCACAAAGCAAGAGAGCTGTGACATAAACAGTCATGACATACAGTGACCACCAATCTGTGCTGAGGGGCGTGGAAAAGTTTGTGCTCAATCATGCCAAATGAGGTCGGAATCTTTAACAATACATGCTGTGTGACAGGTCCCAATGACCGCCGAGGTCGTTATACAGATCGCTGATCGCTGATGTGTCATTGATGAGATCTTTGTTTTTGGAAGCTAACTAGTGACCATATAGCGATCACACCAATGATCTCGCCAGGTCGTGTCGTTGTCGTGATCGCTGGTGCGATCGCTTAGTGTGACAGTACCTTTAGCTATCCCTCCTAGCTTTCCATTGTCTGCAAATTTGATTTGTTTACGTTCTGTTCCCTTATCTAGACCACTTATGAAAATGTTGAACAACATTAGGGCCAGAACAGAGCCTTGTGGTGCCTCACTTGAAACACTTTTCCAATTGGATGTGCAACCATTTATTACCACTCTTTGAGTACGATCACTGAGCCAGTGAGGAATCCAACTAACTGTAGCTTTGTAAATCCCATACTTGGTCATTTTTTCAACAAGGATAGTATGAGATACTTTATCAAATGCTTTTCTGAAGTCGAGATATACTATACCTACCTCATTTCTCTGATCCACCCAGTCAGTGATTCCATCATAGAAGGAAATTTGATTAGTCTGGTATGACTTGTTTGCTACAAACCCATGCTGGCTTTGTTTAATCCCTGTATTCTTATCCAAGTACTTACATACATGCGGTTTAACAATTTGTTCAAACATCTTTCCTAGTATAGAAGTAAGGCTCAATTGCCTGTAATATGCTGGCTCCATCTTCTTTCCTTTTTTTAATATAACATTTGCCATTCTCCAATTTTGTGGGACTTCTCCTGTTTTCCAGAATTTTAAAAAGATTCTGGCTAGTGGTTCTGCAATTTCCTCTGCTTACTCTTTCAGTACCCTAGGATGTAATTCATCTGGACAAGGAAATATAATTTAATTTAAATTAGCTAAGTGTTCACTCACCATCTCTCTGTTTATGGATAGTGCGGATTCCTGGATAAAAAAAATTCCAGTTTTTGGAAGGTGTAACTCATCTCTAGTAAATAGTCCATCATACACATAATTTACCCCATGGTCAAGAAACCCAAAACGTTGCTCATGGCACCATCGACATAGCCAGTTGTTCACCTGTAGAATCTTATTCAATCTCCTTGGTCCATGTCCATACATGTATCACATTTCTTTATAAATAAAAAGTCCATAAATTTTTACATTGTATCCCATTAGACAACTCTACATAGCCCATGTTACCAATTGACATATAAAGGAACTTCCTTGAATATGTTAATAATAATTAATAAACCCCAAACCACATAATCAGAAATGGTCTTATCATACGTCCTTAAAGGAGGAAAAGGGGATAGAAAGAAAAATCATATGGATTAATTATTTTATTTATACATATTAATTAGAGCAATATGTATAACCTGTCACATATACAAGAACTCTCAGCTGCTCAGATAATACCCGACCATGCTCGGATAAGACGTTATCCCAGCACATTCTCTCATCACTACTCCTAATATACAGCTAAAAGAGTGAGGACCGTATTCAAACTATAGATAAAAAACAGCCAAAATTAAAATTTTAATTTAATCCAAGTGGATTGACAGTGTTAAGCCGGGATATCCACTCAATCTCCGGTTTCAAAAGTATACAGGTCCTTCTCAAAAAATTAGCATATAGTGCTAAATTTCATTATTTTCCATAATGTAATGATTACAATTAAACTTTCATATATTTTAGATTCATTACACACCAACTGAAATTTGTCAGGTCTTTTATTGTTTTAATACTGATGATTTTGGCATACAACTCCTGATAACCCAAAAAAACTGTCTCAAAAAATTAACATATTTCAACCATCCAATAAAATAAAAGTGTTTTTTAAAAACAAACAAAAAAAACATCAAATAATAAAGTTCAGTTATGCACTCAATACTTGGTCGGGAATCCTTTTGCAGAAATGACTGCTTCAATGCGGCGTGGCATGGAGGCAATCAGCCTGTGACACTGCTGAGGTGTTATGGAGGCCCAGGATGCTTCGATAGCGGCCTTAAGCTCATCCAGAGTGTTGGGTCTTGCGTCTCTCAACTTTCTCTTCACAATATCCCACAGATTCTCTATGGGGTTCAGGTCAGGAGAGTTGGCAGGCCAATTGAGCACAGTAATACCATGGTCAGTAAACCATTTACCAGTGGTTTTGGCACTGTGAGCAGGTGCCAGGTCATGCTGAAAAATGAAATCTTCATCTCCATAAAGCATTTCAGCCGATGGAAGCATGAAGTGCTCCAAAATCTCCTGATAGCTAGCTGCATTGACCCTGCCCTTGATGAAACACAGTGGACCAACACCAGCAGCTGACATGGCACCCCACACCATCACTGACTGTGGGTACTTGACACTGGACTTCAGGCATTTTGGCATTTCCTTCTCCCCAGTCTTCCTCCAGACTCTGGCACCTTGATTTCCGAATGACATGCAAAATTTGCTTTCATCAGAAAAAAGTACTTGGGACCACTTAGCAACAGTCCAGTGCTGCTTCTCTGTAGCCCAGGTCAGGCGCTTCTGCCGCTGTTTATGGTTCAAAAGTGGCTTTACCTGGGGAATGCGGCACCTGTAGCCCATTTCCTGCACACGCCTGTGCACGGTGGCTCTAGACGTTTCTACACCAGACTCAGTCCACTGCTTCCTCAGGTCCCCCAAGGTCTGGAATCGGTCCTTCTCCACAATCTTCCTCAGGGTCCGGTCACCTCTTCTCGTTGTACAGCGTTTTCTGCCACATTGTTTCCTTCCAACAGACTTCCCATTGAGGTGCCTTGATACAGCACTCTGGGAACAGCCTATTTGTTGAGAAATTTCTTTCTGGGTCTTACCCTCTTGCTTGAGGGTGTCAATGATGGCCTTCTTGACATCAGTCAGGTCGCTAGTCTTACCCATGATGGGGGTTTTGAGTAATGAACCAGGCAGGGAGTTTTTAAAAGCCTCAGGAATCTTTTGCATGTGTTTAGAGTTAATTAGTTGATTCAGAAGATTAGGGTAATAGGTCGTTTAGAGAACCTTTTCTTGATATGCTAATTTTTTGAGACAAGTTTTTTGGGTTATCAGGAGTTGTATGCCAAAATCATCAGTATTAAAACAATAAAAGACCTGACAAATTTCAGTTGGTGTGTAATGAATCTAAAATATATGAAAGTTTAATTGTAATCATTACATTATGGAAAATAAGGAAATTTAGCACTATATGCTAATTTTTTGAGAAGGACCTGTAGAACCTAGATCTCCACCTCTAATGTCTAATTTTAAATGACAGATTGCCCACCCCTTAAGTTCTTTCCTTCGTAATCCATGTTTGCTCTTAAAATGTCTTGCAATTGGAGTGGGAATAAATGTTTTTTTCTGCTTTAAACTGCTTTGTGTGTCCTTATCAAAGTTGATTATACTCCTAATGTGCGTACTTATGCGGGTTTTCCAATCTCGTTTTGCCTACGTATCCAACCCACATGTGCACTCTAAACAGTATACTACTCCTGCAGAAGAGCAGTTCAGATACTGATAGATACAACATGTTTTTCAGAGGTATCTACAGTATAAAAGATTTTTTGTGGATCAGAATTTGACAGGATTTACACATTTAGCATGGAAAGAATCCAGGGTCTCTCGTCATTGGTGTTATATTACAGTAAGAAGAAGGACCGTGCCGCGGGTTTCTGTTTTGTGCTGGGTCCGGAACTATCGGGGCTGTCTCCTCTGTTGTCCAGGGGAAATCTTAAGAGACCAGACCAATCTTTGCAGGAGGAAGCAGGGGGTGTGGCTAAGTGTTTACAGACGCAGCACGCGTGGAAACGGGCAGACTTGGCAGGAACAGACAGCATGCAGCAGTTGGAAGCGAGTGCTCCGTACCTTAAGCATCAGTACAGCGCAGGCCCGCGCTCAAGCATCCCCACCACCGCTTACAGAGACTGTGAGGAGAGACGTGGTGTGTGCCCATTGGTCACCATGAAGCGAGGTGCCAAACGCTCTGGGCTAGAGAGTACTGCGCCCGTACCACCAAAAAGAGACTGGGTGCAGGACCGCCATCTGCGCCTTGATTCCCCACTGTACATCTGCCGGGCCACATTGGGCTCAGACAGTGCAGTGGCCCCCACTCCTCTGGCCATACCAGTATATTGACTACGGGCTCAGTGGAAGCTGCCAGGGACCAACCACTGCCACAAGAAGACCGATCATCGTTACCTTCCAGACCTCAACAAACAAGCGCCATGCTAGCCATTGTTGGCGCCATAACCTGCTCTGTGACTACCATGTCTTGAGAAACAACTGACAGGATAAGTTGACTTAGCAAGTACTGTTAATACCTTTCTTACTGCTTTTCAACTCTGCATGTTATTCACATTTTGAACTGCATATTCCTCTGTTAACTGTTTCCTCCCTGCGTGGAGTATATCAGTGTTAAGTAAAACTGTTAACCCTTGCTCTGTCTCCTGTCCGTCACTGCATCCTGCAACCTGCTCACATTACTACGTTTAAAATGACTCGTTACCAAAAGGTTCAAGATGGATGTAGCCTTCCTGTAGCCTGATGAGGCCTGTGGTGTTAGGTATTTCTTAAGATCACAATCCGATCTAAGGATATCCCAGTGGTTGTTAAGAATTGTCAGCATCGTCTGCAACTCCTAATGATACTCCGTAATGAATCTGATTTTATTATTCTGACTCTTGACTCAATTTTTCAGGACTAACAGTATTTTCTATCCATCCTCAGGGCAAGATTGTATGGTTTTTTGATCATTCTCTTGGAGTAGTTACTTTTAAGTAGCAGAGAAACTGTTAGATAAAGAGGTTTGTCCCACAAAACTTGGGGATTCAAAGACTTGTTGAACAGCCTCTTGACTGCCTACTCCCACATCTACCAGAGTCACTCTATGACAAGTCAGCGAGATGTAATGCCCCTGCCCATGTTTGCTCCTCTAGGAGTCTGTTGTGAAATGCACCCTGGCAGACATAGATTTTTTTAGGGAACAGATGATGTTGTCTGCGACATGCTGGTGTAGCGCAGTGTGGTAGTTCAACTCACGTGACGGTATAAGGAGGTAGAAAATAGGAACACTGTCTCTTTAAATCTTGGTTAGTTTATTATAAGGCAGCATAAACCAGCAAGAGGGGAAAATAAACACAGCCTTTCTGGCTAAAACTTGAAAAAAACTAAGAAAACAAAACGGTGCAACACAGTCCATGCGTATGCAAGTGGCACCCCGCTCTAGAGCAATACAGGTTCAGTCTTTCCTCCTCAAGACACAAGCTATTGGAGACTCCTTTCTCCAGTCTTGCTGAAGAAACACTGCCTCTAGAGCTCAGTTATTTAAACCCCAGACCATGTGACTCTTTCCATCATGTGACAGACCACATGATCATGACATCAAACAGGTCCGGGAAGCTCTGCAGGTGGAGATAAAGTGGACACTCTCCCTCCCGCTCTATGAATGTCCACATGAAACCAGCCCATCATGCAACTGTATTTAACCCTCACAACACGTAGTGTGCTGGAGGAAAAATACTCTGGTTTCATATCACTGACGTGATTAAGCGCAATGACACATGTCTTCCCTCTATTATATTACCAGTGAATTTGTCACATGCAGGGAAAGCTTTTTTTAGAGAAGTGATGGCGACTTGGAAACTAGTACTGGGGGACTGCAAAGGCCATTAACTTTTGGAAAACTCTGTATCCACCAGGCAGAAAAGCAGCATTTCTGTAGCCAACAGATTGGAGATGGTGGAGTTCAAGCTCTTACTTTTGCCATGTGTAGGAGGATGCAGTGCTTGTGGTTGCATCACTTCGTGTCTGTGTGGGAAGCCGCAACTTAACCTCCTCATCTTCCTCATCCTCCACCTTCTCTGCTGAGATACTCAGCTGTGTACCTGGGTACTTGGGTTCACACCAAGTGGGATGTACAACCTCATCATCATCCTCTATGTTCTCACACTCCTCGCCCTGAGAGTCACTCTCCTCCTCTTCCTGCACTGACTCCATGGTACAGTGCATGTGCACTTCAAGTATCTGAGTCTCATCAGGATCACCTCCACCCTTGGTGGTTAATATCTGGTGACAAGGGTCTGGATTCTGCTCGACCCTACTTCGTCATCCAACATGAAGAAATTTTGGGCATCGGTGCAGATGCTTTCCTCCTCTGGATACTGTGATTCTTTGGAGCAGACCTCTGATATCTGTGGAATAGAATATAGGAACAACTCTTCAGAATGGCCCATCTTAGGTTCCCCACAATCAGTTAGGTGTTTGGAAATTTTTGACGCTGGGGAAACAAGGGTGATTGGGGTGCCACCTCTGAGGATTGTACTGTGTGTGATGTTAAGGTGGAATAAGAGGAGGAGGGCCATTTGATGCAGGGCTTGCCATCCACTGGAGCTCATGCTCTTTCTGAGCTTCATCTATAAGGCTTACCTGTTGTGAATGGACTTGAAATGAGTTCTGAGCAGAGGCTCCCTCTGGTGGTTACAAGCGGTACTGGACTGTCCAGTGAAGATTGTGAGGATTGGTAATCAGGTGTTACTGACTGGTCTTATTTAAGGGAGTCGCCTTCCCATCAGGGTTGCCGGTGATCAATTGTTCTGGTCTCAATCCTTGATTCCTGTTTCCTTTGTAGCCTGCTGTGTCGTTTCTGCATCTCCTGCTTACAGATAAGACATTTTCTTCTTTTTGTTTTTGTGCTTGATTTTTGCATTTTGTCCTGCACTTCTGTGGGGGCCTTCAGGGTCCGCTCCGGGGGCTTTTGCCCTCTCAGTTTAGTTCAGCCACTGATGTTTTGTACATTTGCTTTTTCCAGTTTTTTCAGTGGCTGCTGTTTTGATTTTGTTACACCAGAGAACTAATTTAGGTGGTTGAGGTCGTGTGATCTCAGGTGTTTTTGAAATTAGTAGAGTTGGTGCTTTTCAGGGTTTTTTGGGATTGCAGTAAGTGCCCTTCTTATCCTTTTCTGTTGGATAGTTTGGGCCCCGGCGTTTGCTCATGCTATTTTCTGTCTGTGTCAGTATTTCTTCTTGTCTGGCCGCCATTACATGTTTGGGGGCTTTCTATGTTCTTTGGGGATCTGCTCCGGGGCAGATAGCTTTCCTCTTTCTATCTTTAGGTATAGTTAGTTTCTCAGGCTGTGACGAGGCGTCTAGGACCAACGTAGGAACGCTCCACGGCTGCCTCTAGTTGTGGTGGTTAGTCAGGGTACTGCAATCTCATAGATTCCAACTGCTCTGGTGTATTGCCTTTTTTACCTGCACTCCTCAGTTACCAAATCATAACAGTATCACCGGCCTAAACTGAAAATTATATGGTACTCACAGAAGGGAAAAATATTGTGAAAGAAAAAAAAGGTTGTCAGAGTTGTCAGAGATATTTTTCTGTTTGTTGCATTTTTTTTTTTTCCCTCTGTATCTCTGGGTGCTGGGGAGGATTTTTTCTCTCAATGGAGTTTGCACAGTTGTCTGGCCGTATGGATCAGCTTGCCACTGAGGTTCGGAGTATTGCTACCTATCTTGCTAGGTTGCCTGTTGTGGAACCTAGGATTCCCATGCCAGATTTGTTTTTGGGGGATCGAGCCAAGTTTCTGAATTTCAAAAATAATTGTAAATTGTTTTTTGCCTTAAATCTACGTCCTCAGGGAACGCAGCGCAGCAGGTTCAAATTGTCATCTCTCTCCTGTGCGGCGATCCTCAGGATTGGGCTTTTTCCCTGACACCTGGGGATCCTGTTTTGAGTGATGTTGATGCATTTTTTCAGGCCTTGGGGTTATTGTACGATGAGCCTAATGTCACTGATCAAGCTGAAAAAGCCTTGTTGGCATTAAATCAGGGGCTTGATGACGCTGAGTTATACTGTCAGAGATTCTGCAGGTGGGCAGTCCTGACCAAATGGAATGACGACGCTTTGGCAGCCCTTTTTCGGAAGGGTCTGTCAGATAATGTAAAGGATGTTATGGTGGGATTCCCTGTCCCCTCTGGTCTCAATGATTCTATGTCATTAGCGATTCAAATTGACAGACGTTTGCGTGAGCGGAGAAGTATGCGTGGAATAGTGTTGCCTTGTGAACCTGCTTCTGAACCTATGCAGTGTGATAGAGTGGTTTCTGGGGCACAGCGTCATGAGTTTCGAAAGCGCAATGGGTTATGTTTCTACTGTGGTGATGCCTCTCATGCTATTTCAGTCTGCCCTAAGCGGGGAAGACGTTTTGCACGCTCAGTTGTCTTGGGTAGTGTTCAGACTAAGTTTTTATTAACTGTCACTCTGATATGCTCTCTGTCCTCATTTTCTGCTCAGGCTTTCGTTGATTCGGGAGCAGCTATTAACCTGATGGATTTTGATTTTGCTAAACGTTGCGGGTTTCCAATGATACCCCTACAGAAGTCTATTCCCCTATGGGGATCGATTCTACCCCTTTGGCTGAGAATAAACCTCAGTTCTCTACTCAGGTGATAATGAGGGTTGAACCTTGATCATCAGGAGAGCTGCAAATTTTTGGTTCTGTATAATCTGCATGACATTATCGTGCTGGGTTTCCCTTGGTTACAGTCTCATAATCCTGTTTTGGATTGGAAATCTGTGTCTGTAACCAGTTGGGGCTGCCAATGTGTTAATACCAACACTCCTGTTTTTTCTGCCTCCCCCCAGGCTCAGGATGTTCCTGACTTTTTGATTGATTTTTTGATGTGTTTAGCGAAAGTAAATCTGCATCCTTGCCTCCCCATAGGAGCTATGACTGCGCTATTGAATTAGTGCCTGGTAGTAAATTCCCTAAAGGTCGCCTTTTTAACTTGTCTGTACCTGAACATGATGCTATGCGGTCTTATATCAAGGAGTCATTGGAGAAGGGTCATATCAGACCATCCTCTTCACCCTTAGGTGCCGTTTTTTTCTTTGTGGCCAAAAAGGATGGTTCATTAAGGCCGTGTATTGATTATCGTCTTTTGAACAATATTACTGTGAAATATCAATATCCGTTACCCTTGATTTTGACTAGAGTTGAGCGATACTTTCCGATATCCAAAAGTATCGGAATCGGAATGGTATCGCCGATACACAAAAAATATCGGCGATACCCGATACCGATACCGGAAGTCCATGTAAGTCTATGGGAACAAAATATCGAAATAAAAAAAACCCCATTCTTGCCTTGTAGGTTAATTGTACATGAAGGAAAACAACAAAGAGTAATGTAGAATGTATTGGGGGAGGTTGAGGAGACATTAAAGGCATAGATGTTTAACCCAATCCAATGGAATAGCATTAATTTTTTTTTTTTAGGAAATACGTTCGGATTGACGAAGAAATTCACAATGTTGTTAACCTTTTTCTATTTTGTCAAATATGTCTGTTTCACAACTTCCATGGTCTTCACCTTTTTAACTTTTCACACACTTTCTCCTTCATAATCTTCAGCAGCATCATCTTTCTCATCAAATTATTCTTCATCTTCACCTTCTTAATCTTCTAAAACTTCTTGCTATTCATCTTTTTGTTAACATTACTTATATTGTTCTTATTAAACAGTTATTATTCTTCATATTCTACTTCTTCATCTTCTTCCTATTCATCCTTTTCATCATATTCTTATTTGTGACAGACATTCCTGTACTTGTAATCTGTAAAACTCTGAATTTTCATCCTTCCGTTCTTGCTGTCACAAAGATTTTAATTACAACAGTATTTGTCCGCGTTCAGTTTAGCCTGCAGCAGCATCAGGCATTTTCCAGGGGCACCACGAGGAGGAACGGACTCACCCCCATACACTGCTTAGTCTTCTTCTGCTTAGAATTTAGAGCATATATTTTGCTCTTCATTTTGGTCTTATACTTAATGTTCTTCTGCTTTTTGATCTTCTGCTTATTGTTCTTCTGTCTCTTGTTCTGTATCTTGTAGTTTGTCTTAACCTTCTTTGTCCTGTTGGTGATGGTACAAAAGCCAATGGAAGTAACGAGGACCAGCTGACTGTGCTGGAACCGGAGGGTCAGCAGAAGGAAAAGAGCCAACGGCACAACCGAGGACCAGCTGACGTTACTGGGACACGGTTACTAAGCAGGAGGTACCTGTGCTCCAAAGCACTACCAAGGACCAGCAGACGTTGCTGGAACTCGGATACCGACATGGAGGCACCTAGGCCAAAGGCACTGCGGAGAACCAGCTGACGGTACTGGAACCCGGATGGGTAGCAGAAGGTACAAGAGCCAATGAAAGTAACGAGGACCAGCTGACTGTGCTGGAACCCGAGGGTCAGCAGAAGGAAAAGAGCCAATGGCACAACCGAGGACCAGCTGACGTTACTGGGACAGGGTTACTAAGCAGGAGGTACCTGTGCTCCAAAGCACTACCAAGGACCAGCAGACGTTGCTGGAACTCGGATACCGACATGGAGGCACCTAGGCCAAAGGCACTGCGGAGAACCAGCTGACGGTACTGGAACCCGGATGGGTAGCAGAAGGTACAAGAGCCAATGAAAGTAACGAGGACCAGCTGACTGTGCTGGAACCCGGAGGGTCAGCAGAAGGAAAAGAGCCAATGGCACAACCGAGGACCAGCTGACGTTACTGGGACACGGTTACTAAGCAGGAGGTACCTGTGCTCCAAAGCACTACCAAGGACCAGCAGACGTTGCTGGAACTCGGATACCGACATGGAGGCACCTAGGCCAAAGGCACTGCGGAGAACCAGCTGACGGTACTGGAACCCGGATGGGTAGCAGAAGGTACCCATGAATAAGAGCAGCGACTGTGCTAAACGAGGACAGCTGACACAGGAGCAGTTACTGGCACGTTCACAAGCAGGGGTACCAGTGACTAGAAGCACACCAGTAGGACAGCAGGACTTGCAACGTCGGTAGACATGAGCACTACAAGACTCCCGAGAACACAAGCTGGACGTGTATGGAACACCGGATGTAGCAGAGAGAAGACAGGTGGAGGCAGCAGGACTGTTTGCCGTTCACACAGCAGGGGAACAGCTGACATTACTGAACCCAGTAACACGGAGCAAGTGTAGACTGTGCTAACAGCACTTCCGAGAAACAACTGGCGGTGTTGTAACCCAGGGATGAGAAGAGAACAGGGTGGAGGCAGCAGGACTTTTGCCGTTCACACAGCAGGGGAACAGCTGACATTACTGAAACCAGTAACACAGGAGCAAGTGTAGACTGTGCTAACAAGCACCTTCCGAGAAACACTGCGGTGTTGTAACCCAGGGAGAGAGAGGACACATGGTTGGAGGCAGCAGGACTTTTTGCCGTTCACACAGCAGGGGAACAGCTGACATTACTGAACCCCAGTAACACAGGAGCAAGTGTAGACTGTGCTAACAGCACTTCCGAGAAACAACTGGCGGTGTTGTAACCCAGGGATGAGAAGAGAACAGGGTGGAGGCAGCAGGACTTTTTGCCGTTCACACAGCAGGGGAACAGCTGACATTACTGAACCCCAGTAACACGGAGCAAGTGTAGACTGTGCTAACAGCACTTCCGAGAAACAACTGGCGGTGTTGTAACCCAGGGATGAGAAGAGAACAGGGTGGAGGCAGCAGGACTTTTTGCCGTTCACACAGCAGGGGAACAGCTGACATTACTGAACCCCAGTAACACAGGAGCAAGTGTAGACTGTGCTAACAGCACTTCCGAGAAACAACTGGCGGTGTTGTAACCCAGGGATGAGAAGAGAACAGGGTGGAGGCAGCAGGACTTTTTGCCGTTCACACAGCAGGGGAACAGCTGACATTACTGAACCCCAGTAACACGGAGCAAGTGTAGACTGTGCTAACAGCACTTCCGAGAAACAACTGGCGGTGTTGTAACCCAGGGATGAGAAGAGAACAGGGTGGAGGCAGCAGGACTTTTTGCCGTTCACACAGCAGGGGAACAGCTGACATTACTGAACCCCAGTAACACAGGAGCAAGTGTAGACTGTGCTAACAGCACTTCCGAGAAACAACTGGCGGTGTTGTAACCCAGGGATGAGAAGAGAACAGGGTGGAGGCAGCAGGACTTTTTGCCGTTCACACAGCAGGGGAACAGCTGACATTACTGAACCCCAGTAACACGGAGCAAGTGTAGACTGTGCTAACAGCACTTCCGAGAAACAACTGGCGGTGTTGTAACCCAGGGATGAGAAGAGAACAGGGTGGAGGCAGCAGGACTTTTTGCCGTTCACACAGCAGGGGAACAGCTGACATTACTGAACCCCAGTAACACAGGAGCAAGTGTAGACTGTGCTAACAGCACTTCCGAGAAACAACTGGCGGTGTTGTAACCCAGGGATGAGAAGAGAACAGGGTGGAGGCAGCAGGACTTTTTGCCGTTCACACAGCAGGGGAACAGCTGACATTACTGAACCCCAGTAACACAGGAGCAAGTGTAGACTGTGCTAACAGCACTTCCGAGAGAAACAACTGGCGGTGTTGTAACCCAGGGATGAGAAGAGAACAGGGTGGAGGCAGCAGGACTTTTTGCCGTTCACACAGCAGGGGAACAGCTGACATTACTGAACCCCAGTAACACGGGAGCAAGTGTAGACTGTGCTAACAGCACTTCCGAGAAACAACTGGCGGTGTTGTAACCCAGGGATGAGAAGAGAACAGGGTGGAGGCAGCAGGACTTTTTGCCGTTCACACAGCAGGGGAACAGCTGACATTACTGAACCCCAGTAACACAGGAGCAAGTGTAGACTGTGCTAACAGCACTTCCGAGAAACAACTGGCGGTGTTGTAACCCAGGGATGAGAAGAGAACAGGGTGGAGGCAGCAGGACTTTTTGCCGTTCACACAGCAGGGGAACAGCTGACATTACTGAACCCCAGTAACACGGAGCAAGTGTAGACTGTGCTAACAGCACTTCCGAGAAACAACTGGCGGTGTTGTAACCCAGGGATGAGAAGAGAACAGGGTGGAGGCAGCAGGACTTTTTGCCGTTCACACAGCAGGGGAACAGCTGACATTACTGAACCCCAGTAACACGGAGCAAGTGTAGACTGTGCTAACAGCACTTCCGAGAAACAACTGGCTGGTGTTGTAACCCAGGGATGAGAAGAGAACAGGGTGGAGGCAGCAGGACTTTTTGCCGTTCACACAGCAGGGGAACAGCTGACATTACTGAACCCCAGTAACACGGGAGCAAGTGTAGACTGTGCTAACAGCACTTCCGAGAAACAACTGGCGGTGTTGTAACCCAGGGATGAGAAGAGAACAGGGTGGAGGCAGCAGGACTTTTGCCGTTCACACAGCAGGGGAACAGCTGACATTACTGAACCCCAGTAACACAGGAGCAAGTGTAGACTGTGCTAACAGCACTTCCGAGAAACAACTGGCGGTGTTGTAACCCAGGGATGAGAAGAGAACAGGGTGGAGGCAGCAGGACTTTTTGCCGTTCACACAGCAGGGGAACAGCTGACATTACTGAACCCCAGTAACACAGGAGCAAGTGTAGACTGTGCTAACAGCACTTCCGAGAAACAACTGGCGGTGTTGTAACCCAGGGATGAGAAGAGAACAGGGTGGAGGCAGCAGGACTTTTTGCCGTTCACACAGCAGGGGAACAGCTGACATTACTGAACCCCAGTAACACAGGAGCAAGTGTAGACTGTGCTAACAGCACTTCCGAGAAACAACTGGCGGTGTTGTAACCCAGGGATGAGAAGAGAACAGGGTGGAGGCAGCAGGACTTTTTGCCGTTCACACAGCAGGGGAACAGCTGACATTACTGAACCCCAGTAACACGGAGCAAGTGTAGACTGTGCTAACAGCACTTCCGAGAAACAACTGGCGGTGTTGTAACCCAGGGATGAGAAGAGAACAGGGTGGAGGCAGCAGGACTGTTTGCCGTTCACACAGCAGGGGAACAGCTGACATTACTGAACCCCAGTAACACAGGAGCAAGTGTAGACTGTGCTAACAGCACTTCCGAGAAACAACTGGCGGTGTTGTAACCCAGGGATGAGAAGAGAACAGGGTGGAGGCAGCAGGACTTTTGCCGTTCACACAGCAGGGGAACAGCTGACATTACTGAACCCCAGTAACACGGAGCAAGTGTAGACTGTGCTAACAGCACTTCCAGCAACAACTGGCGGTGTTGGAGCCCAGGGTCAAGGAGGATGTTTAAATACTAGATCAAGTATTTTCCTTGTTACGTGTCAATTAAAAATGTCTATACTCCAAACAAGAGAAATATAACCTTTAGTACCATAAGATGATGATTTTACTTTAAAAAATATATGTAAATTAATAATTGACAAACATAAACGCATACGATTAACATGTTGAAAGCATGCAAACCACAATAAATCGTTAAATAATCTGCTATACGTTTTAAATAAACTTACAAGTACATTCATAATCCATTATGTATGGTAAGTACAGTATACACCATTGTCATTTGCTGAATAATATCACTAAAATGTTTTTTATAAAAATTCTAAAATTTTCCCAATCATGTAATACTGATATATATTGCCTTCAATCTTATTTTATTATAGATAATAAAAAAAACCTTTAAAAAGTGCATAGTGAAAAACAGCTTATTTAAGCATGACTGATGGACTTGCAAGCATGACAACGGATAAGATAAGGTAATATTAAAAGTGACACTGCATTACCACATGATGTGAATTGGCGATGTAATTACAGTACCTCAAAAAGTGTGTGCGTACACTATTTCATCCTATGTTTTAATAATAGATGTTATAAAAGGGTACGCTGCAATGTTATGCATTGCAGCCTTTGTTTGGACGCACAGACTGGCTTCCTGCTGTGACGCGTTGGGTATTGGAGCGTCTGTGCGTCTTATGACGCAGACTAACATTCACGGTGCGCATCGTTCATCATCGCAAGCGTACCGACAACACAAAGGCGTTGTCATGACTGCTTTACTCAGTAAACATGCACCTATGATGAAACATACACGCATGTGCCCTATTACATAACAAGCTACAAGAAAAATGCGTGTGAGGTGTGACACAGCTGTTTTGTTAAGGTACAGTATTATATCGACATTGTACAGGTGTCGCTATTCAGTCTGATAAATAGATATCATTCACCTATTCTATCAGTTGTCGTTCTTTCAGCACCACTTACAGGTATATATTTTGCTATTGTGACTATGCACTATTGACTTTACCAAGGTAATGCATGATTTTTGTTAGCGATTATCATGTTTACATGAAGGACCTTTATGATATGGGCTGTTAACTTTCTAATCAAATATGTATTTTTTAAAATGACACAAATATAAGTAATGTTGAAGAGGACTATTCCTACATGCATTGTTTGCACAATATTACAGGTGTACATCACGTCCCTTAATCAACATTGGATATTATATTTACTTGTATGCTTTTATTTCAAAGGCAAGAACACTGAAGTATAACCTTCGCACTGCAGCAGTTGTCAAAGTTCAACCCACATTATGCACTTCCAACATTGCAGTATTTGAGTCATCATGATGTGAGTTGGATTTGTCTAAGCTATGGAGTGACAAGGTTGACCATCAGTATCCTATAGCATAAGTAGGCTTTTGTGTTTGCATTTGTTTTCGACATGTGCATATCTGTAATAATATGTCACAATTATTTTGTTACAGATTTGTGACAAAGACAAATCATTTTATGGTTTGAAAGTTGACGTTTCAAATGTTTACAGCTTAGAAATCATGGTGTAGCCTCATATCTATGTGTAGCACTAGACACTTTGAGATGTCATGTTTTTTTCACCATGATTAGGTAGCTAGCAGTAATTTTTGCCGGACACACAGCAGGGGAACAGCAGGCGTTACTGAACCCCACAAACACATCAGCGATTGTTTTCATCTGTGCATCTAACACTTCTGAGCAGCAACTGGCGCTGTTGAAGCCCAGGGTCAAGGAGGGTGTAGGCAGAGGCCTAGTATGAGACGTTTGAAGTTGAAGTTGTAGTTAGCAGCAGTAATTTTTGCCAGACACACAGCAGGGGAACAGCAGGCGTTACTGAACCCCACAAACACATCAGCGATTGTTTTCATCTGTGCATCTAACACTTCTGAGCAGCAACTGGCGCTGTTGAAGCCCAGGGTCAAGGAGGGTGTAGGCAGAGGCCTAGTATGAGACGTTTGAAGTTGAAGTTGTAGTTAGCAGCAGTAATTTTTGCCAGACACACAGCAGGGGAACAGCAGGCGTTACTGAACCCACAAACACATCAGCGATTGTTTTCATCTGTGCATCTAACACTTCTGAGCAGCAACTGGCGCTGTTGAAGCCCAGGGTCAAGGAGGGTGTAGGCATAAAATATTGAGTTATTGCCTTGTTACGTGGCCATTGCAAATGTATGTACTTCAAACAAGAATAAATGAAGTTTTACTACAACAATAAAATGATAAATTTCAATTACAAGAATAGAAAAATATTTATACTTGACAGTCCTCTGTGGTTGATAACGTTTAATGGCTAACTGAAAATATGGTAACAAATTCAAAGCTTTCGAGACTACTCAGGTGTCTTCATCAGGCTAAGAGTAAAGCCAAAAATGAAGAATCACATATTTCTACACACAACAGGACACAGGAATAGCTAAGACAAGTGAGGGAGGGACAAGTGAGGGGAGACCGGCAACAAAAAGGAGAACAAGGATGAATTATCAGCGCCACACAATCACAGATAAATTAATGAATTTACCTGTGGCAAAAGACTTTTGTATGCCCGGTCATAGCATCATGGATATGGAATTACTGGTATTAAAATATAACTTCAAATATGAGAAACGTACAAAGGTTTCAGAATATAAGCTCATCATGACCTTTGACACTGTTAGTGATGGAATGAATAGATCACATGGATTTATGTCATTCTATATCAATTAAGGAATCTGCGTCTATGCCCTTCCAGGGTCATGAAAACCCAAAAAAATACGCCAATGAGAGGGCAATCAAACTTTCTATCCTTATCTAGGAACTGTTCCAATATTTATGTTCATCCCTGTGAGATAATGACAGTTCTGATACACGTCACTTACTTGTCTTACCTATTGCACTATTCCTGTGTCCTGTTGTGTATAGAAATATGTGATGCTTAATTTTTTTATTTAGTCTTTCCCTGATGAAGAGACGTGAGTAGCCTTGAAAGCTTGCAATTTGTTTCCATCTTTTCAGTTATCCATTAAAAGGTATCAACCACTGCTGACTCTGAAGTCTAAATATTTTTCTATCTACTGGCTAACACGGTACAAAGATACACATGTTTTCTAATTTCAAGAAGGAAAAATAAAGAAAATACAAATATAAACGCATATATGCACATGCCAAAAATAAATGGAACAACACAACACCCAAAAAATTGGTAACAAAATATAGTGTTGTAAATTTAAGAATAAAAGTCCATTTTTTTTTTATGAATAATGCTTAAGGAACGCTATGTTAAACCATAACATAGTGAAGACAATGGATTTTGTAATAGTCACTCATCATCATCATCGCAAATTTTATGTGACAGTCACAGACATTTCAATTATTTAAGTTCATAAAATCGTAACTTTCTATAGCATGTATGACATGTCCAGCATGGACTCATCAATGTGATTGATGACACAATAATGTACAATAAAAAATAACCATTTAAAAAAACATTAGGCATTGTTTGTCACAATTTAAGTGTGTGCCTGCAAGTGTAGGTGAAACAAAGGCTACGGATAGCAAAGGTATATTCTATGTCTGTATCAGACAGTGGACAGCCTCTGATGGGTAATGCCGATGTTATACTGTACGTCAATAAAGTCTGCGGCTGAAATCATGCATTTTTTGCTTGTAGAGTGTTGAAGAGGGTAAAAGAATGTCTGGTTGCGCAAAGCTTTATCCGTCAACACTACCTTCCTACTGTCACGCGTAGGGTAGGGTAGCGTGTGGCAATTAGCTGACTATCAAATGTGAGGTTAGGCTGCGTTATTGCGCACTAGGGACGCAAAAAAAAATACAGCAGTAATAATTTAATGTGTAATACTCCACCTATGACAAACAAAAAATTACGTTCCCTCTTTAACAATGTACAAGACTAACAAGCCTAATGGTTGACGCTGACTTAATTGAGATACAGTATTACATCAACATTGTCCATGAGTAACTATGCACTGTGATACCTATATACCAGTATTAATTTATATCTTTGTGGTTGTTTCAACAGCACTTGCAGGTATAACTACCTATTGTCAGTATGCATGATGCACTTTCTAGATGTAATAATTTATTATTGGACATTATTACCATGTTTACATGCTGGCCATTTCATATATGGTGTTTGAAGTTACAGTTGGCATCAGTATGTGTATTTTATAATGTCTGTCATAAATAAAACTCGTGATGATGATGATGAGGATTTAATGATTCGTACATCCATTGACTGCATTATCTTACAGGTACAGATAAAGTTCCTTAAAAAGCATTAATTCATAAGTCTGAAATGTACTTTTATGCATTAATTTCAAAATGTGAAGAGTAGACTATGTTTTATTTTTTGTTACCATTTCTAATAGACATGTGCAGATATGCGCTGTGATGACAAATTATTATTTGTCCATATTTGTCATAAAAATTTATCATTCTAGGCCTGCAAAACTTCACAATTTCATGTTTTCAGCATAACAAGCAGGGTGACGGCTCTTCCCTATTTGGAGCATGTTGGTCATGTGTTTTTCTGTCCATGTGTCGGGAACAGGAGACTTCTTGCCGTTGACACAGCAGGGGAACAGCTGGCGTTACTGAACCCCACTAACAGTAGAGCTTGTGTTTTGTTCTGTGGACACGACACTTCTGAGCAGCAACTGGCAGTGTTGGAGCCCAGGGAGTAGAGTTCAGGTGGTAGAAAGATGAACATAACAGGAGACATGGATAACGTTGCGAACCAGTTATTTAATCTGAAAACGGACAGACAAATTCTGCCGAGATCCATGCCTTGTTCATTTTCAGAAAAGTAAGCCGGTCTACATTATCGGAGGATAGTCGCATGCGACGGTCTGTTAGTACACCACCTGCAGCACTAAAGACGCGCTCCGATAATACACTGGCAGCAGGGCAAGCCAGCACCTCCAATGCATACTGGCTAAGCTCTGGCCATGTATCCAGCTTAGAGACCCAAAACTTGAATGGGGAAGAGCCATCTGGGAGTACACTGAGAGGCAAAGCCAAGTAGTCTGTCACCATCTGACGGATACGTTGCCTCCCGCTGACTGGAGCCCTCTCGGATGGTGTAGACATTTGTGGCGCTGCCACAAAACTTTGCCACATTTTTAACATACTGGTCTTTCCCTGTGCAGAGGCACTGCGTGTGCTCCCTCTTGTTGCAGAGCTCTCTACACTGCCTCGACGCACAGAGCTGCTTTGTAAAGCAGTAGCAGCAGCAGTGCTCTCGGCAGTAAGGTAGAACATTAGGGATTGCACCAGTGTGTCTTGGTACTCCCGCATTTTACGCTCCCGGTTCAACGGTGTGATGAGGCTTTTGACGTTGTCCCGGTAGCGAGGGTCTAGGAGGGTGTACACCCAATAATCAGACGTCGTGAGAATGTGGGCGATGCGGCGGTCGTTTCTTAGGCACTGCAGCATGAAATCAACCATGTGCTGCAGACTCCCAACTGGCAAAGAAACGCTGTCCTCTGCAAGAGGCGTTATCTCTGCCTGCTCTGCATCACCCCACCCTCGCTCTACATACTGACTAGAGCGTTGTGTACCTCCCTCTGGAGCGATGTCTTCCTCCTCCATTGACTCCTCCTCCTCATCCTCCTCACAAAGTGAGCCCTGCCCAGCCCTTTGTGAGGAACCACGTTGCGCTGACTTTCCAGAAGGTGATGGAATTTGTGACTCCTCATCCTCCACCTCTTCCAAAACCTCATCCCTTATTGCTTGCAGTGTTTTTGAAGCAGGCAGATAAGGGGGACAGTCAGGCTGACTAGTGCATCATCTGCACTCGCCATCCGCGTTGACTCATCAAACGCACGCAAAACGTGGCACATGTCCTTCATAGTGGCCCACTCATTAATGGTGAAGTGTGGACGGCGCAAATTGCGTGTTGATTGCGCCTGATGCAGCTGATACTCCATAACTGCTGGCTGCTGCTCACACAAACCGCTCCAACATATGTAACGTTGAATTCCACCTGGTGGATACGTCACATATGATGCGATGTTCAGGAAGGCGCAATCTGCTTGCAGAGCTGCAATGCGCGATCTGGCCATGCTGGAACGTCGCAAGTGAGCGCACTCTAGGCGGACCTTGTGCAGCAGTGCATCAAGATCCGGATAGTCCCTCAAAAAACTCTGCACGACCAAGTTGAGCACATGTGCCAGACATGGTATGTGAGTGAGGTTGCCAAGGCCCAGAGCTGCCACCAGATTTCGGCCATTGTCACACACTACCAAGCCTGGCTGGAGATTCGCTGGCAAAAACCACACGTCGCTCTCCTGCTTGATGGCATTCCAGACCTCCTGCGCTGTGTGGCTTCGATTCCCCATGGGAATTAATTTCAGAACGGCCTGTTGCCGTTTGGCCACGGCTGTGCTCATATCGGTCGCATCAGGTAAGCGTCCACGGGTCCATGTGGAGGTAGACCGTGACGGCTCCTGCAGCGATGATTCTGAGGAACTGGAGTAGGAGGAGGAGTCAATGTGGACAGACTTGATTCCGGCAATCCTTGGAGTTGGCAGAACACGTACAGCGCCACTCGCAAGATCTGTACCCGGCTCCACAACATTCACCCAATGGGCAGTGAGTGAAAGGTATCGTCCCTGGCCATGGGTACTGGTCCACGCATCGGTGGTCAGGTGGACCTTGCTACTGACGGCGTTTAGTAGCGCATGTTTAATTTTTGCCTCAACATGCTTTTGCAGACCAGGGACGGCTTGCCTGCTGAAATAATATCGGCTGGGCACATTGTATTGTGGGACTGCCAATGCCATTAATTCACGGAAACTGTCAGTCTCCACCAGCCTGAATGACAGCATTTCAAGGGACAGGAGTTTTGCAATGCCAGCATTCAGAGCCTGTGCTCGTGGATGGTTTGCCGAGTATGGCCGTCTTTTATCCCATGCCTGTGCTACCGATGGCTGTTTTGTGGCCTGGGTGTGTGAGGATGACAGGAACTTGCAGCTGTGGGTGGAATAACACTGTGTCTCTGGACAACAGTGACAGAGGTTCTTCCATGGCGATCCTTTGAGGAAGCCGAACCAGCTGTGTGTGAACTGGAGGAAGAGGCTCCAACACGAGCTGAAGATGTAGGTGCTGCTGTAGGTTGGCCTACATCTCCAGTGTGTCTTTGTAACTCAACAAAGTGCTTTGACCGCACATGTTTCCACATATTTGTTGTATTAAGGTTACTGACACTTTTACCTCTTTTTAATTTTTTGATTACACAGCTTGCATTTTACATAGCAAATATCATCTGCAACTGTATCAAAAAAGGACCACGCAGAGCAAGTCCTGGGAGCGCCCGTTTGGCTGTTGGAAGAGAACTGCTCCGAACGGGTGCCAAACTGGAGGCTACAGGCAAGCGAGTCTGTAGCCTACCTCTCCCTACTGTTTGGACCGTTGGTGCAATCTCTTCCTCAGAGCTGCTCCCACCACCTTCCTGTTCCTCACGCCATGTTGGGTCTTGGACCTCATCATCTCCACCACTACCCTCTTCCAACACCTGCTGTTGTTGGGTGGTCTGGCCAGTACCATGCTCAACAGAAACTGGCAACTGAGTCTCATCATCATCAGATGCGTTCTGCGGTGTGCTGACCATCGGCACTGGCTCACCCGCCTCTTCAGATTCAGAGAGACACAGCTGTTGCGCATCACTGCATACTGCCTCTTCTTCACATTCCAGAATGCTGCTTGGCTGGGCCCCTGTTTCCAAGCCAACAGATTCTGAGAACAGAAGCAGAGACTCAGCTGGCTCCTGTACAGAGCTCTCTGACTGCCTGGGCAATTTGGCAGGCGGTGAAGAGACTGATGGTTGTTCAACAGTGCTGTGGTCCTGAGAGGAGGTGGAAGCTATTGAAGTCGATGCATTGGCTGCCATCCAACCAACAACGGCTTCAATTTGTTCTTCACGCAGCAGGGGGGTACGCTGAGCTCCTACAAAAGTGCGCATAAAGGAACGCTCACGGGGAAAACTGGTGGATGCTGTGTCACTGGGTGCGGCAGCAGCCACAGAATCCCCACGTCCTCTCCCTGCTGCAAATCCACGGCCTCGACCACGACCACGTGCCTTACTCACTGACTTCTTCATCTTGGTAGATTGATAAAGAAAGTCAGAAAAGTTAAGGCCTAAGTGTGGTTATTCCTCACAGACTACAGTGAACCCTGCAGACAACTGTTCAGTATCTGTGAAAGGCCCCTTTGTGTACTTCTATAGTGTTTGCAACCAATGTATTGTATACGGATGGAAGCGCGTCACACTAATAGATTAGATTTTTTTCCACTAAAATGGAGCAGCACCAATTAGAGAAAAATGTGAAGGATGAGGCAGTGACACACGCTCAGCAGACTACAACCGGCAGTGGTTGAAGAACAAACTGGAGCGTAATCTGCACTCACAAAATGAAAAGCTCACAGACTACAGTGAACACTGAAACACAACTGTTCTGTAGCTGTTAAAGGCCCCTTTGTGTACTTCTATAGTGTTTGCAACCAATGTATTGTATACGGATGGAAGCGCGTCACACTAATAGATTAGATTTTTTTTCCACTAAGATGGAGCAGCACCAATTAGAGAAAAATGTGAAGGATGAGGCAGTGACACACGCTCAGCAGACTACAACCGCAGTGGTTGAAGAACAAACTGGAGCGTAATCTGCACTCACAAAATGAAAAGCTCACAGACTACAGTGAACACTGAAACACAACTGTTCTGTAGCTGTTAAAGGCCCCTTTGTGTACTTCTATAGTGTTTGCAACCAATGTATTGTATACGGATGGAAGCGCGTCACACTAATAGATTAGATTTTTTTTCCACTAAAATGGAGCAGCACCAATTAGAGAAAAATGTGAAGGATGAGGCAGTGACACACGCTCAGCAGACATACAACCGGCAGTGGGTTGAAGAAAACTGGAGCGTAATCTGCACTCACAAAATGAAAAGCTCACAGACTACAGTGAACACTGAAACACAACTGTTCTGTAGCTGTTAAAGGCCCCTTTGTGTACTTCTATAGTGTTTGCAACCAATGTATTGTATACGGATGGAAGCGCGTCACACTAATAGATTAGATTTTTTCCACTAAAATGGAGCAGCACCAATTAGAGAAAAATGTGAAGGATGAGGCAGTGACACACGCTCAGCAGACTACAACCGCAGTGGTTGAAGAACAAACTGGAGCGTAATCTGCACTCACAAAATGAAAAAGCTCACAGACTACAGTGAACACTGAAACACAACTGTTCTGTAGCTGTTAAAGGCCCCTTTGTGTACTTCTATAGTGTTTGCAACCAATGTATTGTATACGGATGGAAGCGCTCACACTAATAGATTAGATTTTTTTCCACTAAAATGGAGCAGCACCAATTAGAGAAAAATGTGAAGGATGAGGCAGTGACACACGCTCAGCAGACTACAACCGCAGTGGTTGAAGAACAAACTGGAGCGTAATCTGCACTCACAAAATAAAAAAGCTCACAGACTACAGTGAACACTGAAACACAACTGTTCTGTAGCTGTTAAAGGCCCCTTTGTGTACTTCTATAGTGTTTGCAACCAATGTATTGTATACGGATGGAAGCGCGTCACACTAATAGATTAGATTTTTTTCCACTAAAAGTGAGCAGCATCATTAGAGAAAAATGTGAAGGATGAGGCAGTGACACACGCTCAGCAGACTACAACCGGCAGTGGTTGAAGAACAAACTGGAGCGTAATCTGCACTCACAAAATGAAAAGCTCACAGACTACAGTGAACACTGAAACACAACTGTTCTGTAGCTGTTAAAGGCCCCTTTGTGTACTTCTATAGTGTTTGCAACCAATGTATTGTATACGGATGGAAGCGCGTCACACTAATAGATTAGATTTTTTTCCACTAAAATGGAGCAGCACCAATTAGAGAAAAATGTGAAGGATGAGGCAGTGACACACGCTCAGCAGACTACAACCGGCAGTGGTTGAAGAACAAACTGGAGCGTAATCTGCACTCACAAAATGAAAAGCTCACAGACTACAGTGAACACTGAAACACAACTGTTCTGTAGCTGTTAAAGGCCCCTTTGTGTACTTCTATAGTGTTTGCAACCAATGTATTGTATACGGATGGAAGCGCGTCACACTAATAGATTAGATTTTTTTTCCACTAAAATGGAGCAGCACCAATTAGAGAAAAATGTGAAGGATGAGGCAGTGACACACGCTCAGCAGACTACAACCGGCAGTGGTTGAAGAACAAACTGGAGCGTAATCTGCACTCACAAAATAAAAAGCTCACAGACTACAGTGAACACTGAAACACAACTGTTCTGTAGCTGTTAAAGGCCCTTTGTGTACTTCTATAGTGTTTGCAACCAATGTATTTTTATACGGATGGAAGCGCGTCACACTAATAGAGTAGATTTTTTTCCACAAAAATGGAGCAGCACCAATTAGAGAAAAATGTGAAGGATGAGGCAGTGACACACGCTCAGCAGACTACAACCAGCAGTGGTTGAAGAACTAAACTGGAGCGTAAATCTGCACTCAAAAAATCAAAACCTCACAGACTGCAGTGAACACTGAAACACAACTATTCTGTATCTGTAAAAGCCCTTTCTGTACTTCTATAGTGTTTGCAACCAATGTATTGTATACGGATGGAAGCACGTCACACTAATAGATTTGATTTTTTTCAATAAATGGAGCAGCACCAATTCCCAAATAAAATAAATAAAAAATGAGCAGTGACACCTGCAGCCTACAAACACGGGTGATGCAGAACAAACTGCAGCGTCACCTGCACTGTCACACACACACCTACACGGGGGCTGTTAAAACAACACAAAAAAAAGAAGCTTTACAGGGGGGTTTGGTAAACAGCCGCCTCAACACGAAAAAAACAAAAAACCCGAAATATCTAACCCCCCCTCAGAGTCAGCACAGCAGCGTTCTGTCCCTTACGATTTCACAGCACAGTGACCAAAATGGCTGCGGCGCCTTTTAAATTTTCATTTTGACATCATTTCAGCAGCCAAACACACCCCCTCCATTGGGAAAAAAAAATTACCGCAGCATTACGGGGTGTCCCCCACTTCGTGGGTTTTCCTCATTGGCTGACTAAAACACTTTTCCTTTTTCAAAGAATTAGGGGAAAAAAATTTTTCCCTTTCCCGGGGAATACGATATTGAAAAATATCGGAATTAAGTATGGGAAATTTCCCCAAAACCCGGGGAATACCCCGGCCGAAAACCCGATACTTGGGTAGGAATCCCCCAAAACACTATTTTTGACCTTTTTTTCCCCGGGGGAAAAAAAGCTATTTGGGTTTTTTCCAATTTTGGGGGCCCCCCGGGGGGGGATATAAACCTTATTCCCATTAAGCAGGGGGGAAAAAGGGAAAAGGGGAATTTTAAAAACCCCTGAAGGGCATTTGATTACCTTTTGATCCCCCTTTTGGGGTCATTTTAATTTTCTCCTTTTGTCTTCCCCCCCCCTTTATGAATGACATTTTCAGGGATTTTGGAAAAAATTTCGGGGTTTTTTTAAATTTTTGGGTGAAAACTTGATTTTTTCTAATGACTGGGGACTCCTTTTTAAACCTTTTTGGGGAAATGTTTTCCCAAATTTTTTTGAGAAGAATGCTCTGTATGTAAAAGGGGGTCAAAAAATCTTTGTTCGTACCAGAGGATCTCATTTTTGGATTTTTTGTCCCCATCTGTTTTTTTAAATGAAAACCCGGGCCCCAAGGGGTTTTTGGGGGGGCCCTCTGAAAGGCCAAAAAATTTTCCTTAAAGGCTCTTCAAAGATTTTTGGGGTTTTCCCCCAAATTTTTTTTGTAAATTTATTTTTGGGGGTTTCTCGGTTATTTTAAACCATGGGGGGATTTTACCAAAAAAAAGGGTTTTTATGTGGGGGAATTGGGCCCCCCCGGGGCAGTTTTTCGCATTTCAGGAAAAAAAAAAACAAATTTTTTTTTGCTCCTGTTCTAAAGGGAGCCTGATGTTTCTCTGGGGCCCCCTTTAGGTGGATTTGATTTTTTCCCCGAAATTGGTGGGAGGTTTTTTTTTTGTCCCAAAGGGGTTTTCCCGAAAAACCCCTTTTAAAAAAAACCCCCCTTTTTCCCCTTTTTTTTCTCGAAAAATTTTCTCCAAATGAACGGTACAAAATGACTGGTAATGGGGGTTATTTTGGGGAGGGGGGGCTTTTGAAAAAGGGGGGAAAAATTGGCTGGAGGGGGCCAAAAATCAAAAGGGGGGTGGTCCTTACGGGGGAAAAAAAACTGGTTTTTTTTTTGGGGAAAAAGCCAAGCACTTAATTCCCCAGGGGAAAAGGGCCCCCGGGGGGCCCTTTTTTCACACGGGGAAAAAATTTTTGGTTTCCTTTTTTTCCCGGCAATAAGAAAAAATTAAAAAGGGGGGTGCCCCCTCGAGGAGTTTCCTTCGGACTCCCCCTTAGGGGATCTATCCTTCTTATTTTGAAAGAAGGTGTAGTTCTTTTCCCCCAAACCCCGGGGCCCCAAATTTTTTACTGGCTCTGGGATTTTAGGAGGGGGGGGCCCCAGCGCGGGGCCCTTTTTGGGAAAAAATTTTTTTTTTCCCCCGGGGGATGAAAAAGGGGTGTGAAAGTCTGAGTTCATTGTTTTTCCCCCTTGGGGGCCGGGGCATCCCCCGGGAAAATTTTGTACCCCCAAAAAACTTGGTTTTGTCGGTCCTTTTTGGGGGGCCCAAACCCCTTTTCCGTGATGGTCATTTGGGGGAAATTTTGGGGGGCCCGGGGCCCCGCGGGACATCCTCGCTCCAAAAAATTGCTCTCGCTCTATGGTTTTTTATGCCATTGCCTTGCCCAAAAAAGGGGAAAAAAACCCATATTTTCCAAAAATTTTTTTTTTCCGACCTCCCTTTTCTCAAAAGACCCCCCCTCTGGGGGATTTGTGATAGGTTTTTTTCCCAAAAAGATCCCCCTTTGGCCCTACCTAAATTGCCTTCCTCCTCCGGAAAATTTGGGGGGGCCTTTGTTCCTTTTCCCGCCGTGGGGAACGTTACACGGCATTCCCCCCGAACAAAATTTTTTCTGACAGAGGGGGGCCCCCCTTTTTTTCCCAAAAAAATTTTTTGGGGGGCCTTTTTTTCCCATCTTGGTGTTCAGTTGTCTTTCTCCTCGGGGTTTTTTTTCCCCAGAAAACCCAAAAACAAACTGAAGAACAAACCAAGGGGGGGGTTGAACTTACTAAGAAATTTGTGTCTTCCTTTTATCAGGGGGACTGGGGCTCTTTTTGCCTTTGGGGGGGGTTTCTCTTTTAAAAAAGGGGTAGCTCGCCACTTTGATTCTTTTCCCCCTTTAACTTAATTTTTGGGTTTTTAAACCCCGTTTTTTTTTGGACAGACGGAGTCTTTTTGCCTTCCCCGGGGGTTGACTTTTTTTGTGGAGCGTATGCAAAGATTTTTGGGCCCGGGGGGGGGAGGGTTTCCCTCCCAGAGAGGGCCCAACGTTTTTCTAACCGGGGGAGGGCTGGGTCCTTGGGGGTTTAAAAGTGGGGACTTGGGCCCCTTTTTTTCCTTTTTAAAAAAATTTCCCATTAGAAGGGGGAATCCCAAAAAATTTTAACCCCCCGGGGTTTTTTTTAACCTTATAAAATCATGGAGATTCTTAATCCTGTTTCCCCTTTTTTTTTTTCTTTTTCCCGGGGCATTAAAGATCCATAACGGTTTTTTACAAGTCCCTTTTTTTTTCGAAAGGTTTTTTTAGGGGCCTTTTGGTTTTTCCCCCCTTTTTTTTCCCCCTGACCCGTTTTTGGTTGAGGGGAATAGGAGTTTTTTGGTTGAGAAAAAAAATTTAAAACCCCCTTTTTTTTTGACGGAAACTCCCGTATTTTGGTTTTTAAAAAGGGGGGGTTATGGCAAGAAGACAAAATTTTTTGGGTTTTTTGCTTCGGACATCCAAGCTAAACCCCCTCCTTGTGGGGGTACCAAGAACTCATCCTACCCCACCCGGGGCCCCCAAATTGAGGGTTCTTTACCCTCCTAAGGGGGGGGGACTGTTTTTTAATGGGGGTTTTTTTAAAGATTTTTGAGCCCGAGGCTCCCCCCCGGTGGTTACAAGCGGTTTCTGGACGTCCCCGTGAAGATTGTGAGGATTGGGGAATCAGGTTTTTTAATGACTGGTTTTTTATTTAAAAAGGGGGGGGGGCCCTTTCCCCCAGGTTCCGTGATTTTTTTGTTCTGGCTCAATCCTTGATTCCTTTCCTTGGCCTGCTGTTCGTTTTTTTTCATCTCCCCGCTTAAGATAAAAACATTTTTTTTTTTTTTTGGCTTGATTTTTTCATTTTGTCCTTCACTTTTTTTGGGGGGGGCCTTTTGGGGGCCCCCCGGGGCTTTGCCCTCTCATTTTTTTTTTACCATTTATGTTTTGTACATTTGCTTTTTCCAGTTTTTTCCGGGGCCCCGCTGTTTTGTTTTTGGGGTTTAAAACCCCGAGAACAATTTAGGGGGTTAGGTCGGTGATCCCAGGGGTTTTTTTGGGGAAATTAGAAAAGTTGGGGCTTTTAAAGGGTTTTTTGGGATTTGAGCAGTTTTAATTGGGGGCCCCCTTTTTTTTTTTATTCCGGGGGGCCCCGGGGGGGTTTTCTCATGCTTTTGTTTTTTTTTGTTCAGAAAATTTTTTTTCTTGCCCCGGGCCCCCGCAAAAAAAATTTTTGGGGGTTTCTTTTTCTTTGGGATCGCTCCGGGGCAGATTAGTTTTCCCCCTTTTTTTCTATTTTTAAAATTTTTTTCTCAGGCTGTGAGGGGGGGTCTAAAAAAAGTGGGGAAACCCCCAAACCCCGGGGTGCCTCATTTTTGGGGGTTTTGCCCAAAGGGGGACTGCAACCCAAAAAATTTCCCCAAAATGCCCCTGGTGTATTCCCTTTTTTTTCCCCCGCACTCCTCTTTTCCAAAATCTAACACTTACCCCTTGGGGTTCCCAAAAGGGGAAAAGGGGGTCAAAAAACCACCATTTAAAATGTTGTCAGGGGTTTTTTGGGTAGGACAAAAAAGGTTTTTTTCTTCATTTTACTTTCATTCACATTAAAAACCCCAAAACCCCTGAACAAAAAACGAGCACCAGACTATTCCACCTTAAAAACCGACCTCCCCCTTTTTCCCACTCATGTTGTAAGTACCCTTTCCCCCTTTTTTTAAAACCCGGGGTTTTTCCCCCAACAATGGGGCCACAGCCTGCCGTCCCTTGTACTAAAAGAACAATCATTATTTATTTTTTTTGATAGTGTCCCTTTGAACAACAGGTTAAACCCCCCCTCAAACACTGCGTTTCCCCGCTAGCGAAATTTTCTCGGGTCACTAGGGTTTGGTGCGCCAGCGGGCCCCCAGAGATACGCTGTGTGTGACATTTAGTGAGATGCCCCCTGGGTATGGGTGATGTGTGAATGTCCTGGGGGGTTTTTTTTTATGTTGGTCTCCCCCCCGGGGCCCCCCCCACTCGCTGCTTTTTGGGAAAAAGCAGACCCGCACGGTAACCAAGGCAAAAAACGGGTTTCCAGCGCCCCCGGGGGCCCAATGGAAACCCCCAGTTATTGAATACCCGCGCCTGTGCGGGGGGGTGTGTTTTTCACGCTGGGGGCGACTTTGGGGCCCTGGGGTGGGCCGTGTGGGCCCCCAAAACTTGTATTCACGGGGTTTTACTGTTTTGACTTCTACCTCTTTTATTGCAAACAAGAAGTAGTTTATTTATGGGGAAAAAAATGAGGCGTACCCACTGGGGCCCCATATGGTGCCCCTGCTTTTTTTGTTTATATGTATTTTTGGCCATACTGATTTTTTTTCTGGGGCCCCCATTTTATCCAAAGTTTTCAAAAAAGTTTTTTCATTTTTCTAAAATTGACCTTTTTTTTGCCCTG
The DNA here is from genome assembly GCA_033576555.1 of Oophaga sylvatica. Lineage (NCBI taxonomy): Eukaryota > Metazoa > Chordata > Amphibia > Anura > Dendrobatidae > Oophaga > Oophaga sylvatica. Next base: position 436,543,703 of record JARQOD010000004.1, read on the forward strand.
GGTTTTGGGGGATTCTCATATTTTTTATGCAGTTGGTCTGTTAAGTCCCAAAAAAAACTTTTTTTCCTAAACTTAAGACTAAAATTTTTATATTTTTTTGGGACGTGTATTCCCCTTTTTTACGCTGTTGACAAATTTTTTTCTTATTTGTAAAGCAAATTTTCAGACAGATTGCATAAAAAATTTTTGTTTATGTTAGGGGGCTCAATGCTTTTCCCCCCCAGTATCCCCCCCCGTGGTCCCCATTTTGCCGGGCCCCCAGAAAAGGAGTAATGACAAAATTAGGAAAACTAACTGAGAACAGTGAGGGGATTGGATGACCCGTTATCCCAAAACCTTTTGGGGTTTTTTTAAGAGGGGGCTGGGTTTCAAAAGAGGAATTTTAACCCTGGGGAGAAAAAAAAAAGTTTTAGGGTTTAGCCCCCCCCTTTTTTTTCCCCCCCAAGGAACACCCAAATCCCAGGAAAAGGGCCCCCCCCCTGGGCCCCCCCCCCGGGTCAAAAATTTTTTAAAAAAAGGGGGAAAAAACCCAAAACCCCGGGAAGAAAACCCAAACCCTTTTTTAATTTTCCCAAAAAAAGAGCAGGGGGTGCTAAATTTTCCACAAGGGTATCCCCCGACGGGGGTTTTCCACCTGGAATTTCCCCCGGGGGTAACTGTAGTTTTTCCCCAGAAGAGAATGATTTTTTAAAAGCCTTTTTTGCCGGAAAAAATTCTTTCCCCCCTTTTTGGGGGAAAATCCCCCTTGGGGGAATTTCCCATGGTCAAGGGTATCCCGTTTAAAATAAAATTTTGCAGCCCCCCTCTTTTTTGGGGCTAAAATTTAAAAAAATTTTTGGGGATTTTTTTCCGGAAAGGGGGGAAAATTTTCCCCTTTTTTTAAAATTTTTTAATTTGCAAACTTTTGGTTTTTCCCCCCCTTGGGGTTTTTAGTCCCCTAAAAATTTAAAGATCCTAAATTCCCCCTTTTTAAACCCGGGGAAGAAAAGTCTTTAAAAATTTTTTTTCACATATTCCTTAAACCAACCCACCAGGGGTCAGAGGAGAAAATTTAAAAAGATTTTAAAATTTTTCATAGTTCTTTTGGGGGAAATTTTTTTTCAAAAGGGTTTTTTTTTTTTTTTAAATGGGCCCAAAAAACATGAAAAATGTGCATTTTTTCTTTTCAGCCCCAAAAAAAACATTGTCCCGTGCCAAAGCATTTCTGTTTTTGGGGGAAAAAAAAAAGACAAGATAACCTGTAGAGATAATATTAGAGGTAAATATTCATGGTCCTACCACAATCATCACTCAAATCTAGGTCAGATACGAGTTTATGATGTCTTGGACTATATACTGATTTACTTTGTCCATATTGTATGTCACACAACTCTGTTCTCGAGATGTGTTCAAAAAATACAAGTGTCATCAGCAGGAAATAGTTCAGTAAATGTGCTCTTTTTTCTCTAGAGTTTGTAGCAACCAGAAGCGTCCTTTGCAGACTTTTTTCAGAGTTTCCTGATCACTTTTCTATGTTTTCTCTACTGGTTACATTTTAGTATATTTTTAGCATTTTTTTTGCCATCTTCTTTACTGGTGACGATTCCCTTTTTATTAAAGTTAAGAAGAGTATAAACGCAAGTATCTCTCGAGGCGAAAACACATGCAAACAGTCAAAAAGATGCCGGCATCTTTTCAGCCTTTCCATTGACTTATATATTATAATATTGATCATTTTTGTAGTTGTAGATTCCTAAAGAATGGTCCACCACTGCATGTCTTTTAGTTGCTTGGCGCTGCAGATGTTCAAATAGTTTGAACAATCAACAGCATTGTGAGGTTTTATATTAAAACGAAATACTGAAGATTCTTTAAAGTGAATTGGTCAGTAGGAATTAAACCCCTCCTAACCATTTATTGGGCATACATTTATAGTAGAAGCTAATACATTCTTTAACATGTCTGTTGATCTTTTATTTAGAGCTACATGTAACATATAAAAACCAAACCTTTGCAATAGCTAGTCATGGTAATACCATCTTATGATGCTCACAGCAGTCATCCAACGCACACAATAAAATCAGTCCCGGGTAGGGGAACATAAAAGACTAAAAAGTAAATTGTTCGTGAGAGTGAAAAATTGTGTGTGAAAATGGCGTTGGTGTAGCTGTGCATGTAAAAATTAAAAAAACATGTGCATATCCATCGGGTGGGTACACCCCCCCCCCTCTATCTATCATCTAGTACTGGTACTCATCGACACACACACAATAAAGACAGTGACTGCGATTACTAATTAAGATAGCCTAAAATTAATTCCCAACAAAAAAGCGACAAGAAATAGAAAACCTTGCTTGTGTTTCTAGAGAGATACACACCAAGTTTAATGATTAATTACACACACACATTGTGAGACACTTACGCCCATTTCTCACACACTAAGATGAGCTTTTGCTACATACACTTTGCGAGAGTCCACGAAGAATCCTTCAATGTGTAGGCGGTGAGCACAGGAGCGTGCGACATACTATAAAATGCGACATATCACCTCGTATTATTTCAACCTTAAACTCCTCCACACAAGACTCTGCGTTGGCGCGCGAGAGCAAGGGGTTCCTATCAACACATATATATATCTCTGGTACATCTTGTCTCTAAACATGTGAGCGTCATATTGTCTCTGCGGCTCGATCCAACAAATATTCAAAAATCGCGATGCGGACTTTCACCACATGTACATCAGTTTATACACACACATGTAACTGCAAAAGCAAAGTCTAGTTCTCTATATCACACACACACTCGCACCATACGTACGAACCTGACACACACTCTCACACACTCTCTCATTATGGGTGTATCATATGAGAACGAACTCTATCAAAACCGCGTAGACATATCCTGAGCTCATATTTAGAGGCATTAATAACCACACACACACACATAATCTCTCTCAGCAGTTTTCTCATATATATCACACAGTAGACACACATCGAATGGACTCTATCAAAAGCATTTATCTCACATCACCTGGTAGTATGTTATCATCTTTAATAGATATTCCTTGGCATTGAACATAATAAAAAAACTTTATAAAGGTAGGGGAGATATAAAAAAACGCGCTGATTCTAACAGAGAAGGCGTTTTGGATTTCTCTTAATCTGGGAACTCTCTCTATATATCGCCAAAAACTGAGCGAGTCTAAACAAAAGAAATTAGATCATGTTTCATTACCGAGTCTGATATTTATTCTCCATGTGTTTTTTCTACATCATATTTGTTTTATTTGTGAGTGCATTTATGGTTTTCATACATCTCAATGTGTAGTGTTCAACAGCAAGGGAGTTCCTGCGTTACACATCTCTAGTGTCACTCGCTACTATCTCTCTCTGTTTACACTTAAGAGGTCCCTCCGATAGAGTGTCTTACATCACCTGACATATAGTCTTTAAGCGCCGACGAGGTGAGTGAGTTTACATTTACCTACACTGCTTATAATCTAACATGGACAACAACCATACTGAATTCTTCACACACACAGTCAGGTGTGCGAGATCTAACCCACATACGACGGTCCTACACGGGCAAACATCTTATAGCTGCTGACCTCTAAAGAAACAGAACAAGCTGTGAACGCAACATTACTCTTTACAAACATAATCTCTCTAGCCGATGCGACACACAATAAAACAACTATACAAAACATCTCATGAACTATCTCACATAATCTCACATGAAGCTAATTTCTTTTGTTCACAAGACCATTTTGTGATATAACTAAAGTTTTTTTCTTCTCCCTCACACTCATAAATCCCGCCTCTCTTGTTCTAAATAAGCGGCTTTCTGCTTATCTATACAAGTCTTCCGCCCTCTTTTGAACAAGCTTTTTAAATTTGTTACAAAGCCACTATAAACATTATATACAAGATCGAAGAGAGGCCGTCGCCATTCGACGTGACAGATAAAATGCACTGCTGAGAGATGCGCGTCCACTAGATAATATCTATTATATTATCGACGTGCGCGCGCGACTGCGATATTCCCACACGACGATAAGTATTCCTTGCCTCTACACGGCGTAATTTTAAGTGGCTGTTTGTGATCTACAATTCTAATAGTAAAACAATAGATAGCGTTCTCTCTGGCACACGACAGTAGAAAAGGATTGTCTTGGTGGGGTTGGTGTGGGGGGGTTTTTGGGTGGGGGGTTTGTGTGGGTGTTGTGTGTGGTTGGGGTTGGGGGTTGGTGGGTTTGGGTTGTGTTGGGTGGTTTGGTGGGTGGTGGGTTGGTTTTGGTGTTGTTGTGTTTGGGTGGGGTTTGTTGTGGGTTGTGGGTGGGGGTGGGTTGGTGGTTGTGGGGTGGTGGGGTGGGTGTTGTGGTTGGTGGTGGTGTTTGGTGGTGTGGGTTTTTTGGTTGTGTGGGTTGGTGGTGTTGTTTGATTGGGGGGGGTGGTGGGTGGGTTGGTTTGGGTGTTGTGTTGTTGTGTTGTTTGGGGGGTGTGGTTGTGGGGGGGTTTTTTTGGTTGTGGTTGGGGTGGTTGGGGGGGGTTGTGGGTTGTTATTGGGGATTGACCGCTAGATGAAATACACCATGCTCATGTTTACTGAAATTAATAATGAAATTTGGATTTCTTCCTGGAGCTGGGCTGTTCCTTTTTTTTGAAGTATTTCCAAGACGTTGTGGCAGAGATGTTCCTTGGCTCGGATTTGCTGTGTTCCTTGGAGAACAATAAGGGGTGAGCTGAACTAAAAACTTTTTTTTTCTTCTTCACTGCTTAATTAACCATCATTGAAACCACCAGAGACCTCTTAAAAGAATCCAGGTTGGGATAATCGGGTCACCTGGCCACATACCTCACTGTTCTCAGTTAGCTCCTAAGCTTGTCATTACCTCCTCTCTGTGGGGCCCGGCAAAAATGGGAGCCACTGGTGGGATGACTCGGCCCTGGAACATTGCATGTCCCTAGACATGCAACGAAAATATTTATGCAATCTGTCTGCAACTTGCTGTTACAATAAAGTACAATAGATCAACATGTCAGTCTCAAGGGGAATACACCGTCACCAAAAATATAATGACATTATGTCCTTAAGTTTATGACTGAAAGAATTACTGGACTATAACAGACCAACTGCATATAAAATATGAGAATACACCAGAAGCAATGAGCATCAAAAGGACAATAGTAGACAAAATAGAAAAAACTTTATTGATAACATTGGATAAAAGTACTGCACAGCAGATCAATCATGTATGTGCCAAAAATACATATAACAAACAAAGCAGGGTCACCATATGTGGACCAGTAGGTACAGTAATACCTCATAATATTTATACATAATAATAATCTACATGCTTGTCATGCACATATAAGAGTAGATAGTCATACAGTACATACCAGTGAATCACAAGTGTGAGACCACACAGGCTCCACACAGGCTCCGAATCGCCTCCAGCGTGTTCCACAACAACCAGCTCCCCTGCAGCAGCGCGCTGGTATTCAACTTTTGTACACATCGGTTTCCAGTTGCCGCCCGCCCTGGAAACCCGATGTGTGCCTTGGTTACCAGCTGATCGCTGTCTGCTGCCTACCACACGCAGCGATGTGTGCTGGCCAGCGGGAGACCAACGATCAAAAAAATGGTCCAGACATTCAGCGACGATCGACGATACCCAGCAGGGGGGCTGATCGTCACTGAATGTCACACACAGCGATATCTCTGGGAGATCGCTGTTGCGTCACAAACTAGTGACTCAGCAGCAATCTCGCTAGCGAGACGCAGTGTGTACGGGGGCTTAACAGTGTTGTTCAGGCACACTATCTAAGAAAATAAAAATGATTGTTCTTTTAGTTACAAGTGACTGACAGCTGTGGACCTATTGTTGTGAAACAGCAGGGTACAAAAGGGGAAGGCTACTTACAACATAGTGGAAAAGGCGAGGTCGGATTGAAGGTGAATAGTCCATGGTGCTCGATGTGTAACATGGGTTTAGGTGTTAATGTGAATGAAAGCTCAACTGAAGAAACACCGTCTGTCCTATCCAAAGACCACTGACAACATGTTACTGGCTGGCCTACTTGACTCCCTTTCTTGGCAACCGCACAGCGGTAAGTGTTTATGATTTGGTAACTGAGGATGCAGTAAAAAAGGCAATACACCAGAGCAGTTGGAATCTATGAGATTGCAGTACCCTGACCTAACACCACAACTAGAGCAGCCTGGGAGCGTCCTACGTTGGTCCTAGACGCCTCGTCACAGCCTGAGAAACAACTATACCTAAAGATAGAAAGAGGAAAGCTATCTGCCCGGAGCAGATCCCCAAAGAACATAGAAAGCCCCCAAACATGTAATGGCGGCCAGGCAAGAAGAAATACTGACACAGACAGAAAATAGCATGAGCAAACCCGGGGCCGATAGGAAGGGCACTTACTGCAATCCCAAAAACCCTGAAAAGCACCAACTCTACTAATTTCAAAAACACCTGAATCACACGACCTCAACCACCTAAATTAGTTCTCTGGTGTAACAAAATCAAAACAGCAGCACTGAAAAAACTGGAAAAAGCAAATGTACAAAACATCAGTGGCTGAACTAAACTGAGAGGGCAAAAGCCCCCGGAGGGGACCCTGAAGGCCCCCACAGAAGTGCAGGACAAAATGTAAAAATCAAGCACAAAAACAAAAAGAAGAAAATGTCTTATCTGTAAGCAGAGATGCAGAAACGACACAGCAGGCTACAAAGGAAACAGGAATCAAGGATGAGACCAAACAATTGAACACCGGCAACCCCTGATGGAAGCGCACTCCCTTAACAACACCAGTCATAACACCTGATTCCCATCCTCACAATCTTCACTGGACAGTCCAGTACCGCTTGTAACCACCAAGGAGCCTCTGCCAAACTCAATTTCCCAAAATCCATAACACAACAGTACCCCCCCCTTGAGGAGGTCACCCAACCCCACTTGAGCAACAGGTCGGTCAGATGAGTTCTATGATACGCACGGATGAGTCCCTAGCATGGATGTCCGAAGCCAAAAACCCCCCAAGAATTGTCTTCTTGAAAAACCTAACCTCTCCACTTAACCAAATACTGAGTTCCGTCTAGAAAAACGAGAATTCAATATTTTCTCAACCACAAACCATATTGCCCTCAACCAAACAGGGTCAGGGGGCAAAGCAGATAGGGAACCCCTGGCCAACAAAACCCCTTCAACCCAAAGGGCTTGTGGGAAAAACGTTATGGATCTTAAATTTCCCTGGGAAAGCAAAGAAAAAAAAAAACAGGAAAAATCTCCCTGATCTTTTAAGGTCCAATGAACCTAGGGGTTAAAATTTTAAAAGGGAAACCCCTCAATTTAAAAATTTTTTGGGACAACCAGACCAAGTCCCCCCCCCTTTACAAAACCAAGGGCCATCAGTCCTAAAAACCCTTAGCAAACCCCTGGGGCCCCCTCCTTGAAGGGGGGACAAAAACCCCTTTCCCCTTTCCGGTCCCCCAAAA
>JARQOD010000004.1:436551287-436574488 GCA_033576555.1 Oophaga sylvatica
AAGGCGTTGTAGAACTTGACGAACATCTCGCCGGTGTGTGGCTAGATCCGGGGAAAGATGAGGATGTCATCTAGATAGACTACGAGACAGGAGTAGAGAAGATCCCGGAAAACATCATTTACGAATTCTTGAAAAAACCGTAGGAGCGTTGCAGAGACCAAGGGCATAACTAAATATTCATAGTGCCCATCACTGTGTTGAAGGTGGTCTTCCACTCATCCCCAGTGTGCATTCGGACCAGGTTATAGGCTCCTCAAAGGTCTAGCTTGGTAAATATTTGCGCTCCCCTCAGGCAGTCAATAGCTCTGGAATAAGTGGAAGCGGGTATTTATCTTCACTGTAATGTTGTTCGGACCTCTGTAATCAATACAGGGATGTAGGGAGCCATCCCTTTTCTTTACGAAGAAGAAGTCTGCTCTAGCAGGGGATGAAGATTTTAAGATTTTCGAATGAAACCTCTCGCCAGATTTTCTTGATCGTACTCGGACATGGCCTGAGTCTCCGCAGGTGAAAGAGGATAGATCCTTCCTCTAGGAGGAATGGCGCCAGGGACGAGATCAATAGGGCAGTCGTAGGATCGATGCGGAGGGAGGTTCTCAGCTTCTTTCTTTTCAAAGACATCCGAAAAAGAGCTGTAAACAGAGGGCAACCCGGAGGAAAAAAGAGAAGGGGAATGGGGAACACCTACAGGATGCACTGACAGCAGACACCGTGCCCAGCAGGACTCCCCCCACCGCAAAATATTTCCATTATGTCAGTCCAAGGTGGGTTCGTGAGTCCACAACCAAGGAAGACCGAGAAGGACCGGTTGAGAGATACCGGCTAAAACATAGAACGCAATTCTGTCCTTGTGCAAAGCCCCTACTTGCAGCTCCACTTTTTGCATGACTTGCAAAATGGTCTCCTGCAAGGGTTTGCCATCTACAGAGAGGATCCGGGGGTTTTCCAAGTCTCTCACAGGAATGGAGAGTCGAATGACCTCCTCGTGCCGAATAAAATTCCCAGCCGCGCCAGAGTCTACATAGGCCGCCACCGAAAAGTGCTTACCACCAACATGCAACAGAACGGACAAAGTGAGGGGTTGAGAGGTATCACATGCACCTAGGGAGGCCTCTCTTACCTGACCAAGGTGGAGTTTTCAGGATGTTCCGTACAGTTTCGGAGCAGATGGGAGGCACTCTGGCAGTAGAAACAGAAACCCTGGGTACGACTCACCCTGCGTCATTGCTCGGAGAGTTTAAGCCGGTCCACTTGCAGTGGTTCGGGTGCAGAGGTTGAAGAGGACGTCTCCGATCGAGGACTGGGTGGTCTATGAGCGGACGGGAGGGAACGAGGAAGGCTTCTCTCACGGGCACCCTCCTGAAAACGAAGGTCAATCCGCGTAGCCAAAGAAATTAGATCTTCTAAGGCAGTGGGGGTGTCACGACCTGCTAACTCGTCTTTTACTCGCCTCGAAAGACCTCGCCAGAAGGCTCCCACTAGGGCCTCGTTATTCCAGCCCAAATTGGAGGACAGAGTACGAAACAGAATGGCGTACTGTCCCACCGTTAAGGACCCTTGGTGGAGGTTGAACAAAGACTTTGCGGCCTTGGCTAGACGACCAGGCTCATCGAACACTCGACGCAAGGTCTCCAGAAAAGTTGACAGTTGGGAGACCTCGGGATCGTCATGCTCCCAGAGGGGGTTTACCCATGCCAAAGCATCCCCCTCCAGAAGGGAAACGATGAAGGCTACCTTGGCCCGCTAGGTAGGATATTGCAAAGGCAGTAGCTCAAAGTGGAGACGGCATTGATTTAAAAAACCACAACACAGTTTGGGGTCACCATTATACCGTGGTGGTTTTGCCAGACGAAGCGGAGGATGGGGAGCCAAAGCAGCGGTGGGAGTAGAGGCGGCCAACTGCAAGGAGAGCAACCGGTCGTCCACCGAGGCCATATAACTGAGAACATGAGCCTGGGTTTCCCGCTGCTGAGCCAGCTCCTGTTGCAGGGCAGCCAACTGAGAGGCGTTTCCTGGATCAGAGGTCTGGAGCACAGAGAGGTGAGAGTCCATAGATTTAATAAAGGACATCATACGCGTCTGGTTCTTTCGTAAAAACACAAGCTCCTTCTGGGCGGCCGAAGCTCCAGCGGGATCCATGGCCTGGTGTGAGCTATTAGGGTTCTAGGAAGCAAACCCAGAAGTAGACCCTCTGGGTCACGGCTCCAGAGCTCCGAAGGGCGAGTGGCCCAGGTGATCCACCCCCTATACAGAGAGCGTTACGGCAGGCCCGAGGGAGATGGAACAGCAACGGCTGGAGCCAGAGGGGCGACTTAGGGCAATACCACAAAGATAACGAGAAGGCCGATGGGAGTACAGTGTACCGATAAGGGCTGGGAGGTACCAAAAACTGAGGGAGGCCAGCGGAACTGGGAGGGCCGAGGACTGGCAGTGACCCGTAACTGTAAGAGAGAGAGAGGGATAATTACAATAATGAGAGAGAGAAAAGGCGGGAACGGCTAAGACACTGGCGGGCTGGCGCAGATGAGACACAGGACAGGCAGGTGCGAACGAGACACAGGACGGACAAGCAAGGACGAGCCACTGGACTGGCAGGCACGAATGAGACACAGGACTGGCAGGAACGATTGGCTCAGGAATGGCGGGAATGAAAGAAGCACAGGACTGGCAGACATGAGTGAGGCACGGGACTGGCTGACCCAAGTGAGACCCAGAGCTGACAGACACGAGTGCCTCAGGACTGGCAGGTATGGATGACACAGAACTGGCAGGCACGGATGGCACAGATCTGGCAGGCACGGATGACACAGAATTGGCAGGCACGGATGACACAGGACTGACAGGCACGGATGACACAGATCTGGCAGGCACGGATGACACAGAACTGGCAGGCACGGATGACACAGGACTAACAGGCACAGATCACAGAGGCGCAGGGCAGGCAGATAAGGCAAAGATGCAGGACCTGAGCGGACACTAGCAAAGAACGCTAGCACCAGAGTCTTACCTGGGGAGACGCCGCTCTGAAATACCCGGTAGGCGCCGCCATGATGGGCTGAGCCGCCATGTCACGACCTCCCAGAAAGCCTGGCGGCGGAAAAAGCGTATGCGCAGACCACCGACGCGCCGTGAGCATGAGAAGTCAAGCTGAGATCGGCGAGGGACCCCGTCGGAAGCGCGCCGGAGGACAAAACCGGCATCCGAGGACGTAACACCAATCTTGAGGAATTTCTCCTATGTATCTCTGGCCTGAATTATTGTAATTTGTTTAAATAAACCCCCATAGGTTTATGTATTTTACAGAGGCTTGTGAGTAGGTGTGTAGCCAAAAGGTGTGAAGAAGTAGTAATCAATCATTGGACTTGAAGCCTAAGGTTTTTCAGTCAATTTAGAAGATGAAAGTAGTTTGTGGGACCCAGGTGAGAGACATGGCATCGGAGCCCACGAGTTTCAAATTGCACCTCTGCTAGGTACTCTACAGACTGTGCGCCATTAACTATATGCAGCCTAGAATGCTGTTCATTGTAAGAAACACATTTTTGCTCCATAAGAACAAGGGAAATCTTGACTGATGGGCATTATCATAAAAAACCTCTGCAACTAACATGATAGAATAGATATAATTGTATGTAATCTTCCATGTAGGCCATCTTTTAATGAGCGCTTTTGTATGTACTATGTAACAATCGAATCTTCTTCTACAAACTACCTTAATAACTCAGAATGAGACGCACATCGTCTCCTTGCATCGCATCACACAATGAAGAAAATAAACAGCAATCTGCCAAGAGTTTTACTTACTTTGATCCCTTGCAATCTTCTCTTAACTTCTATGCATTATTTTTCTACGAGTGATTCATCATAACAATGTTATCCCACTGTGCGAGCAGAATGAACAAGATGTACACTCTACGTGTGCGCTGGAGTAATTGTAGTAAAACATCGCTATTGAAGAACAAAATTACCCTGAATTTTAAGATGTTTTAATTTCACACTTCTCAAGCACTGACTGTTTTGGGGCAAGTAGTAGATTCAAATCACTGGGCCATTCAGGAGCATTATACCAAACACAACAGTTTCCTTTTATCTAAAATTTAAAAGGGAAAAATTCTCTTTTATAGATCAGGGTGAACAGTATCAGTATTTAGAATTTTGATTTCACTTTCTTGTCATTGAAGTTGATGTTTTTCTGAACCATAAAAGAATAAAAAAGTAAACAGAAATTTCAAAATTTTCAATTTTAAAGCTTTGAGGTATAATGTATTCTTCTCACTTACCTATATTCCGGCTTAGCTCTGTTAAAAGCCAAGCTGGAGTGATTTGCTCCTCCATCCACGAGTGCTATGGATCTATGGACAGAGTGCCGGTCTTTCTCCTTCTAATATCCTAGTGCTATATCATAATTTTATGAGATGGGAATAGTCTTTTAAAAGTTACAGGTTCAAGAGATTATCCAGAACTAAATAATTTATGATCTATCGTCAGGATAGATCATTCATCACTATTAGATTTCAGTGATCAGATAGTTTCCAGATATACCGTAAGCAATGTACAGGAAAAACATAGCAAATAATAACTTGCCCCATTACCGTCAGTAAAAAGACTGTTTTAAATCTTTATGGCTGCTTCATGACAGGGTTCAAATGTTCAAATGCACCGACTAATACCACCATCATAATCTTCTGCCTAGAGGCAGTTACTGTGCAAACATTGTGTTGTGGAGTTTGCTGGTGTGTGTGTGTAATTTGAGAAGGAAAGACTCTTCTCCTGACAGAAAGCTCGACCACGTTAAGATACATCATACCCTGTTGTGAATGAGCAGAGGCTCCCTCTAGAGGTTACAGACAGTACTGAACCTTCCAGCGAGGAATGGCAATCTGGGATCACTGACTGGACTGATATAAGGGAGGTTCCCTCCCATGATGGTCGCAGGTGATCAATTGTTCTGGTCTCAATTGTGGTTCCTGGTTCATTTGGAAGTTTGCTGGTGTCTTGCCTGCATCTGCTGCTTTCAGATAAGATATTTTCTGGATTTTTGTAGGGTTTTCTGGTTGCAGAAAGTAATCTCTCCTGTCCTATCCTATTTAGTCAGCTTGTGGCCCCAGCATTTGCTCATTCTATTTTCTGTCTGTGTCCGTGCTTTCTTCTTGTCTAACCGCCATTACATGTTTGGGGGCTTCCTATTTTCTGTGGGGATCTGCTCCAGGGCAGATAGCTTTCATCTTTCTGCCTTTAGGTGTAGTTATCTCTCAGGCTGTGACGAGGCGTCTAGGATCAACGTAGGAACGCTCCACGGCTACCTCTAGTTGTGTGGTTAGCTTAGGAATCTGCAACCCATTAGTTACCAACATCTCGGGTGTTCGGCTGCCCGGCTGTTGTTCCTGTCCTCCTCAGCTACCTAACATAACAATACCCTGTCAGAAGTACAACTGTCAGCTATACACATGAGAACATGTGTTTGTGTATGTGTGTAAATGTATATGTGTGCGTGTGTGTCTGTCTCTTCTGCTCCTGTTTAATTTAGTCTATTCCTGCTTTGACTCCAACTTGTTTCTGACTATTCTTATAGATCCTAATTTTGTCCTTGACGTGACCTCTTGGCTCTGTCTGACCCTGCTTAGCGACCACTTGTACCCATGGACTCAAGCCTTTCTATGGTGGAATTCCACTTGGGTCCTACTGTAAAACCAGATCTCTGTACAGGGGTCAAAGGGTATTGGGATTTCTCTGGAGTCTGACAGATGGAGTGGCTTGTGCCAAGTCTGTCCGAGGCAGCTTTTTGAGCCTGAGACCTCATGCAGATGTTACAATGAAGAGAATTAGCAGTTTGACGCTATCCAACTTCTTCTTCAGGATACAATCCCTCTGGTTGCATCCTGAGGAAGAAGTTAACTTTGAAATGTGTAGATATTAAAACTGCAATTCTCCTTATCTTGAGCGGCCTGTGTCCTTCCAAGGAACTTTACCAGCAGCGCCGAAAAAACACTTATATTTCCACACAGCACATCTCTCCTGGTTCTATGACCCTTAGGTTTGCCACAGCTGGTATTTTTGCTCTGAAAGTGTTGTGTTCCCACAGCCCCATCAGATGAATGAGTGAGTACTTTACACCTACTAATTGTTATGATTGGAGAAACCCCTGTTAAGCTATTTTTGCTCCCTAGATCCTTGTTATATGCGCATTGTCATTGTAAGGGCTCAGTCACTTGACCATATTTTTGGTCTGAGTGCTGTCTGTGTTAAAAATGGACAGCGCTCAGACCAATGTTATTCTATGGAGTAGTGTAGATTATTATTATTATAGATTTTTATAGCGCCATTTATTCCATGGCGCTTTACATGTGAAGAGGGGCAAGTATAGACAAGTACAGTAAACATGAGCAATACAAGGCACACACAAGTACAGAAGGAGAGAGGACCCTGCCCGCAAGGGCTCACAGTCTACAGGGATGGGTGAGGATACACTAGGAGAGGGAAGAGCTGATCGTGCGGTGGTTCAGTAGACTGATGATCACTGCAGGTTGTAGGCTTGTCGGAAGAGGTGGGTCTTCAGGTTCTTTTTGAAGGTTTCCATGGTAGGCACGAGTCTGATGTGTTGGGGTAGAGAGTTCCAGAGTATGGGAGAGGCACGGGAGAAGCTTTGTATGCGGTTGTGGGAAGAAGAGATAAGAGGGGAGTAGAGGAGGAGATCAGAGGAGTGTAGATGAGAATTTTTTTTCCACTGACTGAATTTGTGGGTGAAAAAAATAGGAGCACGTACTCACTAGTTTCTTCCTTAGGCCGCGGTCACACTTGCGTGAAACTCGCATGAGTCTCGCACCTCAATACCCAGCATTGCCACCGGCACTCGGACCGGAGAGTTCAGCTGCATAGAAATACATACAGTCGCACACCCCGATCCCGAGTGCCACCGGCAGTGCCGTTTATTGAGATGTGAGACTCCAGCCTTAGATTGTATAAGACTCGCCAATTCAAGTCTATGGGAGTGCAAAAATAATTGCATTGTATATGGAGTCACAATACAGCTTTCAATTTTAACAGACACATCGCAATTCTGTAGAATAAGAAACTGTAAATGGTCTTATAAATTATTAATAACTGTTGCTATAAAAACCAGAAAAAATGGATTGTATACGGACTGCACATGGATGACAATTGAGAAAAAAATCGTCACACTTAATGGAATTCTGAACAATCATGTGAACCTACCCTAAAAGGCAAGAAAACTTTTTGCTAGGATTATATCATCATTATTACATGGATATTTTAAATAAGTACTTTAAGAGGTTTATTTAATAGGTCTAATCTATAACATATGTGGTTTGTATTGTGAAATCTGGTGACAGATCCATGTTATGTGGTTATGTACAAAACTGATTCTGTTTCTAGAAAATATAAGGAGCCTGCTGTCTGCCGAAAAAACATGCAGGGCACCAGCATCGAGCGTGAATTTACGATGAAGCCTTCAATATGTGACGTGTTTCGGCTTTTGATCTTATATTTGTGTACATTCACACATAGAGACAGAACTATTTGAGATCAGTAAGTACTCTCAGTTTCCAGGCAGGTCTGATATAGAGGAAGAGGCAATTTTAAACATGTCTCTGCGCGTAACTGTATATTAACCCCTTAAGGACAAAGCCATTTTGTAGGTTAAGGACCAGGCCTATTTTTACAATTCTGACCACTGTCACTTTATGTGCTTATAACTCTGGAACGCTTCAACGGATATGGGCGATTCTGAGAATGTTTTCTCGTGACATGTTGTACTTCATGATAGTGGTAAAATTTCTTTGATATAACTTGCATTTATTTATGAAAAAAACGGAAATATGGAGAAAATTTTGAAAATTTTGCAATTTTAAAACTTTTAATTTTTATGCCCTTTAATCAGAGAGACATGTCACAAAAAATAGTTAATAAATAATATTTCCCATAGCTCTACTTTACATCAGCACAATTTTGTAACCAAAATTTTTTTTGTTAGGAAGTTATAAGTGTTAAAATTTGACCAGCAATTTCTCATTTTTCCAACAAAATTTACAAAACCATTTTTTTAGGGACCACCTCACATTTGAAGTCACTTTAAGGAGTCAACATGACAGAAAATACCAAAAAGTGACACCATTCTAAAAACTGCACCCCTCAAGGTGTTCAAAACCACATTCAAGAAGTTTATTAACCCTTTAGGTACTTCACAAGAATTGAAGCAATGTGGAAGGAAAAAATAAACATTTAACTTTTTTTCCCCAAAACTTTTCTTTCGACACTATTTTTTTTATTTTGTCAAGGGTATCAGGAGAAAATGAACCACAATATTTGTTGTACAATTTTTCCTGAGTACACCGATGCCCCATGTGTGGAGGAAGACCAATCTTTAGGCACACGGCAGTGCTCAGAAGGGAAGGAGCATCATTTGAGATTATGAATGTCAAATTGGCTGGAATCGAATGCGGACACCATGTCGCGTTTGGAGAGTTCCTGATGTGCCTAAACAGTGGAAAACCCCCACAAGTGACCCCATTTTGGAAACTAGTCCCCCAAGGAACTTATCTAGATGTGTGGTGAGCACTTTGAACCCTCAAGGGCTTCACAGAAGGTTATAACGTAGAGCCATAAAATTAAAAAATCATATTTTTTCCACAAAAATTATCTTTTCACCCCCAATTTTTATTTTCCAAAGGGTAATAGGACCTCAAAAGTTATTGCGCAATTTGTCCTGAGTATGTTGATACCCCATATGTGGGGGTAAACCACTATTTGGGCGCATAGCAGAGCTCGGAAGGGAAGGAGCGCCGTTTTGGAATGCAGACTTTGATGGAATGGTCTGCGCGTGTCATGTCGCGCTTGGAGAGCCCCTGATGTGCCTAAACAGTAGAAACCCCCCACAAGTGACCCCATTTTGGAAACTAGAACCACCAAGGAACTTATCTAGATGTGGTGAGCACTTTGAACCCCCAAGTGCTTCACAGTTTATAACGTAGAGCCGTGAAAATAAAAAAATCATATTTTTTTTCACAAAAATGATCTTTTTGCCCCAAAATTTTTATTTTTATAAGGGTAACAGGAGAAATAGGACCCCAAAAGTTGTCGTGCAATTTGTGCTGAGTATGCTGATACCCCATATGTGGAGATAAACCACTGTGATCGCCTTACTGCGATCTTTGGAGGCAGAATGAATAAATCCACAAAAGGTGAAAAATTGGCTTTATTTTTTCCGCCGTTCCTCGTGCGGTATTAGTGATTAGGCAACTTTATTCTTTGGGTCGGTGCGATTACAGCGATACCAGATTTACATCCTTTTTTCATGTTTAGCTTCTGTCACACACTAAAAGATGCTTTTTTTTTAAAGAATTTTTTGTAAGAAATTTTTGCATCGCAGTATTTTGAGAGCTATAATTTTTCCATATTTCGGCCGACAGAGTCATTTGCGGGCTTCTCTTTTGCGGGACGAGCGGACGTTTTTATTGGTATAATATTCGGGCACATAACGTTTTTTGATCGCTTCCTAATCCAATTTTTGTGGAAGCAGAATGAACAAAAACCAGCAATTCAGGTTTTTTTTTCCCTCTGTTCCGCGTGTGGTAAAATGGATAAAGCAGCTTTATTCTTCGGGTCACTACGATTACAGCGATACCTCATTTATATATTTTTTATGTTTTGGCATTTTTTACACAATGAAAGCTTTTATAGAAAAAATAATTATTTTGGCATCACTTTATTCTGCGAGCTATAACTTTTTTATTTTTTTGCTGATGATGCTGTATAGTGGCTTGTTTTTTGCGGGACAAGATGACGTTTTCAGCGGTACCATGTTTATTTATATCCATTGTTTTCATCACGCATTATTGCACTTTTCCAAGCGGTATGATGATACCGCTTGGAAAAAGTATAATTTACTATTTTGTGTTTTTTTTACGGCTTTCACTGAAGGGGTTAACTAAGGTTACGCTTCTATAGATGGGATTTTTACGGACGCGGCCATACCAAACGTGTATTTTTTTTGTTTTATTTTTACATAACAATGTGTATTTTTTAGGGGAATTTTTTTAATTATTTTTTAATATTTTTTTTACAATTTTTTTTAAAAACTTTTTTACCTTGTCCCTTTATGGGACTTTCACTTTTTCACTTTTGATTTAAGGTATAATACATTGCAATGCTCCAGCATTGCAATGCATTATACCTATGGTGAAAGCTTCTGAGACCATGTTGTAAACATGGTCTCAGCGGCTTTCCGTAGCTGGATGACCCAGAGGTTGTCATGACAACCCCAGGTCATCAAGGCAGAGATCGGGCCCTGCGATTACAGCGAGGGGACGCCGATCTGAGGCAGAGTGAGGTCCCGACCCTCTGCCTCCCCCCTGAACGCTGCGATCGCGCTCGATCGCAGCAATCAGGGGGTTAACAGCCAGGCGAAGCACGGACGCCGCTCCCGGCTGTCAGTGCAGGAAGCTCGGCCACCGCAGCTCTGAGCTCCTGCACTGATCGGGCAGCAGATGCTGAAATTTCAGCATCTCCTGCCCGATCACTGCTGTGTTTGGTCAGTCAGATTGACTGACCAATCACAGCGCTGTGGGTGCAGGGACCGACTGCAAGGGTCCCCGTATCTCTTGCCGTGCCTTTCAGCTGTCATAGACAGCTGTTGGCACTGAACTGTCACTGCATGTTTGCACGCAGTGGTAGTTCAAAGCCATGACATGCACAGTCCGTCCTGGTGCCGGAACTGACAACCTGCCATGACGGACTGTGCAAGTCAATGGACATTAAGGGGTTAAGGCTAAGTTCACACTAGGTGTATTTGCAGCGTTTTTATGCAAATTTTCAGCTGCATTTTACAGTACCAGCAAAGTCTATGAGACTTTAAAAATCTCATGCACGCAGCTTGGCTTGTTTGTCATCAGGATTTTGTGCTTTGCATGGTTTTTTGCACAATGGAGCATGTCACTTCTTTCAGAGTTTTTTTCAGTGTTCTTCACCCATTAAAATGAATGAATAGGTGGTGAAAAAATGCTGAAAAAATGCAACAAAAATGCAGTTGCAAGGTTTTGCTTTGTTTTTTGTGCCAAAACTTGATTCTATAGAATAGGACTTTTTTTCAACACTAAGCATTATCAGCATGCACAAGAGACAAATCTATCATGTCAAAACCACAGCAAAAAACACAAAAAAGCAAAAACGCAGCAAAAAAAATGCAAGAAAAACCAAGGAGAACATGCCTTTTTTTCTGCAGCAAGAGATCACGTTTTGCTGCAGAAAAAAAACGCTGAAGAAACAAAAAAACATTAAGTGTGAACTTACCCTAAGACTGTCTATTAGAGTAAGAAATCGGGGTTTCCTCAAAAACAGAGGGGGATATTGTAAAGCGTGTACATTATTCAATTATTTATTTCCTTAGTCATTATTACAGTGCAGTCATTTACTGCTTGCTGTACTCTGATTTGCATGTTTTCATGATACTTCATGTTCAGTTATAGAGTAAATGCATTATTGTAAAACTAACAACGGTGTTCCAGGCAAATTTATAATCACGACACAGGATTATTTCCATAATGATCGTCCAAAGTTGACAGGTCGGGAGAAGTAGCAGTCATTTGTGAAGACATGGTTGTTTCTCTTCACAGGGCAGAAGAAGCGTAACAAAGATTTAGCAGCTAGACTGGCATGGCCTGCCTTATTGAAATACAAGTTTTAACGTAGGAAGATAATGCCAAGTTTGAACTAGATGCACTGGTGAGTCCTAACCTTTTGCCATCCGCTTATGCAAATGAACCCAAATCTTCAAACAGAGCATAACAAGCATGCAGGTATGGGGCAAAAATGTCTTCTTTGTGACAATAACATTTTCTTATTAGCATTGGTATGCTTAGTGCTAACACATTTTCATATTTTTCTTCCAAAGTTTTTGCTTTCATAATGCCGCAACATCATGAGGAGTAGGACAGTAAGTAGACTGTAGGTTATTGCAATACATAGTGCCCAGATCAGTTAGATCTATACTTTGTACCGTAATTAGCTTGACCTTCTTATGGCACGGACTCTACAGGGTGGTAGAAACTTTCCTTTGATATTCTAGCCCATATTGTGTATCAGTAGCAGCTAGAATGTTGGCTACACAGTTAATGTTGGCGATCTATGCATGATTTGGCTGTTAGGCAGGATACAGAATCTGATCTTCTCATGCTATAGACCAGGGGTCTTGAACCTGGGGCTCGGGAGCCACATGTGCCTCACAGGCCCATGTTGTGTAGCTCAAGACTATGAAGAGCTTGGTCTCCAGATGGTGACTTTTCTGTGTAACCTTACATAGAAAAGCATATCTGGATGTGCACATGGGAATGGAGAGATAAATATGGTAAACTTGCGAGAGGATGATGAGGACGCTGCAGTCACGTTATTGGTGCACAGCGGTTCCGAGTGCTGCTATGGTCTGGCTGAGGGCATGCGTCACTCTTTGTCAATTGTTGGGGTTTAATATAAAATAATAAAAAGGTTTGTGACGCCAGTTGGGATGTTCGGCCTGGTACTGATGAGGGTTCCTGGGAGTTAGGTGGTGATGGACAGTGCCAGACGATTAACCCCTTCCCAACTAGGGCTGGCTCCCAGGGGAGTTGCAGCAGGAATGGTGCAGCAGAGAATCAGCCTTAGGCCGGCGTCACACTGGCGACAGAATCGGACGACTGCAATGCGATGAAAAATCGCATTGCAGTCGGACCTATGTTAATCTATGGAGCAGCTCCCAGTATCCGATTTTTTGTGGTCCGTTTTAAACGTCCGTGTACAATCGCAGCATGCTGAGATTGTCACCGATTGTCGGTCGACAATCGCCAATGCAAGTCTATGGGAGCGATGAAAAATCGGATTACAAACGGACCACACTGTGTGACTTGCGATGAAATCGCATCGGTGTCCTTTAGAAAAGCCGGCAATTCATCCCCGGCTATACTGTAAAATCACACTGACAGCTTTAATAAAGACTAGAAAGAATAGATATATACACATAGAACACATATATATATATATATATATATATACATGTCATTGTGACATGTATATATACATATATTTATAGTTCCTAGACTTCTACATACTGTTATAGCCGCTAATTCAATTGCCGGGTTTTGTGAAATCACAGAAGCCGACATGAAATGATACATTGTTTCCACACAGTTAACCATGTCATTTCCTGTATTTTGATATTTGTTTAGAACTTACAATTACATGAGTGTATTTGTGCAAAATTTCAGACATGTAGGGGTTAATTAAAGGTGTAATTTCGTTGAAAAAAAATGCGTGGGCTCCCGCTGTATTTTCTCCACCAGACAGACAAAGCAAAGCGAGTGGGGGCAGATAATAACAGCCTAGGGAGGGTACATTTTTTGTGCCCCCCCTGGCTACTAACATCTGCCCCCAGACACCCAGAAAGGGCAAATCTATAATTAGATTCGCCCTTTCTGGCACTTTGCCCGTCTATTCCCATTGCCCTGTAGCGGTGGCGAATGGGTTAATAATCTCACCTTACTGTCACCTTGCAATTGAAAGGTGACCTTAAGGTAGGTTAATAATTGAGAGCTGTCAATTAGATAACTATCAATTATTAATCCTATTGAAGTAAATAAAAAAAACACACACACACTTTAAGAATAAATAATTTTAATGAAATAAAAACACATTTTTTTGACCATATTTTATTTTACACTTAATCCGTGCGAAGCCATTGATCTCCTAAAATAAAGAAAAAAAAATAAAACAACATTATTCTTACCTATTCCGCCGATCTGTCACGTCCCACGCTGTAATCCTTCACAAAGGGTTAACTAGCTTTGAGCCAAGCAGTGCAAGTAATCCTGCATGCTCAGCTCAAAGCTCCTGAATGAATAAGTTCCTCTCCTGGCGACAGGAGAGGATGTGTTTCATGAATGAAGCTTAATTGATTGTGTCCACTTTCCCTTTAGGTCAGGTCACTAAAGTTAAATTGCCAATAAATCAATTAAGCTCCATTCATGAATCTATTCCTCTACTTTCGCTGGGAGAGGAACTTATTCATTCAGGGGAATACAGGTCTGAGACAGCATTATTAGCTCTCTGCGACCTGTAACCTGTTAACCCTTTCTGATGGATTACACCGTGGGACCTGACTGTAAATCGGATTGGTAAGTATAATTTTGCTTTTTTATTTTATTTTTATTACAGGAAATGGTTTTAGCAGGAAAATAAAATATGGTCAAAAACTGTGTGATTATTTAATTAAACTTATTTTTTATTAAACTGTGTGTGTTTGATTTTTCTTTCATACAATAGGATTAATAATTGATAGTTGTCTAATTGACAGCTATCAATTATTAACCTGCCTTAAGGTCACCTTTCAATACTAAGGTGACATTAACGCCAGATTATTAACCCATTCGCCACCGCTACAGGGCAATGGGAATAGACGGGCAAAGTGCCAGAAAGGGCGAATCTAATTAGAGATTTGCCCTTTCTGGGGTGTCTGGGGGCAGATGTTAGTAGCCAGGGGGGGCACAAAAAAAATGTACCCTCCCTAGGCTATTATTATCTGCCCCCACTCGCTTGCTTTGTCTGTCTGGTGGAGAAAATACAGCGGGAGCCCACGCATTTTTTTTCAACGAATTTACACCTTTAATTAACCCCTACATGTCTGAAATTTAGCACACATATACTCATGTAATTGTATGTTTCAAACATATATAAAAATACATGAAATTACATGGTTAAATGTGTGGAAACAATGTATCATTTCATGTCGGCTTCTGTGATTTCACTGAAGCCGGCAATTGAATTAGCGGCTATAACAGTATGTAGAAGTGTAAGAATTATAAATATATGTATATATATATGTCACAATGACATATATATATATATATGTGTTCTATGTGTATATATCTATTCTTTTTTTTGTGATTGAAATACTATTCTTTTAGATCCATTATATGTCAGTTTTGCAAGCCTGCGAGAAAATCTCGCAAGTCGGATGAAAATCGGATGTTACAAGGTACACACACATGCGATTAAATCGCATCTTTGAAGGAAAATCGGATGCCAGAAGGATGTGTGATGTTTGCATTTTGATCCGACAATCGACCGTCTAAAACGGACCGAATTTTTTGTGGTTGTGTGTGACTCCAGCCTTAGGGCTCCTTTCCACTTGCGAGAAATATGTCCGTCTCTCGCATGTGAAATCCCAGCTCTGGTGCCGGCACTCGGGAGTGGAGTGAGCGGCTGCATATAAATACATTCAGCCGCACACTCCACTCCCGAGTGCCAGCGCCAGAGCTGGGATTTCACATGCGAGCATCGGACGCTGTTGTGAATGTGTTAGAAATGAATTCTGAGCAGAAGCTCCCTCTGGTGGTTACAAAACAGTACTGAACCATTCAATGAAGATTGGCAATCAGGAGTTACAGACTGGTCTTATATAAGGGAGGTTCACTCCCATCATGGTTGCCGGTGATCAATTGTTCTTGTCTCAACTGTGGTTCCTGGTTCACTTGGAAGCTTGCTGAGTCTTGCCTGCATCTTCTGCTATCAGATAGGATATTTTCTGCTTTTGTTTTTGTGCTTGCTTTTTGCATTGTTCCCTGCACTTCTGTGGAGGTCAGCCAGGTCCCCTCCGGGGGCTTGTGCTCCTCTCATTTGTCTGAGCCACTGTTGTTTGTTCATTTGCCTTTTCCAGTTTTTTCAGTGGCTGCGGCTTGGTTTTGTGACACCAGAGAACTAATTTAGGTGGTAGAGGTCGTGTGATCTCAGGTGTTTTTGCAATTAGTAGAGTTGGTATTTTTTAGGGTTTTTTGGATTGCAGTAAGTGTCCTTCCTATCCTTTTCTGTCCAGGTAGTTTGGGCCCCAACGTTTGCTCATACTATTTTCTGTCTGTGTCTGTATTTCCTCTTGTCTAACCGCCATTACATGTTTGGGGGCTTCCTATGTTCTTTGGGGATCTGCTCCGGGGCAGATAGATTTCCTCTTTCTATCTTTAGGTGTAGTTAACCTCTCAGGCTGTGACGAGGCGTCTAGGACCAACGTAGGAATGCTCCACGGCTGCCTTTAGTTGTGGTGGTTAGTCAGGGTACTGCAATCCAGTAGATTCCAACCTCTCTGGTGTATTGCCGTTTTTTCCTGCTCTCCTCAGCTACCAAATCATAACAGTATCACCGGCCAAACTGAAAATTATATGGTACTCACAGAAGGGAAAAAAAAAAAAGTGTGGAAAGAAGAAAGTTGTCAGAGTTGTCAGAGATTTTTTATTTTTTTCTGTTTGTTGCATTTTTTTTTTCCCTCTTTTTCTCTGGGAGCTGAGGAGGATTTTTTTTCTCTCAATGGAGTTTGCACAGTTGTCTGGCCGTGTGGATCAGCTTGCCACTGAAGTTCGGAGTATTGCTACCTATCTTGCTAGGTTGCCGGTTGTGGAACCTAGGATCCCCATGCCAGATTTATTTTTGGGGGATCGAGCTAAATTTCTGAATTTCAAAAATAACTGTAAGTTGTTTTTTGCCTTAAAACCTAAGTCCTCAGGGAACGCAGCACAGCAGGTTCAAATTGTCATCTCTCTCCTGCGCGGCGATCCTCAGGATTGGGCTTTTTCCCTGACACCTGGGGACCCTGTTTTGAGTAATGTTGATGCATTTTTTCTGGCTCTGGGGTTATTGTACGATGAACCTAATGTCACTGATCAAGCTGAATAAACCTTGTTGGCATTAAATCAGGGGCTTGAGGACGCTGAGTTGTACTGTCAGAAATTCCGAAAGTGGGCAGTCCTGACCAAATGGAATGATGATGCTTTGGCAGCCCTTTTTCGGAAGGGTCTGTCAGAGAATGTAAAAGATGTTATGGTGGGTTTCCCTGCTCCCTCTGGTCTCAATGATTCTATGTCATTAGCGATTCAAATTGACAGACGTTTGCATGAGCGTAGAAGTATGCGTGGAATGGTGTTGCCTTGTGAACCAGCTTCTGAGTCCATGCAGTGTGATAGAGTGGCTTCTGGGGCACAGCGTCATGAGTTTCGAAAACACAATGGGTTATGTTTCTACTGTGGTGACGCCTCTCATGCTATTTCAGTCTGCCCTAAGCGGGGAAGACGTTTTGCACACTCAGTTGTCTTGGGTAGTGTTCAGACTAAATTTCTGTTGACTGTTACCCTGATTTGCTCCCTGTCCACATTTTCTGCTCAGGCTTTTGTTGATTCGGGAGCAGCTATTAACCTAATGGATTTTGATTTTGATAAACGTTGTGGGTTTCCCTTGATACCCCTACGGAAGTCTATTCCCCTACTGGGGATTGATTCTACCCCTTTGGCTGAGAATAAACCCAGTTCTCTACTCAGGTGATAATGAGGGTTGAACCTGATCATCAGGAGAGTTGCAAATTTTTGGTGCTGTATAATCTGCATGACATTATTGTACTGGGTTTCCCTTGGTTACAGTCTCATAATCCTGTTTTGGATTGGAAATTTGTGTCTGTGACCAGTTGGGGCTGCCAATGTGTTAATGCCAACCCTCCTGTTTTTTCTGCCTCTCCCCAGGCTCAGGATGTTCCTGACTTTTTGATTGATTTTTCTGATGTGTTTAGCGAAAGTAAATCTGCATTCTTGCCCCCATAGGTGCTATGACTGCGCTATTGAATTAGTGCCTGGTAGTAAATTCCCTAAAGGTCGCCTTTTTAACTTGTCTGTACCTGAACATGACGCTATGCGGTCTTATATCAAGGAGTCATTGGAGAAGGGTCATATCAGACCATCCTCTTCACCCTTGGGTGCCGGTTTTTTCTTTGTGGCCAAAAAGGATGGTTCATTAAGGCCGTGTATTGATTATCGTCTCTTGAACAATATCACTGTGAAATATCAATATCCATTACCCTTGATTTCTGACCTGTTATCCAGGGTGAAAAGTGCTACTTGGTTTACCAAGCTTGACCTCAGGGGGGCGTATAACCTTATTCGCATTAAGCACGGGGATGAATGGAAGACGGCGTTTAATACCCCAGAGGGGCATTTTGAGTACCTAGTGATGCCCTTTGGGCTCACTAATGCTCCTTCCGTCTTCCAGTCCTTCATGAATGACATTTTCAGGGATTTTGTGGATAAATTTCTGATTGTTTATTTGGATGATATCTTGATTTTTTTCCAATGACTGGGACTCTCATGTGAAACATGTTCGGACTGTGTTCCAGATTGTGAGAGAGAATGCTCTGTATGTGAAGGGATCAAAGTGTCTTTTTGGCGTACAGAGGATCTCATTTCTGGGATTCATTTTGTCTCCATCTGTTATTGAAATGGACCCGGTCAAGGTTCAGGCCATCTGTGATTGGGTCCAACCTACTTCATTGAAGGCTCTTCAGAGATTCTTGGGTTTTGCCAATTTTTATCGTAAATTTATTGGTAATTTCTCTGTTATTGTTAAACCATTGACTGATTTGACCAAAAAGGGTTCTGATGTGGTGAATTGGCCTCCTGAGGCAGTCTCTGCGTTTCAGGAACTTAAGCAGAGATTCACTTCTGCTCCTGTTCTATGGCAGCCTGATGTTTCTCTGCCATTTCAGGTGGAGGTTGATGCCTCTGAAATTGGGGCAGGTGCCGTTTTGTCCCAAAGAGATCCAGGGACCTCTAAAAGTAACCCTTGTGCCTTTTTCTCTCGAAAATTTTCTCCAACTGAACGTAATTATGACGTGGGTAATCGGGAGTTATTGGCCATGAAGTGGGCTTTTGAAGAGTGGAGACACTGGCTGGAGGGAGCCAAACATCAGGTGGTGGTCCTCACGGACCATAAGAATCTGGTTTATCTGGAATCAGCCAAGTGACTTAATCCTAGACAGGCCAGGTGGGCCTTGTTTTTCACACGTTTTAATTTTGTGGTTTCCTTTCTTCCTGGCACTAAGAATGTTAAGGCGGATGCCCTCTCGAGGAGTTTCCTTGCGGACTCTCCTGAGTTATCTGATCCTGCTGTTATTTTGAAAGAGGGTGTAGTTCTTTCCGCCATCTCGCCCAATTTGAGACTGGCTCTGGAAGGGTGTCAGGAGGATAAACCCGAGCGCTGCTCTATTGGGAAATTGTTTGTCCCAGACCGGTGGAAAAAGTGTGTGATGTCTGAGATTCATTGTTCAGCGTTGGCCGGTCATCCCGGAATTTTTGGTACCAGAGACTTGGTTAGTCCGTCCTTTTGGTGGCCTACTTTGTCTCGTGACGTCTGAGTGATTTGTGATAGGTTTTCTAAAATGATACATCTTGTGCCATTACCTAAGTTGCCTTCCTCCTCCGAATTGGTGCCTTTTTTCCTTCAGCATGTGGTTCGGTTACACGGCATTCCTGAGAACATTGTGTCTGACAGAGGAGTCCAGTTTGTTTCCAGATTTTGGAGGACTTTTTGTTCTAAACTTGGTGTTCAATTGTCTTTCTCCTCGGCTTTTCATCCTCAGACCAATGGACAAACTGAGAGAACAAACCAGACATTGGAGACTTATCTGAGATGCTTTGTGTCTGCTGATCAAGATGACTGGGTCTCTTTTTTGCCTTTGGCTGAGTTTGCTCTTAATAATAGGGCTAGCTCTGCCACTTTGATGTCTCCATTTTTCTGCAATTTTGGGTTTCACCCTCGATTTTCTTCGGGACAGACGGAGGCTTCTGTCTGTCCAGGTGTTGACTCTGTTGTGGAGCGTATGCAGCAGATTTGGGACCAGGTAGTGGAGAGGTTGTCCCTCTCTCAGGAGAGGGCCCAGCGGTTTGCCAACCGGCATAGGACTGATGGTCCTCGGTTTGAAGTGGGGGACTTGATCTGGTTGTCCTCAAAAAATATCCCTATGAGAGTTGCATCTCCTAAGTTTAAGCTTAGGTTCATTGGACCTTATAAGATCTTGGAGATTCTTAATCCTGTTTCCTTTCGTTTGCTTCTTCCGGGGACATTTAAGATCCATAACGTGTTCCACAAGTCCTTATTGAAGAGGTTTGTCGAGCCAGTGGTTCCTATGGCTGTGCCTCCTGACCCTGTTTTGGTTGAGGGCAATCTGGAGTATGTGGTTGAGAAAATATTGGATTCTCGTTTTTCTAGACGGAAACTCCAGTATTTGGTTAAGTGGAGAGGTTATGGTCAGGAGGACAATTCTTGGGTGTTTGCTTCGGACATCCATGCTAGGAGACTGATCCGTGCATATCACAGAGCTCATCCTGACCAACCTGGTTGCCCAAATGAGGGTTCGGTGACCCCTCCTCAAGGGGGGGGTACTCTTGTGAATGTGTTAGAAATGAATTCTGAGCAGAAGCTCCCTCTGGTGGTTACAAACAGTACTGAACCATTCAATGAAGATTGGCAATCAGGAGTTACAGACTGGTCTTATATAAGGGAGGTTCCCTCCCATCATGGTTGCCGGTGATCAATTGTTCTTGTCTCACATGTGGTTCCTGGTTCACTTGGAAGCTTGCTGAGTCTTGCCTGCATCTTCTGCTATCAGATAGGATATTTTCTGCTTTTGTTTTTGTGCTTGCTTTTTGCATTGTTCCCTGCACTTCTGTGGAGGTCAGCCAGGTCCCTCCGGGGGCTTGTGCTCCTCTCGATTTGTCTGAGCCACTGTTGTTTGTTCATTTGCCTTTTCCAGTTTTTTCAGTGGCTGCCGCTTGGTTTTGTGACACCAGAGAACTAATTTAGGTGGTAGAGGTCGTGTGATCTCAGGTGTTTTTGCAATTAGTAGAGTTGGTATTTTTTAGGGTTTTTTGGATTGCAGTAAGTGTCCTTCCTATCCTTTTCTGTCCAGGTAGTTTGGGCCCCAACGTTTGCTCATACTATTTTCTGTCTGTGTCTGTATTTCCTCTTGTCTAACCGCCATTACATGTTTGGGGGCTTCCTATGTTCTTTGGGGATCTGCTCCGGGGCAGATAGATTTCCTCTTTCAATCTTTAGGTGTAGTTAACCTCTCAGGCTGTGACGAGGCGTCTAGGACCAACGTAGGAACGCTCCACGGCTGCCTTTAGTTGTGGTGGTTAGTCAGGGTACTGCAATCCAGTAGATTCCAACCTCTCTGGTGTATTGCCGTGTTTGCCTGCTCTCCTCAGCTACCAAATCATAACAGGACGCTTTCCTCACATGTGAGTATGAGCCCTCAGACAGGGTGATGATAAGTTTGTATCTTTTACTGCAGCTCTGAAAACAGTCCCACAAGCTTCCATACAGTTCACATACAGGGTGTTGGTTACACCTGCCTGGTGTGGGTTCAGTTTCTCTGCTGTGAGGTTGTGTAGCCTTCCTGCTGTCAATTATACTTTTGGTAAATGATTCTTTGGATCCCCAGAGGTCCAAGATAAACAGTTATTAGATCAGTGATCACTTCCAGCGAGCAGCCAACGTGAATCCTGTCAGAACACTTACTTCTTACAACAGTGTCCTTGATTCCGTGCAGTTGCTGAACTCCTGGGCTCTCTTCTGCTAGTTATATGAAGACTGAGCAGACTCACATTTTAGCACAGACTCTAGAAGCCTCTGTACTCCAGGGACTGATACCCTGCTTTATGCAGCTGTCCTTGCAGAGAGCATGCTGAGTCTCTCTACATGCAGGACCTCCATGATGCTAGTCCTTCTTCCTCAAAACTACAACTACTCAAATCCCTCCCCTCCTCTGAGGGATCGTGCACACTTCCTGGTTCAGGCAAAGGTGTACAATCTGCCAGTAAGGGATCGGGTAAAATGTGTGCAATTATAACAGCAGAGAACTACTCCCACCATAGCTGGCAATACAGATAAAAGTGTATCACACATGCAGGAATTTACAGACATGGGCGTCACAATGATACTGCCAAATATAACTGGATACATTAGTGTATTGGGACTGATTAATGCGATAATACCAAAGATGGGGAGGGTGGGAACCCATAGTTGTAAGTATGCTGCCTATAAGGTAGGGCGGCATAGAATCCCAGTATGATTTTTCGTCAGTGAAGCTTTGGCTGTACTTGTAATGTGTGTGTGTGGTCTCTGGGCATCATTACTAAGAGGGCACTGGTTAAGAACGTTTAGGGAATACTGTTATGGACTATACACTTTGTCATGCCCGCGGCCGCTGCAGCCACAGCCGCCCCGCTCCCCAATACTTACCCCTTCACTCGGCATCCTGCTGGCCAGGGGTGGCGGCGCGTTCTTTCCTGCACTGTCAGTCCCACGGCTGGCGGCAGTTCTGCGCAGGCACCTTAGGTCGCGGCCGTGCGCTCTGCCAGCTTCTTAACTGTGCGGCGCCGGACCCAGAAGTCTGGCAGCTCCAATAAAACTCCCTCACTGGCTATATCAGGCCCTTAGTGGAGGCACCTGATTATTGTATGTGTACCAGCCTTGCGTACCCATGCTAAGGCCATCTCTGCATATATCTGGTCGCTATCTTTCGTTAACCCGATCCTTGCTGCTTTCACCCACTGTCCCTGGCTCTTCCTGCCTCTGGGTTCCCTGCTCTTTCTCTGCTCCAGGGGGTTCCTCGGCTCCTGGATTCTGCTCTGTGATCTCTATCACCCTCCTCCCTGGTGTCATAGTGGCTCTTCTTCCAGTGTTCCCTGCAGCCAACCTGGTCTCTGTTTTCCCCTGTCAGTATTCTCTGAGCCTGCTCAGCCTTCCTCGGTTCCTGTCTCCCTGTTACCCTACCTGCGGCTGTCCCGTCAGCCCTATCCTTGTTGACCCACTGCTTCTCTTCTCCCTCTTGGTACCAGCTGTCTCGGAATCTGACTCCCCTGGGCCTGCCCCTAACAATCCCTGTATAGGGGTCGGGTCCACCTGGTTTGCTCACCCAGGGAAAGTTCAGTGCTGCGACCAAGAGTGTTCACTCCTGGAAGATCGCCTCTCCTAGGCGTCACACTTCAAGATTCAGTGTGCTGTGCTCATACTTCTACATATGTCATGGCTTGGTCTGAGGAATTGATCCGGTGACCTGTTGCTGTGTGGTGGGTTCCTTTATCTGCTGAGCTATTGCCCTTTCTTTGCTGTCCAAATGCTGATGGTTTCTATTGTCGTTGTTTTGCCTTCTTGGTTTGCTTCTCTTCAGATGTTTCTTATGTTCCTGTTTGCCTTATCATATTCTGGGTATGATTTTTTTTATGTTCACCCTCCACTGCACTTCCTTGCTTGCAATACCTCTTTGTGGATATGTGTTCAGGAGTTCCAGTCCTTGGGCTAAGGGGTTTACCTTGTTTGGTAAACTCCAGTAATATTACTGTGTTTGTTTG
>JARQOD010000004.1:436574588-436634445 GCA_033576555.1 Oophaga sylvatica
ATAAGACAATTTCTTATTTTGTGTTTTTGCTATATTTTTGCATTTTGTCCTGCACTTCTGTGGGGCCTTCTGGGTCCCCTCCGGGGCTTTTGCCCTCTCAGTTTAGTCCAGCCACTGTGTTTTGTACTTTTGCTTTTTGCAGTTTTTTCAGTGGCTGCTGTTTTTGTTACACCAGAGAACTAATTTAGGTGGTAGAGGTCGTGTGATCTCAGGTGATTTTGAAATTAGTATGTTGGTGTTTTTCAGGGTTTTCTGGGATTGCAGTAAGTACCCTTCCTGTCCTTTTCTATTTAGATAGTTTGGGCCCCAGCGTTTGCTCATACTATTTTCTTTCTGTGTCAGTATTTCCTCTTGTCTAACCGCCATTACATGTTTGGGGGCTTTCTATTATCTTTGGGGTTCTGCTCCGGGGCAGATAGCTTTCCTATTTCTATCTTTAGGTGTAGTTAGTTTCTCAGGCTGTGACGAGGCTCTAGGACCATCGTAGGAACGCTCCACGGCTGCCTCTAGTTGTGGTGGTTAGTCAGGGTACTGCAATCTCATAGATTCCAACTGCTCTGGTGTATTTCCTTTTTTACCTGCACTCCTCAGCTACCGTAACATAACAGGCTGCTCTATACCATTTGAGATTTTATGGGGAAACCTGCGCCGCCGTGCTTGAGGGCATGTGAGCCTTTTCTGGCAGATGCAGTGTTCTGCTTTTCGTAAAGTTGTGTCTGGTATTTTTGGGGTGATTCACATGACTCAAATTGCTTAAATTAACTGGCATTTGATAAAATTCGACTAGATTTGTATCTAATTGATGCGCTCATCATTATTTTAGAACTGAAGCCCAATTAAATAACTAGTTGATAATAGATGTAAAGTCACTACATTGAGAGTCCAGGAGCTTATAAACAGAGGAATGCAATAACAAAAATATTTCTAAAATGTTGATAACTATAGATAGGTCATTAATGTAGGTTTCAGTCCAGGAACATAAAATCCATGCGTGTTATATATGTACATTTCTCCCTGGTCTACTTGTACATATAGTACATATTCGAGACATTTATGAGGGAATTACGTAGATCGAAGTCGCTTGAATCACACAGTACCTGTTTTTATCACAGGTGAGGTGGTATGGTCATGCTCTCTGGTATTTCCCAGCCCCCCAAAAGTTTCCACTTCAATGGTGCGCCTTTCTTACCTCATAGAAGCTTGAAACTGGGCAGGAAAAGTTTTTTTCAAAGTAGCAGTAAAGCAAAAAATTATACATTTTGCTTCATCCAGTATAGACCCTCATTCGTGGTGAATTGCTCAGAAATTGAAAGAATGCTAAACAGAGGATTTGGTGACATGCTCTGTCCTCCTAAATCCTGAACTGGGCATAACACAGAGCTGTTATGTCAGGATTATTCCTGTTATTTTATATTGTGGTTAAAATTGTTGACTTCTTTGTCTGCCCCATGTTACGATTCTCTCAGGGGTCTGTGGGCACTGGTTGTAAACCCTGCTATATTTTGCCAAGGACTATAAGGCACATACTTCCATAACCCGATTCCTTAAAGAAATACTAAGAATATCCTGTTTTCATTAATTTGCTTCTTCACTTTTATGGCTCGTTCAGACGTCTGATTTTCTAATACGGGTGCTATCTGTGTTTTTCACAAATAGCACTCGTACCGGTGATAGTCTACGGAGAAATTCACGTGTCTGTGATTTTTTTGCAGAGTGAGCAATGCAAGTCAACGGGTCCTTGAAAAAAATTGGATTGCACTTGGTTGACTGTCAAAACGGAGAAGGTGGAGAAACTGATTATTTCTTTACATACACAAAAAATGGTTGCCACTCGGACCACACTCTGATTAAACTAACTATTCAAAGTCTGATTAGAATAATCCATCTGTTTTCCATGGAAAAATCGGACATGTGAATGAGCTCTTAGGGACAGATCTTGAGAATTGTACCTTAGTTGATATCTGGTAGAAATACAACTTCTAATATTTAGAGAGGACCGGTCACTACTTCTGACATGTCTGGTTTATTAAATAAATTAACAATTGTGGAGACTATTCTCTTCTAAATCTGAATGGAGCCAATCCTCTGTAATTTCTCCTGAATATTTCTGAATACATTAAACCTCTGGTTGTTGCCATTACAGTTGTCAAAGGGTGTGTCGCTAAACAGTTTGATAATGTCTGCCCTGGTTGGACAGCATCAGATATGTAGGGGAACACCTCAAACTGTTAACACCCATTTATCAGTTTATTCATAGATTTCTAGGATGAATAGCAGAGGGATAATAATGAAAAAAGGCTTAAGCACTCAACTTAAAAGGTTTATTAGTAGTATCTCCAAACGTTTCGGTCAGAAAAGACCTTCATCAGTGACTACTTATTTTTATATAGAAGATTGTCTCCTAAAAAGGGGAGAGGTGCGTGCCCCAAGGAAAGTGAGCTGCTTAAAGACAAACGTAGCTTATAAGAATGCTCAGTAGAAATATCCAGTGACTAAGCTTGCGGTATCCACCGCTATGTAGACTGGAGCTCTGCCAGGACGCTGTCTGAGCCTGCTGATTTGATTTCCCCCATACTCATGGAAATCAAATCAGCAGGCTCAGACAGTGTCCTGGCAGAGCTCCAGTCTACATAGCGGTGGATACCGCAAGCTTAGTCACTGGATATTTCTACTGAGCATTCTTATAAGCTACGTTTGTCTTTAAGCAGCACACTTTCCTTGGGGCACGCACCTCTCCCCTTTTTAGGAGACAATCTTCTATATAAAAATAAGTAGTCACTGATGAAGGTCTTTTCTGACCGAAACGTTTGGAGATACTACTAATAAACCTTTTAAGTTGAGTGCTTAAGCCTTTTTTCATTATTAGTACCCGGTGTGGGAACCTAGACTTTAAAGCACCAGTTTCATTCAGGTTGTGCTCACGGTTTTCTTTCATTGAATAGCAGAGGGATGGCACAATGCAGAATAAAGCTTCCACAGAACTGCTTTTTATACAGAATTCGTTGACTTACCAAAATAACTTGTTCTAAAACATGAGGTAGTCATTATAGCAAAATGTCTTGTTTCTTCACCTTTGATGACTTCACCTTCCATGTCATTCTTTCAGTATTCTAAATGTGCAGTTACCTGTAGTGATCGCTAGATATTCACTGTCATATTTACTGACAGGGTATTTACTAAGATTATTATTTTTTGACGGGCAGCAAAGTTGAAATCCTCCCTGTCAAAATCTATCACTCCCCCCCTGAAAATGATCCTGGGTAGGAGCACAAAGGCTAAGTTCGCCGCTCTCTTTCATTGAGAATATTTAATGGCAGATGCCGTACCAGGTAAATGAGTCCCAACGAGATCTAAATGGCAGTGACCTTGGCTCAAGATGAACTGCTGGATTTAGATTAGCATAAAAGGATACAACTGTTCTCAATTCAGACAAGGTGTTCCTGCCGTTCTCTTTCGGCTGCTTTTCATCATCAGCATAATCCATTGCTCTGCCCATTGGGTTTTCTTTTTTTTTTTAAGGCTTGAGGAGCACCTGTGAATTTGAACAACAGAGGAGAGCACAAAATGAGCTTCACTTGTGAAATACAGGGTATAATTTCAGCACATAACATGACACGTGCACCTGCTGACAATGAATAGCATTATCACATATGCAACTTGTCCATGTTTCTCTCAGAGCTTTTAAAGCGCCAGCACAATAGGGGCTGAATGACTATGTGTTCCAGGCTTGTGGGGAGGATGCCATTTTTTGTGCCTGTAATAATAACATCTGCAGAATCTATTTTTAAGGAAATTGCTCCACTAAAAGCATTCCCAGCAAAGTACTCCCAGCATCCTAGGCAAAGGATACAAAAGGAACTGGGAGTGTTACAAATAGAGGGTGCAATCCACAAAAAGTGGTTAAAAGCCTGGATTGTTTTGTTTGGGTTTGCCAGGCTGTTAAAAGGTACACAGATTCTATTTAAGCAGCTCTATCGAATTGTTTCTTGCTCTACAGATTTACTATTTGTTCTCGTAGCTATTAATATGATACCATGATTATTATTTCAATATATATTATAATATTTTAACAGCATAGAAATATGTGATGCACAATACTATCTGCTCAGAAAACAATTCTTTGGTATGTGACTTTATCTGCCCATAAGCAGAAAATAAATTTTAACCAAAGCCATTGATTACAGATGCAGATTCTGTTTGCACCCTGATTTTTTTTACCTACATATGGTGTATACATCCATTTCAAAAAGTCATATACACACATACAGTTATATGAAAAAGTTTGGGCATCCCTATTAATCTTAAGCTTAATGTTTGATAAAAATTGGTGTTTTTGCAACAGCTATTTCAGTTTGATATATCTTAATATCTATTGGACACAGTAATGTTTCTGCCTTGAAATGAGGTTTATTGTACTAACAGAAAATGTGCAATCTGCATTCAAACAAAATTTGACAGGTGCATAAGTATGGGCACCCTTATCATTTTCTTGTTTTAAATACTCCTACCTACTTTTTACTGACTTACTAAAGCACTTTTGTTTGCTTTCGTAACCTCATTGAGCTTTGAACTTCATAGCCAGGTGTATGCAATCATGAGAAAAGCTACTTAAAGTTGCCACTTGCAAGTTGATCTCCTGTTTGAATCTCCTCTGAAGAGTGGCATCATGGGCTCCTCAAAACAACTGTCAAATGATCTGAAAACAAAGATTATTCAACATAGTTGTTCTGGGGAAGGATACAAAAAGCTGTCTCAGAGATTTAACCTGTCAGTTTCCACTGTGAGGAACATAGTAAGGAAATGGAAGAACACAGGGACAGTTCTTGTTAAGGCCAGAAGTGGCAGGCCAAGAAAAACATCAGAAAGGCAGAGAAGAAGAATGGTGAGATCAGTCAAGGACAATCCTCAGACCACCTCCAGAGAGCTGCAGCATCAACTTGCTGCAGATGGTGTCACTGTGCATCGGTCAAATAAACAACGCACTTTGCACAAGGAGAAGCTGTATGGGAGAGTGATGTGAAAGAAGCCGTTTCTACAAGCATGCCACAAACAGAGTCGGCTGTGGTATGCAAAAGCACATTTGGAGAAGCCAATTTCTTTTTGGAAGAAGGTACTGTGGACTGATGAAACCAAGATTGAGTTGTTTGGTCATACAAAAGGCGTTATGCATGGCGTCAAAAAAACACAGCATTCCAAGAAAAACACTTGCTACCCACAGTAAAATTTGGTGGAGGTTCCATCATGCTTTGGGGCTGTGTGGCCAATGCCGGCTCCGGGAATCTTGTTATAGTTGAGGGACGCATGGATTCCACTCAATATCAGCAGATTTTTGACAATAATGTTCAAGAATCAGTGACAAAGTTGAAGTTACGCAGGGGATGGATCTTTCAGCAAGACAATGATCCAAAACACCGCTCCAAATCTACTCAGGCATTCATGCAGAGGAACAATTACAATGTTCTGGAATGGCCATCCCAGTCCCCAGACCTGAATATCATTGAACATCTGTGGGATCATTTGAAGAGGGCTGTCCATGCTCGGCGACCATCAAACTTAACTGAACTGGAATTGTGTTGTAAAGAGAAATGGTCAAAAATACCTTCATCCAGGATCCAGGAACTCATTAAAAGCTACAGGAAGCGACTAGAGGCTGTTATTTTTGCAAAAGGAGGATCTACTAAATATTAATGTCACTTTTCTGGTGAGGTGCCCATACTTCTGCACCTGTCAAATTTTGTTTGGATGCAGATTGCACATTTTCTGTTAGTACAATAAACCTCATTTCAAGGCAGAAACATTACTGTGTCCAATAGTTATTAGATATATCAAACTGAAATAGCTGTTGCAAAAACACCAATTTTTATCAAACATTAAGCTTAAGATTAATAGGGGTGCCCAAACTTTTTCATATAACTGTACATTATACTCTATTATACCCATAGGCTTCTGTTGTAGATATACATTATATACCAACAGTATGAAGTCCTGATTAGTGAACTGAAAAGTGTCCTCATTACTATAAAACATATGCATTTTACTGGAAGTCAACAGCGGATAGATCAGATTGTATTCTTATTAAAATGGGTATCAAAAAGCAATTAAAATAGCATTTATTAAACTGCATGATGTGTACAGCATGAATTAGATGAACATCCTCTAGTTTTTCATTCTGTTAAAGGACTTGTCCAGAACTATTTTTTTGTACTATGGGCTTAAGAACTAACAGGAAGGTAGTTGCTAACAAATGCAACTGCATGCCTTTTCTACCTAATGCCTGCTGAGAGCAGTCACAGACCACTCCTGCCGGCAATTCAGCTGATCCATATCAACTGAACAGCTCTTCTTCTTCTGGGCTGCTGTGACGATAGGGTGTGACTGCCGACATCATGCTGTTTATCTCCAGTTCCCCCACAGTTAGGCAGTGGGGAGTCGGTTGACAAGCAGCATGATATCAGCAGTCACGCCCCATCGACAGAAAAGAGCAGAAGAAGAGCCACTGCTCTGTCTATGTGACATCAGCAGAAGCCTCTGAATCGATGGCAAGAGCAGTTTGTGACCACACTGTGCCAACAGAGATCGGCACCTGGCACATTAGGTGAGTAGCAACTCCCTGCTAGTTCTTGACTGGTAGTAAAAGAATTAAATAGTCCTTGATAACCCCTTAAATTTGGCTGCATTTTGGCATCTGTATTGCAACATCTGATTTTTTATTACTCAAATGAACCAGACCTTGATAACCATTAGTGATAATTTCACACTAAAATGCTTCAGTGTTCCTACTTGAATAGAGCAAGTCAAATGCTCGGACTGGCTCGACTCGAGCACCAAGTAAAATGGATGGCAATGGGAACCTCGAATATTTTTATGGAAAACTCTACCAGTAGAGCTTGTGAGGCAGGAAAATCACTGAAATGGATGGAAACAGTGCTCAAATGGAATGCGAACAGCATGGGCAAGATGCCTGGATGCATCTCTGACTGCCAGGTCCCTGCATTGCTGGGAACAATCTTGTTAGAGTATTATAATGACACATATAAAGCAAAATTAATAGCTGGGCCACTCTCATCTTATTTGCCCGTCGTCTAAGACTACAGCAGATTACGTAGCAGAGAGAGAAAGAAAACTACACCCACAGGTAGTCACTAGTAAATGTCATTTTAACATTTTACTACCTTATCTGGGTATGTGGAGTGTGTGACATGGTCAGACACATCCTGTTTAATTTATGAAGGCGGAACTCTGAAACTCACAAAGCCTATCAAATGCAAAATTGCCAAAAATTAGAAGGTCCCTGGCCACAAGCACTTGTCCATGTGTCAGTTATTAAGTGAACCTTCCCAGAAACTGTGTTGGTCAGGGCACGGGTGATGTTATGGGACACATGCTAGTGTAAATCAGGGACCTCATACCAGGAAAAATAGTGGTGGCTGGGGACCGAAGAGTACCAAGTGACGGCCTCCACCATGAAGTTGCGGAAAGCCTCAATGTCCACAAGCTGAAATGGCAACATTTCCAGGGCAAGCAATTTGGAAATGTGCCTGTTTAGTGTTTGGGACTGTGGGTGGGTGGTTGGATATTTGCATTTGCAATCTCAGGTTAGGGACAGGTAAACGCTTCAAAGAGTTGTGATAAATGGATGCACATCCAATTGGAAGAGTGTTTCAGGGCAAAGGCTCTTTCCTGGCCCTGGTGTTGTTCAATATTTTAATAAATGATCTAGATAAGGGAACTGAAGGTAAACTAATCAAATTTGCAGACGATGCTAAGATAGGAGTGATAGCTAACAGTAGAGAAGATGGGTAAAGGATTCAGAAGGATCTAGATAAGCTTGAACAATGGGCAACAACTAATAGAATAGTATTGAATAGGGAGAAATGCAAGATTCTACATCTGGGCAAGAAAAACAAAAATTACATCTACAGAATGAGCGGAATAGAATTAAGCAACAGCACATGTG
Source organism: Oophaga sylvatica (assembly GCA_033576555.1). Classification (NCBI taxonomy): domain Eukaryota; kingdom Metazoa; phylum Chordata; class Amphibia; order Anura; family Dendrobatidae; genus Oophaga; species Oophaga sylvatica. Next base: position 436,582,546 of record JARQOD010000004.1, read on the forward strand.
AAATAGACTTGGGTATACTATTAGATCCCAGACTGCACATGATTGTACAGTGTGATGCAGCAGCAAAAAAGGCAAACACAGTTCTAGGATGTATCAAGAGAAGCATAGAGTCTAGATCACATGAAGTTTGGAAAGGGTTTGGACCAATGCCATAATCTGAAAAAGGCGACAAGAATAGAAGGGAGGCGTTGTTCGCAGTTGGGGACATAGTCTGGTTGTCCTCTAGTAATCTGCATTTGAAGATCCATTCTAAATAACTAGGGCCTAAATTTGTAGGACCCTTCAAAGTGGTTCAGGTTGTCAACTCAGCAATGGTGAGATTAGACATACCCTCGTCCTGGAGAATTAATTCAGTTTTTCATGTATCTTTACTGAAGAAAGTTGACACGCCAGATAAGGAGGCAATGCCGACTGTTCCTCCAATTGATGAGGATGGCGAGTTTGAGATTTCATGTATATTGGATTCCGAATGGCACAGAGGGAGGTTGCAGTATCTCATGTCCTGGAAGGATTTCGGTCCCAAGGATAATTCCTGGGTGAAAGCTGAGGATATCTCGGCCTCAAGGTTGATTAAGGCTTTTCACAGGAGATTTCCGAATAAGGCTCGGCCAAGAGGATCCGGAGGATTCTAGGAAAAGGGGAGGGACTGTTAGAATCTATTTAGTTTGACCATCCGCCATCTTGTTGTGGTTTTCTGGCTGCTGGTCTTTTTCCCCTGGTGCTGGGCTTGTAGTTGGTCAGGTGATTGTATCACCCTTTATTACCTGGCACCTGCCTCCCAGTCCTTGCTGGACATCAGTGTTAATTTGCTAGAGTTCTGACTCGGTGCTTTGATAACTTTTTGTATTTAACTTTGTGCAGTTCTGGGAACTCTTGTTCTGCTTGCTTAGTCATTTTGTTTTTCCCTTAATTTCTGCAGTTTCCTCTATTTCCCTGCTAGGAGGTCACCTGTTTATGTTCCCAGTCCCTTGGTCTTTCACGGATTCCCTTCCCCCCATCTTTAGGTTTTCACTTGAGTCTAGACTAGGATCGTCGGTGGGTCTATTCGCAAGGAATGGGTTGCCCGCTCCATCGTAGGGATTGAGTCTAGTCCTAGTGCAGGGTCAGTTTCTCTCCCAAGCTCTATTCTTGAGTTGCAGACCATAACAGTTAAAATCTATTTTGTTTTGACTATCCGCCATCTTGTTGTAGTTTTCTGGCTGCTGGTCTTTTTCCCGTGGTGCTGGGTTTGTCTAAGGTCAGGTTATTGCATCACCCTTTATTACCCAGCACCTGCCTCCCAGTCCTTGCTGGACAACAGTGTTAATCCGCTAGAGTTCTGGCTAGGTGCTTTGATAGCTTTCTGTGTTTGATATTGTGCAGCTCTGGGATCTCTAGTTCTGCCTGCTTTGTTTTTTGGTTTTCCTTTTCTTTCTGCACCTTCCTCTATTTTCCTACTAGTAGGTTACCTGTTTTTTGTTCCCAGTCCCTAGATCGTTCAGGGATACTCTTCCCCCTACCTTTAGGACTTCGTTTGAGTTTAGCCTAGGAATCGTCGGTGGGTCTATTCACAAGGAATAGGTCGCCCACTCCATCGTAGGGCTTCAGCCTACAGTGTCAGCTTCTCCCCTTTCTGCCCTAGTCCTGAGTTACAGTTAAGTAACACTAGTGGCACAACGACAGCAGAAATTTAGGTTGCAGTTTGTGCCATAGGTTGAAAAACTCACAGCTGAATCACCTAATGCAAATCCAACCTGTATGAACATCCCTTATGTATGCTTCTTAATATGTTCCTCCAGACTTCCTCATCTATTGTTGCTAATTTGTCATAGTTTTATTTGGAAATAGCATATTAATTTTGATATATCAGTGGTGGTTTAGCATTTTGCCATTTTCTAGTTATCATGTTTTATCTGGAATAGAAATCAGCTCCCCATGAAAACCTAGCAGCCAGTTTACATAGGAACGGAAAAAAATGTAAAGCTTGGTAAGAACAGTTCAATAGTCTAAAAGGTAACAGTATTTTCAATTAACTTTTCAGAGCAAGTTATCCTGCGTGCTCATGAGTATTAACACTATTTATAGCCATTATATGACTTGTATCCTGCATTTTCACCAGATTTACCCATCTCTTACTTAGCAATCCACTCTGAGCTGGTGGAAGGAGACTAGCTGCTATGATGTCTTCCATACAATGCATAGCACACGGAAAGGGATTCCTGTTCTTGTTTCATTTTTTACCTCACATAGGGATAAGTAACACCAGTAGCAGAAAGGAATTTACACAGAGGTAGTGATCAGTGTTGATATGAATCAGAACTGAAGTGAGGTAAAAGACTTGTTTTCTCCTCTTGTTTTCTCACCTGCAGTTTATCTCCTCTGAACAAGATGGACTTGAGCTGCTTTTTCACAATGGATAACATATTCTGGAGGCAGGGAGAGGTTAATAAGTGTCTTTTCTAGGTGGGAAAGGAAGCAGAATTCTCTCATAACATATATTATATTCTCCGATAAAATATATTATTGTTTTATGCAAAGTCTGTTGAAAGCACAGATCTCACTTAAAGAGCACCTATCACCAATCTGGGGCTACCCTTTTTGTTTATTAAAACAGTGGGTAGCCCCAGAATGATAATTTTACTAATTATGATCCACTTCTAAAACATTGCAGAAATAGCTCTAATATTCCCTATCCAGGCCTGACTTTCTATTCAACTTCCGGTTTGTGGGATCTCAGCATGCAGAGTAAGATCCCACAACCCTCTGCAGAAACTTATTCAGGTAAAGAGTGAGATCCGCTAAATCTAGCATTTTCCACCAATACAGTGCTACCTTGGAATTTCTTAAGTTGTTACTAAAATATTCAGAACTGAGAGTCCTTAGTGGTTGATACCTTTTAATGGCTAACTGAAAAGATGGTAAAAAATTGCAAGCTTTCGAGAATACTCAGGTTTCTTCATCAGGCAAAGACTAATGCAAAGTCTGAAGAATCACATATAAATTCACAACACAGCACAGAAATAATGTAATGGATAAGACAAGTGACGTGAAGCAGAACTATCATTATGGGAGAGTGATAGACAATTATGGCCATAAATATTGGAATAGTTCATAGATAAGAAGTGAAAGTTTTACTGTCCTCTGATTAGCGTCTGGTACTGTGTTGTGATGCTCCCACAAGGTCTTAGGAGCAAATTCATTAATTGATGTAAAAAGACAAATCCATGCGATACATTTATTCCTACTCTGAGTGTGTCAAAGGTCGTCATAATTTTGTACTCCCAGACCCTTCTGTCTCTGAAATTTGAAATTACCTTTTAATACAAGTAATTTCATGTGTATGGTGCTGTGATCAGGCATACAAAAATGTTTTGCCACAGGTAGATCCATTCTTTTTTCTTTTATTGTGTGGAGATGAGAATTCATCCTTTTTCTCAGTTTTTGCCCGGTCTCCCCCACATACAAACCCCTAGTTGTATATTTAGTAAAAATAATTAAGTACACTACATTAGCTGTGATGCAGCTGAAAGTACCTGGGATTATGTAGTCCTGATGTGAATTGGGGATCTTTATCTTGTCCGTGGTCATTATAAATGGACAAGTTATACATTTTTTCTGGTTACTAGGAAAGGTTCCTGCAGCTGTTGGAGAGGACAGGGAGCTTCTGACAATTATGCTTCTTAGATTTGGGGGCTGCCTAAAACACAGTATTGGGGGGTCTGGAAAAATGGATTGTAATCAGACATCCTTTTGTAGTAAAGGTTGTAATTTTTGTGCAGCTTCCCTTAGCACTTCCAGATTTGGATTGTAGGTGACTACTAGAGGCACCGGATTATTTTCTTCTGTAGGTTTGTAATGTAGAAGGTGATTCCTTGATATTCTGGTGGCTCTTGTAATTTGGTTTTGAATTGTTCTTGGATGGTAGCCCTGATTCAAAAAGGTTTTTTGAGGCGACCAAGGTCTTCATCTCTATCCATGGGGTTGGAACATATATGATTGTATCTGATGGCTTGGCTGTAGATAATAGAGTTTTTTATGTGTCTTGGATGGAAACTGTCCCATATAAGGATTGTTGGACGGTCGATTGGCTTCTGATACAGGGATGTCTCTATTTCATTGTTCTTTAGCTGAATGATGGTGTCCAAAAAGTTAATCTCAGTGCTGGAGTAGTTGAGTGTTAAGTTGATGATGGGATGAAATTGATTAAACTTTTTGTGGAACATCTTTAGCTGTGGCTCAGACTCCGTCTAGATGATTAAAATATCATCAATGTAGCAGTAGTAGGCCAGAGGCCTGATGGGACATGAGGACTAAAAGTCGCTTTCAAGCTTGGCAATGAAAAGATTTGCATATTGTGGAGCCATTTTACTTCCCATAGCTGTGCCAGTCTCCTGTAGATACAGTATATCTTGTTGTCAAATTCAAAGTAATTGTGGGTGAGGATGAATTTTATAAGTTTCACCACAGAATCAGCATCAGTCCCTGTGCTTTCCATGAACAATTTGCAGGCATTTAATCCATCCTGGTGTGGTATGTTAGAGTTAAAAGATTCCACATCCATGGTGGCCAGGATGGTTCCTTCTAGGAGAGGACCTATTGCTGCTAGTTTATTAAATAGGTCAGTTGAATGTAGCAGGGTGTATCCTTTACCAGTGGTTTATGAATACCCTCTACCCATGTTAAGGTTCGTTAGATGCAGTATACAGCAGGAGGCAGAGAAGGGGTTAACAAGAATTTACTTAGCAGTAACTGAATGCGAGTTCAAGGAAAGCTCAGCGCAGGGAGGTGATAAGGCAAATAGTATACTATACAATAAACGCAACAAGAAGGGGAAAATGAAGAATGAAGGTAATGACTTATCGATTGGAGTTCTTATTGGGGAATGGTTGGAACAGCTCCCGTCGGCGTCGCAGTCCGTGCACAAAGTCTCTGGCTCTGCTGTGTAGAAACGAGATGCACTCCTGAGCGTGCTGAAGTATCCGGATCCGTTGGTCTTGGGTCCGTTGATCCTAGGTCCGTTGAAGAGGGGACACAGTTCTTTCTGTTGGTTCCTTAAGGATGACGCAGTACACAAGGAGCACAATGCCGTACAGGCCGCAGGGTTGACAAGGCCTCGCACAGAATCACAACATTCAGGAAAAGTCGTTATGTATGCTGCACTACCCTTTACAGGTCTCGTTCGTGGAGGGGCACTTGGTAATGTATGCAAGAGTAGGACAGTCTGTAAAGAGCTGGCATCAGTGGCGGTAGTTGAGGAGAGGGAGTCAACCTTCGTCCTGCTCAATAGTCACCTTCCCGCCAAATCTCTCTCCTTCTCGCGCTCAGCTCCTTTTAAGTCTCCCACGCCCCTTTCTGTCAGGTGCTCAAGCTCTCCCCACACAGACAAGTCTCCCCCCGCTCCAGAGTGTATCTCGGACAGACGACACTGTTCCTGTTCACTCCCTTACACTACCCCTTTCCTTTCACTCGCCATTCCACTGGCGAGACATCCTGGGGCACGTTATGTCTGTGTTGGTCTTTCTCAGCAACTTGTTGCCAAATGAATTGGTCCTGGTTGTACCGGTTGGGGGGCTGTCCTGCCGTTTTACATTCGGAGCGACGTAGACTGGAATGAGAGGTGGAGTCCTCAAGTGCGGTTGTACCCAGCTGTTCTGATGTCGGGAAGCCAGGTCCGTGCCTGCCGTAACATCTCTTTCTAAGGTTCCAGGGTTCTGATTCTCTGACACATTTTCAAGCTGTTGTTCTGGACCTTCTTCATCTTCATCTTCCTCCACTTTGGGAGAGACAACCTCAGGAACCTCAGGCGTTTGCTCCTTTGGTACAAGATCCTCGGAGAGGCATGGCTGGAGCATACTTTGGTGCACTACCCGGGTGGGGACACGCCCCTCTCCTTCTGGTTGAATTTCATAGATGGGTCCTTTTCCGCCGACCCGATGCTTCACTCCAGTTTGTCCCGTGGATGTTTTTCCCTTACCAACACCCGGTACCCTACCAAAAGATCTGTCCCTTGCAGAGGGAGTTTCTCAGGGTGCTCCAGCTTCTGAAGTCATGTCTGCACCAGACAATGTATGGTCTGCAGATGATGGCGATGTTCTCGAACCCAGGTAGACACCCCCGTCCATAGGTAGTCCTCCCCTGGGTCCAATTCCAGCTCCATGACTTCTTTCCCTTTGCGGCCAAACAGCACAGAGTAGGACATGACACCGGTGGTCTGGTGCACTCGATTGTTGTAGATCCATACCAGCTCAGACACATACTCAGGTCACCGAGCCTTACGATCCTCCTCCAAGGTTCTCAGCATTTGTATGAGGGTACGGTTGAATCATTCGCAGGCCCTATTTCCTTGTGGACGGTATGGTGTGGTGTGAGACTGGTCAAACTGATAGATCTGTTATAACTCATCCATGACTCTCCCTAAGAAGCAGGCTCCTTGATCAGAGTGGATCTGTTGCGGGCATCCATAGACCTAAATAAAGTTTTTACAGATGGCATTGGCTGCCGACTCTGCCGTTTGATCTCGAGTGGGTGTTACCATAGCAAAATTCGAGAAATGATCAATCATCACCAGGCAGTGGTCGTATCCCTGATGCACGGGTCCCATGGTCAAGTAGTCAACAGTCAGCAGTTCCAGGGGTGCTGACGTCACAACAGTCTGTGTCGGGGCCCTTTGTTCTGAAGATTTGGCCAATTCACATGCCCGGCAGAGTTTACAAGCTTCCTCAACCGCTGCTCTTAACCGAGGATGGTAGACAAAACGCTGTAGCCATTGGAAGGTTTTCTCAGTACAAAAAGTGGGCTCCTTTCTCATGAGCTTCAGCGGTAATTTTGGATAGCACCGTCTCTGGGATCACCACCTGCCCAGAGGCTCTCAATTCTTTCTGTAACTGGACCTTTCGGTACAACAGGCCAGTCGCTCCCACTGTTGAAGTAGTATTTTCAGTGCTTCTGGAGCCAGGGTGCTTCTTTGTTCTTTGCTGGGTAATTTTTTCACAGTCACCCATTGCCGAAACAGAGCGAGTTCACCGTCCTCCTGCTGTAAGCGGACCCATTTGTCCCTGGACCTTCCCAACACTCCTCTGCGCGCGGAGGTCCAAATTTGGTCTAGCGTTGCTGCCACCATCCCAGCAGTCTTTCGAAATCGGGGAACTTCCTCATCCTCCAGCGCATCTCATCATTGTTCTTTCCAGATGTTGCATGTCTTGCTTTGGACATGGTGTCAGCGTGGGTGTTTTCGGCCCCCCATCTGTAAGCAATCTTATACTCTGACTTCACCATCCAGGCTACCTAGTGTTGTTCGAGGGCCCCTAACTTAGCGTTCTCCAGATGTGCCAACTGATTATTATCGGTGCGCACCAACACTTCCGAGCCGGCCAGATATTCTGCAAACCTCTCCGTCATAGCCCACACCAACGCCAGCAACTCCAACTTGAAAGAACTGTAGTTGTCCGGGTTGTGTTCGGAATCATGAAGGGACCGTCTAGCGTAAGCGATCACCCTCTCTTTCCCATCCTGCACCTGTGACAACACAGCCCCCAACCCGTGTAAGCTTCCGTCGGTGTGGTGAATGAACGGCACAGAAAAGTCCGCGTAGGCCAGCTCTGGTGCTTCAGTCAGCGCCTTCTTCAAGTCCCAAAAAGCTTTTTCCTGTTCTCTTCCTGGCGGATGGGTCGGCCTTTTGCATTCGGGGGACCCCTTTCAAGAGCTCTAGCAGGGGCTACTTCATACGGGCAAAGTTCTTCACAAACTGACTGTAGTACCCCGTCAATCCTATTAATGCCCGGACGTCCTTCACGATCTCAGGGGTTGGCCAATCCTGAATCACCTTGATCTTCTCCCGGACGGTTTCACTCCTTCTGCTGAGACTACATGACCTAGATACTCAATCTGAGTCCAGAACAAGTGGCACTTCTGGGGTTTCACTTTCAGTCCATACTTCTGCAGGCAGCTCAGCACTTGCTTTAGTCTCTGCAGGTGATCTTCAAATGAGGAAGCATACACTATGATGTCATACAAGTATATGAGCGTGGCCTCAAAGTTCAGGTCTCCTAAGAACCTCTCCATAAAACATTGGAACACACCGGGGAACGTTGGCCAGGCCGAAGGGCATCCTGTTGAATTTGAAGAGACCCATGGGTAGAATAAAAGCCGTCTTCGCCCAGTCCTTCTCCGACATGGGCACTTGCCCGTACCCGCTAGTAAGACCCAACGTCGAGAAGAATTTGGCTTCCCAAAAGTGGACAAGGACTCTTTAATCCGAGGCAGAGGATATGAGTCTCGCACAGTGCAGGCGTTAAGCTTACGATAGTCTGCACAGAACCTCAATGCTCCGTCCTTCTTCCGTACTAGCACAATGGGGGCAGCTCACGGACTTTGGCTCTCCCTGATGACGCCTGCCTGTAGCACCTGACCGAGCATTTCTCAAACTTCCTGATATAACTGAGGGGTAATTTGCCGGTAACGTTCTCTGATAGGCGCTGTTACCTGTCGGTATTTCGTGAGTAATACCTGTAGTACAGCCAAAGTCGTCCTCATAACTCGCAAACTCGGACCTGTATTGTCCCAATACTGTCTCCACTTGTTGAACATGAGCAGGTGTGAGTTCGGACAATTTGGCACGCATCTGTTCTAATATGCGGCACCCCTCATGGATGTATTGGGGCTCCGGCGTTGGAAACATGGTGACTGTCACAGATCAAGGGTCTTCCTGTTTAACTGACAGCTGTACGGCCTGGGGCAGAACGATTTCCTCAGGCATCCCCACTATCCATGCTACTTCACTCCTTGGTGGCATTACTACTTCTTGATCAGTCAAGCGTACAAGCACGGTTCCATCTCGCACAACGGCCAAAGTTCGGGCCACCAACAGTCCGGCTGGCAGTGGTTCAGATAAAAGGGGTTCTAGCTGTACTTCCACCCACTCCAGCGGGGTGTGGGCTCGAACAGGCAGGGTCAGCACGGTTTGCCCCGGTGGTAAGGTGAGCTTAGCGGAGTTCGGCACTGTCACCTTCCCCAACGTTTCTCCATGGCTGGCTGACTCCTGAGCTTGGGCGGCACAAAGCAGTCATTGGAATACTTGCCGCTGGGGTGTATGGGTGCGCCACTGTTTCAGTGATGAGTGAGCAGGTTCATCCAGAAGCACCACAACATGGTGTTAGAGCCCGTGAATTTTGGAAAATTACTTAACATGGCCCCCAAGAAGATACTGGTATTGGGCCCAGCTGCCTGTTCTGTCAACTCCTTGCTGCTGGACTGCATCCCGCCGACTACGCCAAAATGTTAAGGTTCGTCAGAAGCAGTAAACAGTAGGAGGCAGAGAAGGGGTTAACAAGAATTTACTTAGCAGAAACTGAGTGCAAGTTCAAGGAAACCTCTGCTCAGGGAGGTGATAAGGCAAATAGTGTACTATACAGTAAACGCAACAAGAAGGGGAAAATGAAGGCAATGACTTATTGATTGAAGTTCTTGTTGAGGAGTGGTTGGAACAGCTCCCATCGTCGTCGCAGTCCGTGCACAAAGTCTCTGGCTCTGCTGTGTAGAACCGAGATGCACTGTCTCCTGATCGTGTTGAAGTATCCGGATTCATTGGTCTTGGGTCCGTTGATCCTAGGTCCGTTGTAGAGGGGACACAGTTCCTTCTGTTGGTTCCTCAAGGATGACGCGGTACACCGGGAGCACAACGCCATACAGCCATACAGGCTGCAGGGGTGACAAGGCCTCGCACGGAATCACAACATTCAGGAAAGCTCAGTACGTCTGCTGCACTACCCGTTACAGATCTCGTTCGTGGAGGGGCACTTAGTAATGAATGCAAAAGTAGGACAGTCTGTAAAGAGCTGCCGTCAGTGGTGGTAGTTGAGTAGAGGGAGTCAACCTTCGTCCGGCTCTGTAGTTGCCTTCCCGACAAATCTCTCTCCTTCCGACGCTCTGCTCCTTTTAAGTCTCCCACGCCCCTTTACGTCAGGTGCTCAAGCTCTCCCCACACAGACAAGTCTCCCCCCTGCAACAGTGATGACGGCCCCGATAGTTCCGACTCCAGAGCGTATCTCGGACTGATGAAACTGTTCCTGTTCACCCCCTTACACCCATTTAGATACCTGCTCAGTAAGGGTGCCACACATGAAATCAATGGTCTTCCTGGATTTCCAGATTTGTGGATTTTGGGCAGCATGTAGAATGTCCCTATTCTTGGCCTCTCTGGTATCAGGTCATCGGCTTTTGTGGATTCCTCAGGCAGACAAGATACCAATTTGTTTAGTTCCTTGTAATAGTCCTGTGTAGGATCCGACTCCAATTTTCTGTAGTAGCGTGTGTCCATAAGTTGTCCATTTGCTTCCTTCATGTAGTCTGACATATTCATCATGACTACTGCACCTCCCTTGTCAGCAGGTTTAATGGTGATTTCTTTGTTGGTTTTCAGAGACTGTATGGCCTTTCTTTCCTGGGCACTGATGTTGGATGTCTATCTCCTGTTAGTCTCTATGATGGTGGATTTTATCAAATGTCTGAAGGATATTTATCCAAATGAGGGTTGTCCAGTCTGATCTCTTCTTGGTTGTTAGATTCCTTTTCCTTCAGTCTGAGTGTTTTCTGAATCTTCTGTATCCTTGAAATATTCCCTCAGGCACAGTCTCCTGAAATAATGTTCCATATCACTGCAGAGTTCAGTTTTATCTAGGGCCTTAGTGGGACAAAATGAGAGTCCTCTAGAAAGCACGGCCAGCTACACTTTCTTGGGTTTGTAATCTGTCAGATTGATGACACAGTTGAAGCTTTTGTGTCTGGAATGGAAAGGTTGTCCAAGTTGTCAGGTTTTTGCTTTGTTTTGTATCTGTTTGTTGTCCTGAATTGAGGCGCAATCTGTGCAGTTTCTTTTCCTTGTTATGAATCAGAAAGGTTCGTAGTTTGTTGTAGTATTTTTATAATTTTTGCTCTGTATTTTCTGTAAGTGTTTTCCTCAGAGTTTCAAATTGCCCTTGGACTTTACTCCTTATGCTGTAGCAGACATGCAAAAAGTGGTTCCTTAGTCTCTCAGAAGTCCTGTGACAAAGGTTTTGTGCATAATGGGTATTGTAGGTATGAAGAATTGGGTTTGTAATCCAGAGTCCTTTGGAAATTAGATTCTCCTTTTTGCATTTAGATAAAAAAAAATGTTGCTGTCCATTTGTGCATGTTTACCTGTGGCAAAACATTTTTGTATGCCTGATCACAGCACGATACACATGAAATTACTTGTATTGAAAGGTAATTTCAAATCTCAGAGAGACAGAAGGGTCTGGGAGTACAAAATTATTATGACCTTTGACACACTCAGAGCAGGAATGAATGTGTCGCATGGATTTATGTCTTCTTACATCAATTAAGGAATTTGCTCCTAAGACCTTGTGGGGGCATCACAACAGTACCAAACCCTAATCAGAGGACAGTAAATCTTTCACTTTTTATCTATGAACTATTCCAATATTTATGGCCATAACTGTCTATCACTCTCCCATAATGATAGTTCTGCTTCACATCACTTGTCTTATCTATTGCATTATTTCTGTGCTGCTTTGTGCATAAATATATGACTCTTCAGATTTTGTGTTAGTCTTTGCCTGATGAAGAGACCTGAATAGTCTCGAAAGCTTGCAATTTGTTATCATTTTTTTAGTTAGCCATTAAAAGGTATCAACCACTGAGGACTCTCAAGTCTAAATTTTTCTATCTACTGGCTAACACGGTACAAAGATATACATCTTTCCTGTATTAAGTTGTTATTAGTAATGTGTGAACCAGTGTATGTTTTGGTCCAGAGGGTTTGGCTGAACATCTAAATAAAAGTTTGGTTCGGGTATCAGAACAGTATTTAAACCTGGATACCATTCACATGAATGGGAGTCCGATCATTCATTGTTTGCCCAGCTATCATCTGCATGACAACGCAGCAAACACGGGCTCTGATTGGCGATAAGATCATTACCCCCAGTCAGAGTGCTGCGGTTCCAATGACAGCAGCTGTGACCTGCGGTGAAAATGTTACCTCCGGATATCGGCTGATGAGAGAGTACTACTCCCATCAGCCTATGCCTGCTGCCACTGATAATAGCGAGTGCAGGCACCGTTGATGGGAGTATTCTTCATACCTGTGCACTATAAATACATTCAAAAATATGACGTGGGGTTTCTTCTATTTTTGATAACCAGTGCAGGCAAAACTGACACCTGTGGTCTGCAACCCAGAGCTGTCAGTTTTATCATGACTGGTTATCAAGAATAGAGGGGTCCCATGCCATTTTTTAAAATATTTAAATAAAAAATTTACGAAAACAGCCAGAATCAGAAAGTTCATCAGCTTTGAACTCCAGTGAATTTTCTCATGCCAGCTCAGCAATAGACACTTCAGGAGCGATTATGCTCCTGGGTCAGTGTGAGACAGCTGACGGGAAGAGCAGTCACTGATGTGACTATTCTCCAAATCATCTGGATTGCCGTGAGACAGTATGGATTATCTGCACATTGGACAGGTGAGGGATGTGGTTGTTTATGATTTTTCTTCTTTTCTAGAGGACATGGGCATCAGTGGATTAGGCATAAAGGTGAGTATATGATGGTTGTTTATTATTTTCTCTCTTTTACAGGTCACACGGCCATCAATGGATTAGGCGTAAGGTTAGTATAACTGCTTTTTATTTTTATCTATATATATAAAAATGAGTGTATATGTGTGTATATCAGCCACGCCCACTCCACATAGCCCCACCCAATCACTAAGCATCTTTCATTTCACCAGAGCTGTGTAAAAGAAGCTGAGCTGTGATTTGTTGCTATGAGCAACAGTTTTCCTTGTAGACAGTTGTGGTAACTGAGGCCGATTATTCTTATCATTTCGATGGTGTTATTGTCCTTCTGTAAAGCTGGAAATAGCACAATTTATTACTGTGCCGACACAGACCACCCTCTGACACATACTGCAGGGGGTGCCCAGGTGGAGCCCAGTATCACACAGGATAGATTAGATACATGGCTCAGCAGACAGTATCACACAGGAGAGGATTAGATACACGGTTCTGCAGTCAGTATCACACAGGATAGGATTAGATACACAAGTCAGCACACAGTATCACACCAGGATAGGATTAGATACATGGCTCAGCAGACAGTATCACACAGGACAGGATTAGATACACAACTCAGCAGACTATCACACAGGATAGGATTAGATACACGGCTCAGCAGACAATAACACAGGATAGGGTTAGATACACAGCTCAGCAGACAGTAACACACAGGATATGATTAGATACATGGCTCAGCAGACAGTATCACACAGGACAGGATTAGATACAGAACTCAGCAGACTATCACACAGGATAGGATTAGATACATGGCTCAGCAGACAATAACACAGGATAGGATTAGATTCACGACTCAGCAGACTGTATCACACAGGATAGGATTAGATACAGGTCTCAGCAGACAATAACACACAGGAGAGGATTAGATATACAGCTCAGCACACAGTATCACACAGGATAGGATTAGATACACGGCTCAGCAGACTGTATCACACAGGATAGGATTAGATACACAGTTTAGCAGTCAGTATCACACAGGACAGGATTAGATACACAACTCAGCAGACTATCACACAGGATAGGATTAGATACATGGCTCAGCAGACAGTAACACACAGGATAGGAATAGATACATGGCTCAGAAGACATTATCACACGGGAGAGGATTACATACACGGTTCTGCAGTCAGTATCACACAGGATAGGATTAGATACACAAGTCAGCAGACAGTATCACACAGGAGAGGATTAGATACACACGTCAGCAGATACTATCACACAGGATAGGATTAGATACACGGCTCAGCAGACAGTATCACACAGGAGAGGATTAGATACACAAGTCAGCACACAGTATCACACAGGATAGGATTAGATACATGGCTCAGCAGACAGTATCACACAGGGTAGGATTAGACACACAGGTCAGCAGACAGTATCACACAGGATAGGATTAGATACACAGCTGAGCAGACAGTAACACACAGGATAGGATTAGATACACAGCTCAGGAGACAGTATCACACAGGATAGGATTAGGTACACAGCTCAGGAAACAGTATCCCACAGGATAGGGTTAGATACAAAGCTCAGCAAACAGTATCACACATGACAGAAGTAGATACACAGCTCAGCAGACGGTATAACACAGGATAGGATTAGACACACAGCTCAGAAACAGGATGTGCCAAAGGAGAGGACATTTTCATTCCAAGAATTCCACTCATTCCATCTGATTTGCTTTTTGATTTTAAACACCTCCAGTTTCCACTTCGACTGGCATTTGCAATGTCCATTAACAAGGCTAAGGGACAATGCTTGAAAGTAGTAGGGATCGATTTGCAATCTCCATGCTTTTCTCATGGTTAACTTTACTGGCCTGTTCAAGAACTGGAACTGCCAAAAATGTGTTCATCTTTGCACTGAAAGGAAAAACCTAAAATGTTGTTTATCTAAAGGCTCTTAAATGAGTTGAAAATAAAATACTATCAATACTTTGGTAATCATTTAGTTAATTTGTGTGGCAAATCTGTAGTGTTGAATATATGATGTGTAATGTTTTTATGTGCAATATAATCATTATAATTTGTTATAACTAACCACAGTTAGTTACAAAGCCCGGCAACGCCGTGCTCTTCAGCTAGTTTCAAATAAAGGAGTCTGTGTAATTATTTCAATTAAAGGATTTTATTCTGGCTGTGTCTATTTTACAATCTAACTATGGGGTTAGTAATGGGGGCGTCTTATAGACGTTTTTAAATTTATTTATTTCTTTATAGCGCACAGGCGCCGGCCGATGAATACACTCATCAATAGTGCCTGCTCTCACTGTTATTAGCGACAGCAGGTGTAGGCTGATGAGCGAGTAGAACTCTCTCATTAGCTGATGCCTGTGATCAGTGGGAACCGCAGCTCTCTGACAGATCAGAGCTGCTGGTGTTTCTCTTGCTGTCATGCTAATGATAGCGTTAGAAATATCCGATGTCCCAAACAGTAGTACAGACTTTCTGGAGAAGTCTGTGTTCGGGGTCTGTGCATGAATACTTTAGTGTTTGGGTTCGCCCATCTCTAGTTGTTAACAAACAGTAACATCATTAAGAATATTACCATTTGGTAACAGCCCAAATAAGTTGACGCATTTTTAGAAGAGCAAGATCTCACTTTTTCACTGCACTAGCAGTTGCAGAGAGGAATACCGGAGCCAAAGAGAGGAATGAGTCAGTGAAAGGCCTATATGGTGAGAATAATTTATTTTATTGTTTAACCCCTTCCAGACCTTAATGCTGGGAACCATATTGCTTAATAAGAGTGAATTTAATTGCAAAAAATTGAAGTTTTCCAAATCTGATTGTTTTTTTGTAAACGAGGCAAATTCAATTTGTTTCAAATCAATCTCTAAATCTCTATATTATTTGCTTTATATGTGGTTTATGGAGAGTTGAATTGCAGTAAACCTACCATCTATTTTATCAACATAAAAGTTTCATAGACTGTAACTAAATCTATCTTTGATGCTCATGCATCAAAGATAGGATCCTCTGGGCTTTTTTTTTTATTAAACCTCCCCTTAAAAATCAACTGTTGTTTAAAATTTTATTTTCATAAATCAATAGTACACATGAAAATAAGAAACTTTCTAATATATCTTATCAGATAAATCTGCTTATCCTTCCTCCGGAACTGATCATTCATTCTGAATCCACAGGTAAACTCTGCAGTGAATACAGTTTTTCACACTACTGAGATAGGAGACAAGAGTTGGTGCTTTTTAGATTCTATGATGGGGGAGGAGCAAGAGGCAGAATTAGACATTCTGCTGCAAGTTCTCTTAAAATTACAGCTACACTTTAAAGGGAACCGGCCAGGTTGGATAAAGCTTTTAACCTGCAGATACAGGGTTAATTTGCAGGTTAACAGCATTAGGAAGATGCCCAACTACTGAAAATAAGGCAAATTAACTTTATTTCTCCCTGAAGCCACCGGATTTCAGTCATACAGGCATATCAATGAGGCTGCAGTAACTGCTCACAGCACTGAATGGAGACTGTAGGCACACTCCAGCACTTTAACTGACAGCTGGTAATGTACAGTACCGACAGTACCAATCAGTGCAGAACCAGCTATCAAAGTGCCAGGGGGTGTTTACAGACATCACTTTCAGTGCCTGAAAGCTGGCAGCTAAGGGCTAAATAAAGTTAATTTCCTTCAGTTTCAGTAAGGCAGCTGGGAACCTTCCTAACACTATTAACCCACAGATTAACCCTTTATCTGCAGGCTAATAGTGTTATCCAACCTTAGAGATAATAATTTCATGTTACAGATTTCCTATGACAAATAACAAGAGCTAGAAAAGGCAACAATAAAAGACCTTGACATCAAGGCTGCTTTAAGATGTCAGTGAGCCTAAGGCAACGATCCAATTATTGCGTCCTTATGTCAATTGTAAAACACACTGCATGGCGAGAACAACATCCATCAAGATGTCAAATGTATGCATGTTTCCAATGGAAAATTGATTTGTGCAAATATCTCAGTTTTCTTAGCATTTAAATATTTCATAGCTTATTGTAACTTTTAGTAAAAGACGTGAAAGAAGAAATAACAGCTTTAGTACAAGAGGTCACCAGACTTCCCCTCACATAAAGATACTGAAATATCAACTGTGCTAAGGCCTTGGCAAATCAAGCTCTATTACTGGCACAACCGCTTGTGGATTCAGGGCAAATAACATTTAAGTAGACAGCATTGTATATAATTGGTATATTCTTTGTGAAAGCATGCACTGGTTGAAACATTTGTATATATTGCAGTGTCTTTAACTACAGTGGGTACGGAAAGTATTCAGGCCCCTTTACATTTTTCACTCTTTGTTTCATTGAAGCCATTTAGTAAATTCAAAAAAGTTCATTTTTTTCCATTAATGTACACTCTGCACCCCATCTTAACTGAAAAAAAAGAGAAATGTAGATATTTTTGCAAATGTATTAAGAATGAAAAACTGAAATATCACATGGTCATAAGTATTCAGACCCCTTGCTCAGTATTGAGTAGAAGCACCCTTTTGAGCTAGTACAGTCATGAGTCTTCTTGAGAATGTGGCAACAAGTTTTTCACACCAGGATTTGGGGATCCTCTGCCATTCTTCCTTGCAGATCCTCTCCAGTTCCATCAGGTTGGATGGTGAACATTGGTACACAGCCATTTTCAGGACTCTCCAGAGATGCTCAATTGGGTTTAGGTCAGGGCCCTGGCTGGGCCAGTTAAGAATGGTCACAGAGTTGTTCTGAAGCCACTCCTTTGTTATTTTAGCTGTGTGCTTAGGGTCATTGTCTGAGGTCCAGAACACTCTGGAAGAGTTTTTTTTATCCAGGATATCTCTGTACTAGGCCGCATTCATGTTTCCTTCAATTACAACTAGTCATCCTGTCCCTGCAGCTGAAAAACACCCCCATATCATGATGCTGCCACCATCATGTTTCACTGTTGGGATTGTATTGGGCAGGTGATGAGCAGTGCCTGGTTTTCTCCACACATACCCCTTTGAATTATCACCAAAAAGTTCTATCTTCATCTCATAAGACCAGAGAATCTTATTTCTCATAGTCTGGGAGTCCTTCACGTGTTTTTTTTAGCAAGCTTTCATATGTCTTGCACTGAGGAGAGGCTTCCATTGGACCACTCTGCCATAAAGGCCCGACTGGTGGAGGACTGCAGGGATAGTTGACTTTGTGGAACTTTCTCCCATCTTTCTACTGCATCTGTGGAACTCAGCCACAGTGATCTTGGGGTTCTTCTTTACCTCTCTCACCAAGGCTTTTCTCCCAAGATTGCTCAGATTGGCTGGACGGCTAGGTCTAGGAAGACTTCTGGTGGTCCCAAACTTCTTCCATTTAAGGATTATGGAGGCCACTATACTCTAAGGAGCCTTGAATACTGCAGAAATTCTTTTGTAACCTTGGCCAGATGTGTGCCTTGCCACAATTCTGTCTCTGAGCTCCTTGGCCAGTTCCTTTGAACTCATGATTCTCATTTGTTCTGACATGCACTGTGAGCTGTGAGGTCTTATATAGACAGGTGTGTGACTTTAACCCCTTCACCCCCAAGGGTGGTTTGCACGTTAATGACCGGGACAATTTTTACAATTCTGACCACTGTCTCTTTATGAGGTTATAACTCCGGAACGCTTCAACGGATCTTCGCGATTCTGAGATTGTTTTCTCGTGACATATTGTACTTCATGTTAGTGGTAAAATTTCTTCCATATAACTTGCGTTTATTTTTGAAAAATACGCAAATATGGCGAAAATTTTGAAATTTAGCAATTTTCAAACTTTGAATTTTTATTCCCTTAAAACAGAGAAATATGTAACACAAAATAGTTAAGAAATAACATTTCCCACATGTCTACTTTACATCAGCACAATTTTGGAATCAAAATTTTTTTTTGTTAGGAAGTTATAAGGGTTAAAAGTTGACCAGCGATTTCTCATTTTTACAACAAAATTTACAAAGCCATTTTTTTTAGGGACCACCTCACATTTGAAGTCACTTTGAGGGGTCTACATGACAGAAAATACCCAAAAGTGACACCATTCTAAAAACTGCACCCCTCAAGGTACTCAAAACCACATTCAAGAAGTTTATTAACCCTTCAGGTGCTTCACAGGAACTAAAGCAACGTGGAAGGAAAAAATGAATATTTAACTTTTTAGCCACAAAAATGATCTTTTACAAACTTTTTTTTTATTTCACAAGGGTAAAAGGAGAAAATGGACAGATAAGGTTGTTATGCAATTTCTCCTGAGTACGCCAATACCCCATATGTGGGGAAAACCACTGTTTGGGCACACGGCAGAGCTCGTAAGGGAAGGAGCGCCGTTTGACTTTTTCAAACTAAAATTGGCTGGAGTTGAGATTGGACGCCATGTCGCGCTTGGAGAACCTCTGATGCGCCTAAACAGTGGAAACCCCCCACAAGTGACACCATTTTGGAAACTAGACCCCCTAAGGTACTTATCTAGATCTGTTGTGAGCACTTTGAACCCCCAAGTGTTTCACAAAAGTTTATAATGCCTGGGTGTGAAAAAAAAAAAAAAAATTCCACAAAAATGATTTTTTAGTCCTAAATTTTTGAATTTTCCCAAGGAAATTGGACCCCAAAAGTTGTTGTCCAATTTGTCCTGAGTACGCTGATACCCCATATGTGGGGGTGAAAACTGTTTGGGCGCACGGCAGGGCTTGGAAAGGAAGTAGTAACGTTTTGGAATGCAGACGTTGATGGGGGTCATGTTCCGTTTGCAGTGCCCCAGATGAGCCTAAACAGTGGAAATCCCCCACAAGTGACCCCATTTTGGAAACTAGACCCCCTAAGGAACTTATCTAGATCTTTGGTGAGCACTTTGAACCCCCAAGTGCTTCACACAAGTTTATAATGCCCGGGCATGAAAATAAAAAATCCTATTTTTTTCCCACAAAAATTATCTTTTAGTCACTAATTTTTTATTTTCCCAAGGGTATCAGGAGAAATTGGACCACATAAGTTGTTGTCCAATTTGTCCTGAGTACGCTGATGCCCCATATGTGGGGGGGAACCACTGTTTGGGCGCACGGCAGAGCTCGGAAGGGAAGGAGCACCATTTGACTTTTTCCAACCAAAATTGGCTGGAATTGAGATTGGATGCCATGTTGCATTTGGAGAGCCCCTGATGTGCCTAAACAGTGGAAACCCCCCACAAATGACCCCATTTGGGAAACTAGACCCCCTAAGGAACTTATCTAGATCTTTGGTGAGCAATTTGAACCCTCAAGTGCTTCACACAAGTTTATAACGTAGAGCCGTAAAATTTAAAAATCATATTTTTTCCACAAAAATGATCTTTTCACCCCAATTTTTATTTTTCCAAGGGTAACAAGACTCCAAAAGTTATTGTGCAATTTGTCCTGAGTACACTGATACCCCATATGTGGGGGTATACCACTGTTTGGGTGCATGGCAGAGTTTGGAAGAGAAGGAGCGCCATCTCACTTTTTCAACGCAGAATTGGCTGGACGCCATGTCGTGTTTGGAGAGCTCCTGATCTGCCTAAACAGTGGAAACCCCCCACAAATGACACCATTTTGGAAACTAGACCCCTCAAGGAACTTATCTAGATGTGTGGTGAGAACTTTGAACCCCCAGGTGTTTCACTAAAGTTTATAACGTACAGCCTTAAAATAAAAAATCCTTTTTTTTTTTTACAAAAATGATTTTTTCGCCCCCAATATTTTTTTTCACAAGGGTAACAGAAGAAATTGGAACCCAAAAGTTGTTTTCCAATTTGTCCTGAGTACGCTGATACCCAATATGTAGGAGAAAACTACTGTATGGGTGCACGTCAGGGCTCGGAAGGGAAGTAGTGACGTTTTGGATTGCAGACTTTGATGGAATGGTCTGGGGGCGTCATGTCGCATTTGGAGAGCCCCTGATACGCCTAAACAGTGGAAACCCCCCACAAGTGACCCCATTTTGGAAAATAGACCCCACAAGGAACTTATCTAGATGTGTGGTGAGCACTTTGAACCCCGAAGTGCTTCACAGAAGTTTATAACGCACAGCCGTAAAAATAAAAAATCCTTTTTTTTTTTACAAAAATGATTTTTTCGCCCCCAATATTTTATTTTCACAAGGGTAACAGGAGAAATTGGACCCCAAAAGTTGTTGTCCAATTTGTCCTGAGTACGCTGATACCCAATATGTGGGAGAAAACTACTGTATGGGCGCATGTCAGGGCTCGGAAAGGGAAGTAGTGACGTTTTGGATTGCAGACTTTGATGGAATGGTCTGGGGGCGTCATGTCGCATTTGGAGAGCCCCTGATGCGCCTAAACAGTGGAAACCCCCAACACGTGACCCCATTTTGGAAAATAGACCTCACAAGGAACTTACCTAGATGTGTGGTGAGCACTTTGAACCCCGAAGTGCTTCACAGAAGTTTATAACGCACAGCCGTAAAAATAAAAAATCCTTTTTTTTTTACAAAAATGATTTTTTCGCCCCCAATATTTTATTTTCACAAGGGCAACAGGAGAAATTGGACCCCAAAAGTTGTTGTCCAATTTGTCCTGAGTACGCTGATACCCAATATGTGGGAGAAAACTACTGTATGGGCGCATGTCAGGGCTCGGAAAGGGAAGTAGTGACGTTTTGGATTGCAGACTTTGATGGAATGGTCTGGGGGCGTCATGTCGCATTTGGAGAGCCCCTGATGCGCCTAAACAGTGGAAATCCCCAACAAGTGACCCCATTTTGGAAAATAGACCCCACAAGGAACTTATTTAGATGTGTGGTGAGCGCTATGAAGCCCCAAGTGCTTCACAGAAGTTTATAATGTACAGCCGTAAAAACAAAAAAATCTTATTTTTTTACAAAAATAATATTTTCGCCCCCAGTTTTTTATTTTCCCAAGGGTAACAGAAGAAATAGGACAAATTTCACAATAACTCTTGGGGTCCAGAGTACGCTGATACCCCATATGTGGGGATAAACTACTGTTTGGACGCATGGCAGAGTTCAGAAGTGAAGGAACACCGTTTGACTTTTTCAACGCAGAATTGGCTGGAATGGAGATCAGACGCCATGTCACATTTGGAGAGCCCCTGATGTGCCTAAACAGCGGAAACCCCCCAATTCTAACTCCAACCCTAACCCCAACACACCCCTAACCCTAGTCCCAACCCTAATCCCAACCCTAACCCTAATCCTAACTCTAACCCTAATCCTAACTTTAGCGCCAACCCTAACCCTAAGTTTAGCCGAAACCCTAACCCTAACCCTAATGGGAAAATGGAAATAAATACATTTTTTTTATTTTATTATTTTTCCCTAACTAAGGGGGTGATAAAGGGGGTTTGATTTACTATTTATAGCGGTTTTTATGATTGGCAGCTGTCACGCTAAAAGACGCTTTTTATTGCAAAAAGTAGTTTTTTGCATCGCCACATTTGAGAGCTATAATTTTTGCATATTTTGGCCCACAGAGTCATGTGAGGTCTTAATTTTTGCGGGACGAGGTGACGCTTTTATTGGTACCATTTTTGAGCACGTGACATTTTTTGATCGCTTTTTATTTCGATTTTTGGGAGGTTAGAATGAACAAAAATCAGCAATTCATGAATTTCTTTTGGGTGAGGCGTTTTTATTGTTCCGCGTGTGGTAAAATCGATAAAGCAGTTTTATTCTTCGGGTCAGTACGATTATGGCGATACCTCATTTATATAATTTTTTTATGTTTTGGCGCTTTTATAGAATAAAAACAATTTTATATAAAAAATAATTATTTTTGCATCGCTTTATTCTGCGAGCTATAACTTTTTTATTTTTTTGCTGATGATGCTGTGTGATGGCTCGTTTTTTGCGGGACAAGATGATGTTTTCAGCGGTACCATGTTTATTTATATCCGTCTTTTTGATCGCGTGTTATTCCACTTTTTGTTCAGCGGTATGATGATAAAGCACTGATTTTTTGCTTCGTTTTTATTTTTTATTTTTTAAGGGGTTCACAAAAGGGGTTAACTAGTGGGACAGTTTTATAGGGGGGGTCGTTACGGACGCGGCGATACCATATATGTGTACTTTTATTGTTTTATTTTTTTTATTTACAATAAGTAATGAATTTATTGGGGAATATTTTTTTTTTTTTTTTTTTTTTTGGATTTTTTTTTACACATGTTTATTTTTACTTTTTTTTACTTTTTTACTTTGTCCCAGGGTGGGACATCACTGTATTTCATCAGATCGCTGGTGTGACAGTGTGCACAGCACTCTGTCACACCAGCGATGTGACAGGCAGTGCAGGACGCTTCCTCATGCCTGCTCTCGGCAGGCACTGAGGAAGCCGCCTCCCTCCAGGACCCCAGCGCCATCTTGGATCCGGGTCCTGGGAGGGAGGAAGCCCTCAGAGCAGCGCGATCACATCGCGCTGGTCTGAGGGTCTCAGGGGGGCGCGCAGGGAGCCCCCTGCCTGCGCGATCCTCCCCTGTGCCCCCAGTACACCGCGATCATGTTTGATCGCGGTGTGCAAGGGGTTAATGTGCCGGGAGCGGTCCGTGACCGCTCCTGACACACAGTCACGGGTGTCAGCTGTGATAATCAGCTGACACCCGGCGGCGATTAGCTGCGCTCCCACCGGAGCGCAGCTAATCGCCTATGACGTACTATCCCATCCATGGTCAGAATGGCACGGGTTTTATGGACGGGATAGTACGTCTAATGTCAGAGAGGGGTTAAAAATCAAGTCCTATCAGTTTAATTAAACACAGCTGGACTACAATGAAGGAGTAGAACCATCTCAAGGAAGATCACAAGGAAATGGACAGCATGTGACTTAAATGAGTGTCTGAGCAAAGGGTCTGAATACTCATGACCATGTGATATTTCAGTTTTTCTTTTTTAATAAATTTGCAAAAATGTCTACATTTCTGTATTTTTCAGTCAAGATGGAGTGCAGAGTGTACATTAATGAGAAAAAAATGAACTTTTTTGAATTTACCAAATGGCTGCAATGAAACAAAGAGTGAAAAATTTTAAGGGGTTTGAATACGTTCTGTACCCACTGTATACATAAGAGCAGCAGGTTTTTATATCCAATTATCTGTTTCATTTTCAGTTTCCCCTAAATCAGAAATAGGGCAAATGATGCAGTCATCATCCTAGATTCAACAAATTCTCATTGATATATTATTCAACTGTCTGTAAATTGCATCCAGCCTTCTTTCAGCATTTCTGATTGATATTTCCCTCAGATCTCAGCAGATTCTCATGGTGTCCTCCTCATTTTTTTGCTGAAAGTTGATAAGACTTTATCACCTGCTTATAAAGTATCACACTGTAGTGCTATAGCATACCAACATGAAATATGAAAATTGAATTGCATTACTGCACTAGAAATATGAAAAATTGAGAATGCTTAGCGCATAAATTGGCCAATTCATGTGTACTTGGCAGCCATGATAAGGCGAATCTCATTGCCAGAACCTAATTCCAATCCTCTCTTAGACTGAAGTCTACATCTCTATGGGAACCTAATGTGAACACTCTCTTAGACAGAAGTCTACATCTCTGCGGAAGGATAGGATCCTGCTGCAATTAAAAGCGCCTGAGGCCAAGGGGCGGAGTGCTCATTCAGAAGGCTAATACATACAAATAACAAAAGACTGACTGTCATATCCAAACAGAAATTAGGTCTGAACAGGTGCTTACTTAGAGTAGCCAACTCATATACAACTAAACAAATAAAGTAGCACACTGTAGTGCTATAGCATACCAACATGAAATATGAAAAATTGAATTGCATTACTGCACTAGAAATATGAAAAATTGAGAATGATTAGGGTGTAAATTGGCCATTTTATGTGTACCTGACAGCCACGATAAGGCGAATCTCATTGAGTTTTGGAGATTGATTGTTGGCTGAGGGGTATCCATAAGCTGTGGTATTCATCATCTGGAGGAACATAGGCTGTGACTGAACACTATAGCGGCTTGAGATACCAAAAGCTATGGGCCAACCAAAATTTGGGAGAAAGTAGGTTCTGTCTTGTACAGGGCCAATGGAACTACCAATGTCAGAATGGAAACTTGTGAACTGAGGTCATTGTATGTTGGCAATCTAAATGGATCTGTTGTACAACCATGGATGTATGGAATAAAAGTAGTTGCATTGTTAACCGGCTAGGTGATTTTTATAACCCACAACCTCAGATCTTCACAAGTGGTGGCAGCTGATGGGATCACCTATCTCTGTATGGCATACCAAGGAAAGTTACTGAGTGGTGACTTGGCAGAAGAGATGTCAGACTCCATCTACAAGAGGCTCAAGAAGGAGGAGCTGAGTGCACTTTGCTCTGAGAGAGAGAGCTGGAGTGGTTGCCTGAAGACAACCTGGCACCCTAATACAATGCTTGGATGACTGGGACTATGAACAAACACATGAGGATGGACCACAGCTTAGGGCCGACATCCAGATGGTGAAGGATCGACCGCCTGAGCTGAGGCGGATGCTGGATGCACTTGGAGAGCGGACCACGGAGATAGAGTGGGCGGCAGTGTTAAGCAAATATCTGCATGTGCATGTAACAGTACCCACACCAGTCCCTGCACAGAGGACAGTGGATTACAGGAGAGATGGGCTCCCATCTTTAAGGTACCGGGATATACCACAGTTCAATGAGGACACCTCGGATATTGGTGAACATTTCTGGTTATTTGAGAACCTCTGCCTGCAACATGAGGTGTCAGTCAGTCAGTGAATGGCCCAGATATTTTAACATTGGCCTGACTGGAAAAGCAAGAGAAGCTTTTAATAACTTGTCTTCTGGAGATCAGAGATGTTACTCTACCATTCGCAGTGCATTACTAGAGAGATATGTCATCACGCCTGAAACCTACCGCAGGAAGTTTCAGGAGTCTGACAAGCCCAGGGCACACACACATCGGGAGTTTGCTAAAAAACTATGTACAGAATGCACTCGGTGGATAGAAGAACTGGGGGCTCGGGAAGCAGAACATGTCTTGGATATATTCATGCTGGAACAATTTATGTCCAAGCTCCTAGGTGACTTAAAAGAATGGGTAGTGGATACAAAACCACTTAGCATGGATGAGGCTGTAAGACTGGCTGATGATTGGTTTGCTAATCGACCTGTGCTATGTGAAAGTACAGCCCCAGCTAGTCACGAACTAGAGCTGACATGGAGGCCAGTGAGAACCATGGACTAACAAGAGGAGGAATCGAGGGGATTTTGAACTTCACAATGAGGGGGAGGTTTCCCAAGCCCCCCCAGTGCAGCCCACATCGGGGCGAGAAGGGTTAAGATGCCATAACTGTGGATGCTTGGGGAACTTGCCAGTGAATGATGGGAACTTTCTAGCCCACATCATCCATACCCCAACCGGTGAACATTGTACTACACTGTGGCTGGAATGTTGAAGAAGAGAGGATCCCACTACCCTGACCAGAAGAGGAAGAGTCATATGTGGTACAAGGGCAAGTGTACGTAGATTGTAAGCTCTCACGAGCAGGGTCGTCTTATTTTGCTTTAATTATTGTATTGTTAACGTTGTTACTTATGACTTGTGTTTTGAAACTGTTAAACTGTAAAGCGCTGCGGAATATGATGGCGCTATATAAATAAAGATTATTATTATTATTACTAGATGGGACACCTCAGTGACCATGAACCAGCATCTGCAGCCTGTCTGGGTAGAGGACGTGAAGGCTGTGGGGATCCGTGACTCTCAAGCCTCAGTCACATTGATCAAAGACCTTCTAGTACCAGACCAGTGTGTTGTTCCCGGAAGTCAGATGTTAGTCAACGTAGCCAGAGGAGAATCTTTGAACATTTGGAGGGCATGACTACATTTAGACTGGGATCACAGTCATGGAATTGTGGATGTAGGAGTAGTGAGGCACCTACCAGTAGATGTGTTGCTGGGAAACAACCTAGGAGCAGGGTTGGTGTGCCACTGGACCAATATCGTAATCCAAAGCCAAGGATTGGTTCACACTGCATCAACCTAGAGGGAACAGAGCAATTTCAACATGCTGACTACTCCCCTGCCAGTGGTGAGTAATGCACAAAATGTAATGACTGTTACCATGAAGGAATTTGACCTGGGGAGGTAAATGACATCAGAGAGGGGGCCCAGGAACTTTGGGACCTGGGTCTACCATCACCCTGGTAAGCCCAAATACTGTCCCCTCAAAATATTATTTACCAAGCTACCAAGTTACCATCCCCATATCTGGGGGTCAACACTGTGGGATTGGACGCAATGGATAAAAGTTTGGGTCTTGTCGGGTACGTGTGGAGTTTCCCAGGTCCAAATGTCTAAAAGATCATATGAGACAAGCTTGGGATGTCTACTATGCAGATGCACACCAGGGTGGAATGAACTGTGGAGTTTATTCGCAAGGACAACATAGCATATGTCTTGAGGAAACTGGATGACACAAAATTTCATTCTCATGAAGGTGAAACCTCTTACATTCGTGTCTGTACTGAAAAAAGTGGGGGAGGAGTGTGAGGATATGGCCGCTTACTAAAGATTATAGGACAAATGGATGTGGAGCGGAGTCCACAGCTCTACAAGATACAGACTTTTTCCAGCACGGAGCACCGATTGCGTCGATATTGTTGCGCTTTATTAGATATTTTCTTCCTGTGTTTTATTAGTGATTTGCTTGCTTGTCAGTTCATCCTCAGGAATCAATGTTTACATTCCGTGACAGTGACTTGTTATAAACGTCTCACCTTTAATCCCCTATCACCATTTATGGGACAATTATCAAAAATTTTGAATACAGCAGTTTCTAATGTTGTCACTACTAAAGCGCTGGCTTCGGCACTACATGTGGATGAACCATCTATATCCGCAATGTATTTTTTACCTAAGATAAAAACAGGGATGCCCTACCAGAACGTCCAATCATCTCTGGTTCAGGTAACTACTTTGAAAATGTCAATCGCTGGATAGACTCAAAATTACAGCCTCTAGTGGAGAGTTTGTCCTACTTTCTGTTGGATACAGGGGACTTCCTTAAAAGGGTAGATGGTCTCCATGTGGGTCAAGAGAAGATGTTGGTAACAGGTGACATGGAATCCCTATATACCAACATCAAACACACTGATGGATTGGCAGCTGTTGCATATTTTTTGAATATGTCTAACCTACCAATGGGGATCATCTGCCTGATTTTGGAGCTCCTCGAGTTCTCGCCCACGCATAATTTTTTTCATCTGCAAGGGTCCTTCTACCTTCAGCTCCAAGGTACTGAAATGGGTGCTTATTTGCACCGGGTTATGCAAATTTGTTCTTGCGGCTGTGGGAGAGTGACCTCACCCTGTCGGATCGGGATTCGTCAATGGACGGCATCCTGTTTTGGATGCTGTACATCGACGACATTTTCCTGATCTGGCAGGGATGTAATGATGAACTGCATGAGTTCATGACTGGATTGAACAATAACACCAAAAATATTCATATCACATATGAATGTGATGTGAATATGGTAAACTTTTTGGATGTAACTGTTTGGAGCGATAAAGAAAGTGTCTTACAAACCACTATCTTTAGGAAGGAGACAGCCATCAACATGTTGCTGCATGCATCCTCTGCCCATCCAAAACCCCTCATCAATTCCATACTAATAGGACAATTCCTCCGGCTATGGAGGATTTGTTCTAATGATCAGGATTTCAATCTACAAGCACATGATCTATGTGATAGATTTTGTGAAAGGGATATAGTAGATGCGCAATAAGAAGAGCATTTAATAGGGCTAGATAGTCCACAAGGCAATCCCTATTGTATAAAAAGGATGCTAAAAAATCATCCCAAAAATTGCGCTTTATAACTAACTATAGTGCTCAGTTTGCATGGATGAAGGGATGTCTCCAAAAGGCATGGCCCATTCTTCAAACTTATTCAGTTCTTAAGCAATTTCTTCCGGAGAAACCCAGTATAACCATCAGACGCTCTAGAAATCTGCAGGATCAACTTGTCCAGAGCCACTATCAGTCTGAGCCTAGATCTAGTTTTCTTGGTAGTGGTCGTCCTGGGTGTGGCTGTGCTCCTTGTGGCCGATGTGTTGCCTGCCCCAATATTGATCGCTGTAATACATTCTTTAATTCGTCTGGCAATAGGACATATAAGATTAAGAAGTATATCACATGTACCACCCAGTTTGTGATTTATTTTGCCATCTGTCTGTGTAATCTAATTTATATAGGCTTGACTACGCGTCAGTTGAAGGTACGTGTTCACGAGCATATATTGGGGATTCAGGTGGCAGCCGATCATGATGATCCGTCCACACTCAGGACTCTCCCGAGACACTTTAAGATATATCACAAATCTGATAGTTCCCTCTTGAGAATTAGAGGGATTGATACTATTGATCCTGGTGTCCGTGGAGGAAAACTAGTCAACGTCTAGCTCAATGTGAAACTAGATGGATTTGGGCTCTGGACACGGTACATCCTAAAGGGTTAAATGAGACTATCAGCTTCGTCCTTTTTTTTGTGTTTTTGTAACATCCTGTTGGCTGTTTTGTTGTACATGTGCTTTGGTTTTAATTTTTTATTGTTCTAATTGTTTTTATTCTAGTTTCCATCCACAATTTAGTATGGCTTTATGAGTACTTCTCTCATCTCCCTGTGTATCCATGATGCTTTTCTCCCTTTCACTCCCCCTTGCGCACTGGGACCTTGGTTTGCTCTGTGGTCCTCGGCATCTTTTAGATGCTGACGCCGCCGTGCATCTTGGTTGCCATGGCAGTGCATGCGTCACTAACAGTGGACGCTGTGTGGTGGGATGATTTCTGGTCATGTGACCAGATATTGTTACTCATTGTGTAGGTAGCGGCGCTGCCTCCGCATGCGCTAATATTACACGCTGGGTGGCCGATTTGTAATTGAGTCCAGTCATGTGACTGGATGTGATGTCATCTCCTTTGTATGGGCCAGTGGTGCTGCTGGCACTTGCGCTATTATTACATACTGGGAGGCTGATTTGTAATGGATTATGGAATTTATGTGATATTGTGGAGATAGGGGAGGTGGATCATGGTTCTTGCGCATATTCATTGGGTGGATGGATAATGTGAAGTGCCCAATAATAACACGGTGGCCATCTTTGAAATTTGTTGTGCTCTACTATTTACCCTGGTTTCCATGGTAATAAGGGACGTCATTTGAAGTGGACACGGGTGCACTGCATTATACATCATATGGTGTGTCACATGCATGTGTTCCAGACTCTGATTGGTGGATGGTGTGTTTTTATACCCTCACTGCCTTTCTTTCCTTGACACTTTGACAAAGGCATTTCTGCCGAAACGTGCATCGGGGTGGGCGCATACTGTGGGACTCCCTGCCAACTTTTGAACAGGTATTATATTTACTTACTATGAACTATGATTTCTTTTGTGTAGTTGGTTTATGCATATGCTGTTCAATAATATCACTGTGAAGGCCAATAGGGAATGTGCGATTTGCACTACCGTATATTTTTATAAATGCTAAATTATATTTTATATGTCCACAGTGCGCCTTATTTCTGCACATGTGCATATCTGGTGCTGATTCCTCCTTTTCATTCCTGATATTTAATAAAGTATTGATCATTGCAACTCAATGTGAATTGTCCTGAGATTCATAGAATCATAGAATGGTAGAGTTGGAAGGGACCTCCTGGGCCTTCTGGTCCAACCCCCTGCTCAAAGCAGGATTCTCTAAATCATCCCAGACAGATGTCTATCCAGCCTCTGTTTGAAGACTTCCATTAAAGGAGAACTCACCACCTCTTGTGGCAGCCTGTTCCACTCATTGATCACCCTAACTGTCAAAAAGTTTTTTCTAATATCTAATCTGTGTCTCCTCCCATTCAGTTTCATCCCAATGCTTCTAGTCTTTCCTTGTGCAAATGAGAATAAAGATGATCCTTCTACAATGTGACAGCTCTTGAGATATTTGTAGACAGCTATTAAGTCTCCTCTCAGTCTTCTTTTTTGCAAGCTAAACATTCCCAAATCCTGCAACCGTTCCTCATAGGACATGGTTTGCAGACCGGTCACCATTCTGGTGGCTCTTCTCTGAACTTGCTCCAGTTTGTTGATGTCTTTTTTAAAATGTGGTGCCCAAAACTGGACACAGTATTCCAGATGAGGTCTGACCAAAGAGGAGTAGAGGGCAATAATGACCTCACGTGATCTAGACTGTATGCTTCTGTTGATACATCCTAGAATTGCATTTGCCTTTTTTGCTGCTGCATCACACTGTTGACTCATGTTAAGTCTGTGATCAATTAGTATACCCAAGTCTTTTTCACATGTGCTGTTACTTAGCCCTATTCCTCCCATTTTGTATATGCTTTTTTCATTTTTATTGCCCAGATGTAGTACTTTGCATTTTTCCCTGTTAAAATCCATTCTGTTAGTTGCTGCCCACTGCTCCAGTTTATGTATATCTTTTTGAATCCTCTCTCTCTCTTCTCTAGTATTAGCTACCCCTCCTAGCTTTGTGTCATCAGCAAATTTGATCAGTTTACCCTCAATTCCTTCATCTAAATCATTGATAAAGATGTTGAACAATACAGGGCCCAAAACAGAGCCTTGTGGTAACCCACTTGAGACATTCTTCCAACTGGATGTGCAGCCATTTACAACCACTCTTTGGGTCCGATCACTAAGCCAGTTATGAATCCACCTAACAGTTGCCTTGTCCATTCCATACTTAGTCATTTTTTCAATAAGGATTGTGTGAGATACTTTGTCAAATGCTTTGCTGAAGTCAAGATATACTATATCTACAGCATTTCCCTGATCCACCCAGTCAGTGATTCTGTCATAGAAGGAAATTAAGTTAGTCTGACATGACTTATTAGTTACAAACCCATGCTGACTCTGTTTAATCACTTCATTCTTATCCAGGTACTTGCATACATGTTCTTTAATAATTTGTTCAAAGATCTTTCCTGGTATAGAAGTCAGACTCACCGGCCTGTAGTTCCCTGGGTCCACCTTCTTCCCC
Source organism: Oophaga sylvatica (assembly GCA_033576555.1). Taxonomy (NCBI): domain Eukaryota; kingdom Metazoa; phylum Chordata; class Amphibia; order Anura; family Dendrobatidae; genus Oophaga; species Oophaga sylvatica. The sequence continues at coordinate 436,614,146 of JARQOD010000004.1, forward strand.
TTTTTGAAGATAGGAACAACATTTGCTCTTCTCCAGTCTTCTGGGACTTCTCCTGTTCTCCAAGAATTTTCAAAGATTATGGACAGTGGTTCAAGAATTTCTTCTGCTATCTCCTTCAGAACCCTGGGGTGTAATTCATCTGGACCTGGAGACTTGAATTCATTTATGTTAGCTAAGTGTTTCCTCACTGTCTTTCTGTTTATAGATATCCTGGATTCTTCTATTCCTTTAATAGGACAGTGAAGATCAGTTGATGTTACATTTCCTTTCTGAGAGAAAACAGATGCAAAATAGGAATTTAAAAGTTCAGCCTTCTCAACATCCTGACTTACCATTTCATCATTTTCATCCTGTAAAAATCCTATAGCATCTTTGACTTTTCTTTTACTTTTGACGTATCCCCAAAATCCTTTTTTGTTGCTTTTGACGTCACTTGCAAGCCTTAATTCATTGTCAGCTTTAGATAATCTGATTTGTGCCCTGCAGGTTCTGCAGACGGCATTATATTCTTCTTTAGATATGCCTCCCTCTTTCCATTTGATAAACATTTCTTTCTTCCTTTTTAGCATGTGTTTAAGTTCTATGTTCATCCATCCTGGTTTCCTTAAATGCTTCCCATTCTTCCCTCTTTTCGGAATTGTTAACGATTGTGCTTTGAGAATCTCATTTTTCAAGATTTTCCATCCTTCCTGGACATTTTTGTCCTTAAGGATATCCAGCCATTGGATCCCTCCAATTCTCTTTCTGAGTTCCTTAAAATCTGCCTTTCTGAAATCTAACCTTGACGTCTGAGTCTTCACAGGTCTTCCTCCTCTTGTTATCCAAAATTCTAAAATAGCATGGTCACTACCTCCTAGAGTCCCAGCCACTCTTACCTCCTCCACCATTTCCTCCCTGTTTATGAGGATTAGATCCAAGGTAGCAGATCCCCTTGTTTTCTCCATTACCTTTTGGAAGATAAAGTTGTCAGCAAGAGAGGATAAGAATTTCCTGGACCTGTTAGTTTTGCCTGAGAGAGATTCCCAACAAAAGTCTGGATAGTTGAAATCTCCCATGACCACTATGTCATATTTTTTGGAGAACTTGGCCATTTGATGCATAAAGAGTTCATCCATATCTTCAGCTTGCACAGGCGGCCTGTAGTAAATGCCTACAATGGTGTCCTTTCCATTGTTCTGTCCTTGTATTCTTACCCAAACAGTTTCCACAGAACTCCCAGTCTTTGAAGCGTCAATCTCTGTGCAGATATACGCTTTTCTAACATACAATGCAACACCTCCTCCTCGTTTATCAAGTCTGTTTCTTGCAAATAAGTTGTATCCTTCTAGCCTTGTATTCCAATCATGTGTATCGTCCCACCAAGTCTCAGTGATTCCAATGACATCATATTTCTTCTCCTGCGTTAGTAGCTCCAGTTCTCCTTGTTTGTTGCCCATGCTTTGTGCATTCGTATAGAAACACTTTAGTTTGTGATTGGTTTCTCTTCCTTCAATATTTTTATTATGTAAATTTTTTTGTCTTTGTTCTTCCCCTTCACTTCTAATAGCAGAATTCTCAATAGTATTTGTCAGGTGTATGGCTTTTGCTGGCGTTTTGCTTCCCTTCCCACATTGTTCTAGTTTAAAGCTCTCCAGATTATTGATCTTAATTTTTTTCTTGGTTTTCTATTCAGTGACAGTAAGCAGAGGAAGACTAGCAGGCTAGATCTTATGTATAGATCAACATATGTCCAAATAAATGCAACAGGGCATTTCATATCACTATATCCACAAGTCCCATATATAATAATATAAGGACAAAGAAGAGATCCCAATAATTGTAAAAACAATGTTTATTTCATACGCAATTAAAATTCAAACATAATAAAAAGCAAAAATGCCTTATAGGGGATGCAAGAGCATGCAATAGTAATATTTCAAGGGGCTAACAGCTGTCAAAAAATATATATTATTATTATTAAGATGCCATAATACAAAGAAAAATAAAGTGAAGACGCTTCAAATGGCGATAATATATTGGATTGAGGTATACGAAATATAACAAATCAGTTGTCAATTCTCAAATAAGCTATTATATATAGGTATAAAGTGCACCGATTATAATATAAAAAACCTCCATACCCAAACAATATTAGATGTACAATGTACTATAAACTGACAAGGTTATAATAAGACAAATGTAACCGCAATATTATAAAGCCCCAAATCAAAAAGGTTGCATATAAGAATGGAGGAGATAATAAGAAGCCTAAAGGTCTTATTGTATGGTAACACTTAAACAATAGATCTTGAACAGGAAGGAAGTGTCTCAATTTCCATATAACATTAAAGAAAATAAGCCCATGAGTGCAACCAAAAGAATGTAAATAATGCCATAATTACCAGCAAATATTGAAGATGCTCCAGGCGTCCCCTCACCTCGACGCGCGTTTCTTCACCAGCTTCTTCTGGGGGCGTGTCTAGGGTGAGGGGCAGCCTGGTTTTTATATGAGAGTCGTAATCAGACAATCGCTGTAGGAGCCAGTCAGCAAAATCCGGCGCATGACGCCTTAACCCTGCCTCCCATGACGTACTCTCTCACGACTCTCAATGACACGCAAGCTGTATCCTGCGTGTCAATATAAGAGCATCATCGGAAATGACGAGGGCCAAGGAAAATAGCGCATGCGCACTTGCTAGACAGCTACTTAGCGTACCAGTGAATAAAAATAACATAAAAACAAAGTAGGTATCCGGACTATGTCTATCAACAATAAAAATACTGATTGAAATGTGTTTCCAGTCAATTAAAGTGACAGTGTAATGGAGTGTGTAAAGTGTAAAGATGCTAATATATAAAGGTGACAGAGCGGAAAATAGCGCATGTGTACTTACTAATTGGCTGCTTTGCATGCAAATAAATAATAATAATAATAATTTAAATTAAACAAACGAAAAACAAAGGTTTCCGGGCAATATATATCAACAATAAATATACTGATTGCAATGTATTTCCCATTAGTGAGGCTATGTGCACACGTTAAGGATTTTTTGCATTTTTTTTTAAGCATTTTTGTGGCGGTTTTCCGCTGAAAAAACGCATGCATTAAACATCCTATTATTAGAATGCATTCCGCAATTTTTGTGCACATGCTGCGTTCTTTTCCCCCAAAAAAAGCATCGCAGAAATAAACGCAGCATGTTCATTCTTTTTCCGGAATCGCGGTGATTCCGCCGCCATAGGAATTCATTGAACCGCTTACTTTCCGCATGTGGCTATGCCCACCATGCGCAAAGTGAGCGGTTCATGTGTGAATGGGACCCAGGGCCTGGAGGAGAGGAGACTCCTCCAGGCCCTGGGTACCATATCCCTGTTAAAACAATAATTAAAATAAAAAATCGTGATATTATCACCTTCCGGCGGCCCCCGCAGCTTTCCTGCCTCTCAGCGACGCTCCCGGCAACTCCCGTTATAAGTCATTACAGTCGAACAGGTCCAAAGAATCTTTAGAGATCTGGTTAAAGGATCTCAGTAAGGAAGTTGACAGATGGGAGGAGGAAGTTAGTCAAGGGAAACTTAAGAAGTTCTCAAGGGACTCTAAGGATTATGAGTCACACAAGGTATATTGTTGGCAACAACTGAAAAGGACTGACACTTCGAGACAACAAATTTTTAAGGATAGATCAGATACTTCCAGCATTTCAGGAAGTGAGAGTGGCCTGTCTACTAGTGAATCGGGGTATGGCAGAGATTTTCATTTGACAAGCGGGGGGAGACGTAGATACAGTCAGGGCCAGAAATATTTGGACAGTGACACAATTTTCGCGAGTTGGGCTCTGCATGCCACCACATTGGATTTGAAATGAAACCTCTACAACAGAATTCAAGTGCATATTGTAACGTTTAATTTGAAGGGTTGAACAAAAATATGTGTTAGAAAATGTAGGAATTGTACACATTTCTTTACAAACACTCCACATTTTAGGAGGTCAAAAGTAATTGGACAAATAAACATAACCCAAACAAAATATTTTTATTTTCAAAATTTTGTGGCGAATCCTTTGGAGGCAATCACTGCCTTAAGTCTGGAACCCATGGACATCACCAAACGCTGGGTTTCCTCCTTCTTAATGCTTTGCCAGGCCTTTACAGCCGCAGCCTTCAGGTCTTGCTTGTTTGTGGGTCTTTCCCTCTTAAGTCTGGATTTCAGCAAGTGAAATGCATGCTCAATTGGGTTAAGATCTGGTGATTGACTTGGCCATTGAAGAATGTTCCACTTTTTTGCACTCATGAACTCCTGTGTAGCTTTGGCTGTATGCTTGGGGTCATTATCCATCTGTACTATGAAGCGCCGTCCAATCAAGTTTGCAGCATTTGGCTGAATCTGGGCTGAAAGTATATCCCGGTACACTTCAGAATTCATCCGGCTACTCTTGTCTGCTGTTATGTCATCAATAAACACAAATAATAATGTGAAATGCAGGGCGCACCAATTATACACAATTAAATAAGGAGGTGCAGATCGGTAGAAAAAACAACAGCTAAGTAAGAGAGAAAGGAACTACCGCAGTAATGCACACTACTCAGATAATGGAAAGTAGAAAAACAGTCAATTTTATTGGTATACAAAGAGTAAAGTAAAACACAAGTAAAATCAGAGTGACTCTGGTCCCAAACGCCCGCCCTAACCATGATCAAGGTATATAATGAATAATGTCTCAAAAATAACAAAAACATGAAAAATAACTGGAAAAACATATGATCATAAAATAAACATTTGGAAATATGTAATGGTCCACCTATGATGAGATAACCTGTATGGATAGCAGAAAAAATATTAATGATACAAAAAATATATCAAATAATTATAAGCAAGCCCAAATAAGGGGTAAAATAGTCCCCCACCTGTGAACTAAAAAGATGGCTCCAAATCAATAATTGTGAAGAGAAACAAAAGCCATGAAAAAATCACTAGCACATGATATAAACCAGAACAAACCTCATGATAAAGGCATGAGAGAGCAAACGGGCAGTCAGGACCAGAGGACACCAAGGTCCCACGCGTTACGCCGCAGCCTGTGCGGCTTCCGTTTGCTCTCTCATGCCTTTATCATGAAGTTTGTTTCTCTTCACAATTATTGATTTGGAGCCATCTTTTTAGTTCACAGGTGGGGGACTATTTTACCCCTTATTTGGGCTTGCTTATAATTATTTGATATATTTTTTGTATCATTAATATTTTTTCTGCTATCCATACAGGTTCTCTCATCATAGGTGGACCATTACATATTTCCAAATGTTTATTTTATGATCATATGTTTTTCCAGTTATTTTTCATGTTTTTGTTATTTTTGAGACATTATTCATTATATACCTTGATCATGGTTAGGGGCGGGCGTTTGGGACCAGAGTCACTCTGATTTTACTTGTGTTTTACTTTACTCTTTGTATACCAATAAAATTGACTGTTTTTCTACTTTCCATTATCTGAGTAGTGTGCATTACTGCGGTAGTTCCTTTCTCTCTTACTTATCAATAAACACAAGTGACCCAGTGCCATTGAAAGCCATGCATGGCCATGCCATCACGTTGCCTCCACCATGTTTTACAGAGGATGTGGTGTGCCTTGGATCATGTGCCGTTTCCTTTCTTCTCCAAACTTTTGGCTTCCCATCATTCTGGTACAGGTTGATCTTTGTCTCATCTGTCCATAGAATACTTTTCCAGAACTGAGCTGGCTTCTGGAGGTGTTTTTCAGCAAATTTAACTCTGGCCTGTCTATTTTTGGAATTGATGAATGGTTTGCATCTAGATGTGAACCCTTTGTATTTACTTTCATGGAGTCTTCTCTTTACTGTTGACTTAGAGACAGATACACCTACTTCACTGAGAGTGTTCTGGACTTCAGTTGATGTTGTGAACGGGTTCTTCTTCACCAAAGAAAGTATGCGGCGATCATCCACCACTGTTGTCTTCCGTGGGCTCCCAGGTCTTTTTGGATTGATGAGTTCACCAGTGCTTTCTTTCTTTCTTTCTCAGGATGTACCAAATTGTAGATTTTGCCACTTCTAATGTTGTAGCAATTTCTTGGATGGGTTTTTTTCTGTTCTTGCAGCTTAAGGATGGCTTGTTTCACCTGCATGGAGAGCTCCTGTGACCACATGTTTCCTTCACAGCAAAACCTTCCAAATGCAAACACCACACCTCAAATCAACTCCGGCCCTTTCATCTGCTTAATTGAGAATGACATAACAAAGGGATTGCCCACACCTGTCCATGAAATAGCCTTGGAGTCATTTGTCCAATTACTTTTGGTCCCTTTAAAAACAGGGTGGCACATGTTAAGGAGCTGAAACTCCTAAACCCTTCATCCAATTTTAATGTGGATACCCTCAAATGAAAGCTGAAAGTCTGAACTTCAACTGCATCTGATTTGTTTTGTTTCAAATTCATTGTGGTAATGTCTAGAACCAAAATTAGATAAATGTTGTCTCTGTCCAAATATTTATGGACCTAACTGTATCCTGATATGTTTCAGAAAGTTCAAAGGCAGAAGAAACCTAAGGATCAATTGAAGGTGATCAATTTGTCTTCACATGTTTTGACATTATCACAAATCAGACTGCTTGAGAGAGGACTTCATTTTTCTCTCTCTTCTATTTTAGATTCCTTTACTGTGGTAAAGGATCTTAATCTATTTGCCAGGAAAATTGTGCTCAGGAAGCTTCATTTTAAGGTGGAGGACCCTTGTTTTGATTCATCCACCACGGCTCTTTAAAGGGAAGCCATTGAGATTTTGCACTCTTTAGCTTGAGAAAATGGGCCTGATGAGGTTAGTACAATCCCCTCTAAATTGTTCAACAAATCCCCAAATTTTCCCCCTCTTGGTTTATGTCCTGCTGTTGAGGTGTTCATCCGTCTGGTAACTAGAGATATTGAAACATTGGCAAAAAATCAAAAAAGTAGAGATAATCTATCCAAGGAGGAAAGAGATGCCTTACTGATCTTAAAAGGATGGGATGATGTTCTATTCAAGACAGCGGACAAAGGGGGGTATTTGGTGATATGGCCGAAGGGGATGTATGAACGCCAGGTGTTATGAATGTTTTAGAAATGAATTCTGAGCAGAAGCTCCCTCTGGTGGTTACAAACAGTTCTGAATCATTCAATGAGGATTGTCAATCAGGAATCACAGACTGGCTGGATATAAGGGAGGTTTCCCCCCATCATGGTTGCCGGTGATCAATTGTTCTTGTCTCAATGTTGTTTCCTGGTTCACTTGGAAGCTTGCTGAGTCTTGCCTCTTCTCCTGCTTTCAGATAAGATATTTTCTGTTTTTTTGTTTTTGTGCTTGCCATTTGCATATTTCTCTGCATTTCTGTGAGGTTGGCCAGGTTCCCCTCCCCGGGGGGATTGGGCTCCTCTCGGTTCCTCTGGAGCCACTGTTGTTTGTTCATTTGCCTTTTCCAGTTTTTTCTGTGGCTGCGGCTTAGTTTTGTTACACCAGAGAACTAATTTAGGTAGTAGAGGTCGTGTGAATCTCAGGTGTTTTTGCAATTAGTAGCGTTGGTTTTTTTTAGGGTTTTTTTTGGATTGCAGTAAGTATCCTTCCTATCCTTTTCTGTCTAGGCAGATTGGGCCCCAGCGTTTGCTCATACTAATTTCTGTTTGTGTCTGTATTTCCTCTTGTCTAACCGCCATTACATGTTTGGGGGCTTCCGATGTTCTTTGGGGATCTGCTCCGGGGCAGATAGCTTTCCTCTTTCTGTCTTTAGGTGTAGTTAGCCTCTCAGGCTGTGACGAGGCGTCTAGGCCTACGTAGGAATGCTCCACGCCTGCCTTTAGTTGTGGTGGTTAGTCAGGGTACTGCAATCCAGTAGATTCCAACCTCTCTGGTGTATTGCCGTTTTTGCCTGCTGTCCTCAGCTACCAAAACATAACAGTATCACCGGCCAAACTGAAAATTATATGGTACTCACAGAAGGGAAAAATAGTGTGGAAAGAAAAAAAGTTGTCAGAGTTGTCAGAGATTTTTATTTTTTTTTCTGTTTGTTGCCTTTTTTTCCCTCTTTTTCTCTGGGTGCTGAGGAGGATTTTTTTTTTCTCTCAATGGAGTTTGCACAGTTGTCTGGCCGTGTGGATCAGCTTGCCACTGAAGTTCGGAGTATTGCTACCTATCTTGCAGGGTTGCCGGTTGTGGAACCTAGGATCCCCATGCCAGATTTGTTTTTTGGGGATCGAGCTAAATTTCTGAATTTCAAAAATAACTGTAAGTTGTTTTTTGCCTTAAAACCTAAGTCCTCAGGGAACGCAGCACAGCAGGTTCAAATTGTCATCTCTCTCCTGCGCGTCGATCCTCAGGATTGGACTTTTCCCCTGACACCTGGGGACCCTGTTTTGAGTAATGTTGATGCATTTTTTCTGGCTCTGGGGTTATTGTACGATGAACCTAATGTCACTGATCAAGCTGAAAAAACCTTGTTGGCATTAAATCAGGGGCTTGAGGACGCTGAGTTGTACTGTCAGAAATTCCGAAAGTGGGCAGTTCTGACCAAATGGAATGATGATGCTTTGGCAGCCCTTTTTCGGAAGGGTCTGTCAGAGAATTTAAAAGATGTTATGGTGGGTTTCCCTGCTCCCTCTGGTCTCAATGATTCTATGTCATTGGCGATTCAAATTGACAGACGTTAGCGTAGAGGTATGCGTGGAATGGTGTTGCCTTGTGAACCAGCTTCTGAACCCATGCAGTGTGATAGAGTGGCTTCTGGGGCACAGCGTCATGAGTTTCGAAAACGCAATGGGTTATGTTTCTACTGTGGTGATGCCTATCATGCTATTTTAGTCTGCCCTAAGCGGGGAAGACGTTTTGCACGCTCAGTTGTCTTAGGTAGTGGAGAGGTTGTCCCTCTCTCAGGAGAATGCCCAGCGGTTTGCCAACCGGCATAGGACTGATGGTCCTCGGTTTAAAGTGGGGGACTTGGTCTGGTTGTCCTCAAGAAATATCTCTATGAGAGTTGCATCTACTAAGTTTAAGCCTAGGTTCATTGGACCTTATAAGATCATGGAGATTCTTAATCCTGTTTCCTTTCGTTTACTTCTTCCAGGGACATTTAAGATCCATAACGTGTTCCACAAGTCCTTATTGAAGAGGTTTGTCGAGCCAGTGGTTCCTATGGCTGCGCCCCCTGACCCTGTTTTGGTTGAGGGCAATCTGGAGTATGTGGTTGAGAAAATATTGGATTCTCGTTTTTCTAGACGGAAACTCCAGTATTTGGTTAAGTGGAGAGGTTATGGTCAGGAGGACAATTCTTGGGTGTTTGCTTAGGACATCCATGCTAGGAGACTGATCCGTGCGTATCACAGAGCTCATCCTGACCGACCTGGTTGCACAAATGAGGGTTCGGTGACCCCTCCTCAAGGGGGGGGTACTGTTTTGAATGTTTTAGAAATGAATTCTGAGCAGAAGCTCCCTCTGGTGGTTACAAACGGTACTGAACCATTCAATGAGGATTGGCAATCAGGAATCACAGACTGGCTGGATATAAGGGAGGTTTTCCCCCATCATGGTTGCCGGTGATCAATTGTTCTTGTCTCAACGTTTTTTCCTGGTTCACTTGGAAGCTTGCTGAGTCTTGCCTCTTCTCCTGCTCTCAGATAAGATATTTTCTGTTTTTTGTTTTTGTGCTTGCCATTTGCACATTTCTCTGCATTTCTGTGAGGTTGGCCAGGTTCCCCTCCCCGGGGGGCGTGGGCTCCTCTTGGTTCCTCTGGAGCCACTGTTGTTTGTTCATTTGCCTTTTCCAGTTTTTTCTGTGGCTGCGGCTTAGTTTTGTTACACCAGAGAACTAATTTAGGTGGTAGAGGTCGTGTGATCTCAGGTGTTTTTGCAATTAGTAGCGTTGGTTTTTTAGGGTTTTTTTGGATTTCAGTAAGTATTCTTCCTATCCTTTTCTGTCTAGGCAGATTGGGCCCCAGCGTTTGCTCATACTAATTTCTGTCTGTGTCTGTATTTCCTCTTGTCTAACCGCCATTACATGTTTGGGGGCTTCCTATGTTCTTTGCGGATCTGCTCCGGGCAGATAGCTTTCCTCTTTCTATCTTTAGGTGTAGTTAGCCTCTCAGGCTGTGACGAGGCGTCTAGGCCCACGTAGGAACGCTCCACGGCTGCGTTTAGTTGTGGTGGTTAGTCAGGGTACTGCAATCCAGTAGATTCCAACCTCTCTGGTGTACTGCCGTTTTTGCCTGCTCTCCTCAGCTACCAAAACATAACAGCCAGGCCTATAAGTTACTAAATGATGAGAAGTGTTCCAAAAGACTCACTCATAACCCTATTCTAACTTTCCAACAGAGTCTGATTTCTATTTTGGAGAAGGCATTTTCTGAGGGTTTGATTTCTAAGGCCTTTTTGGATAGAATCCGTGATCTTCAACTTAAACTTTCCACATTTTACCTAATTTCCAAGGTACACAAAAATGCATTGGATCCGCCTGGGCAGCCCATTGTGGCTGGGAATGGGTGTTTGTGTGAGATCATTTCAGATGTTGTAGACTACTTCTTAAAGCCTATCGTTTCCATTTTGCCTTCCTTCATTAGGGATACTAATCAAGCCCTGTAATGCATTGATCAGAGGCAATTAGAAGACAACCAGATTTTGGTGACTACGGATGTGGAGGCGTTGTACACCTCAATTAAGCATAGCGATGGATTGGCAGCTACTGCCTGGCTTTTACAGGCTAGTAATATTGAAAGTTCCTTGGTGGACCTTATTTTTTTTTATTGGAATTTATCTTGAATCACAATGTGTTTTCATTTTTGACAACAGACCCTACCTCCAATGTCAAGGTACTGCTATGGGGGCCTCTTGTGCCCTCTCTTTTGTGAATTTATTTTTGGGGGCATGGGAAAGAGATATTTTTCTGGGGGACAAAATTGCCGATATGGATAAGGTTAACAGCTGGATGAGGTATATAGATGATATTTTATTCGTCTGGGATGGTAATGAAGTTGATTTGGGAGAGCTGATGACGGCACTTAACAACTATGATATTAATGAGAAGCTTACCTTTACTTCTGGCAGGCGTTTGGAGTATCTCAACATCTGGATAGATGCTTCAAGTGATGGAAAGGCTCATATGGATATATTTAGAAAACCCACTGCAACCAAATCATACTTTCAAGAAGATTCTTCTCATGTTGCTAGCACCATTTGTGGAATTCCCATAGGTCAGTTTTTGCATGCTAAGAAAATTTGTTCGGATACACCTACCTTTGAAAAACAATGCGTGGAATTGACCAGGTGATTTGAAGATCGGAGATGCAGCCGCAGGATGATCAGAAGGGGCTATAAGAGAGCTGCGCTTGTGTCTCGTACCGAGTTATTATACAACAATAAAAGAATGAAGGAGATGGATACTAATCAATTAAGATTCATTTCAACATTCAATGGTCAGCGGCAAAATTTGAAAGAAATTATTAACAAGCATTGGAAGGTATTACTTACAGATCGGGTTCTAAACAAGGCTTTACCTTCTGTTCCCCAGTGTGTAGCCCGACGTTCGGCTAATTTTAAAGATTTTTTAGCACATAGTCATTATAAGCATGGTAGAAATCTTAACCTTGGAACACACACACCCGGCTTTTTTCCTTGTGGCCTTTGTAAGACTTGTTTGAATTTAGTGAAATCAATTAGATTTGGTAACTTTGATGGATCTCATCAATATGATATCCGGAAACATCTCACATGTTCTTCCAAAGGGCTAGTTACCATGCGGAATGCCCCTGCAGAAAAGTCTATGTTGGTTTAACCACGAGGGAATTGAAAGTTCGAGGCAGGGAACATGTGTTGGACATAGAGAAGTCCTCTACCATTGAGGATTGCACCTCTTTGAAATCCATACCTAGGCATTTTAAAAAATATCATAGGTGCAATCCACGTGGTTTACGTGTTAAGACCATTGATCAGGTTGACTTGAGTTGAACTAGGGTTGGTAATCTGTTTAGATCTCTTTCACAATTGGAATGTCGTTGGATCTACCGCTTGGGCACTCTCAATCCTTATGGATTGACTGAAAACATGGGTTTTTCCGCTTTTTTGTGACTGGCATCCTTTTTATGGGTAGGGGTTTACTATTGATGGTTTTTAAGTAGATTGTGTCATTTTTCTGATTTTAATTTCTTTCTTTCCTTTTTTTCAGTATATGAGCAGTCGTTTTCTCCGGTTGTTATTTACATACATGGATTTCGTCTATCAGGAATATTAATTATGTCCAGTATCCAGATTCACTGTGAAGAAGATCATCTTCTTTCTTCTAGGGCATGCTATAAATTATTATCTATTTGTATTTATTACATGTATATTTACATTATATATTTTTTCTTTTTTATGAGGTCTTTTTATGTTTTTCTACCATTTTTATGCTGTGTAATAATGTGTATATATATATATATCTATTTGTCTTATGATTGTATTTATGTGTTTTCATTTTTGGAACATTACTCACTCATTCGTAGTAAATGTCATGAGCACCAACACTTTATAATAAACACTTTGTATTTAAAATTGTCACTTCTCTGTGTCTATCGTGCACTGTCACTTGCAGTGTAATTGAGCACTGTCACATTTATTACATTTGTCGTGATTTGATAATTTTATATTTTTTATGTGGTATTGTGTTTTGTCACCTTTATATATAATGTGTTTATACACTCTGTTCACTTCTTACCCTTTGCATGGTCACTTTAACTGGTGACAAATACATTGCAATCAGTATATTTATTGTTGATATATATTGCCCGGATACCTTTGTTTTTCGTTTGTTTAATTTTAAATATTATTATTATTTATTCATATGCAAAGCAGCTGTTTAGTAAGTACATATGCGCTATTTTGCGCTCTGTCACCTTTATATATTAGCGTCGTTACACTTTGCACACTCCATTGCACTGTCACTTTAATTGACTGGAAACACATTTTAATCAGTATTTTTTTATTGTTGATAGACATAGTCCGGATACCTACTTTGTTTTTGTTACGTTATTTTTATTCACTTGTACACTAGCCATCTAGCAAATGCGCTTGCGCTATTCTCTTTGGCCCCCGTCATTTCCGATGACACTCTTATATTGACACGCAGGGTTCAGCTTGCGTGTCATTGAGCGTCGTGAGGAAGTACATCATGGGAGGTGGGGTTAAGGCATCATGCGCCGGGTTTTGCTGACTGGCTCCTACAGCGATTGTCTGATTACAACTCTCATATAAAAACCAGGCCGCCCCTCACCCTAGACTCGCCCCCGGAAGAAGCTGGCGGCGAAACGCGCGTCAGGGCGAGGACGCCAGGAGCATCTTCAACATTTGCTGGTGATTATGGCCTTATTTACATTCCTTTGGTTGCACTCATGGGATTATTTTCTTTGATGTTATATGGAAATTGAGACACTTCCTTCCTGTTCAAGGTCTATTGTTTAAGTGTTACCATACACTAAGGCCTTTAAGCTTCTTATTATCTCCTCCATTCTTATATGCAACCTTTTTGATTTGGAGCTTTTTAACATTGTGGTTACATTTGTCTTATTACAACTTTGTCAGTTTATATTACATTGTACATTTAACCCCTTTATCCCATCTGACTTACTATTCCGTCCATGTGACATGGGACCTAATTCCCAAGGACAGAATAGTACGTCACATGCAATCAGCTGCGCTCCCGGGCACCCTGAGAGCAGGCGCTGAGAAAGCCTGCAGCACTGCCAGTCAGATCGCTGGTCTGACAGAGTGCTGTGCACACTGTCAGACTAGCGATCTGATATAATACAGTAATGTCCCACCCTGGGACAAAGTAAAAAAGTCAAAAGAATAAAAATAACGTGTAAAAAAAAAAAATTCATACATAAGAAAAAAAAAATTCCCCAATAAATTCCTTTCTTCATGTAAATAAAAACAAACAATAAAAGTACATTGCCGCTTCCATAACGACCCGCCCTAAAAAACTGGCCCATTAGCTAACCCCTTTAGTGAACCCCTGAAAAAAAAAAACAAGGCTAAAAAACAATGATTTATCATTATACCACGAACAAAAAGTGGAATAACACTAGATCAAAAAGACGGATATAAATAAACATGGTACTGATGAAAACGTCATCTTGTCCCTCAAAAAACAAGCTACCATACAGTATCATCAGCAAAACAATAAAAAAGTTATAGCTCGCAGAATAAAGCAATGTAAAAATAATTATTTTTTATATATAATCGTTTTTATTGTATAAAAGCGCCAAAACATAAAAAAAATATAAATGAGCTATCGCCGTAATCGTACTAACCCGAAGAATAAAACTGCTTTATCAATTTTACCACACGCGTAACGGTATAAACACCCCCCCCCAAAAGAAATTCATGAATTGCTTGTTTTTATTCATTTTGCCTCCCAAAAATCGTAATAAAAAGCGATCAAAGAATGTCATGTGCCCAAATGGTACCAATAAAAGCGTCAACTCGTCCCGCAAAAAATAAGACCTCACATGACTCTGTGGGCCAAAATAAGGAAAAATTATAGCTCTCAAAATGTGATGATGCAAAAACTATTTTTTGCCGTAAAAAGCATCTTTTAGCATGTGACAGCTGCCAATCATAAAAACACCATATAAATAGTAAATCAAATCCCCCTTTATCATCCCATTAGTTAGGGAAAAATAATAAAATTAAAAAAATGTATTTATTTCCATTTTCTCATTATGGTTAGGGTTGGTAAAGTTAGGGTTAGAGTTGGGGCTAAAGTTAGGGTTAGGGTTCGGACTAGGGTTTCGGTTGTGTTAGGGTTAGGTTTGTGGTTAGGGTTATGATTAGGGTTGGGATTAGGGTTAGGGTGTGTTGGGGTTAGGGTTGGAGTTAGAATTGGGGGGTTTCCACTGTTTAGGCACATCAGCGACTCTCCAAATGTAACATGGCGTCTGATCTCAATTCCAACCAATTCGGTTTTGAAAGAGTCAAACGGTGCTCCTTCCCTTCTGAGCGCTGCCATGCGCCCAAACAGTAGTTTACCTCCACATATGGGGTATCAGCGTACTCAGGACAAATTGCACAATAATTCTTGGGGTCCAATTTCTTCTGTTACCCTTGGGAAAATAAAAATTGGGGGCGAAAATATCATTTTTTTGGAAAAAAATATGATTTTTTATTTTTATGGCTCTATGTTATAAACTTCTGTGAAGCACTTGGGGTTCAAAGTTCTCACCACACATCTAGATGAGTTCCACTGGGGGGGAATTCCACTGTTTAGGCACATCAGGGGCTCTCCAAACGCGACATGACACCCGCAGACCATTCTATCAAAGTTTGCAATGCAAAACGTCACTACTTCACTTCCGAGCCCCGACGTGTGCCCATACAGTAGTTTTTCTCCCACATATAGGGTATCAGCGTGCTAATGACAAATTGAACAACAACATTTTGGGTCTAATTTCTCCTGTTACCTTTGGAAACATATAAAACTGGGGACTAAAATATCATGTTTGTGTAAAAAATATGATTTATTTATTTTCACGCCCGGGCGTTATAAACTTCTGTGAAGCATTTGGGGGTTCAAAGTGCTCACCACACATCTAGATAAGTTCCTTTGGGGGTCTAGTTTCCAAAATGGGGTCACTTGTGGGGGAATTCCACTGTTTAGGCACATCAAGGGCTCTCCAAATGTGACATGACACCCGCAGACCATTCCATCAAAGTCTGCATTACTAAACTTCACTACTTCGATTCTGAGCCTCGATGTGTACCCACACAGTAGTTTTCTCCAACATATAGGGTATGAGCATGCTCAGGACAAATTGAACAACAACTTTTGGGGTCCAATTTCTCCCCTTACCCTTGGGAAAATAAAAAATTGGTGACAAAAAGATCATTTTTGTGGGAAAAAAATAGGATTTTTTTATTTTCATATCCGTGCATTATAAACTTGTGTGAAGCACTTGGGGGTTCAAAGTGCTCACCACAGATATAGATAAGTTCCTTTTGGGGTCTAGTTTCCAAAATGAGGTCACTTGTGGGGGGTTTCCACTGCTTAAGCAAATCAGGGGCTCTGCAAACTGAACATGACACTCATCAAAGTCTGCATTCCAAAATGTCATTACTTCCTTTCTGAGCCCTGGGGTGCGCCAAAACAGTATTTCCCCCACATATGGGGTATTAGCATACTCAGGACAAATTGGAAAACAACTTTTGGTTTCCAATTTCCTTGGGAAAAATCAAAAATTGGTAAATTGGGGACTAAAAATTCATTTTTGTGGATTTTTTTTTCAAACTCAGGCATTATAAACTTTAGTGAAACACTTGGGGGTTGAACGTGCTCACAACAGATCTAGATAAGTTCCTTAAGGGTCTAGTTTCCAAAATGGTGTCACTTGTGGGGGTTTCCACTGTTTAGGCACATCAGGGGCTCTCCAAACGCGACATGGCATATAGGCAATTCTGCGTTGAAAAATCAAACTGCGCTCCTTCCCTTCCGAGCTCTGCCATGCACCCAAACAGTGGTTTACCCCCTCATATTGGGTATCATCATACTCAGGATAAATTGCACAATAACTTTTGAGGTGTTGTTGAAAATAAAAATTGGGGTGAAAAGATTATTTTAGTGGAAAAAATTAGATTTTTTAATTTTACGGCTCTACGTTATAAACTTATGTGAAACACTTGGGGGTTCAAAGTGCTCACCACAGATCTAGATAAGTTCCTTAGGGGGTCTAGTTTCTAAAATGGGGTCACTTGTGGGGGATTCCCACTGTTTAGGCACATCAGGGGCTATCCAAATGCGACATGGCATCTAATCTCGATTCCAGACAATTTTGGTTTGAAAAAGTCAAACGGCGCTTCTTTCCTTCCGTGCTCTGCCGTGCACCCAAACAGTGGTTTCCCCCACATATGGGGTATCAGCGTAATCAGGACAAATTTTATGGTCCAATTTCTCATGTTACCCTGGAGAAAATAAAAAATTGGTGACTTAAATATCATTTTTGTGGGAAAAAAATAGGATTTTTTATTTTCATGCCCGGGCATTATAAACTTGTGTGAGGCACTTGGGGGTTCAAAATGCTCACCACAGATCTAGATAAGTTCCTTAGGGGTCTAGTTTCCAAAATGGGGTCACTTGTGGGGGGTTTCCACTGTTTAGGCACATCAAGGACTCTGCAAACTGAACATGACGCCCATCAAAGTCTGCATTTCAAAATGTCATTACGTCCTCTCCGAGCCCTGAAGTGCACCCAAACAGTATTTCTCCACCACATATGGGGTATCAGCATACTCAGGACAAATTGGACAACTTTTAGGGTCCAATTTCCTTGGGAAAAATTAAAAATTGGGGACTAAAAAATCATTTTGTGGAAAAATTTTTTTCCACACCCAGGCATTATAAACTTTAGTGAAATACTTGGGGGTTCAAAGTGCTCACAACAGATCTAGATAAGTTCCTTAGGGATCTAGTTTCCAAAATGGTGTCACTTGTGGGGGTTTCCACTGTTTAGACACATCAGGGGCTCTCCATACACAACATGATGTACAATCTCAATTCCAGCCAATTTTAGTTTGAAAAAGTCACACGGCGCTCCTTCCCTTCCGAGCCCTGCCGTTCGCCCAGACAGTGGTTTTCCCCCACATATGAGGTATCGAAGTACTCAGGAGAAATTGCACAACAATTTTTTCTGTCCATTTTCTCCTTTTACCCTTGTTAAAAATTGTTAAAATAAAAAAATTGTAAAAGATCATTTTTGTGACTAAAAAGTGACTAAAAAGTTAAATGTTCATTTTTTCCTTCCAAGTTGCTTCAGCTCCTGTGAAGCACCTGAAGGGTTAATAAACTTCTTGAATATGGTTCTGAGTACCTTGAGGGGTGCAGTTTTTAGAATGGTGTCACTTTTGGGTATTTTCTGCCATATAGACCCCTTAAAGTTACATGAAATGTGAGGTGGTCCCTAAAAACATGGTTTTGTACAATTTGTTATAAAAATGAGAAATTGCTGGTCAACTTTTAACCCTTATAACTTCGTCCATAAAATCCATTTTCATTTATTCCAAAAACTTCCAATGACATGAAAACAGTTAGGTCATAGTCCAGACTTTAAAAACATACGCGTTTCAATGCAAAAACCTGCGTCTTAATCATCGAAAAGAATTTGGTTTCAAAATTGTGCTAATGTAAATTAGACACGTGGGAAATGTTATTTAGTAACTATTTTGTGTGACATATTTCTCTGTTTTAAGGGAATAAAAATTCAAAGTTTGAAAATAGCTAAATTTTCAAAATTGTATCCATATTTCCATTTTTTTCATAAATAACCACAAGTTATATCGAAGAAATTTTACCACTGTCATGAAGTACAATATGTCACGAGAAAACAGTCTTAGAATTGCTAAGATCCGTTAAAGAGTTCCAGAGTTATAACCTCATAAAGACACAGTGGTTAGAATTGTGAAAGTTGGCCCAGTCATTAACGTGCAAACCACCCTTGGGGGTTAGGGGGTTAATATTGATTGGGTATGGAGGTTTTTATATTATAATTGGTGCACTTTATACCTAAATATGATTTGTCATATTTCGTATACCTCAATCCAATATATTATTGCCATTTGAAGTGTCTTCACTTTATTTTTCTTTGTACTATGGCATATTAATAATAATAATAATAATATATATATTTTTTGACAGCTGTTAGCCCCTTGAAATATTACTATTGCATGCTCTTGCATCCCCTATATAGCATTTTTGCTTTTTATTATGTTTGAATTTTAATTGTGTATGAAATAAACATTGTTTTTACATTTATTGGGATCTCTTCTTTGTCCTTATATTATTATATATGGGACTTGTGGGTATAGATCTTATGTATACCTAAAGCCAGAGAGTAGCTTGCTAAAGGTAAATGTAAGGGCCCTGTCACACATAGCGACACACCAGCGATCCCGACAACGATATGCACTTGTCAGGATCGCTGGTGTGTCGCTACATGATCGCTGCTGAGCTGCCAAACAGGCAGCGATCAGGACAGCGACACTGCGGGTAACGTCGCTTAGTTACCCGCAGTGTACGTTGGATACCAGCCCACTGGTGCAGGAAGCTGGTAACCAAGGTACACATCGGGTTTCCAGGCGCTGCGTGGCACCAGGAAACCCGATGTGTACGTTGGTTACCAGCTCCCCTGCAGCAGCGCACTGGTATCCAATGTACACATCGGGTTTTCAGGCGCCACCCGGCGCCTGGAAACCCGATGTGTACCTTAGTTACCAGCTGATCGCTGGTCTCCTGCCTGCCACATGCAACGATGCGTGCTGGCCAGCAGGAGACCAACGATCAAAAAAATGTCCAGGACATTCAGCGACGATCAGCAGGGGGGCTGATCGTCGCTGAATGTCACACACAGCGATATCGATGGGGAGATCGCTGTTGCGTTACAAAACTAGTGCCTCAGCAGCGATCTCACTAGCGAGATCGCTGTGTGTGATGTGGGCTTAAAGCAATCATCCTATCAATCCATTGTTCTATCAACCTAGGAGCATTGTGTGGATGGAGATAGTAAACCCAGGGGAGCCATCACCACAGGGGGTCTCACATACAGTCCCAGGTGATGAAATATGCTTTGTTATTGAGCTAAAGAAAATTATTTAAGGTGGAGAGAAAAAAAAGACACATGGTTAAATCAGGCAGTTGGAGGGACTTCGAAGGTAAAGGATCCAAGCTGAGATGGATGGATGATCTATGGAGATTGATTGCTGGCTGGAGGGGTATCCATAAGCTACGGTCGTGATATCCATCGTCTGGAGAAACATAGGCTGTGACTGCACACTATACCAGCTGGAGATGCCAAAAGCTGTAGGCCAACCAAAAGTTGGGAGACAGTGGGTATCGCCTGGAACGAGGCCAGTGGAGCTACCGATCTCAGATTATGAAATTATGGACTGAGGACATTGTAAGTTGGCCAACTAAATGGATTTGTTGTACAAATATGGATGTATGGAATAAAATTAGATGCATTGTTAACCTGCCTAGGTGATTTTTATAACCAACAACCTCAGATCTTCACAGGGCTGTATATAGAGGACAGGATATACAGTATGTACTGTAGGATGTTGTATATAGAGGAGTGATGTACTGCAGAATGTGGCTGTATATAGAGTGATGTACTGTAGGATGTGGCTGTTTATAGAGGATAGGATATATGTACTGTAGGATGTTGTATATAGAGGAGTGATGTATAGCAGGATATGGCTGTATATAGAGGACAGGATGTATGCATGGTAGGATGTGGCATATAAACCAGGGGGGGAGTTCTGAGGAGATCAT
>JARQOD010000004.1:436634545-436699018 GCA_033576555.1 Oophaga sylvatica
AAAGACCTTTTTAAGACCCTCCAAGAAACGAGGAGCACTCTGCACCACACGATCATCGCGCTCCCACAGCGGCGTTGCCCACTCCAACGCTCTGCCGAGAGTAGAGAAAGTACAAAAACCCACTTGTGCCCGATCCGTGGGAAAACGTGCAGCCAGAAGCTCGAGATGTATAGAGCACTGACTCACGAATCCCCGACATTGCTTGCTATCACCGGCAAACTTGTCAGGAAGCGGGAGGTGGGATAATGTAGGGCAGAGGTGGCAGAGGACAAACGGCTGCAGCCACGCTAGCAGCCTGAACAGCGACCTGCGGTAACATCCACAGCTGAGGTTGTGCTTTTCAAGAGCCTCCAACCTACCTTCAGCTGCTGGATGTACTGCAATAGACGCTGTTCGTCCGCCATTTTACTAGCCAGCCCCTGGCGCTAATATTATGTTAGGGTCTGCGGAACGCACCAAATTATATAAAGTGGAGAGGTGCGTTCGCAGCCGGGGTCCACCGTGCAAGCAAAGCCTGTGCTAGTAAGATGACGAAAGTAGCGAACTCTTTTTATCCCGCAGAGTCGCTAAAATAAACGCCGTAGCGCGTTGTGGCGGGTAAGTGCAGACTCTGTTAATTCACAGAGCCGCTAACGGGATGCCACGTGCTATATGGCGTTTATGTGCGAACTCATTTTAGCTTCAGTGAGCCGCAAAGTAAAACGCTAGGGCGCTGTCTAGCGTCGGAGCGAACCCTGTTACGTCACAGAGCCGCTGAGAACAAACCCCGTGTCCTGTCAGGCTCTCAGGCACACGGTTAATTGCTAAGCGAGCATAATACGTGGTCATGCGCTAATGTCCTCGCGGGAGTCACCCGCAATCTATGGCGTCTGAACGCCAGACCCTGAATACGGCAATCAAACTCCTCACCGGTTATGCCGGTAATCTAGGGCATTAGGACACCGACCCTGACCAGCTAGCACACTAAACTCCTCACCGATTAAGTCGGTATTCTAGTGGCTTATTTCAGCCGGGTCCCTAACCACACACACGCATGACCCACTGGCGCATAGCATACAATGGTTGATATTAGCGCATGGCGGCCCAGCCATGCTACCCTTTTATAGCAACAGCTACAGGACCTTCCAGGAACAAGGACCAATGAGAACTGTTCAGAAGACTAGTAGTAACAGGGCCTTCCTGGCGGGCCAATAGGAGCTGCGCAGTACCTGAGCATGTGACCCCTGATCTCCAATGAGAGATCTCACTCTGGGCCACGCTCAGAAGGGAAAATGCAGGACTTTATCCCAAAGACGTCTGCTCCAGAACTGGCTATAATAGCAGATCCAGGAAAGGCGCAGCAAGTCACTGCCCAGTAGTGGAGTGGGCAAGACGCTTGGAACGACGTCTCTGCTGAGCAGGCTCCACTGCGGCCGGAGATGAATGGGAGACCGCAGCGGCACTGGTTCGAGCTCCCCTTGTGCAGAGTGGGAACTCGAACCCTAACACCACCCTTGGGGATTAAGGGGTTAAGGGCATAAAAATTCAAAGTTTTAAAAATTGCAAAATTTTCACAATTTTTGCCATATTTTCCATTTTTTACATAAAATAAACTCAAGTTATATTGATGATATTTTACCACTAACATGACGTACAATATATCAAGAGAAAACAGTCTTAGAATCACCAAGATCCGTTGAAGCATTCCAGAGTTTAACCTCATAATTCGTCTGTCTGTAATGGAAATCCCGCGTCGCTGATTGGTCGCGCCCGGCATGATGCGAACAATCAGCAACAGGCACAGTTCGGCCGCGAATTGGCGCAGGATTTGAACCCACGCACGCCACCGCTTTCGTCGGGAGATCAGCAGCACTAGCCACTGATCTCCAGATGTTAGCCACGGGTCATCTCCTGCCGATGGGTCAGCGGCGGCGCAGCCTGGAGATGACCAGCGTAGCGGTCATCTCCTGCTGCTCGCAGCGGAAGTACCCGACGGTGGCCTCCACGTAAACCCAGCAGCAGCCCCATGTACATCCCAACAGCAGCAGCCTTTATATACCCCGCAGCAGCAGCCTCCACATATAGGAAAATCCTGTGTATTCATTACATTATTCTTAAATCTTCATAAATAAACTACATACATATTCTAGAATACCCGATGCGTTAGAATCGGGCCACCATCTAGTAACCTCATAAAGGGTCAGTGATCTGAATTGTAAAATTGGCCCTGTCATTAACGTACAATTAACCTCGGGGGTAAAGGTGTTAAAGAAAAATACATTAAAATATACCTAAAAAGAGCATTGGATATTTTAAGAAATTTTTAATAGGTGTTTAAAGTTGTGTGGGGCCAGCCAGAAGAGTCTACCTTAGGCCGGAGTCACACTACCGTTTAATAGGACGAGCGCGAGGCGATAAAAAATCGCATTGCGCTCATCCCCCTGTTAATCTATGGGGCAGCTCGCATATCCAATTTTTATCGCACGTGTTGTACGTGCGAGTGAAATCGCGCATGCTGCGATTGTTACTCGTATGTCGGCCGAGAGTCGCCAATGCAAGTCTATGGGAGCGCAAAAAAAAAACGGATTGCACACGGACATGCGTGTGAATTGTGATAAATACGCATGCATTGGGCAGGTGACAGGAAATTGCCTCAGACATCAATCATGAAGGTTTCACATGTAATTAACCTGTGAAGTCTTAAACCAGGAAGTAGCACGCCTCCACGGAGTCCAGCAAGATGGCTAGACAAATTAATGTGGAGCTCCTCATTGTTCTTGTTCAGGAGACCCAGAAACTGTGGGATGTACGTGATGCACATTACGCAGACCGTTTGCGAAAAGATGCGTCCTGGAAGCGTATATGCCGCCAATTTTTTCCCAACTATGCGGAAAGTTCACCTGAGGTACAGCAGGAAATGAGTAAGTGATAACCTTACTGCACCATTGTTGCAAACACGATCCTATGTCATAATCTGCTTGGTAGCCTGCATGTTTGGAATTTGGCACTTGTGAACTAGCATGCATTTAAAAAATACATGTCACAATGCTTATACTGTGATCCTAATGTGAAACATTTGTTGCATTGCTTTGTAGTGGGTGATGTCACTAGACGCTGGCGGAGCTGCCATGACCATTTCCCGCAGAGAGCGGCAGAATCGGGCCAGGAGTGGGTCAGAGAGACCACAAAAGCGAAAATACATTTATTATGATCGCTTGAACTTTCTGGCACCAATTATGGATCTGCGTCCGTAAGTTCATGCTTCAACTCTGCACACCTTTGTCTACTAGCCTTAAGGTATGATTTTGATGTTAATTTTTTCCATGCTAAATAGAACTGAATCCAATATAACCGAGCGTGAGACCGGCTCGGACTCAGAGGTCCACGTGGACCCAGTTGCTGATGCGGAAGAAGAGGCTGGTCCATCTTCCCAAACATTTTCCAGCCAACAACCACCCCCAACAGCACGGTCTTCTGCAGGACAGGAGGCACAGGAAGAGGACGACCGTGCCCAGAGTAGTAGCCCAACCCTCCGCCTTGATACCTCACCACAGGCTGCAGTAGTGTCCCGACGGGGACGCCGCCAAAGGGAGCTGAACACCACTGGGACCAAACGCCAAGTGGATACAGGGGTATTAAGCTATCTGTCCTGCACGGCAAATGATGATGGGGAAGAGGCCTATGCAAGGAGTCTGGCTCGCTATCTGCGCACTATCCCCCGAGAAGTAAGGCTGCGCGCCAGAGGTGCCATTCAAATAGTCATAGATGCTTGCACCCCACCCAATAACCCAATGCAGATCTTGGCTTATCTAGAAAGATGGCAACTGTCACGGACAAACCGTCTCCAAATGCCTGTGCCACCTGATGATAATCCAAGACCTGAAAGTGATCCCCCTTCCACACGTAGTCCATCCCCACACCAACCTCAAGGTGTTAGTCAACACCGTCCACAACATGGTCAGATATATCCGCCAGCAGTACATCACCAGTATGGCCACTTGACCATACCCAGTGGAGGAGATTGGCCACTACATGGGTATGGTCGACATGGACATTCTGGGATGTATCCGCACATGGGCCCTGTCAATAGCCTTGATTATGTCCCTCATTACCAAAGTGGACAGTACCAACACGTTGCATCCCAAGTACCTTCCATGGTCCTTCATGGCACCTCAGCCACAACTCAGCATCATGGCCAATTGCCGCAACAAAGTAACCAAGCCACTCAGCCTGATGCTCCTCCTTCTCCACCACATACATATCAGAATTTGTGAATACTTTTTTTTTATATTAAGTTTTTATATTTTATTTTTCCATGTTGTTATGATAATTTTTTTTGTTGAATGTGGGTTTGTGGCCGCCAATAAAGGCCATCATTGCCATATGATGCAAATATGGTATGTTATGGCCCCAAAGTGTTTGTAATAAAAAGCACAAACTGTGATTGTTCAAATTTTGTTACATGTAACTGATGCTATCAATGTGTTATTTCACACATTATATTGCATTGTTCAAAAACGGTACATGTAAAATGAGTTTCAGGTTATCACGCACACATACATTAAATCATAACATAGACAATGCATTTTCTTGCCAAGGAGTATATCCCTCTGGGGAAACAAAATAATTGGTAAACACGTCCCGCACTTTAAGTCCAGATGGTGGGCGACGTGGTTGATGTCCATGTGGAGTTGGGAGCACATTATTTGCATCTACAACATCATAAGCCTCATTTGCAAGACAGTCATATTTTCGGGTAAAATTGTGTAGTACCACACATGCTTTTATTACTTGATTAACATTTTGTTCGCTTAGTTGTATTGCAGACTGCAGAACCCGCCATTTGGCTGTGAGTATGCCAAAGGCACACTCGACGAGGCGTCGGGCACGGGATAGTCGGAAATTAAAAATGCGCCACCGGTAGAGTTGAGCGATACTTTCCGATATCCTAAAGTATCGGAATCGGAATGGTATCGCCGATATCACTAAAATATCGGCGATACCCGATACCGATACCGGAAGTCCCATGTAAGTCTATGGGAACAAAATATCGCAACTAAAAAAAACCCATTCTTTCCTTGTAAACACTAAATATACACACATAGAATACATATATATATATATACATGTCATTGTGACATATATATATACATATATGTATAGTTTATACACTTCTACATAGTAAAATATCCTCTCATTCAATTGCCGGGTAAAGCCGGCTTCAGTGAAAAGACAGAAGCACCCGACATGAAATGACACTTGGTGTACATAGGGTTAACCATGTCTTTTCATGTCGTTTGCTATCTGATTTGCACAAACAATTAAATCAGACTATGTGTGCAAAATTTCACACCTGTAGGGGTTAATTAAAGGTGTAAATTCGTTGTAAAAAAAACGGACTTTTTTTGCTACGAATTTACACCTTTAATTAACCCCTACAGGTGTGAAATTTTGCACACATAGTCTGATTTAATTGTTTGTGCAAATTAGGCTGGAGTCACACACAACCACAAAAAATCGGTCCGTTTTAGACGGTCGACAATCGGATCAAAATAAAAACATCACACATCCTTCTGGCATCCGATTTTCCTTCAAAGATGCGATTTAATCGCATGTGTGTGTACCTTGTAACATCCGATTTTCATCCGACTTGCGAGATTTTCTCGCAGGCTTGCAAAACTGACATATAATGGATCCAAAAGAATAGTATTTAAATGCCAAAAGAAAGAATAGATATATACACATAGAGCACATTATATATATATATATATATATATATATGTCATTGTGACATATATATATATACATATATTTATAGTTCTTACACTTCTACATACTGTTATAGCCGCTAATTCAATTGCCGGCTTCAGTGAAATCACAGAAGCCGACATGAAATGATACATTGTTTCCACACATTTAACCATGTAATTTCATGTATTTTTATATATGTTTGAAACATACAATTACATGAGTATATGTGTGCTAAATTTCAGACATGTAGGGGTTAATTAAAGGTGTAAATTCGTTAAAAAAAAATGCGTGGGCTCCCGCTGTATTTTCTCCACCAGACAGACAAAGCAAGCGAGTGGGGGCAGATAATAATAGCCTAGGGAGGGTACATTTTATTTGTGCCCCCCCTGGCTACTAA
This sequence comes from Oophaga sylvatica, assembly GCA_033576555.1. Taxonomy (NCBI): domain Eukaryota; kingdom Metazoa; phylum Chordata; class Amphibia; order Anura; family Dendrobatidae; genus Oophaga; species Oophaga sylvatica. Next base: position 436,640,673 of record JARQOD010000004.1, read on the forward strand.
CATCTGCCCCCAGACACCCCAGAAAGGGCAAATCTATAATTAGATTCGCCCTTTCTGGCACTTTGCCCGTCTATTCCCATTGCCCTGTAGCGGTGGCGAATGGGTTAATAAGGGGTTAAAATGACCTTGCAATTGAAAGGTCACTTTAAGCCAGGTTAATAATTGATAGCTGTCAATTAGGCAACTATCAATTATTAATCCTATTGTATGAAAAAAAATCAAACACACACACTTTAATAAAAAATAAGTTTAATTAAATAATCACACAGTTTTTGACCATATTTTATTTTCCTGCTAAAACCATTTCCTGTAATAAAAATAAAATAAAAAAGCAAAATTATACTTACCAATCCGATGTACAGTCAGGTCCCACGGTGTAATCCATCAGAAAGGGTTAACAGGTTAAAGGTCGCAGAGAGCTAATAATGCTGTCTCAGACCTGTATTCCCCTGAATGAATAAGTTCCTCTCCCAGCGAAAGTAGAGGAATAGATTCATGAATGGAGCTTAATTGATTTCTTGCCAATTTAACTGTAGTGACCTGACCTAAAGGGAAAGTGGACACAATCAATTAAGCTTCATTCATGAAACACATCCTCTCCTGTCGCCAGGAGAGGAACTTATTCATTCATGAGCTTTGAGCTGAGCATGCAGGATTACTTGCACTGCTTGGCTCAAAGCTAGTTAACCCTTTGTGAAGGATTACAGCGTGGGACGTGACAGATCGGCGGAATAGGTAAGAATAATGTTGTTTTATTTCTTTTTCTTTATTTTAGGAGATCAATGGCTTCGCACGGATTTAGTGTAAAATAAAATATGGTCAAAAAAATGTGTTTTTATTTCATTAAAATTATTTATTCTTAAAGTGTGTGTGTTTTTTTATTTACTTCAATAGGATTAATAATTGATAGTTGTCTAATTGACAGCTATCAATCATTAACCTGCCTTAAGGTCACCTTTCAATTGCAAGGTGACAGTAAGGTGAGATTAACCCATTCGCCACCGCTACAGGGCAATGGGAATAGACGGGCAAAGTGCCAGAAAGGGCGAATCTAATTATAGATTTGCCCTTTCTGGGGTGTCTGGGGGCAGATGTTAGTAGCCAGGGGGGGCACAAAAAAATGCACCTTCCCTAGGCTATTATTATCTGCCCCCACTCGCTTTGCTTTGTCTGTCTGGTGGAGAAAATACAGCGGGAGCCCACGCATTTTTTTTCAACGAAATTACACCTTTAATTAACCCCTACATGTCTGAAATTTTGCACAAATACACTCATGTAATTGTATGTTTCAAACATATATAAAAATACATGAAATTACATGGTTAAATGTGTGGAAACAATGTATCATTTCATGTCGGCTTCTGTGATTTCACAAAACCCGGCAATTGAATTAGCGGCTATTACAGTATGTAGAAGTCTAGGAACTATAAATATATGTATATATACATGTCACAATGACATGTATATATATATGTATGTGTTCTATGTGTATATATCTATTCTTTCTAGTCTTTATTAAAGCTGTCAGTGTGATTTTACAGTATAGCGGGGATGAATTGCCGGCTTTTCTAAAGGACACCGATGCGATTTCATCGCAAGTCACACAGTGTGGTCCGTTTGTAATCAGATTTTTCATCGCTCCCATAGACTTGCATTGGCGATTGTCGACCGACAATCGGTGACAATCGCAGCATGCTGCGATTGTACACGGACGTTTAAAACGGACCACAAATATCTGATACTGGGAGCTGCTCCATAGATTAACATAGGTCCGACTGCAATGCGATATTTCATCGCATTGCAGTCGTCCGATTTTGTCGCCAGTGTGACTCCGGCCTTAGATAGCAAAGGACATGAAAAGACATGGTTAACCCTATGTACACCAAGTGTCATTTCATGTCGGGTCACCCGACATGAAATGACACTTGGTGTACATAGGGTTAACCCATGTCTTTTCATGTCCTTTGCTATCTAATTTGCACAAACAATTAAATCAGACTATGTGTGCAAAATTTCACACCTGTAGGGGTTAATTAAAGGTGTAAATTCGTTGTAAAAAAAACGGACTTTTTTGCTACGAATTTACACCTTTAATTAACCCCTACAGGTGTGAAATTTTGCACACATAGTCTGATTTAATTGTTTGTGCAAATTAGATAGCAAAGGACATGAAAAGACATGGTTAACCCTATGTACACCAAGTGTCATTTCATGTCGGGTTCTGCATTTTCACAAAAGCGGCAATTGAATTAGCGGCTATTATACTATGTAGAAGTGTATGAACTACAAATATAAATATATATATATATGTGTCACAAATTCAATGACATGTATATATATATATGAGGTGTAAAATTGCTGAAAAAAAATGCGTGGGCTCCCGCCCTATTTTCGCAACCAGACAGACAAAGCCAGTGAGTGGGGGCAGATAATAATAGCCCAGAGAGGGACCATTATTTTTGCCCCCCCGGCTACTAACATCTGCCCCCAGACACCCCAGGAAAGACAAATCTATAATTAGATTCGCCCTTTCTGGCACTTTGCCCGTCTATTCCCATTGCCCTGTAGCGGTGGCGAATGGGTTAATATGGGGTTAAAGCCACCTTGCTATTGAAAGGTGACCTTAAGCCAGGTTAATAATTGAGAGCTGTCAATTAGACAACTATCAATTATTAATCCTATTGCATGAAATAAAAATAAAACACACACACTTTAATTAAAAATCATTTTAATGAAATAAAGACACATGTTTTTGACCATCTTTTATTTTACTGCAAAAACCATTTCCTGTAATAAAAATAAAATAAAAAAGCAAAATTATTCTTACCTATCCCATGCACAGTCAGGTCCCACGGTGTAATCCTTCAGAAAGGGTTAATGTTTACTGCAGGGACCGCAGCTAATGCTGCAGCCTCACAGTAAACCCCAAATGATTGAGTTCCTCTCCTGCCTGACAGGAGAGTAAAGGCTGGGTGTCACATAACGATACACCAGCGATCCGACAACGATATGCACTTGTCAGGATCGCTGGTGTATCGCTACATGATCGCTGCTGAGCTGCCAAACAGGCAGCTCAGGCAGCGATCTGGGACAGCGACACTGCGGGTAACATCGCTTAAGGGCCCGTCTCACATAGCGATATCGCTACCGAGATCGCTGCTGAGTCACTAGTTTTGTGACGCAGCAGCGAGCTCACCAGCGATATCGCTGTGTGTGACATTCAGCGACGATCAGCCCCCTGCCGGGTATCGCTGATCGTCGCAGAAATGTCAGGACCTTTTTTTGATCGCTGGTTTCCCTCTGACAGGCACGCATCGCTGCGTGTGACAGGCGGGAGACCAGCGATCCGCTGGTAACCAAGGTACACAGCGGGTTTCCAGGCACTGCGCAGCGCTTGGAAACCCGCTATGTACCTTGGATACCAGCTCCCTGCATCAGGGCGCTGGTATCCAAGGTACACAGCGGGTTTCTAGGCACAGCCCCGCGCCTGGAAACCCGCTGTGTACCTTGGTTACCAGCGGATCGCTGGTCTCCCGCCTGTCACACGCAGCGATGTGTGCCTGTCAGCGGGAAACCAGCGATCAAAGGTCCTGACATTTCAGCGACGATCAGCGATACCCGGCAGGGGGGCTGATCGTCGCTGAATGTCACACACAGCGATATCGCTGGTGAGCTCGCTGCTGCGTCACAAAACTAGTGACTCAGCAGCGATCTCGGTAGCGATATCGCTATGTGAGACGGGCCCTTAAGTGGAAAGCTTAATTGATTGCTTTCCACTTTCACTTCAGGTCAGCCAGGGACACAATCAGTGACGTCAGAGGGAACTGATTAACAAAAATAGGGGTTCCCTTCGAAAAAAAAATGGCGTGGGGTCCCCCCTATTTTTGTTAACCAGCCAGATGAAGCAGACCGCTGAGGCCTGGATTTTCAGGCTGTTAAGGAGCCAAGATCCATGGACCTTGCCAGCCTGATAATACCAGGCCACAGCAGTCTGCATATCTTGGCTGATTAACAAAAATAGGGGATCCCCTCGAAAAAAATTGGCGTGGGGTCCCCCCTATTTTTGTTAACCAGCCAGATGAAGCAGACCGCTGAGGCCTGGATTTTCAGGCTGTTAAGGAGCCAAGATCCATGGACCTTGCCAGCCTGATAATACCAGGCCACAGCAGTCTGCATATCTTGGCTGATTAACAAAAATAGGGGATCCCCTCGAAAAAAATTGGCGTGGGGTCCCCCCTATTTTTGTTAACCAGCCAGATGAAGCAGACCGCTGAGGCCTGGATTTTCAGGCTGTTAAGGAGCCAAGATCCATGGACCTTGCCAGCCTGATAATACCAGGCCACAGCAGTCTGCATATCTTGGCTGATTAACAAAAATAGGGGATCCCCTCGAAAAAAAATTGGCGTGGGGTCCCCCCTATTTTTGTTAACCAGCCAGATGAAGCAGACCGCTGAGGCCTGGATTTTCAGGCTGTTAAGGAGCCAAGATCCATGGACCTTGCCAGCCTGATAATACCAGGCCACAGCAGTCTGCATATCTTGGCTGATTAACAAAAATAGGGGATCCCCTCGAAAAAAATTGGCGTGGGGTCCCCCTATTTTTGTTAACCAGCCAGATGAAGCAGACCGCTGAGGCCTGGTTTTTCAGGCTGGTAAGGATCCAATATCCATGGACCTTGCAAGCCTGATAATACCAGGCCACAGCAGTCTGCTTAGCTTGGCTGGTTAACAAAAATAGGGGATCCCCTCGAAAAAAAAACGGCGTGGGGATCCCCCCTATTTTTGTTAACCAGCCAAGTAAAATGCAGACTGCTGCGGCCTGGTATTAAAAGACTGTCAAGGCCCATGGATTTTGGCCCTCAACAGCCTGATAATACCAGGCTACAGCAGCCCCACATTTGGCGCATCAAAAGATGTGCCAATTGTGCACTTTACCCGGCTCTTCCCACTTGCCCTGTAGCGGTGGCAAGCGGGGTAATAAGGGGTTAATGTCACTGTTGATTGCACGGTGACAATAAGCCCGGTTAATAATGGAGAGGCGTCAATAAGACACCGATCCATTATTAATCCCAAAGTTATTAAATGTATAAAAAAAAGACAGCAAGAAAAAAGTCTTTTAATGAAATAAAAGAGACAACACAGTTTTCATTTTTTTTATTGTACTCTCATTCCTGCGACGCCATCGATCTCCTGTAAAAAAAGAAAAAAAACAACCAACAGTATACCACCTGTCCGACGCAGTCCATAACGACAGTCCCACGACGATCCAGCTCTGCTACATCGCAATGACAGGCAGAGCCTGTCATTGCAACGCAGCACAGCTGATTACCTGCTTCCCCGGCGGTGACATCATCGGACTGACTGCTTTACGGCCGCGATTACCCAGCAGTCACTGCAGTTATCGCGAGAAACTGCATGTGACCGCCGGGGAAAGAAGATGGCGGCCATGAAGCAGTGCAGGACGTGACCGCCGGAGATCTTCTGCCAGGTAAGTGCCGCTGACTCCTGACAGACCCGACCGACGGACACTGACAGTGACAGTGACAATCCCGATTCCGGTATCCGATAAGACGAAAATATCGGAACTCGGAATCGGAATTCCGATACAGCCAATATCGGCCGATACCCGATATTTGCAGTATCGGAATGCTCAACACTAGCCACCGGTTGTCCAGGGTTCGCCGTGGATAGGGCCTCATCAGGTTCCTGGTTAGCTGAAATGCCCATCACCAACCATCACATAAGGCACTGGTTCCAGATGAGACCCTGGGAGCTGACGTGGGGGTGGGAGGTCCAACTGATTGCTCCGCATACGCCGACCCATAATTGAGGTATTAAAACACTCTGGAGTCTCCTGTTCGCCCATAGGCCCCAATATCTACTAAAGTAAACATGTAAGCACTGTCTACCAGGGCCAACAGATCAACTGAAAAATACTCTTTGTAATTATAGTATTGTGAGCCAGAGTTGGGGGGCTTACGTACACGAATGTGCTTCCCATCTAGTGCCCCTATACAGTTGGGAAACTGGCACGTCTCCTCAAACCCACGGGCTTTACGCACCCAATCTGCTTGTGTTGGCACAGGCATCACCGAGTTATGTAGTCTTGACCAAATTTCAAGGCAGGTACAGCGGACAATCCCACAAATAGTGGATTTGTCGAGTAAAAACTCAAGGTGTAGGGCCGCATATGACAGGCCAGTGGACAGAAACCTATAGGCAAAAAGGAAAATAAATATTAAGGCCTAAACACATAACATTTTCTGTATTACACCCACCATTAAGGTATATGACATACCGTAAAGTCAGTAGAAGACGCTCCTCCGCGGAAATCGACTTGCGCATCACCGTATCCTTATACGTGATCCCAGGGCGGACCGTCTCGAGAAGAATGTCAAAAGTGTCCAGGCTCATACGACAATATTGATAGAATTTGTCGGGATGGTAGCGTAGTGAAGCATAAAGACGGTGAAAATGTCCTTTTGTCACTCGGCGTCTCACAAGTGGATGAACCCACATTCTTCTACGCCTCCTCGGATCAAGAATGACAGGGTAAGGCTCCCCGAAACGCTGAGCCAAAACCCAGTGGAAAAGAACCTGCTCTGTGGTGTTAAAGGTGAGCCTGTATGACATGATGCACACAAGTCAGCTAAACAAACACAACAGGAAAGTAGTAGGAAGAGGAGAATTGCTTCTCAGCCAATAAATAGCCTTCAACATTATTTCCTAATTACTTTCAGCTCCGAAATTCATAATATACTCATTTTGCATTACTGCGATAAAATAACGCCATACGGACGCCATATGTATGTCACACGGATCCTGACATGCGAGGAAATCGCATCATCGCATTGAAAATGGATTACATACGGATCAACATACGGAGGACTGTTGTGCGATTATTGCATTACAAAATCGGACCGTTTTTTTAAACGTTCTGTGTGACTCCAGCCTTATTGTGGTGATGGCTTAAAAAAACTTTTGGCCAGAACAAAAGCTGCTGGCTATCTATGTAATATGGTGTTTGATGGGAACTGTTAATATCTGATTGGTGAGGATGTGTTGAAGATGTTGAGTTTTTTTGAAGAGTGGGCAGTGGGACTGTGGAAGGTTCAAGGGGTGGAGGCAGAGCTGGGGTGGAGCCTGGACGGAGTCTCAAGGGGGCCCGAAAATTTTGCCAGTATGGGGAATATTGATATTCCTAGCAGCAGCCCTGCTTATTAGTGATGAAAGAACATGCTTGGATAAGGCATTTTCTGAGTATGCTCTTGTGATAACTGAGTGTCTTCCGTGTGCTAGAATAATAAGTTTGAGTCCCTGCGGCTGCATGTGTCACAACACATGCAGGGATTGCCTAACAAACAGGCATGTGTTGCATATGTTAAACATATTTTTCAAGCACACCGAAGAAATTCAGTTAGCAGACTCCAATAACACCTTATCGGAGCACGTTCGCTCATTACTAATACTTACCTAAACTGTTCCCATAAATTTATTTACTCATTTATAAAGCACCATTAATTCCACAGTGCTTTACAGACATTATTGCCACTGTCCCCAATTGGGCTCATAAACTATATTCCCTATCTGTATGTCTTTGGAATGTAGGAGGAAACCCACGCAAACACGGGGAAAACATACAAACTTCTTGCAGATGTTGTCCTTGGTGGGATTTAACCCCTTAACGACCGCCAATACGCCTTTTAACGGCGGTCATTAAGGGTACTTAAACAACAGCGCCGTTAATTAACGGCGCTGTGGAAAAAGTGAATAGCGCCCCCCAGAGGCGCATTTTCTCCGGGGTCTCGGCTACCGGGGGTAGCCGAGACCCCAGAGAACATGAATCGGGTCGGTTTTTACCGACACCGATGTTGCGATCGCCGTTATTAACCCTATAACTGCGACCACAACAAAAAAAAAGTTGTGCCATTTAATTTCTCTGTCCTCTGATGTCATCGGACATCAGAGGACAGAGAAAAAGGGTCCCCAGGACCCCCATGTGGCCCCCGATCCCCTGCATGTGGCCCCAGGGCCCTCCGGTGTCCCCCGGTGCCGGCGCGATGAAGAAAATGGAGGGCGCATGCTCAGTGTGCCCGCCGCTATGTGCCGCTATGTGCTGGGGGGGATGGGCAAATATTCTCTGGGGTCTCGGCTACCGGGGTAGCCGAGACCCCAGAGAACATGATCCGGGTCGGTAATCACCGATCCCGGTGTTGCGATCGCTGCTATGCAAGCATAGACGCGATCGCAAAAAAAAAAAAAAAATGATTTCTCTCCCCTCTGATGTGATCGCACATCAGAGGGGAGAAAATGAGGGTCTCCATGTCCCCCTGAACCCCCCCTGTACCTGCCGGCGTCCTCTGGCAGGTCCCCCTGGCCTCTGATCCTCCCGGTCTTCTTCCTGGAAAAAAAAAATGGCGGGCGCATGCGCAGTGCGCCCGCCGATCTGCTTGGCGGCAGATTAAAATTTTTTTCATTCATTCTCCAGAAAGTGCATTTTGATCACTGTGATAAACTATCACAGTGATCAAAATAAAAAAAACAGTACATAACCCCCCCCATTTATCACCCCCTTAGTTAGGGACATATAATAAAAAATAGAAATTATATTTATTTTCATTTTTCTGTTAGGGTTAGGGTTATAATTAGGGTTAGGGTTATAATTAGGGTTAGGGTTAGCATTAGGGTTAGGGTTAGCATTAGGGTTAGGGTTATAATTAGATTTAGGGTTAAGCCGGGTTCATACTGCGTTATGGCAGTCCGTTAGACGGACTGCGTTACACCGCGGTATAACGCGGTGTAACGCAGTCCGTTAACGCTGCCATTCAACCCCCCATTTGAGGGCGCATCGCGACGCATGCCGTTAAAGCGGCATGCGTTTGCGACGTGCCATCATTCAGTGACGGAGCCTCAGACGCGGGCTGCAGCGTTTGGGCTCCGTCACCGCTAGCGCAGATGAATCATCTGCTGATTCCTCTGCGCTAGCGGGTATAGCATAACGCGATCACGTTATGCTATACCGTTTCCAGCCCGTCAACGCTATGTGTTGAACGGGCTGGTAAAACGCAAAATGAACCTAGCTAGGGTTAGGGTTATAATTAGGGTTAGGCCGGAGTCACACTGGCGACAGAATCGGACGACTGCAATACGATGAAATATCGCATTGCAGTCTGCCCTATGTTAATCTATGGAGCAGCTCCCAGTATCAGATTTTTTGTGGTCCATTTTAAACGTCCGAGTGCAATCGCAGCATGCTGCGATTGTCACTGATTGTGGGTCGACTATCGCGAATGCAAGTCTATGGGAGCAATGAAAAATCGGATTACAAACGGACCGCACGTGTGACTTGCGATTAAATCGCATCGGTGTCCTTTAGAAAAGCCGGCAATTCATCCTCGGCTATACTGTAAAATCACACTGACAGCTTTAATAAAGAATAGAAAGAATAGATATACACACATAGAATACATATATATATATATATATATATATATATATATGTCATTGTGACATATATATTGTGAGACAGTGAGAGTATGTGTATTGAATGGGGTGTATATTTCACCTAGCTACTTTACTGACTGGTATAAGGGAGGTGTGTGGCTTTGTAGACCTAGTGGTAGAGAAAGGTCACTACACCTTACATTCAGTACACACTTGCAGCTCAGGCCTGAAATCACTCAGGTGTTAATTAGGAGACCAGAAGTAGGTGTGTTGAAACACAGTCAGAGAGCTAGTTTAGTCTGGACACAGGAAGGTGTCCCGGCACAAGAAGCTGTCTCCAAGAGTGCGAGCTGGCTTAGTCTGGACACAGGAAGGTGTCCCGGCACAAGAAGCAGTCTCCAGGAGTTTGAGCTATCTCAGTCGGGGTGCAGGAAGTACCCCGGACACAGGAGTAGTCTCAGTGCGTATCCGTGTGAATAGCGGCTGAATAGGAGTGGATCTCTCTCAAGTCTGGACGCTGAAGGGGCCTTCAGACACAAGGAGGAGTATCTGTGAAACTCCATACTGGTAACATATATCATATGTGTTGTTTTGGGTCAGGCTGGTAGAGCCGGGACCCGGATAGACAGGGTAAGCTATCTAGGTGTAATTAGAGGCTAGACAAGCCTAGGTTTTCTGTTTATGCTTTATTTTTATCTGTTTGCTGTGGACTTTAATAAAGCTGGTTGCGGCCAGTTTTTACACCAGAACTGCTGTCTGAATGAACTGTTTTCGTGCCATTCTGTCTACCCAGACAGCGATCCTAGAGCGATATCCCCTGGAAATGTCACAATATATATACATATATTTATAGTTCCTAGACTTCTACATACTGTAATAGCTGCTAATTCAATTGCCGGCTTTTGTGAAATCACAGAAGCCGACATGAAATGATACATTGTTTCCACACAGTTAGCCATGTCATTTCCTGTATTTTGATATATAGTTTGAACTTACAATTACATAAGTGTATGTGTGCAAAATTTCAGACATGTAGGGGTTAATTAAAGGTGTAAATTCGTTGAAAAAAAATGCGTGGGCTCCCGCTGTATTTTCTCCATAAGACAGACAAAGCAAGCGAGTGTGGGCAGATAATAATAGCCTAGGGAGGGTACATTTTTTTGTGCCCCCCCTGGCTACTAACATCTGCCCCCAGACACCCCAGAAAGGGCAAATCTCTAATTAGATTCGCCCTTTCTGGCACTTTGCCCGTCTATTCCCATTGCCCTGTAGTGGTGGCAAATGGGTTAATAAGGGGTTAAAGCCACCTTGCAATTGAAAGGTCACTTTAAGCCAGGTTAATAATTGAGAGCTGTCAATTAGACAACTATCAATTATTAATCCTATTGAAGGAAATAAAAAAAACACACACACTTTAAGAATAAATAATTTTAATGAAATAAAAACACATATTTTTGACCATCTTTTATTTAACTCTTAATCCGTGCGAAGCCCTTGATCTTCATATATAAAGAAAAAATAATAAAACAACATTATTCTTACCTATCTGACGATCTGTCACGTCCCACGATGTAATCCTTCACAAAGTGTTAACTAGCAATCAGCTAAGCAGAGCAAGTAATGCTGCGTGCTCAGCTGATAGCTCCTGAATGAATGAGCTTAGCTCCTGCCGACAGGAGAGGATGTGATTAATGAATGAAGCTTAATTGATTGTGTCCCACTTTCACTTTAGGTCAGGTCACTGAAGTGAAAGTGGCAATAAATCAATTAAGCTCCATTCATTAATCTCTTCCTCTCCTTTCGCTGGGAGAGGAAGTTATTCATTCAGGGTGTTACAGCTAGGAGACAGCATTAGCTCTCTGCGAGCTGTAACCTGTTAACCCTTTCTGATGGATTACACCGTGGGACCTGACTGTGCATCGGATTGGTAAGAATAATGTTGCTTTTTTATTTTATTTTTATTACAGGAAATGGTTTTAGCAGGAAAATAAAATATGGTCAAAAACTGTGTGATTATTTAATTAAACTTCTTTTTTATTAAACTGTGTGTGTTTGATTTTTCTTTGATACAATAGGATTAATAATTGATAGTTGTCTAATTGACAGCTCTCAATTATTAAACTGGCTTAAAGTGACCTTTCAATTGCAAGGTGGCTTTAACCCCTTATTAACCCATTCGCCACCGCTACAGGGCAATGGGAATAGACAGGCAAAGTGCCAGAAAGGGCGAATCTAATTAGAGATTTGCCCTTTCTGGGGTGTCTGGGGGCAGATGTTAGTAGCCAGGGGGGGCACAAAAAATGTACCCTCCCTAGGCTATTATTATCTGCCCACACTCGCTTGCTTTGTCTGTCTGGTGGAGAAAATACAGCGGGAGCCCACGCATTTTTTTTCAACAAATTTACACCTTTAATTAACCCCTACATGTCTGAAATTTTGCACACATACACTTATGTAATTGTAAGTTCAAACCATATATCAAAATACAGGAAATGACATGGTTAACTGTGTGGAAACAATGTATCATTTCATGTCGGCTTCTGTGATTTCACAAAAGCCGGCAATTGAATTAGCGGCTATTACAGTATGTAGAAGTCTAGGAACTATAAATATATATGTATATATACATGTCACAATGACATGTATATTATATATATATATATATATATATATATATATATATATGTGTTCTATGTGTATATATCTATTCTTTCTTTTGTGATTTAAATACTATTCTTTTGGATCCATTGTATGTCAGTTTTGCAAGCCTGCGAGAAATTCTCGCAAGTCGCATGAAAATCGGATGTTACAAGGTACACACACATGCGACTAAATCGCATCTTTGAAGGAAAATCGGATGCCAGGCGGATGTGTGATGTCTACATTTTGGTCCGATAATCGACCGACTAAAACGGTCCGATTTTTTGTAGTTGTGTCTGACTCCGGCCTTAGGGTTAAAATTAGGGTTAGGGTTACAATTAGAGTTAGGGTTACAATTAAGGTTAGGGTTACAATTAGGGTTGGAATTAGGGTTGGGATTTAGGTTAGGATTAGGGTTGGGTTTAGGGTTAGGGGTGTGTTGGGATTAGGGTTGGAGCTAGAATTGAGGGATTTCCACTATTTAGGCACATCAGGAGGTCTCCAAACACGACGTGGCGTTCAAAAAGTCAAATGGCGCTCCCTCCCTTCCGAGCCATGCCGTGCGCCCAAACAGTGGTTTACCCCAACATATGGGGTATCAGCATACTCAGGACAAATTTCACACCAATTTTGGGGTTCTAATTTCTCCTGTTACCCTTGGGAAAATAAAAAATAGCTGGCTAAAAAAATCATTTTTGAGAAAAAAAATGATTTTTTATTTTCACAGCTCTGCGTTTATAAATTTCTGTGAAACACTTGGGGGTTCAAAGTGCTCACCACACATCTAGATAAGCTCCTTAAGGGGTCTATTTTCCAAAATGGGGTCACTTGTGGGGGGTTTCTACTGTTTAGACACATCAGGGGGTCTCCAAACACAACGTGGCTTTCAAAAAGTCAAATGGCGCTCCTCCCCTTCCGAGCCCTGCCGTGCGCCCAAACAGTGGTTTACCCCAACATATGGGTATCAGCGTACTCAGGACAAATTGCACACCAATTTTGGGGTTCTAATTTCTCCTGTTACCCTTGGGAAAATAAAAAATAGCTGGCTAAAAAAATCATTTTTGAGAAAAAAAATGATTTTTCATTTTCACAGCTCTGCGTTTATAAATTTCTGTGAAGCACTTGGGGGTCCAAAGTGCTCACCACACATCTAGATAAGCTCCTTGGGGGGTCCAGTTTCCAAAATGGTGTCACTTGCAGGGGGTTTCTACTGTTTAGGTACATCAAGAGCTCTGCAAACACAACATGACGCCCGCAGAACATTCCATCAAAGTCTGCATTACAAAATGGCGCTCCTTCCCTTCCAAGCACTCCCATGCGCCCAAACAGTGGTTTCACCCCACATATGGGGTATCAGCGTACACAGGAAAAATTGCACAACAACTTTTTGGGTCCAATTTCTCCTGTTACCCTTGGGAAAATAAAAAAAATAGCGGGCTAAAGAATCATTTTTGAGGAAAAAAAATGATTTTTTTATTTTTACGGCTCTACGTTTATTAATTTCTGTGAAGCACTTGGGGGTTCAAAGTGCTCACCACACATCTAGATAAGTTCCTTAAGGGGTCTAGTTTCCAAAATGGTGTGATTTGTGGGGGGTTTCGACTGTTTAGGCATATCAGGCTCTCTCCAAACTCGACATGGCGTCCAATTTCAATTCCAGCCAATTTTGGTTTGAAAAAGTCAAACGGCGCTCCTTCCCTTCCAAGCCCTGCCGTGCGCCCAAACAGTGGTCCCACCCACATATGGGGTATCAGCGTACTCAGGACAAATTGGACAACAACTTTTGTGGTCTAATTTCTCCTGTTACCCTTGGGAAAATAAAAAATTGGGGACTAAACTATCAGGTTTGTGGAAAAAATATGACTTTTTATTTTCATGCCCGGGAGTTATAAACTTCTGTGAAGCACTTGGGGGTTCAAAGTGCTCACCACACATCTAGATAAGTTCATTAGGGGGTCTAGTTTCCAAAATATGGACACTTGTGGGGGGTTTCCACTGTTTAGACACATTAGGGCCTCTACAAACGCGACATGGCGTCCAGACAATTCTGAGTTGAAAATGTCAAACGGCGCTCCTTCCCTTCCAAGCTCTGCCATGCATCCAAACAGTGGTTTACCCCACATATGGGGTATCAGCATGCTCAGGACAAATTGCACAAAAACTTTTGGGGTCTTGTTACCCTTGGGAAAATAAAAATTGGGGTGAAAAGATTGTTTTTGTGGAAAAAATATGATTTTTTATTTTCACTGTTCTATGTTATAAACTTCTGTGAAGCACTTGGAGGTTCAAAGTGCTCACCACACATCTAGATAAGTTCCTTAGGGGGTCTAGTTTCCAAAATGGGGTCACTTGTGATGGGTTTCCACTGTTTAGACACATCAGGGCCTCTACAAACGCGACATGGCGTCCAGCCAATTCTGCATTGAAAAAGTCAAATGTCGCTCCTTCCCTTGCGACCTCTTCCGTGCGCCCAAAAAGTGGTTTACCCCCACATATGGGGTATTGGCTTATTCAGGAGAAATTGCACAACAAATTTTGTGGTTCATTTTTTCTTTTAACACTTGTGAAAATAAAAAAAATAGGTTCCGAAGTAAAGTTTTTGCAAAAAAAGTTAAATGTTAATTTTTTCCTTCCATATTGCTTCAGTTCCTGTGAAGCACGTAAAGGGTTAATAAACTTCTTGAATGTGGTTTTGAGCACCTTGAGGGGTGCAGTTTTTAGAATGGTGTCACTTTTGGGTATTTTCTATCGTTTAGACCCCTCAAAGTGACTTCAAATGTGATGTGGTCCCTAAAATAAAAATGGTGTTTTAAAAATGAGAAATCGCTGGTCAACTTTTAACCCTTATAACTTCGTAACAAAAAAAAATTCCCAAAATTGTGCTGATGTAAAGTAGACATGTGGGAAATGTTATTTATTAAGAAATTTGTATGACATATCTCTCTGATTTAAGGGCATAAAATTTTAAAGTATGAAAATTGTTAAATTTTCAAAATTTTCGCCATATTTCCGTTTTTTTCATAAATAAACACAAGTCATATCAAAGAAATTTTACCACTAACGTGAAGTACAATATGTCACGAAAAAACAATCTCAGAATCAGCGGGATTCGTTAAAGCGTTCCAGAGTTATAACCTCATAAAGTGACAGTGGTCAGAATTGTAAAAATTGGCCCTGTCATTAAGCTGCAAAATGGCTCTGTCACTAAGGGGTTAAACCCAGGACCCCAGCACTGCAAGGCTGCAGTGCTGACAACTGAGCCACCGTGCCACTTTCAAATACTCAATATGTTGGGAATACACAGCACAAAGGGTGAAAGATTATGTCCAGTTGCACAACAAATACAGAAAATATACTATTCATTTACAGAATAAAACAGTGTAAGTAATGTCACTAGTATAAAAAAAATGGAAATTCTAATTATATAATGAATGCTAACAAATAATGGAAACAAAAAAATACAAGGATAGAAGAAACAGAATTTATAATAGACTTACTGCAAGCATTCTAGCATTAAACAAGAAAAAATTGGATTTTTAACTGGTTTCAAGTCCTTGACACTTTGGTCTTGGAAAACATCAGGACAATATAATTCCTGAAGTAAAACCTGATTAAATAAAGAGTCAAGCAGGGATTTGCATTCCCTCTTGCAGAGAGCCCAGGGGCAAAGAAATGTATCCGTCCCACTCTGCGGACATGTAAATGGAGTTAGTCTGAGGACCAAAGCTGACAGTTAATGAGTTGGAAGCCTCAAGGAATAAATGAATAGATCTGCATAAATTAGTCTTCCACTGGGAAAGAATTTGCTGCCAGCCTTTCATTCACCAAGAGTAAAAGTTTGTGCTGGGTTGAGATGAAACCTGTAGATGACGCATCAGACTGGAGAAGTGCAGGTAGGGCAAGAGCTTAGAAGCAATTGAAATTTCAAGTTTCAATAATGTATCAGTCCGTTCTCATGTATTCCTTTATGGTCCATGACATTAACATAGGACCCAGCTAGTTGTATTGGTCTCCAAGGACCTCGCCAGAAAAACATATTACTTTTGTAGGTGGTTAGCGACCTTGATTATTAATGCACAAGGAAGAATTTTTTTGCTCTGCTTTTCATCAAACAGATTATTAGACTGCATGTCCGAGGTCTGATATATTTCTAAGTAGCTTCAGATAGCAACCAATATTGATTATTTTATTGTATCCTCATGGTTTGTATGTTGTGTTTAAAGGGTTATTTCCATCTTTAAAAAGTTTTGTTGGTGTCTGACTTCTGGGACCCTCACCATTTCTGAGAATGAAGGAAATGCAGCACTCATGTATATCCGTTTTCCTTTCATTCTCAGTATCAATGGGGGTTCAAAATTTTGAGCTACCACCTATCATGAAGTTATCTGCATCAGCCAGTGATTGTAAATCTTTGCCATTTCCAATGTGGAAAACTGCAGTGACCTGGTGACCAGATCTGTGGAGGATCAGTGAGTATCAATTCTATTTTTTTTTTTTTTACTAGTCTGGTCCTTTTAGCATAAGCAACGGTAGAGATTTTAAAACTTAGCGTTTAATATACCATTAAAATATATGAACAAAACAAGACACTTAATTAAGAACCCAGACAAGCCTCCCTCCAGATGCAGGCTAGCTGAAGTAATAGACTGCTCGTGTCAGTACCACTAACACCTGAAAAAATATACCTATGTCATTATCCAGGTCAGGGTTTGCTTTTTGCTTTTTTTTTTCCTGCCTGGTCATGGCGGGGTTAACTATTTCTGCCTCTGTGTGGTTCAGGAGTGGCTATTTCTTGGTGCTCTTGCAGGTAGCCCATGTCAGCGATAGTTCTGGTCCTTGGCTTGAGCAGCTGACCCATTATATCCCAGTGTTCCTTCTGCCTCTGACTTACCGTAACTCTGTCTGTCCTGTTGCCTGTACCTGACTTAGTGTTACTCTGGTGTGTATTCCCCTCCGTGCATGACTCGGCTTGAACTCTGACTTCGCCTCCTGTTTCTCATCTTCGTTACCGCACGCCCGTCTGGCTCTGACCTACTGGCCTAACTCTGACACCGCTCTCTGTCTCACGTCTCTGGTACTTCTGCTCCCATCCGGTTCTGACCCTCAGCTTGTATTCGACCACGAGTTCTGTTTTTCCCTTTAAACATTACGTTTACTGACTGTAACTGACTTGGCTCGCTTTGACCACTCTCTATCGCCACCTAGTGGTGCGGTGCAGCCTGTGCTGTGCTGCAGGTGAGACCTCTCTTCTCTCACCAACATTCCCTAGTGCTGTTTGCACTTACCTGCAAAGCAGCTACATTACAACCTAGTTGGGTGTCATATACCAAATGTAAGTCAATAACCATATAAAGATATTGAAATGATCTCGCCCAGTGCAGTCAAAGAATGGATTTCTGACATTTGTCTTCAAATATTCTTGTGGGATTGCAAGCATCCAAGGTGCTATTTAACAGAGACTTAGACCATGATGTCACTCTAAAAAGCTGCAGTGATCTTCATCTGGAGGAAGGCTGGGTTAGAACATTCCAATTTCTTTATATGGATAAAGGAAAGCTGTATATCTTAGTACCGTGTTAGCCAGTAGATAGAAAAATATTTAGAATTGAGAGTCCTCAGTGGTTGATACCTTTTAATGGCTAACTGAAAAGATGGTACCAAATTGCAAGCTTTCGAGACTACTCAGGTCTCTTCATCAGGCTAGACTAATACAAAATCTGAAGAATCACATATTTATACACAACACAGCACAGAAATAATGTAATAGGTAAGACAAGTGACGTGAAGCAGAATAGTCATTATGGCAGAGGGATGAACATAAATATTGGAACAGTTCATAGATAAGGAGTGTGAAAGTTTTATTGCCCTCTGATTGGGGTCTGGTAATGTTTTGTGATGCTCTCACAGGGTCTTTGGAGTAAATTCCTTAATTGATGTAAAACGTCATAAATCCATGTGACTGTAATTATGTAGTACAGTTCATATAGCGTCTTGTGCTTGGGTGCGATGAAAATACATGAGACACAGGTTGATATAGAAAGTCTTGTATTCCTTCATACAAGTTGGCAAAAATAGTCACACAGTTTGCAGACACAGAGGCAGGAGACACAGCAGGCCAGAGTAATCTAAGCTCAGCAATCACTCTCCACAACAGGTTCAGGATCTTCTTCTCTGTTACCGTAAGTCCATGCAAACGTGGGTCTTTCAAAGAGCAGGGTTCAGAGTCCACAAGTGCTTCAGAGTTCCTCAGTAGGAATAGCTGGAGTACAGGGTCCAAGGCTTTAGGAGTCAGGTCACAGGTTCACTGCAGGCTAGATTCTGAAGCACTGATTGCTTCTTAAGCAGCCACAGCTGAGCAAAGGAGAGAATCAGGGCGGGAACATGCAAGCTAGAAACTCCATTCTGACTGAGGGCAAGATAGCTGCAGCAAGACAGAAAGTAAAATGGCTGACGAACAAACTGAGTTTCAGGAACATGTACACAGAACCTTACATTACTCCCCCCTTAGGGACAACCTCCGGATGACCTCAGACCAGGCTTGTGTGGGTACCTCTGATGAAACTGACGGAGCAAGCGAGGAGCATTAACGTTATTGACTGGTTCCCATGAGTTGTCCTCCACTGGGTAGCCCTGCCATTTAATCAGATATTGTAACTGATTTCTATACAACCTGGAATCTAAAATCCTTTCCACCACAAATTCTTCCTGACCATCGACTAGCACTGG
The DNA here is from genome assembly GCA_033576555.1 of Oophaga sylvatica. Lineage (NCBI taxonomy): Eukaryota > Metazoa > Chordata > Amphibia > Anura > Dendrobatidae > Oophaga > Oophaga sylvatica. The sequence continues at coordinate 436,659,482 of JARQOD010000004.1, forward strand.
GTCAGGGCAAGGAGAAGAACGTCCAGGAAACGTATTGGGTGTCGCAGCCTTTAGTAGGGATACATGAAAGACAGGGTGGATTCTCATAGTTCTGGGCAGTTGAAGACGACAAGCAACGGCACTTATAATTTTACTGATTTTATAGGGTCCAATGTACTTATGTCCCAACTTAGACGATGGAATCCTTAACTTAAGATTTCTGGTTGACAGCCAGACCAAGTCTCCTACCTTGAAAGCTGGTGCAGGTTTACGAAATTTATCTGCTGCTTTCTTGTACCTTTCCTGAGCCGATTCCAGATTCTCCTTTAGAAGATCCATATTCTTCTGTAAAGACGTGATTCTTTCAGCCACTGCTGGTAAAGACGTTTCTATGGGAAATCGTGGTAGAATGTTAGGATGACAACCTAGATTAGAGTAAAAAGGAGACTGCTTAGTGGAGGCACTCTGAGAGTTGTTATACGAAAACTCAGCTAATGGAAGTAGATCCACCCAATCATCCTGTAGGTGGCAGATAAAGCAGCGGAGATACTGCTCCAGGGTTTGATTGGTTCGTTCGGTCTGTCCATTAGTCTGGGGATGAAAAGCAGAAGAAAGGTTTACTTTAATGTCCAATGCTGCACAGAAATTTTGCCAAAACCTAGAAGTGAATTGCACCCCTCGATCCGAAATAACCTCATCCGGTACTCCATGTAAGCGAAACACATCTTTAATCATCAAATCTGATGTCTGTTTTGCAGTGGGTAAGCCGACACAAGGGATAAAATGAGCTGCCTTTGTTAAACGATCAACCACCACTAGAATGGTGTTTTTCCTTGAGAGGTTGGTAACTCCACAATGAAGTCCATAGAAATGGATCCCCACAGGCGGGACGGGGTGGGAAGAGGTTGTAACAGACCAGTTGGTGAGGAGCGAGGTGTTTTGCATCTTGCACAGACTTCACATGAAGTGACATAGTTTAAAACATCCTTCCTGCAAGTGGGCCACCAAAAGAAACGAGAAAGAAATTCCTGTGTCTTTAGAATTCCTCTATGCCCAGCTATCTTGGAATCGTGAATGAGTTGCAATACTCTCAATCTGACTGTTTCAGGAATATACAGGCGTTGTCCCTGAATCCACACACCATTCTTAAAGACAAGACTTACGTCCCTTGGGGGTTGTGCCAAAAAGGAATCCGCATGGTATGCTTCCTTGATGTCCTTAAGTAGGTCTTGATTATGAATTACTCCTAGGAATCTAGAGTCAGGAAAAATAGTCTTAGGAGGAGTAATTGGACGTGTCTCTGCTGAGTAAATCCTAGAGAGTGCATCAGCCTTTCCATTGCGCGATCCTGGTCTATAAGAAATGATAAAATTAAATTGGTTTAAGAAAAGATTCCAGCGAGCCTGGCGAGGAGTCAGGCACTTAGCCGACCTGATAAACTCAAGGTTACGATGGTCTGTCAGGACGACTATTTGCTGTGCAGCTCCCTGAAGAAGGTGTCTCCATTCTTTGAAGGCGGCAATAATGGCCAACAACTCTCTATTGCCCACATCGTAGTTCCTCTCAGCCGAAGACAACTGCTGGGAAAAGAAGGCACAGGGATGCAAGACATTCTTCTCACCTGTTCTCTGAGAGAGTATAGCTCCAACGGCACAGTCTGAAGCATCCACCTCTATTATGAAGGCAAGCTCGGGGTTGGGATGTACTAGTATAGGTGCAGTGGTAAATTTATCTTTTAGACGGGAAAATGCTTCCTGGGCTTGGGGAGTCCAGGAGAACCTAGACTCTTTCCGGGTAAGTTGGGTGATAGGTGACACTACCTCAGAGAAATTTCTAATGAAACGTCTATAGAAGTTGGCAAACCCGATGAAGCGCTGTACCTCCTTCACATTTCTAGGACTTGGCCAATCCTTGATGGCTTGGGTTTTGCTTCCATCCATACTAATTCCTTGTGTAGACAGTACATACCCAGAAATTGAATTTCGGTCCTATGGAATTCACACTTTTCAAGTTTGATGTAAAGATGATTTTGTCTTAAACGTTCCAAGACCATTCTCACATGTCCATGATGTTCCTCTGTGGAGTTAGAAAAAATTAGAATATCATCCAAATAAATTACCACGAATGTATCTAGGAGATCCCTGAAGATGTCATTCACCAAGTGTTGGAAAGTGGCTGGGGCGGTACTCAGACCAAAAGGCATAACTAGATATTCAAAGTGTCCATAGCGTGACCTGAATGCAGTCTTCCATTCATCCCCAGGTCTAATACGGACTAAGTTATAGGCCCCACGAAGATCTAGTTTAGAGAAAATTTTGGCATGTCGCACTCTCTCCAATAACTCAGGGATTAAAGGCAATGGATAACGGTTTCTAATAGTAACCTTATTGAGTTCCCTATAGTCTACGCATGGTCTCAGAGATCCATCTTTCTTCTTTACAAAGAAGATGGGTGCACCTGCAGGAGATGAAGAGGGGCGTATGAAGCCCTTGGCTAGATTTTCGTCTATGTAATCCTTTAAAGCCTTTAGCTCGGGCCCCGCCAGGGGGTAGATCTTACCAAAAGGTATCTCTGCTCCAGGCAATAATTCAATTGGACAATCATATGGACGGTGAGGAGGAAGCTGGTCAGCGTTTTTCTTGTCACATAAATCCACATAGTCCTGGTATACAGCTGGTAGTTCAGGGACTGACATGGTTCCCTTAGGAACAGAGCAAGCTGAAACTTTTGGACTCATCTGTTTCTCTGGAAAGTGTAATTCCTTGGTCTCCCAGTTAATGGTAGGATTCTGAGCCTGCAGCCATGGTAGCCCTAGAATAATGGGAAAGTGGGGAGAAGAGATAAGCATAAAGGACAGTTTCTCTTGATGATCTTTACCCATAAGAACCTTCAAAGGCTCTGTTTCCTGATCCACTGGTCCAGAGGTCAGCAGGGAGCCATCCACAGTTTCCATCTGTACTGGAGTAGCCTTCTTCACTGAACGTATCCCCTGTTTCAGAGCAAAGGAGACATCCATAAAATTTCCACTTGCCCCTGAGTCGATCATAGCAGAGCTAGACTCCCAAGCTGAGTCAACCCAGAGTTTGATGGAAAGAAAGCAATGAGAATTGTTTTTCTTACAACTCAGCTGGGACAACCGCTGAGGAAACTTGAAAAATGGCAGCGTTTACACAGTCAACGTCCTCAGAGGTAACGGAGTTTAAGTCCGAGAAATCAAGATCTGTTGCTGCAGATCTCTCTGGAGCCTGAGGCTCGGACCTGACAGATCCCCTCTCGCAACACTCACAATGAATGAGTGCTGCAGTAGTCTTACGAGAACGGCTGGGGCAGTTTATAATGAAGTGCCCTGACTTACCACAATAGAAACATAGATTCTCCTTAAAACGATGTTCCTTGCGTGCATCACTAACCCGTCGTTGTAAAGAGTCTACCTGCATGGGTTCAGGTTCAGGTTCCCGTGTAATCCTACTCAAAGGTTCCTTAGCTGGAGAGGAAGGTAGGAAAAGGTTAGTGCGATTGCTTTCAAACCATCTCTCTTGCCTGCCTTCAGTCAGACGAGTATCAATACGGATGCAGTAGTTAATAAAGTCACCTAACGCAGTGGGAGGGTCGGCACGAGCAAGTTCATCCTTAATCAGTGGAGATAACCCCTTTCGAAAAATAGATTTTTTGGCGGAACTGTCCCAGGTGGTATCAAGGGCCCATCTCCTGAAATCCAAGGCATATTCAGCTACCGAGTGCTTACCTTGGCGCAAAGCTAACATGGCTGCTTCAGCTGTTGCACCTCGATTGGGGTCATCAAACACCTGCCCCATGGCTGAAATAAAAGCATCAAGGTGATTCAAACAATCATCCTCAGTCTCAATCAGAGGGTTTGCCCACATCAAAGCCTTGTTGGTAAGCAACATAATTATAGTAAGCACCTTAGATCGTTCAGTGGGAAATTGTGAAGCATGTGCAGAAAAAAAAAATTGCATTGATTAATAAATCCCCTGAATTTCTCACGTTCACCGCCAAAACGAAAAGGGGGCAACTTGGGAATCCCAGAACTCGGGCTACGGCAGGAGTCTGGACTCGCTCCTCTAGAACCTCAATCCTGGCTCGCAAATCCTGGGCAGTCTGTCCAAACACTTGCAAATTGTGATTAGTGAGGTCCTGTAGGCTTGAAAAACGGGTCTTTATATTCTGCAAATCTGTAAGGATATTATCAGTCACTCCGCAAAGTTCCTTTATGCGGGCCTCCATTTTCCAGATCTTTTAAGACAGGAGTACTGGAAGAAGAGGAGAGGAGAAAAAAAAAACAATAGTGTTTACCTGTGGTAACACTGCAGAGAGAAAAAAAAAATTAAGGGAACTGCTCACCTGGAATGGTTGTGAGAAGTCACAACCACTATCATCACAGAAAGTTCACCCGGACATCTGATATCCACAGTTACAGCAGACAAAAAAGAGAAAAGAAAAAAAAACCAATAGTGTTTACCTGTGGTAACACTGCAGAAAAAAAAAACACTTAAGGGAATTGCTCACCTGGAATGGTTGTGAGAAGTCACAACCACTGTCATCACAGAAAGTACAACCGGACATCCGATATCCACAGTTACAGCAGACACAGCCTTTCCAGACCCAGCAGACACTAACATTTGGCTTCAGAATCTTGTAATGTATGTAGTACAGTTCATATAGCGTCTTGTGCTTGGGTGCGATGAAAATACATGAGACACAGGTTGATATAGAAAGTCTTGTATTCCTTCATACAAGTTGGCAAAAATAGTCACACAGTTTGCAGACACAGAGGCAGGAGACACAGCAGGCCAGAGTAATCTAAGCTCAGCAATCACTCTCCACAACAGGTTCAGGATCTTCTTCTCTGTTACCGTAAGTCCATGCAAACGTGGGTCTTTCAAAGAGCAGGGTTCAGAGTCCACAAGTGCTTCAGAGTTCCTCAGTAGGAATAGCTGGAGTACAGGGTCCAAGGCTTTAGGAGTCAGGTCACAGGTTCACTGCAGGCTAGATTCTGAAGCACTGATTGCTTCTTAAGCAGCCACAGCTGAGCAAAGGAGAGAATCAGGGCGGGAACATGCAAGCTAGAAACTCCATTCTGACTGAGGGCAAGATAGCTGCAGCAAGACAGAAAGTAAAATGGCTGACGAACAAACTGAGTTTCAGGAACATGTACACAGAACCTTACAGTGACAGGTTCATTCCAGCATTAAGAGTGTCAAAGGTCACCATCAATTTGTATTCGCAAACTCTTCTGTGTCTCTGTGATGTGAAACTACCTTTCAGTACAAGTAAATTCATGTCCAACATGCTATGACCAGGGGAACAAAAGTGTTTTGCCACAGGTAGATCCATTCTCTTTTCTCTTATTGTGTGGCGATGAGAATTCATCCTTGTTCTCAGTTTTTCCCCAGTTTCCCCCACATACAGACCCCCAGTTGCACTTGTTGGCCCTTTTGCCTTCACTCTGAGGTCAAGCTCACCCCAAACCATCTCGATTGGGCTCAGTTCTGGTGACTGTGGAGGCCAGGTCATCTGGCGTAGCACCCCATCACTCCCCTTATTGGTCAAATAGCCCTTACACAGCCTGGAGGTGCTAGATGCTATGGTAGCCAAGCTGGTTCAGTATGCCTTCAATTTTGAATAAATCCCCAACAGTGTCACCAGCAAAGCACCCCCACACCATTACACCTCCTCCTCCATGCTTCACGGTGGGAACCAAGCATGTAGAGTTCATCCGTTCACCTTTTCTGCGTCACACAAAGATACGGTGGTTGGAACCAATGATCTCAAATTTGGACTTATCAGACCAAAGCACAGATTTCCACTGGTCTAATGTCCATTCCTTGTGTTCTTTAGCCCAAACAAGTCTCTTCTGCTTGTTGCCTGTCCTTAGCAGTGGTTTCCTAGCAGATATTTTACCATGAAGGCCTGCTGCACAAAGTCTCCTTTTAACAGTTGTTGAAAAGATGTATCTGCTGCTAGAACTCTGTGTGGCATTTACCTGGTCTCTAATCTGAGCTGATGTTAACCTGCAATTTCTGAGGCTGGTGACTCAGATAAACTTATCCTCAGAAGCAGAGGTAACTCTTGGTCTTCCTTTCCTGGGGCGGTCCTCATGTGAGCCAGTTTCTTTGTAGCGCTTGATGGTTTTTGCAACTGTACTTGGGGACACTTTCAAAGTTTTGCCAATTTTTCGGACTGACTGACCTTCATTTCTTAAAGTAATGATGGCCACTGGTTTTTCATTACTTAGCTGCTTTTTTCTTGCCATAATACAAATGCTAACAGTCTATTCAGTAGGACTTCTGCACAACACAACTGATTATCCCAACCCCATTTATAAGGCAAGAAATCACACTTATTAAACCTGACAGGGTACACCTGTGAAGTGAAAACCATTTCCGGTGACTACCTCTTGAAGCTCATAAAGAGAATGGCAAAAGTGTGCAAAGCAGTCATCAAAGCAAAAGGTGGCTACTTTGAAGATCCTAGAATATAAGACATAATTTCAGTTGTTACACACTTTTTTGTTAAGTATATAATTCCACATGTGTTAATTCATAGTTTTGATGCCTTCAGTGTGAATGTACAATTTTCATAGTCATGAAAATACAAAAAAATCTTTGAATGAGAAGGTGTGTCCAAACTTTTGGTCTGTACTGTATATCACTCATACATCTATCTATATATATCATTTACCGCTCTAACATAGCGCTCCTTTATTTTCTCTCCAACAGTTTAGTGCAAAAAATCTCATACATTATCATTATATGGTTATTGACCTACATTTGGTATATGACACCCAACTAGGTATCTTTTTTTTAGGTGTTAGTGGTCCTTACATGACCAGTAATTTTCAGCAAATCATTGCCTCAGCCGGCCTGCATCTGGAGGAAGGCTTGTCTGGATTCTTAATTAAGTGTCTTGTTTCGTCCTTATAGTTTAATGATACATTACATGCTAAGTTTTATTATCTCTTCCTTAGCCAATGCTAATATATTATCGATGTGGGATCATTATCCTTTGCTTTGATTTTTTGGTAAAACTTGAATTGGCTTTTTTCTACTCTGGTCCCTTTGAAAAATAATTTGCATCTATTTCTATATTTTTAGGGTACACATTTCTCTAATTTCTTTACAAACACCAACAATTTATATGTTAGGATGCAATGAAATCAGGCCAAAGTTGGATGTGTCCATTTCATAGAGACAAAGTAGATCACGAGTCTGTTTATTGGCACAAATTAAAATGGGTGACTTTGTCTACGGTCCGTGTATTGTGTTGAGGTGATGTTGGCACTGTTATAAAAAATAGGAAATAAACTGATAATAAATCAGGTAATTGACAGACTGCCTTAATCCCTCAATATGGCATTCTCAATTATTATATTGGTATACTTACACATTCAATATGGGGCAATACAGCTGAAATACAGAAAGAAAATTGATACAGTCGCAGTTATTTAATATCCTACTATTACGCTGAAACTGTATGAAGAAAGCTTTTGTGATGGTGACCCTGTAAGACAAGCCTTGTGTTATTTACTCAAGTGTGACCATGGATCTGATGAAGTTAAGGTAAATATCATGAAGCCCTATAGGCAATATTTAATATATTAGAGACCTTTTCCTAAAGCCTCCGGCATTATATCAGAGCCACATTTAAGGTTACCTGTATACAAACTAATAATTTACTTACAGTTGCTCCTTGAAGCAATCTCTGACAGTTTTGATCCTCTGAGAATAAGACTATTTTTATTGACTATTTTTTTTTCAATTTCTGTAAAATTCATGAAAGGCATTTTTAAAAAGTGTAAATAATTCTCTGCTTTCTCTATGGAATTTGAAGGAAACATTAAGATATAACTAGTGCAACCAAAATTATGGAATGTGTTTATTATATTTTTTATTGAGTTTACACTTTTTATTATATTGCTGTCAATATTTTAATTGTATTTATCAGAAAATCATATACGTAATTGATACGTCATTGCTCCAGCTCTCTTGGTCTTTGAAAAAGTGTCATGCGTTGATGACATACCTGTCTCCCCAGGTGACCGATACAGCAACCACTGTCTAGAGCGGTGTATGGCACGAGCCTGTAGGGGCTGCTAATTGGTTGCATTGGCCAAACAGGTGTTGCTGAAACAGCATAAGTAAAGACAGGTAAGAGCAGTGGAGCATTTCTTTGATAAATAATGTTTTGTTTAATATTTTATTGCATTGTACCAATAGAACTGAATGTGAAAGCAGCCTTTTGGAGCTGCAGAAACAAAAAGGCAGTTAGGCACTTTGCTAAAGCAGAACCGAATGTGCATATAAAAACCTTGGAAAAACAAAGCTGAATAGGGAATCAGGCACCTTAATATAGAAAAGATGAATGTGCACACAAGTACTTTGAAACAGCAGAGCCAAATAGACAGTCAGGTACCTTAATATATCAGAGTTGTGTGTGCAACAGACAGGAGTCAAATAGGCAGTGAGGCCACCATGATATATTAGAGTTGATTTTGTCCAGTGGACAGCAGAGATGGCAGCCCTTAGAAGCAGTGTGGGATTACTACCTGTCTACTCAGGTGGCATACAGCTATTTGAGCTGGCCTTAACAGGCCTAAAAAAGTAACATCAGAGATGCATGTTGGATTACTATGGTAAATAAAATGTGCATTGAGAGCAGAGAGCTAGTCAGCAGAGAATGAAGATGTGAGGATCGACATTGGAGCCAGGACAGTTGAGTAACACCTATATTACCATTGCCACTGACTGTTACTTACGTGGTTGTGGAACCACTGTGCCACAGTCCGGGGGAGAGTCTGGAGGGGTGTAACTAAGCAAGCATCTGACTCTTCACTAAAGCCCCTGAGGGTGGTGTTAGACTTGGCTCCAGGGGAACACTAGGTCCTACTCCAGGAAGGACCCACAAAGCCTTGGCAGCTGACCCCCACAGGGAACAGGGAAGCAGAACTGGCCAGTAACTGGTTAGCAGGATAGTACAGCACAAACAGGACTGGAACAGGTTCATGGGATGGCCACAGCATGGGATCACAGATACAGTTACTCAGGTGCAAATTCAGACTTGGTAGGTAGCGGCACAGGTACAGGTCAAACTGATCAGAATCCATACTAGGCACAGGCAGGACAGATTCGAGTATGAGTATAGCAAGGTGGACTGGGACAGATACAGACAGAGTTGACCGGATCAGGAGCATGGGGACCTAACAACCATCAGGAAGCACATAGACTAACTAAGCTGCTAAGGCACCTCCCAATAGGGGAGGATGCCTTATATACAAAACATCTCAGGAGACATCTTTAGCAGCACTTTAATTAAAAGTCAGGATGTGTGTGTGCCCTAGGCCCACTCCCAGGAGACATGCGTGTCACGCGCATGTTTTGGGAGCAGACAGATGCAGAGAGAGCGTGGAAGGGTACACACTGTAGTCCCTGCAGGAAGGAGTGAGAGGACATGTGCAGGGGCGCTGGTGGTGTCCAACAACCACCTTTCATTTCTACCCTTTTTATTACACTCCTATACAATGAATGATAAAGCTGTGAATGTAGTAATTATATTGATTTATTATATAGCAGAAAAAACACACAGGCAACTTGTATTTCTTTTTTTTAATGAAATTCAAGTTATTTTAATGCTCTTGCGTTCTATCTGTTCTTGAAGCTCACATCAGTTGAGAGGAAGTAAAGTTCTGCAGTAGTCTCCTTCCTCCGCCATACTAAATTAAATAGAGTGCAACTACTTAATAACATAGAGTCCTCACTTAGGCTTAAAAGGGATTTCCAGGCTTATGATTTCAATGAATTATCCTTTGGATAGGTTGTCTATATCAGGTTGTATTCCAACACCAAACACCTTGACCGATCATCTGTTTTCAGCTCTCGCTGGAGCAAGATGTAATTAGTGAATAGAGCAAGAAAAGCCGAGTGGAAATTTCCGATAGGTGCTGCTTAGCTTCCGTTCTTGCCAGTAGGAGCTAAGCAGCAGGACTTGGCAATAGCCACTAAACAGTAAACTGAACTTTGCTACTCTGGTCGTATTCATAGTTTATATCCACTCATAGTAAAGGCTGAAACAGCTGATCAATGGAGGTGCTGGTTTTTGGACCCTAATCAACAATTTGATATTGATCAATATCAAAAGCATGGGCCACAACTTTAAACTTTTTAATTACAAACGGACATGAATTGTTTTGGAAAAAACTTAGCTTTCAATGGGTTTAAAATAATCACAAAAAGCTGGAATCTAAACCTGTCAGTTTTAAACAACTGCCACATTTCATTTTTGCTTTAGTGTATTATAGTACATTGTGATTTTCCTTTGTGCCAGGGGCCTCATGCATGGCCTTGGGGATGGCCTTGGCCATGGCCTCATCCACTGGCCTCATGCAGGCCTTAAACGGAAAATTCTATAAGTGTACATTGTGTGTTTGTCTTTTATATTCTTGCAATTTTTTCATTTGTCTTCTCTTCAGCTATATGTCCAACAAGTATATTGCTATTTTTATGTTTTATACACTTGTATTTTTATAATTACTGTAAGCTTTTCAGGGGATATAGCTCTGGGATCGCCGTCCGGGTAGACGGAGTGGCACGGAAACAGTTCATTCACAGACAGCAGTTCTGGTAAAAACTGGCCGCAACCAGTTTTGTTAAAGTCCACAGCAAACAGAACATAATCAAAACCAAATCATAAACATAAGACCTGGGCTTGTCCAGCCACTTACTACACTTAGATAGATTTCCCTATCTATCCGGGACCAGACTCTAACAGCCTGGGCCAAAACAACACATATGTTCAGCATTTACCAGCATGGAGTTTCACAGAGTCTCCTCCTTGTGTCTGAAGGCACCTTCAACGTCCAGACTTGAGAGAGCTCCCCTCCTATTCAGCAGCTATCCGCATGGATTCTCACAGAGACTACTCCTGTGTCCGGGGTACATCTAGCACCCAGACTGAGACAGCTCATACTCCTGGAGACTCCTTCTTGTGCCTGGACTCCTTGTCCAGACTAAGCGAGCTCTCTGACTGTGTTCGCAGACACCTACTTCTGGTCTCCTAATTAACAGCTGAATGGTTTCAGGCCTGAGCTGCAAGTGTGTACTGAATGTAAGGTGTAGTGACCTTTCTCTACCACTAGGTTTACAAAGCCATACATTTCCCTTATACCAGTCAGCAAAGTATCTAGGTGAAATGTACACCCCATTCAACACACATACTCTCACTGTCTCACATATCCCCCCCCCCTCTTCTCCAGACCGGAGGGCTGGTCATCCAGACCGGAGGGCTGGTCAACAATCCAAAAGAGACAGTGAACTCTGGACCAGTCATGGCCTTCATCAGCTTCATCTTCACTACTGTCATCTGTATCTTCACCTGAGCCATAGCCAACATCAGCTTTCTCTTCATCTGAAGCATCTGCACTACCCTGTACCCTCCCAGGCCTATGCTCTCTGCGGGCCTCGGGTATCCTGCATGGTTTCATCTTGACCTTAGGGCCGGGCTCAGTTTCGATATAGTGCCTGGCCAGAGAAGTACGACCCGGCACATCAGAACACTTCTGCTGACTCTTCCTCAGAAACTCACGTACCTCCTGTCCTTGGTGCACTGACCATGTGTCACCAACTATCACAGAAGGTATAGGGGGTTTTTTACTTTTCTCTAGTTCCCCTTGAACCCTCTTTAGCACATCCATTTTCTTGAATATCGGTGGACTCATAAAGTCTATTTCACAGACCTTAAGCTCCTCTGCCATGGTCTCTGACCATTTTAAGCTACTCTGTTCAAATGATTGGGACTGTAGAAGGAGCAGATCGTTTTTCTTTTGCAGTACACATAATTCATCCGCTAAGTCTCCAGCTGAATTGTAATGTTCTACCGTGACAACAGCATTCTTATATAGAGCCTTAGACTTATTGAGCAGCATTTGCTCTTGCAACGAAGAGATTCCCTGTATCCTTCCTTTTACTTCATTGACTTTCTCACGAAGATGCTCATGGCTTTCATCACACTCCTTCATCACAGTTTGGAGTTTTTTCTGAGAAGTAATCAATTCATCTGGTACCTGTTGGACGTCCTTTATGTCTTCGACCCCTTCTTCAGGCTCTTCTGGTAGAACATGCTCAGAAGCCCTACCGTCAGTCTTACATTCTACCTCTTCAGTCACATCATTATGGTCTCCAATATCTCCATTTATTCCAGCTCTCAAGTTCTCCTTGATAGCTGCATCTGTATACTCAGAACCCGCTGGATTCTTCTCTTCCACCACGTTCTGCATCCCATCTGAGCTCCCGTGTGTCTGCAGCGGCAACGGAGTGACACACCGCTTTTCCCATTTGTTGGGACGTGGCTCCGATGTAGACTCCATGAAAGTGCGCTTGAGCTCACCAATGCCAGCCTGATGTCTCAAAATCTCATCTTGTGATTTATCCAGATCCTTGGTATCACTCGGGAACACTGCTGGGGCTCCGGGCGCCGAACTTCCAGCCTGAGCTTCACGAGTTGCAGCTACTGATCCGGACCGTAACCCGTCCACGCCGCTGTCTTCGGCAGAAACAGATTCCTGGACAGAGTCAGTCCCCATATCTTCAGTCTTGTTCCTCACAGCTTCACTTGAGACCTCAGCTTCTGATGAGGCATCTGGCTTGGTGACCACCACTTCCATGGCTTTTTCCACCTCTGCAGCATTACCTTCAGAGTCCTGGGCATGATGCAGCTCCATACCATACATTGATAACTTCTCATCTTCAACAGCATCCACTTGTGCTGTGTTCAGTTTCAGAGTCCTGCCTTTAAAGCTCAGCTCTCCTCCTTTCACCCTAGTCTTCGCCAGGGAACCGGCCAACTGTAAAACATCTTCAGATGCCATCTTCTGTCCGGCTGCAAGGTCAGCATCAGCCTTCCTCTCAGGACTCTCAACCTCCTCTGCTACCATGCCTTCCTCATTTGCACTGGTTGCTTGATTGTCAACAGATGATTCACTATCACTACCACTACCCCTGTCTGACCCCTTTTTCTCAGCCACATCCGGCTCACTTTCAGGGTTATACAATTCATTCTCATTCTCATCCTGCTCACTTTCAGGGGTATACAATTCATTCTCATTCACATCCTGATCTGGAACCTTAGTTAACATGTCATCCACAACATTAACTTCACCATCTGGTCCCTCAAGTATGTGACTATGTGACAACCCCAGCACTATACTTCTATATAGCTCAGGTACTAGGAGCTGGCTCACGACCTCTCCCTGGACTTCAGTGTCCCTATACAACAGGTGAGTGTTTATGGCAACATGAGGAAACCTCTCCTCAGAGCCAGGCTCTTGGGAAACCTCATTTAGAACAATTATATTTTCCTGTGCCGTTTTAAGAGTGGGGTCTCGCCATTGTTCACTCTCAAAATTGTCACAGGACACAGGTAAGTCAGGGACACTCGGTTCCCGAGAACCACCTTCCTCGTCTCCCACCATCACCTGCAAAGGAATTTCATCTCTATCACAGTCATCATCATCATCATTATCATTATCATGATTATGATCAGTATCATCATCACTATCATGATCATCATCATTATCATTATCAGCATCAGCATCATTATCATGGTCATCATCGTTATCATGATCATCATCATCATTATCATTATCATCATCATCATCATCATCATTATCACATAAGTTTAACGGCCCACTAGCATTGTGTTCCGCCCTCGGGACTGCGCACCCTCAGTAGGAGCTTCATCACACTGTCCATCAGAAACATTTTTCCCCCAGAGATCCTTAGACCGGGGAAAGTCATTACCCAATATGACGGGGTGCACCAGGTTCTTCACTACCCCCACTTCACATGAAACCTCCCCGCGTTTGGGGATCAAGTCCACGGCAGTCTCTGGGTAGACTTTGGTGTCTCCATGGATGCACACCACACTCAGGTGTTTATCAGGGATGAAGTCCCTATCAATCAGGCTGTCACATACGGAAGTCACTGGACTCTCTGAGTCCAAGAGGGCCTGTGCTGGGCAGTCATTTACAACCACCGGGGACCCCTGTGGTCCAGTCTCTTCGGCTGAGGTGGACACACACACAGGCTCTGCGCAGGGAGAGAGGGATCCGCCAACATCACAACACATAGGCTCCCCCTCTATTGGACAGTTGGCTGCAATTTCATGACATCTCCAACACTGTCCATCACACTTTCCCACCCATATGTCCCCTCGGGCCTGAACCTGCTTATCAGCACACCCCATGTCCCCAACAGCTGGAACGCTCTTACCGGGAGAGTTTGGCGTCCAGGAACTCTGAAGTGACGACCTCTCAGACGGCTGGTCACGGAGGCAGCCTTTGGTAGCGGAGGCCCTCTCCCTCAGGCTGACCAGACGAGTGGCGTCCTGGTGGTCTCGTTGTCCGACCTCCGGCTGTACCTCAGGAGGACGTGCGCGGATGTAGCGGTCCACTATCACCCCCTTTCCCCCATGAGCAGGGTTGCCGACGGCAGACTCCCAACTGCATCTCCAGTCATGGACTCCTCTGGCACGGACTGCCACCGTAACACCCAGCCGGGCAAGAATCTCCGCTTTCAGCTTGGCATAGTCTTGGCTGTCCTGCTCGCTCAGGTAAGCATAGGCCCTTTGGGGTTCTCCAGTCAGATAGGGTGCGACCATCATGGCCCATTCAGATAGGGCAGATTCTCCTTCTCTGCCAGTCCCTCAAACCTAGTGAGATATGCCTCCACATCGTCACGAGGTGTCATCTTTTTCAGGGACCGTCTTACCGCCTTCTTTACAGCGGACAATGCAGGTGACTTTGCAACATTACTTTGGGACGATGCGCTGCACGTCTTTTGTAGTGCTGCAACCTGCTCAAAAAACAACCGGTTATTCTCCTGCTGCTGCTGCAGGAATTGCTGCTGGGCCTGCTGCATGCGCTGCTGGTGCTGCAGGCGCTGCCGCTCCATGCTTTGCTGCATGCTCCGCTGGGCCTGGACCAGGTACTCAACGAGCTCCTCCATACTGCCGGACTTATCTGTCTCAACCACGGCAGTCTTATGTTGCACATTAACTTGCGCCATTTGTTCAAACAGCGCCTCCATGCTGTCATCCATGCTGTCAGACTTCTCTGTCTCAACAACGGCAGTCTTCACTCAAGACATACACACTCCACAGTCTTTTCCATAGAAAATTCAGCTTTGCTGTGCAGACACTTTTTTTTTTTTTTTCTCTGCAAACTCTATTAGGGCCACTGTCTCTTTAAGACTGCTCCAATAGACGTTTCTCTTTGCTGACACACTTTTTTTTTTTTCTCTGCAAACTCTATTAGGGCCACTGTCTCTTTAAGACTGCTCCAACAGACGTTTCTCTTTTTTTTTCTCTGACACACTTTTTTTTTTTTCTCTCTCTGCTGCTGCTGCAACAGACTTCACCTTTTATTGCTGTCTCTCGCCACTGTGTTGCACGCACATTCCAGCACCAATTGTAAGCTTTTCAGGGGATATAGCTCTGGGATCGCCTTCCGGGTAGACGGAGTGGCACGGAAACAGTTCATTCACAGACAGCAGTTCTGGTAAAAGCTGGCCGCAACCAGTTTTATTAAAGTCCACAGCAAACAGAACATAATCAAAACCAAATCATAAACATAAGACCTGGGCTTGTCCAGCCACTTACTACACTTAGATAGATTTCCCTATCTATCCGGGACCAGACTCTAACAGCCTGGGCCAAAACAACACATATGTTCAGCATTTACCAGCATGGAGTTTCACAGAGTCTCCTCCTTGTGTCTGAAGGCACCTTCAACGTCCAGACTTGAGAGAGCTCCCCTCCTATTCAGCAGCTATCCGCATGGATTCTCACAGAGACTACTCCTGTGTCCGGGGTACATCGAGCACCCAGACTGAGACAGCTCATACTCCTGGAGACTCCTTCTTGTGCCTGGACTCCTTGTCCAGACTAAGCGAGCTCTATGACTGTGTTCGCAGACACCTACTTCTGGTCTCCTAATTAACAGCTGAATGGTTTCAGGCCTGAGCTGCAAGTGTGTACTGAATGTAAGGTGTAGTGACCTTTCTCTACCACTAGGTTTACAAAGCCATGCATTTCCCTTATACCAGTCAGCAAAGTATCTAGGTGAAATGTACACCCATTCAACACACATACTCTCACTGTCTCACATTACTTTGAAATAAACCACTTTTTATTATTGACATTTTTCATATGCTTCTTAATAGTCTCCAGATCCTTTGTTTGGTGGTAAGTGTGCTCTGGCAAGACATCCAGAAATAGGTGAATGTTTATCAGACTTACATTATGTGCTTTGTATGTGTCTTGTAACAATTGTATTTGTCACATCATTTTAAAAATATATCACCCACATTGAGGAAAAACTTTATTTCAAGTTATTACTATAAAAGAGCTTTCAATAACACTTAAAGCAACCCTCAACCCTGGAACTGAAAAGCGATCATCTTGGAAGCAGTAGGAAAGGAAATTTGATTAAAGCAGAGGAGTCTGCTGGAGGCAAATGGTAGGTTGACTCACATGAAATGTACACTCTGTTTTCAGATAGAGCATGGGTGATTGCTTTAACCTCTTAGTGACAGAGCCAATTTTTACATTTCAGACCACTGTCACTTTATGAGGTTATAGCTCTGGAACACTTCAACAGATCCCACTGATTCTGAGATTTTTTTTGTGACATATGTTAGTGGTAAAATTTCTTCGATATGACTTGCGTTTATTTATGAAAAAATGGAAATTTGGCAAAAAATTTGGAAAATTTTGCAATTTTCAAACTTTTAATTTCTGTGCCCTTAAGTCAGTCATATTGCACAAAATAGTTAATAAATAACATGTCTACTTTACATCAGCACAACTTTGGAAACATAATTTTTTTTTGTTAGGACATTATAAGGGTTAAAAGTTGACCAGCGATTTCTCATTTTTCCAACAAAATTAACAAAACCATTTTTTTAGGGACCACCTCACATTTGAAGAGAGTTTGTTCGGTCAATATGATAGAAAATACCCAAAAGTGACACCATGGATATAAATAGAGTGTGCGTATATATGCAGTATGTTTATACACGGCTCTTATAAATGGTTATTCTTTTCATCCATTCTTTTTCATAACACTATTTTAGTCTTCAACTGTAAATAGTTAGAAATTCACTGACACAATGATAAAAAGATAGCCAACTAGTGATGTGGATCCACTGGGCCATTAACAGATTTGGTGTTGGGCTAAGCCAGGAAGCAGAGCCTAGTTATTGTGTGTTCTAATACTGGGACTCCTCAGGTTGCTACACCCAGAGTAGTGTCTTTAAGCAATAGCTCACACAATCATGAGCTGAAGTTATTAAGACACAGGGTTTGGAGTATGTTGACAGTCCCAATGCTGTTGATACCATTAGAGTATAAAGATTTAGAACCACCCACTCTTTAAGGTTATTACAATAACTGTCCATTTAGTGTCAACCTGAGAAATGTGACCTGAAGCCCATTACACACCATAGCAAGAGCTATTTTTAACCCCTTTTCAACCTTGGACATATAGGTATGGCCAAGGTTGTCTGATGCAGGCTTTGGTGCTGAACCCGCATCTTTCCCAGACACATGACAGCTAATTTGATCAACTGTCTTGTGTCTCTAACAACTGTGGGTGGAATCGAGATAAACCCGCGATTGTTAATATGTTAAATACCACTGTCAATCTCTGACAGCTGCATTCAACTTGCGCACACTGAAAGCGCATCCTAAGACACACCCATTTGCACCCCTTTCACATGATTGTGGGGCATCGATGGGTTGTCATGACAGGCAGGGTTCTGCAGAAGATCAGTATCTGTGCTACATGTAGTAGGGCTGAAGCTCTGCTTTGTGTAGAACAAGCGATTGGAAGATCACAGCTTCAAGGGGGGACTATTAAAGCAAGTAAAAAGAAAAAAAAAGTTTTAAAAAATATATCTAAAAAAATAAGTTCAAATCACCCCCTTTTGCCCCATTAAAATAAAACAATAATAATAAAAGAATAATAATACATGTGTTTGGTATCGCTGCATTCAGAAATGTCTGGTCTATCAAAATATAAAGTAAATGAATTAGATTGGTAAATGGCGTAACGAGAAAAAAAAATCACAATACCAGAATTACGTTTTTTGGTCATCGTAACTTTGCAATAAAATGCAATAACAGGTGATCAAAACATTGTATGTATTTCAAAATGGTATCAATAAAAACATCAGCTCAATGCTCACCGCAATTGATTTTTTTTCCTGTTTTCCAGTATAGTACATGGCAAAATCAACAGTGTCATTCAAAAGTACAACTCATCCCACAAAAACTAGCCCCCATTCGGCTATATTGACAAAAAAATAAAAAAATTATGTTTCTGGGAAGAAGGGGAGCAAAAAAGGAAAGCCAAAAACCAGAAAATCGCAAGGTGGTAAAGGGGTAAATAATGTTATTTTCTTTTTTGGAAGAGAGGTCTTTGAGCTACCTAAGGCACCAGTGGTCAGGGTGCAACTTCTGCTGCTACACCTCTTTGTTAACCTTATGCATTAATCAATAATAACTTAACACATCTAAAGCAGGGATTCCCAATCTGTAGCTCATGAGGCCCTGCTGTGTCGCTCACGGCTGTCTGCTTCCTCGGTGTGTTAGTGCCAAGCAATCAGCCAAGAGCAGTACAAAGTGCAGGAGGAGGAGGACGAGACATGAAAAACGTCAATGTTGCCTCCTCCTTCTGCTAGCCGGTGACGTTATCCCCCTTGCTTGCGGCTGGCTGCACCTCCTGATCTCTGTGTGCACTCAGCATTGCAGAAAAGTGAGTGGATGTAGACACATCAGTATGTGAAGAGCACAAATTATAATTTACACATGTTGCCACTGCTCATCTAGAGAGTTCTAGGAAGCAGCTCTGTACAAGCAGTGAGACTCTCAGCAGCAGAAGCCTTGTTCTGTGCATGATTTCTAATACTGATGACTAGAGATAACCAAACTTGTTCGGAAAATCTTCGCCAATCTCAAATTCGGCACGAACGTAGCTCATTCAGATTTGTCTTCAGATTCCTAAGCATTTTCTTCAAAGTCGGGAAAATGCAGGCACAGTTCGTCAAAATGATCATTTTTCCACTAATGCTTTTGTTAGGATTTTGGCTAGAATAGTGGTGATGTATGATGAGCAGGGGGGGACGTGTTTGATGAGAGTAGGGAGTGGGGAGAGGTCAGAGGAGAGGCAAACTGTAATGTGTAGAGATTCTGGCAGCCAATCAGGGTGCAGAAACCATCTACAACGCGCAGACAGAAGGGCTTCTGTCATTGGCTGCCGATGTCACATGTCCCTCTCTATATAGAAAGTGAACATGTTTTGGTGGCGCCATTTTGTCAATGTAACAGTGCAGAGAAGCTGCTCCTGCAAAGAGTTAGATAGGTGGTTTATTACCATCTACTAAAGCTAGAAAGTATTCTGTATGAAATAAACCTTCAAGCATCTAACTAGTTTGTTAATAGTGTTGTGCAGGCACCAGGCCATATTTCCTAATTGAAATTGTTAGGGCTAATATTATAGTGCAACACCAGGCCATATTTCCTAATCAAAATCGTTTTGGCTAATATTTTGCAGGCAGTAGGCCACATTTCTTAATCTAATTTGTTTGTGCTAATGCTGTGGTGCAAGTAGGAGGACACATTTCAGAATTGAAATCCTTTCTGCTAATAGTGTGATCCACACACCAGCCCGCATTTTTAATCTGAATCCTTTCTGTTAATAGTGTTAACCAGACACAATACCTCAGCAAATAAATACTGATTGTTAATTTAGTGACAGGTGACTGACAGGTCTGGGCCTAGGGTTGTAAAACAGTTGGTTAAAAGTGGGGAAGGGTACATCCAACATGAGTGGGAAAAAGCGAGGTCGTGGAGGAAAGGGGAATAGGCTTAGTGTTCGACATGTACGTGGGTTAGGAGGTATCGTAACTGAAAGCTCTACTGAACAAACACCATCTCACCCTATCCAAAGGCAACTGACAACATCTGTTACTGGATGGGCAACTTGAAAAAGCATGTGCTACAGTGGATGGCAAGCACTGAATGAGGTGGCCTTGCCTTCTCTTCCTCCACCTTAGCATCACACACAGTACAATCCTAAGAGGTGGCACCCCAATTAACCTTGTTTCACCCCATGTAACCAACCACCCAACTGACTGGTGAAAACAGATGGGCGAGTCTGGAGAGCTGTTAGCAAATTCCATGGCCATCAAAGGTCGGCGCCAAAGATTCACCGAATCAAGAGGAGGAAAGCATTTTCACAGACTCCCAAAATCTTTTCCTGTTGGATCCGGGGCCGGACGAAGTAGGGTCTGAGCAGAATCCAGACCCTCATCACCAGAGGTTAACCCCTGGGGTTGAAGGTGATCCTGATGAGATTTAGATATCTGAGGTGCACATGGAATGTACTGTGCTCTCAGGGCAAGGAGTGGGAGAGCAGAGAAGTTGATGATGAGGTTGTAGATCCCACCTGGTGTGAACCCAGAGGCGCGCAGCTGAGTATCTCAGCACAAGAGGTGAAGGAAGAGGAATAAGAGGAGCTTAAGTTGTGGCTTCCCGCACAGACACAAGGTGATACAACCACTATAAGCACTGCATTCTCAGCCACAGCTCTGGCTGTAGCCAGCAGTAGTCATGGGTCTGCAGTTCACAGGGGCGGCAATGGTTGCTTAGCCTGAGGCCACAAAGGATGACCAACTCATGTTATCTGCCAACGTTGCCAAAAATTACTCAAATTGCAATAATTTGACTACTACATGCATGAACCATCACATGCCGATCAACATGCGTTAGTCTGGGAATCTCACTGCTCTAAAATGTATACTAGCGGGCCTCGCCAACCACCGGCCATCAACCACATTTTCAGCTTCTTACTCCTTCATCATTCTGGCAAGTGTTCTCACACAGGTCTCCAGATGCAGAACCTCCACTTGTTTACCACATACTGTCGGGGTGAATGAGAGCCTGTCAGTTGTTATGGAAGTGGAGATGCCTGCTGTTTTAGTTTCACCAACCACACCACATCTTTCTCAATCCACCATAACATCTCCGCCTGCACCTTTCCCACAGTCCAGCAGTTTGTTGTGTTCATTCTCCTCCACCACTCTCAGCACAGCTGCCAGCCCTCGGTCCCGCAGTTTTGGTCTCGCATGTGTTTCCACCTACACATGCCAAATCTGAGAGGTTGAACTCCACCATCTCCAATCCGTTGGCCACAGAAATGCTGCCTGTCCGCCTGGTGGATACAGATGGTTTCTTAAAGTTGATGACCGTCGCAGTACCCCAGAACCATTTGTCCAATTGCCATTACTTCTGTAAGACAGCTGTACCTGCGCTATACCAGCATGAAGCAGACAACTTCACCCATTTCTTGAAAAAAAGGAGGTGTTGGTCACAGAGGAAGAGGAGGAAGCAGAGGAGGATGTGGAAGGGATTACAATATCTCTAAGTTCAAGACTGTCATCACATAGGGGGTGCCAGGGGATGGTGGATTACAGTGATCGAGGGGGGCTCGAGATAACAGACAAACTGCTAGTGAATGTTCAAGAGCAGAGGAACAAATGGAGGAGAACAAGGAGGAAGAAGAAAAGGGCGTGCAACAGTCAGGGGATGAAGAGGATAATAATACAGTCTCTGTTGTCCGTGGTTGGTGGGAGGGGATGGAGGAAGCAAGCTTGAGTGTTATCCCACCACCAACACACCATGGACTTAGACCTCATGGAAGTGCCCGACGCATGAGCGCCTTCTTGCTGCACTATCTACAACATGATGCCTGTATTCTTAGAGTTAGAAAGAGTGCTGAAAACTGGGTTTCCACTCTGTTATATACATGGTACAAAGTGTAAATTTTTCCAGATGCTTCACCCCCTCCCCCAGAAAGCGACGTGCACATGCTGCAGTATCGAAACATGCTTGTGGACAACCTTAAGAGTGGTGTTCTCCAAGACAGCAATGAGGCACACAGTGTGCATCGCATTTATGGATTCCAACCCCAGGAACGTCGAGTCGTCAATGCCAAAACATTAGCAGCAATGTAAGTGGCATAAGTAATTTCTGTGAGTCGTTTCACACATTTTATAGACCAGCCCATGCACCAGCAGAACAAAGCACAAGTCTGACACGTTGTGAATGACTGGAGAGGATGATGCAGGATTATCTCAAGCTCAATATCAATACCATCAGGGGAGGTTTGGACCCTTTTGATTTTGGTGTTCAAAAATGGAAGAGTGGCCTGACCTCGCTTATCACACCTTGGAAATTTTGTTATGCCCAGCAGCCAGCGTTCTCCAAGAAAGTTTCTTTAGCACTGCTGGTGATGTCCTGATGGATAAGCGCATCCGGCTGTCCCCAGAAGGTGTAGACCACCTAACTTTCTTCAAGATCAACAAGTCATGGATCTCCAATGACTTTTGTGACTTTTGCACCCCAGTCGCAGACTAGGCGATGGTGTAGTTTTTAGTGTGCTGTATTGATCTCACATTATTGCAGTCTGTAACACCTTTGTTGTAGCTTCTGTGCCTGCTGTTCCTACTGCTGTGGATGTTACAAACAATTTTTTTAAATGTGGAAACTCCAAGTTGAGTCTCCATGTGGTGGATTGCCTTTAGTGGAAGGGGTATCAGAGCACCATTATATTATTTCTACTCTTGGGAAATTGATGCCACTTTAGTGATGTGTGACAATAATTTTTGGAAATGTGAAGACTCCAAGTTGGGTCTCCTTCATGTGTGTTGCCTGTAGCAGTAGGGCTTCCATATCGGCAGGCCTGCTCCTACTTTCAGTCAACAACCTGTGTTACTATCCTTAAATGTTTCTAACAATAGTAGTCTATGAATCCGAAATTTCTGCCAATTCAGTGGCTCAACAGAAAACCAGTTTCAGTTGTTGCATGAGGTATCAGGGCTCCCAGCAAAGCAGGCTTACATCAGTCCCTCACCTACCTTGTCTTAATTTAAACTTAAATTCAAAACTCTAAATGCTGGCCTCTGATGTCTCATGCACTGCTGGTGTACCATTCTAAAATTTCTACTGTAGGTGAATTGATTAGTCAACTACCTGTGTTACTATCTTTACTTTCTACCAAAAGTAGTCTATGAAACTGATGTTTGTGCTACCTGAGTGTGGCTGAGCAGAAAAGCAATTTGAGCTGTTGCATGAGATATCAGGGCTACCAGCACAGCAGGCCTACACCGGTCTCTCACCCACCTCTTAATTTGAACTTAAATTCAAAAGTTTGAAATGCTGACCCAAATTCCTGGCTCATAAATGGCCCATGCCTGATTGCTGCTGTGCCATGATAAAATTTATATTTTGGGTCAATTGATACCACTTTCCCTGGTGTCTGCTCCTAATTTTTGGAAATGTTTGAACTCCAAGTTGGGTCTCCTTCAAGGTCTCTCAGAGCACCAGGCCTACACCTGCCACTCATCCACCTCTTACTGATCAAAGTTTAAGCTAGATATGCTGGTCCAAGTCTTGTCCCAGGCCATGTCCCATGCATCCATGCTGCGGAATTATACTATTTGTACTTTGGGTCAATTGATGCCACTTTTCCTGATGTCTGCTCCTAATTTGAGCTATTGGCAGCTTTTTGGCCCCCCTGAAGGTGTTGTCTATGCATTTGGTTTTTCCTCCCATTGAATTCCATCTGGTTCGGCTATGTTCAGAGAATCATTCGGCAAACATTGGGACATTCACCGAATTGAACCATGAAGGGTTCGCTCATCTCTACTGATGAGCTGTCACTGCTTGTGGGGGTTGTTACTAGCACTCACTGGATAAGCACTAGGACACAGCATAGATCCCCACCCTCCCAATCCACCATCACTTCTGAGAGATTGCATATGTCCCTTACATAGTATGAGAATGCAGAGCTGAGGGATTTATGGCTCCCTCCCTCTCAGATAAGCAGCAAGTGTATCCACTAAATAGCCCTCAGCCCCAATATATAAGGGGATGTTCACTTCAGAGTAAAAATTACATAAAATAAGCTTACCAGGTACTGCCCCACCCACACCAGGGTCCACCAGTACCAGCTTCCACCATTTAGTCTGTGCAGAGATTGGAGATCCTGTCAGGACCCTTAGGTGCTTGTAAACACGGTTGACAACCGGTTGCCAACCGTCCCGAAATTCTACGACTGTCCGCAAAAATAGGGAATATTTTTTAACTGTTCGTAAATTTTTTTTAAGACATATGTGATTTTTTTCATAGCTGAAGAAACTTATACACATAATTCTAACTATAATTATCATTACTTAACAGTTTACAGTGAATGCAACTGATGTCTTCGCATCAGAATGATGGGCTGTAGACATACCGTAGATCACTTATAATGATAATGATTTATTATTGTTTTCCAATCTGTCCTTAAAAGTATTGTCTGTCTGTAATTTTTTGATAAGCCACTCAGACAAAATAAGTAGTCAAGTTGGCAACTCTAGTTGTCACATAACAAAAAACAAAATATCTGTATTGCACTTTTCTCATAGTGGATCTATTTTCACATGACATAATGGCCCTGACAGGATATTCAGTTTCTGCATAGACTGAACATTGGCGGAAAGATCCAGTGGCTGGTCAGCACAGATGCGGCATACATTCAAGGTCTGTGTACTGATGTAGCAGAGCTGTGTATACACTGTGGGGACAGTGTAAAAATATGGGAAAGGATCGCCACTGACGTCAGGAAACAAAGCATATCACATGAGTAACCTGACGTTCAAAATTCTTGAAACGTATTTTATTTATGCATTCACTATTAGTCATACAGACAGTTAATTTCTGACGTTTCGGCCGTTATGGCCTTTATCAAAGAAATTTATCTGTATGGCTTCATGTGTGCAGAGAAGTACTGTAATGATAGAGGAAGGCACGGGGACTCGCCGCCGTTTGTAGAATATGAGGAACAAAACACACAGGCTAAGTGGAAGACCTGTAATTCACTTTACATAAAGGTCACCTATCCCCAAACCACCCAGAAGGATGTGACAGACTCATGACAATATCTCAACATGGGCGCATGTAGAGGAGGATGAGGTTAGGGTCCTAACTTAGAGAATTATAAATATTGCCACATGTCCCACATTTCTATCTTTCATAGTTACAGTGCCTTGCGAAAGTATTCGGCCCCCTGGAACTTTTCAACCTTTTCCCACATATCATGCTTCAAACATAAAGATACCAAATGTTAATTTTTGTTGAAGAATCAACAAGTGGAACACAATTGTGAAGCTGAACGAAATTTATTGGTTATTTAAAATTTTTGTGGAAATACAAAAACTAAAAAGTGGGGAGTGCAATATTATTCGGTCCCTTTACTTTCAGTGTAGCAAACTCACTCCAGCAGTTCATTGTGGATCTCTGAATGATCCAATGTTGTCCTAAATGACTACTGATGATAAATATAATCCACCTGTGTGTAATCAAGTCTCTGTATAAATGCACCTGCTCTGTGAAAGTCGCAGGGTTCTGTTTGAAGCACAGAGAGCATCATGAAGACCAAGGAACACAACAGGCAGGTCCGTGATACTGTTGTGGAGAAGTTTAAAGCCGGATTTGGATACAAAATGATTTCCAAAATTTTAAACATCCCAAGGAGCACTGTGCAAGCGATCATATTGAAATGGAAGGAGTATCATATAACTGCAAATCTACCAAGACCCGGCCGTCCTTCTAAACTTTCATCTCAAACAAGGAGAAGACTGATCAGAGGTGCAGCCAAGAGGCCCATGATCACTATGGAACTGCAGAGATCTATAGCTGAGGTGGGATAGTCTGTCCATAGGACAACAATCAGTCGTACACTGCACAAATCTGGCCTTTATGGAAGAATGGCACGAAGAACGCCATTTCTCAAAGATATCCATAAAAAGTGTCATCTAAAGTTTGCAACAAACCACCTGGGAGACACACCAAACATGTGGAAGAAGGTGCTCTGGTCAGATGAAACCAAAATCAAACTTTTTTGCAACAATGCCAAATGATATGTTTGGCGTAAAGGCAATACAGCTCATCACCCTGAACAGTCCATCCCCAATGTCAAACATGGTGGTGGCAGCATCATGGTTTGGGCCTGCTTTTCTTCAGCAGGGACAGGGAAGATGGTTTAAATTGATGGGAAGATGGATGGAGCCAAATACAGGACTATTCTTGAAGAAAACCTGTTGGAGTCTGCAAAAGACCTGAGACTGGGACAGAGATTTGTCTTCCAACAAGACAATGATCCCAAACATAAAGAAAAATCTACAATGGAATGTTTCACAAATAAAAGTATCCAGGTGTTAGAATGGCCAAGTCAAAGTCCAGACCTGAATCCAATCGAGAATCTGTGGAAAGAGCTGAAAACTGCTGTTCACAAACGATCTCCATCCAACCTCACTGAGCTTGAGCTGTTTGCCAAGGAAGAATGGGCAAGAATTTCAGTCTCTCAATGTACAAAACTGATAGACATATACCCCAAGCGACTTGCAGCTGTAATCGCAGCAAAAGGTGGTGCAACAAAGTATTAAGTTAAAGGGGCCGAATAATTTTGCACGTCCCACTTTTCAGTTTTTGTATTTCCACAAAAATAAAAAAAAAAACAATAAATTTTGTTCAACTTCACAACTGTGTCCCACTTGTTGTTGATTCTTCACCAAAAATTTACATTTGGTATCTTCATGTTTGAAGCATGATATGTGGGAAAAGGTTTAAAAGTTCCAGGGGGCTGAATACTTTCACAAGGCACTGTAGAAGCTATGTATATGCCTATGAGACTGTTGAGATTGGGAGATGCGCGGTTACTCTGTGCATTGCAGTTCGTGCTCAGACTGTAAAACACAGATGGCTGAATTTAGGTTAAGGCATCATTCAAACATTCATATATCACAGTCTGAAATTCCAATTTAAGGACTGACTGTGGGTCTCCTATCCCCAACTTAAGGTCTGGGTTAGACTTGCGAGAAACTCGCATGAGTCTCATGCGAGTCTCTCGCATCAACTCCCGGCACTGCCGCCGGCACTCGGACCAGAGCGTGCGGCTGCATGTATTTCTACTCTTGTGAGTTTCTCGCAAGTCTGACCCCGGCCTAGCAGTATCATACATGCCTATGAGGCTGTTGAGTTCAAGCCAGGAGTCCAGTAGTCAGTCCGAAAAATGATGGCCTTCCTGGAAATGTGATATGCAGATGTCTTAATTCAGTCTTAAGGTATGTTCGAACAAACGTATTTTTGGCCTGTATACTGCTAGATGTAACATATGTGCTGTGACAAAAAAAACGCAGCATGCTATAGTCAGTGCACCTTCCCTGATTGACTGGGCTGTAGGCAGTGTTTTGTCACACGTCACTGACTGCAAGCGTGCGCTGGATACTGGGCTGTAACATGCGGTGAAACTCTGCCAAAGCCTAGTCAATCGGGGGAGTGCATGTGACTGCTCACTCCTCGGTGATTCAAGGGAGTCCGGAAGTTGATGTGACATCAGTGGATGTCAGCGACAACTGCAGCTGGGTGTCACGTGATCGGGACTGAGTGAGCAGCTATAGTGCTGCTCACAAACACATATGGCAACATAAGGTATTTAAAAAAATACTTATTTAACCCCCTTCAGCACCTTGGGTTTTTCCATTTTTGAGTTTCAGTTCTTTCTCCCCTTCTTCAATAACTTTTTTATTTTTCTGTTAATATGGCCATGTGAGGGCTTGTTTTTTGCAGGATGATTCGTACTTTTGAACAACACCATTGATTTTACAACATAGTGTACTGGAAAACAGGAAAAAAACTGCGGTGAAATTGCAAAAAAACGTGCATTTCCACAATAGTTTTTGGTGTTTTTTTTTTTACCATGTTCACTAAATGCTAAATCTGCCTGGATATCATGATTCTCCAGGCCATTATGAGTTTGTAGCTACCAAACATGTATTTTTTTATTTAAGTGGTGAAAAAAACAACAAAAGTTTGTAAAAAATAAAAAGTAACCATTTTCTGAGACCCATAAGGTTCCCATTTTTCGTGATCTGGGACTGGGAGAGGGCTTACTTATTTTTTGCCTGCCAAGCTGACATTTTAACTGATACCATATTGGTGTAGATACGATCTTTTGATCGCCAGCTATTACATTTTAATGCAATGTTAAGGCGACCAAAAAATAGTAATTCTGGTGTTTAGATTTTTTTTCTCATTGCGGCATTTACCGATCAGATTCATTCTGTTTATATATTGACAGATCGCCGTTTCTGAACATGGAGATACCAAATAAGTGCATTTTTTTTTTAATTGTTTTATTTTGAATGGGGCAAATGGGGGTGATTTATACTTTTATATTTTTTATTTGTGTATACTTTTGAAAATATGTTTTACTTAGTTTTTACTAGATTCAGTAGTCTCCATGGAAGACTAGAATCTGCAATCTTCTAATCGCTTCTGCTACACACAGCAGCCTTGCTCGGTGTATCAGAAATGCTCAAATTGCTATCAGAGCCGGCCATTGAGCGGCGTTCAAAGCTATCCAGCAATGACAATCACAGGGGTCTCCCGCAGACCCCAGGTTGTCATGCCAACCCATTGGCGACCCGCGGTCATGTGACATGGATGCTGATGGGCGGGGTTTATGAAGCGCTTCATGTCAAGATCTGCTGTCAGAGATTGACAACAGCATTTAATATGTTAACAGCAGCGTGTGGATCGCGATTCCACCCGTGGCTGTTGGAGGTACATATCAGCTGATGAAATCAGCTGCCATGTGTCAGAAAAGTTGCAGACTCGTCACCAGAATGCACAGCGAACAGGTGTAAGCGACCTTGAATGTACCTATACGTTCAAGGTTGTAAACAGGTTAAAAGATTTAAATTGATGGGCGCATTATACTGTACAATGTAGTGGACAATCTCTTTAAAAGGAAACTTTCTCTTTATGGCAGATGGATCTTAATTTTTTTAATAAATCAATAGTACACATGAAAATAAGAAAACTTTGTACTATATCTTATTGTAAAAATCAGCTTCTTTCTCCTCGTGGACTATTCTTTCATTATCAAAATTCTCAATTCACTGTATAATTTGTCTTCAGTGTATGCACATTTTCCCATTACTGAGATAGGAGATGACAGCTGCTGCTCATAAAGTTCTAATCAGAACTATAACGGTCGCCTCAGGAGAACTCACAGCTGAATGTTTGTGCCTGCCTCCATCTCCTCCCTTCTCCATAGAATTTTAAAAGCACAAACTTTCATCTCCTATCTCTGTAATGAAAAGGTCTATCTTCACTGAATAAAGATTTTACTGAAGAACTGAGAGTGAAAGATCTCTCCAGGAGGAGAAAGAAGCAAACCTCTCTCATAGGATATATTATTTTCTTATTTTATACAGTAAAGATGTATATCTTTGTACCGTGTTAGCCAGTAGATAGAAAAATATTTAGAGTTGAGAGTCCTCAGTGGTTGATACCTTTTAATGGCTAACTGAAAAGATGGTAACAAATTGCAAGCTTTCGAGACTACTCAGGTCTCTTCATCAGGCTAGACTAATACAGAATCTGAAGAATCACATATTTATACACAAAACAGCACAGAAAAAATGCAATAGGTAAGACAAGTGACGTGAAGCAGAATAGTCATTATGGCAGAGGGATGAGCATAAATATTGGAACAGTTCATAGATAAGGAGTGTGAAAGTTTTATTGCCCTCTGATTGGGGTCTGGTAATGTTTTGTGATGTTTTCACAGGGTATTTATGCTCATTCCTCTGCCATAATGACTATTCTGCTTCACGTCACTTGTCTTACCTATTGCATTTTTCTGTGCTGTTTTGTGTATAAATATGTGATTCTTCAGATGTTGTATTAGTCTATGCCTGATGAAGAGACCTGAGTAGTCTGGAAAGCTTGCAATTTGTTACCATCTTTTCAGTTAGCCATTAAAAGGTATCAACCACTGAGGACTCTCAAGTCTAAATATTTTTCTTTCTTATTTTATGTGTGATTTATGAAATAAAAATTAAAGCGACAGTTACTCTTTAATCATGAGACTTTGTGGCAACAAAACAACAGGAAATTGTTTAATTATGTAAGTTTTAAAAGGGAAATTAAATTATACCTCTTACATGAATGTTTTCAACATAGCTTACAATTCATCAGAAATAGGTCTTCCCTTATCTAGCTTTAGCTCAGAAGTGCATATTGGGTACTGCAAATTAAGGAAGAAAATTAGGGGTATCACTTACCTATAAAAGTTGATTGAAAAATCAATTTGTCAGTTCAAAGAATCTCCTGGAAATTTTATTACTTGCTGGAAACAAAGGAGAAAGATATTTTTAGAACAAATATATTTCTTTAAAAAAATGTATTTTTTGACTGAGGTACTCAGCTAATTAACTGTATTGATAAATCAGCATAGAATCATTATCAATGTAGTAGTAGTATAATCAGTGAGTGTCTTCATGTATGTAATCAGTGATTATGTACATACGTGGTCAAAATTGTTGTTACCCCTCGTTTAATGACAGAAAAACCCACAAGGGTGACTGAAATAACTTGAATCTGAAAAAAGTAATAATAAGGTCGGGGTCACACTTGCGATTGTGATGCGAGAAACTCACGCGAGTCTCTCGTATCAATACCTGGCACTGCCGCCGGAGTGTGCAGCTACATGTACAGCCGGTCCGAGTGCTGGCGGCGTGCCGGGTATTGATGCGAGTTTCTCGCATCACACTCGCAAGTGTGACCCTGGCCTGAATCAAACATTTATGAAAATGAACAAAAGAAAGTCAGACATTGCTTTTCAACCATGCTTCCACAGAATTTATAAAAAGTAAATAAAACTCATGAAATAGGCCTGGACAGAAATGATGGTACCCTTAAATTAATATTTTGTTGTACAACCTTTTGAGGCAATCACTGCAATCAAACGATTCCTGTAACTGTCAATGAGACTTCTGCACCTCTCGACAGGTATTTTGTCCCACTCCTCAAGAGCAAACTGTTCCAGTTGTCTCGTGTTTGAAGGTTGCCTTTTCCAGCTCTTTCTTTACAACTCTTTTTAAAGATGCTCAATAGTATTTGGTCAGGGCTCATAGCAGGCCACTTCAGAATAGTCCAATGTTTTCCTCTTAGCCATTCTTGGGTGTTTTTAGCTGTGTGTTTTGGGTCATTATCCTTTTGCAAGACCGATGACCTGTGACTGAGACCAAGCTTTCTGACACTGGGCAACACAGTTTTCTCTAGAATCCCTTGATTGTCTTGAGATTTCATTGTACCCTGCACAGATTCTAGACACTCTGTGCCAGATGCAGCAAAGCAGCCCCAGAACATAGCAGAGTCTCCTCCATGTTTCACAGTAAGGACAGTGTTCTTTTCATGATACAGTATGCTTCTTTTTTTTCGTCTGTGAACATAGAGCTGATATGCCTTGCCAAAAAGTTCCATTTTTGTCTCATCTGTCAATAGGACATTCTCCCAGAAGCTTTGTGGCTTGTCAACATGACATGTAGTTTGGCAAATTCCAGTCTGGCTTTTTTATGATTTTTTTCAACAATGTTGTCCTCTTTGGTCATCTCCCATTAAGTCCACTTTGGCTCATACAATGACGGATGGTGCGTTCTTACACTGATGTTCCTTGAGCTTGAAGATCACCATTACTCTGTTAAGATGTTTTTCTGGGTTCTTTTGTTATCATTCGTATAATCCATCTCTTTGATTTGTTAGCAATTTTCCTGTAGTCAACCCGGTGGTCGGCTCTCATAGCAAGTGAGTAATTCTGCAATCTAGGGACAATCTGATCATTGCCTCTATGTAACAGAGCCGATCGGGTTGTGGCAGCTTCTAGTCTCCCATGGAGAGTATTGAAGCAGGCCAAAAGTAAAAAAAAAATATTTTTAAAAATATATAAAAGTTCAAATCGCCCACCTTTCACCCCATCATAATGTCAGGTCAGTTTTAGCATTTATTGAACCTAGAAAAAATGCCGGACAAAAACAAGTGTGGGATTGCACTTTTTTGCAATTTCACTGCACTTGGAATTTTTTTCCAGTTTTCTAGTACACGACATGCTAAAACCAATGGTGTCGTTTAAAAGTACAATTCGTCCCACAAAAAACAAGCCATCACATGGCCATATTGATGGAAAAATAAAAATAAAAAAGTTATGGCACTGAGAAGAAGGGTAGCAAAAAACAAAAACGCAAAACCGAAAAAAGCTCCAGTCACGAAGGGGTTAAAAATCCCTAAACGTGACCCTAGCGGCAAATAAAATTAGAAAATTCTAAAAAAATAATTTTTTAATCTGACTAGGAGGGTGATCAAGGGTGAGCACAGCAAGGCACAGCTCAAGTGCTATCATATATACTAATTATTGGGCTTTTGATCACTGTCAAAATTCAGGAACCAATAGGAATAATACCTGTGATTGTCAGGTGCCGGCAGACATATCTCGACTGGCGCACTGCAAATGCACCCGTCATTTTGATTTGTGAACGGGAATAGGAGGGCCGGGGATGGCGGATCTGATACTAAGGTGCAGTGGGGAGCATAATCTCTTTCACTTCTGACATGTTAGATCATGTCAGAGGAGAGAGAAATTATTTTTAAATGTGACTTTTTTAACGTGACCGCCGCTATTAAGCGAATATTGGCGATCACGTGATAGGGGACCAGGAAAAACAGTTCTGATTGTGCCTGACAGTTTCTGATGCTGGGGGTGCTATTACCTTATTTCACAGCGCCGTTAAAAAGCGACGTTGAGGAATAAGGCCCTTTAACTGCCACTGTTAAAAGGCATATCGGTGGTCGTTAAGGGGTTAAGACGTCTGTGTGACACGGGCGTGTTCTAACCGTGTTTTTCACAGGAGACATGTACCAATTGTAGTCTGTGGGGCTGTGCACATGTCCTTCATTTTTTGCAGTTCCAGTGGTCCACACAAAGTCTTGTAGTCATGCTTGTTTTTTAACTGAGTCAGTGGTCAAAATTACCCATATAAGTCTACGGGTTCGTGAAAATCACAGACCGCACACAGAGGGTACAGATGAATCACTGGTAAAAACTTGAAACACTGATACTGCTGAAATTTGGATCCAGAACACTGATGAATAACACTTTATGTTTGTAGTTGTGAGAAAACTCACGGACGTCTGAATGAGGCTTAATTCTGCATAAATAGCAGCGTAGTCAGTTTAATTTCTTGTTTTTCCCAGCAAAAATATAAGCTTAAAGAATAAAAATACTAAACTAACAAAACCAACATTTCCAAGGTCTACAATTGCACATTGCCATTAAAGTAAATTTACTAGCAACATTGGCTTTGGCAGGCTTTTCGTGTCTTCGTGGGTGTTGGCTAGGGTGCCATTTGGAATCTCCGAATATCAATCCATTAGTCTTCAACAAATTGCTGTGTGGTATAGGCACGATTTGTATCTAACTGTACATTTTCTCTTCTAGACATTTAAAACCATACATTTTATCCATCAGCTAAAAGCATTCTTTAAATTGCATCATTTCTACAGCGGAGAATACTCCTTATAGCACTGATAGAAGGCTACAATTCCGTCAGCAGAGTGCATGATCATCCATATAACTAATGCATTTGTCATCTTTGCAGTGTTATATTCGTGATAAGGAGTTAACCATGAACACATTCCGGAAAAAAAAAAACAGAAGATAATTCCGCAATCACATTACGCTTGCAGTTTGATTATCATTGTGCTTCCTCATTTTCCATGGCATTTCATACAAGGAGTTATTAAAAGTCAGACACGGAGGTCCAAGGTATAATTTCCTGTCTGCAGAGATAAGCTATGCTCTACTCTCCATTTAATTAGCACCATTATTTTAGTTTTTTTGCTAAGTGCATTCTTTTAATGGGATTTGTTCTAGGCTGTTTGCTCAATATGTTATTTACAGACCATTTAATATTTTCCTCCTTTTCATCATTGGCTCTGAAGATGATCATGAGACACGATGGATACCATGTACTCCATAGCTCCTCGCTGAGAATTTTAACTAAATCACACAGCTATAATTAATCAGGAGAATAGGCCATAATGAGGCTACTAACCGCCCGGCCATTGAATTGTAGAAATAGCCGTTTCGAACAAAGATCAGCTGCTTTTTTCTCACCTCTTTATAAATGAGGCAGAATCGCTATTGGCAGCTATAATTAAGGAATACTTCAAATTGTAATGTAATACCAGAGAAACTACATATCATCCTCATTTATCTTTGTCACATTTTCAACCAGGCGACTTTATATATTATCTCTTAAAACTTACACACTTATTAATGAATTTATTTAAATAGTAATGTATCTCACATATTATAAGATACATTTTAGAAAGTATTTATTGTTCTGGTTTATTTCTACATCTATATCTTTTTTTATCCAACATCTGATCAGTGGCGGTGCAACACCCAGCACCCTTATCGATCAGCTTTTCAGGCGACAGACGGAAGTTCTCTGATGCTGATGGAACACAGCAACTCCATCAAAATTACAGTGGCCACGGCCGGCTGCTACAGATCCATTCCGGATTTATTTAAATCCGGAATGGATCTGTAGTTTACAGACATGGTCACTAAGGAAATGATGGAGCTGCTGTGTTCCGGAAGCATCCAAGTATTTCTGATTGGCAGGGGTTCATGGTGTTGAAGCCCCATCAATCAGATAATGATGGCAAATCCTATTCAAATAAATAGGGGGTGGATCTGTTGTACCAGGCCACGCTCACTATAGAATTTTTATCAGAGTTACTGTGTTCCAGGAGCATCGGAGAACTTCCGGCCATCACCTATAACAGCTGATTGGCAGGGTTACCGGGTGTTGAACCCCCACCAATCAGACATTGGTGGCCTATCTTATTTAAATAAATAGGGGGTGATCTGTAGTATCCGGCTGTGGCCACTATACATTTTTTTGAAGTAGTTGCTGTGTCCAGGCAGCATCCAAAAACTTCTGGATGGCGCTAGTAACAGCTGATTAGCCAGGGTGCCGGATGATGCACTCCCAGTGATCAGATATTCATGGCCTATCCTTAGCATGGACCATCAATAAAAGAGCAGTGGCCAACCACTTTAATGGAGTATGCCATAATCATTGCTGAAACCATTATTTGTACAAAAATGTCTTATATTTTGTCATTATTTGCATCTCTGATCACTGATTTAAAAATCTGACAATAAAATCAGATAGGGTTTACGGGAGGACGGAGCGTCATTAGGCCAACAGCTTTAATTCCTTGTTGTCAAGGCCATTGTTCAATTTTGCAGTTTTGTTTTTCTCTTTCTCACCTTCTAGTAGCAATAATATTTTTATTTTTCCATTGACATAGCAATCTAAAACCTTTTTTAAGGAAAAGTTATAGTTTTGGAGGACATCATTCACTTTACCATATGATTTGCTAAAAACAAGAATAAAATTTTAAGGTGAAATGGTAAAAAAAAAGGCAGTTTCGGGATGTTGTCAATAGTGTGCAGGCCGTAATTACAATTGTAATGTAAAGGAAAAGCATTGCAAATTATGTATAATTCATACATAAAATTCACTTATGTAAAAAACGATGGGAAAAACTGACACACTGACCAAACACTGATGAAAATCTGATCCAAAGCAATGATGAAACTCAGACCATTTTTTCAATACCAGAAAAATCACAGATATCTGAATGAGGCCTTACTGCGATATCAAACTTACCTAATTATTTTAATGATTTAAAACCCACTAAACTTTGCTAAAAAAAAGCTTTGATCTTGTTTTTTTTTTTACATGCCGAGCTGTAGTTTTTAGTGACACAATTTTGGGATATTTATGATGTTTTGTTCACATTCAGTTGTCTTTTTGTGCCGTGGTAAGATGACAAAAAAATGGAAATTTTCAGTGTTTACATTTTTTTTTCTTTACGACATTTACATTTAGTTTAATAATTTTATATGATGATTCAAATTTTATGGATGTGGCTATACTGAAAATTCTTATTTTTGTTACTTGCGGGAATTTTTATATTTTTCTTTTTCACTTTACTCTACATTTTTTGTCTCCATGCTCACTTTTGAAATCCAGTGTATGGGCAACACAGGGAAATTAAGA
The DNA here is from genome assembly GCA_033576555.1 of Oophaga sylvatica. NCBI lineage: Eukaryota > Metazoa > Chordata > Amphibia > Anura > Dendrobatidae > Oophaga > Oophaga sylvatica. The sequence goes on from JARQOD010000004.1 coordinate 436,695,556, forward strand.
TGGCAGTGACAGGTGCCTACAGTCCTTGTGTCCTTCATTAATCTCTTGCGCCCTGAGTCCTGCACCACAAGGTACATGAAGCCTGACATAAACAAAACTGGTATCCCTGGGGCCCCACTACACCTGTGGGGAGCAGAACCATCCCAGCTGCGTCACCATCAGCTCCAGTGGTCTCCTTTAGCAGTGTCGGCCATCTGTTGCCAAACACCACTGGTGGCGTCACGTTAAATCCCATATACATATTCCCCATTTACGGCGAAGCCAGGTCCGCGGAGTCAGGTCACGGCCCCTTGACTTCCTCAAAGAACTGTCCGACCCGGTTCCAAGTACTCCCACGGCCCTGGTGGGCATGTCACTATTCTAGCGCAAGGACATGCAAAAAATACCACAAACTTCTTAAGCGACCTTTGTGACTTAAAGAGAACCTGACAACTGATACATGCTGCCCGGTCCGTGGGCAGCATGTATCAGACACTGCTTGAACTCAGCCTACATGCGTCTATAGAGAGACCTGTCACTCTAGGGCAATGGGAGAGGAGAAGCCATCATCCAATTAGTCTCCACCACTTCTCAGTCCTCAGCAGCTTTTAGGCCATGTGCACACATTAAGTATTTCTTGATTTTTTTACTTCAGTATTTGTAAGGCAAAACCAGGAGTAGAACAATCAGAGGAAAAGTATAATAGAAACTGTGAGGAACTCAGCCGGCCGCCACACGGTAGCCCGGGTATCACAGCTTCTGATACCACCGCCGCTACCACATGTGACGGACGATCCCTTTCCTCCCACGTCACCAATGGGACGTAACTCCACAGGTACAGCTCTCCGGCGCCCCCCTTTGTCTCTCAGGTCAGTAAGAGAACTGCACCTAGAGCAAATGGCCGCCGGGGAAGGTGTCCTGCTACCCACTGGGTATTCTAAGATTCGTGATCAGAGTAAAAGCATCAGCCCAAGATTAATTTTATGGTTTAATTTGCCTTAAGGGCGCACTAGATAATTACAGAAATATACAGTAAAGCTATACAACGTAATTACAATGGAATGGCAGTCAGAGTAAAAATACAACAATAATGTACAAGGCTAAAAGGTATAAGCTATGGATCAATATTACCGGGTATTATGGTCATGGGAAGGCCTTGGCTCTGCCATTCCCAGGTACAGTCTTCAGTTCCTGAATAGTCCCTTGGTCTTTCCTAGACCATCTTCTTGGCTTCTGTGTGTGAAATGGAATGAGACCAGCAGCCTGGTCATGGCTAGTTCTTAGACCTGCTAGGCCCATCCCCATTGCTTTGAAGCACGCATATTAATTGGCCTGCAATTCATATGGAGCAGGAAACAATGCCTGAGCTTGGGCTATTTACCATACGACTGACCATCTCATTCAGTCACTGGCCTAGACTAATTAGCATGTAAAGGCCTATTGATTCCTAGTGGACATCAAAACCTATCGTACTGGATATGCTAATAGGCAATGTGTAGCTAAAAGTCTGTGGCTGTGTGAACTGACAAAATGGAGGCTGGTACAGGCCCTATACAAAATGACGACAACCTTTTCCTTACACCTCCCTGCTTTTGAGGGCGCTAGGGGGTATCACATTCCTGTGTTCCCCCGTGCGCCCTACTGCACCCTCTCCTTGCCGGGACAACCCATCAGCGTTACCATGGTCACTGCCCTTTTTGTGGCGAATGGTGAAATGGTACTGTTGGAGAGCGAGGCTCCAGCGTAGCAACCTCCCATTCGTCCCAGAGACCGTGTGTAACCAGCTGAGGGGGTTGTGGTCTGTTTCCACGGTGAATTGGCGTCCGTACAAGTATGGCTGCAGACGCTGCAGGGCCCACACAATTGCCAGACATTCCTTCTCCATCGTGGAATAGGCCACTTCCCTCGGCAGGAGCTTCCTGCTCAGGTACAAAATGGGGTGTTCATGGCCCGTAGTGTCAACCTGGCTGAGCACAGCACCGAGGCCGAAGTCGCTGGCGTCGGTCTGCACTAAGAATGGCCGCGTGAAGTCGGCTGCCTGTAGTACAGGAGAACTAGAAAGGGCGGTCTTGAGCGCCTGGAAAGCTGTCTCGCAGGCGACTGTCCAGTCGACTGCGACGGGCAGCCTTTTCTTGGTGAGGTCCGTCAGGGGCTTGGCCAGGGCACTATAGTGCGGAACAAACCTCCTATAGTACCCAGCAGTACCCAAAAAGGACATCACCTGCTTCTTGGTCCTGGGGGTGGGCCAGGATGCGATGGCATCCACCTTCCCGGGCTCTGGCTTCAGAGCTCCCCCACCTACCCGGTGTCCCAGGTAGTGGACCTCACTCATACCCAGCTGGCATTTTTCCGGCTTAATGGTCAAGCCTGCTCGCTGGATCCGCCCGAGCACCTGCGCCAGGTGCTCTAGGTGATCCTCCCAGGTGGGACTGAAGATGGCAATGTCATCCAGGTACGTGGTCGCATACCCTTCCAGTCCCTCGAGCAGCGTGTTGACCATCCGCTGAAAAGTGGCAGGGGCATTCTTCATGCCGAAGGGCATCACCGTGGACTCGTACAGTCCGAATGGGGTGATAAAGGCAGAGCGTTCCCGTGCCCTAGGGGTCAGGGGAATCTGCCAATACCCCCTGCTCAGATCCATGATGGTCAGGTACTTGGCCCCGGCCAGCTGGTCGAGCAGGTCATCGATGCGCGGCATTGGGTACGCATCGGTGACCGACACAGCGTTGAGCCCCCTGTAGTCCACGCAGAACCGCGTAGTTCGGTCCTTTTTAGGGACGAGGACTACAGGCGAAGCCCACGCGCTGTTGGACGCTTGGATCACCCCCAGCCTCAGCATCTCGTCTATCTCTTGGCGCATCTGCTGCTGCACCTCAAGAGAGACCCGATATGCTGAACGCCGGATTGGGGGGTGGTTACCAGTGTCCACATCATGGACTGCTGCCTCAGTCCTTCCGGGCAGGCTGCTGAACAGCTCCCGGAAGGGGTTTAGGGTGGCCCCCAGCTGGGAACGTTGGTCCTTCGAGAGCTGGTGGCCAACCCCCACATCCTCGATGGATCCACCCGCCTTGGCTTGGGTGAGCAGATCGAGGAGGGTTTCTGCCTCTCCTTCCTCTGGAAGGTTGCACACTGGGTGAGCATAAGCCTCCCGCTCATGGTGGGCCTTCATCATGTTCACATGGAAGGCCTTCCTCCTTCCACGGGCGTGGTCCAGGGTGACCAGGTAGGTGACGGCGTTGAGCTGCTCGTGCACGAGGTATGGACCCTCCCAGGCCGCCTGAAGCTTGTTTTGTGGTACGGGGACCAGTACCCACACCTTTTGACCCACCTGGTAGGTCCGCTCACAAGCATTCTGGTCGTACCATCGCTTCTGGTCAGCCTGAGCTTGGGCCATATTGTCATGCACCAGCCGTGTCAAGGCCATCATTCGGTCCCGGAAGCGCACGACATACTCAATGACCGACACTCCAGGGTGGCTAAATCC
>JARQOD010000004.1:436699118-436777599 GCA_033576555.1 Oophaga sylvatica
ATAAAATAAATTTCCTTTATCTTCAACAAATTCTTTTGGGGTTTAGGCACGATTTTTATAAAACTTACTTTTCCTTCTAACATTTAAAACCATACATTTTACCCACAGCTAAAAAGCATTTTTAAAAATGCATCATTTCACAGGGGAAAACCCCCTTTAGCACTGATGAAGGCAAATTTCCGTCAGCAAGTGCATGATCCCAATAACTAAAATTTTGTCATCTTGCGGGTTTTAAATTTTCGATAAGGATTAACCCATGAACACATTCCGGAAAAAAAAAAAGAAGATAATTCCCAATCACTTTACGTTTTGCATTTGATTATCATTGTGCTTCCTCATTTTCCATGGCATTTCATCAAGGATTTTTAAAAAGTCAACACGAGGCCAAGGTAAAATTTTTCCGTTGCAAAAAGATTTTAAAATCTCCATTTAATTAGCACCATTATTTAGTTTTTTTGCAAAGTGCATTCTTTTAATGGGATTTGTTCAGGCTGTTTGCTCAATATTTATTACAACCATTTAATATTTTCCCTCCTTTTTCATTGGCTAAGATATAGAACCGATGGATACCATGTACTCCAAAAGCCCCTCGCTGAGAATTTTAACTAAATACACAGCATAAATTAATCAGGAAAATAGGCCAAAATGGGGCACTAACCGCCCGCCAAGAATTGTAAAAAGCCGTTTCGAAAAAATCACTGCTTTTTTTCTACCCTTTTAAATGGGGCAGAATCCTTTTGGGACTAAATTAAGGAAACTTAAAATTGTAAGAAATACCAGAGAAATACTTTTCACCTCATTTATCTTTGTCACATTTTCAACCAGGCGACTTTATATATTATCTCTTAAAACTTACACACTTATTAATGAATTTATTTAAATAGTAATGTATCTCACATATTATAGATACATTTTAGAAAGTATTTATTGTTTGGTTTATTTCTACATCTATATCTTTTTTTATCCAACATCTGATCAGTGGCGGTGCAACCACCAGCACCCTTATCGATCAGCTTTTCAGGCGACAGACGGAAGTTCTCTGATGCTGATGGAACACAGCAACTCCATCAAAATTACAGTGGCCACGGCCGGCTGCTACAGATCCATTCCGGATTTATTTAAATCCGGAATGGATCTGTAGTTTACAGACATGGTCACTAAGGAAATGATGGAGCTGCTGTGTTCCGGAAGCATCCAAGTATTTCTGATTGGCAGGGGTTCATGGTGTTGAAGCCCCATCAATCAGATAATGATGGCAAATCCTATTCAAATAAATAGGGGGTGGATCTGTTGTACCAGGCCACGCTCACTATAGAATTTTTATCAGAGTTACTGTGTTCCAGGAGCATCGGAGAACTTCCGGCCATCACCTATAACAGCTGATTGGCAGGGTTACCGGGTGTTGAACCCCCACCAATCAGACATTGGTGGCCTATCTTATTTAAATAAATAGGGGGTGGATCTGTAGTATCCGGCTGTGGCCACTATACATTTTTTTGAAGTAGTTGCTGTGTCCAGGCAGCATCCAAAACTTCTGGATGGCGCTAGTAACAGCTGATTAGCCAGGGTGCCGGATGATGCACTCCCAGTGATCAGATATTCATGGCCTATCCTTAGCATGGACCATCAATAAAAGAGCAGTGGCCAACCACTTTAATGGAGTATGCCATAATCATGCTGAAACCATTATTTGTACAAAAATGTCTTATATTTTTGTCATTATTTGCATCTCTGATCACTGATTTAAAAATCTGACAATAAAATCAGATAGGGTTTACGGAGGACGGAGCGTCATTAGGCCAACAGCTTTAATTCCTTGTTGTCAAGGCCATTGTTCAATTTTGCAGTTTTGTTTTTCTCTTTCTCACCTTCTAGTAGCAATAATATTTTTATTTTTTCCATTGACATAGCAATCTAAAACCTTTTTTAAGGAAAAGTTATAGTTTTGGAGGACATCATTCACTTTACCATATGATTTGCTAAAAACAAGAATAAAATTTTAAGGTGAAATGGTAAAAAAAAAGGCAGTTTCGGGATGTTGTCAATAGTGTGCAGCCGTAATTACAATTGTAATGTAAAGGAAAAGCATTGCAAATTATGTATAATTCATACTAAAATTCACTTATGTAAAAAAACGATGGGAAAAACTGACACACTGACCAAACACTGATGAAAATCTGATCCAAAGCAATGATGAAACTCAGACCATTTTTTCAATACCAGAAAAATCACAGATATCTGAATGAGGCCTTACTGCGATATCAAACTTACCTAATTATTTTAATGATTTAAAACCCACTAAACTTTGCTAAAAAAAAGCTTTGATCTTGTTTTTTTTTTTACATGCCGAGCTGTAGTTTTAGTGACACAATTTTGGGATATTTATGATGTTTTGTTCACATTCAGTTGTCTTTTTGTGCCGTGGTAAGATGACAAAAAAATGGAAATTTTCAGTGTTTACATTTTTTTTCTTTACGACATTTACATTTAGTTTAATAATTTTATATGATGATTCAAATTTTATGGATGTGGCTATACTGAAAATTCTTATTTTGTTACTTGCGGGAATTTTTATTTTTCTTTTTCACTTTACTCTACATTTTTTGTCTCCATGCTCACTTTTGAAATCCAGTGTATGGGCAACACAGGGAAATTAAGATGGCAGTGACAGGTGCCTACAGTCCTTGTGTCCTTCATTAATCTCTTGCGCCCTGAGTCCTGCACCACAAGGTACATGAAGCCTGACATAAACAAAACTGGTATCCCTGGGGCCCCACTACACCTGTGGGGAGCAGAACCATCCCAGCTGCGTCACCATCAGCTCCAGTGGTCTCCTTTAGCAGTGTCGGCCATCTGTTGCCAAACACCACTGGTGGCGTCACGTTAAATCCCATATACATATTCCCCATTTACGGCGAAGCCAGGTCCGCGGAGTCAGGTCACGGCCCCTTGACTTCCTCAAAGAACTGTCCGACCCGGTTCCAAGTACTCCCACGGCCCTGGTGGGCATGTCACTATTCTAGCGCAAGGACATGCAAAAAATACCACAAACTTCTTAAGCGACCTTTGTGACTTAAAGAAACCTGACAACTGATACATGCTGCCCGGTCCGTGGGCAGCATGTATCAGACACTGCTTGAACTCAGCCTACATGCGTCTATAGAGAGACCTGTCACTCTAGGGCAATGGGAGAGGAGAAGCCATCATCCAATTAGTCTCCACCACTTCTCAGTCCTCAGCAGCTTTTAGGCCATGTGCACACATTAAGTATTTCTTGATTTTTTTACTTCAGTATTTGTAAGGCAAAACCAGGAGTAGAACAATCAGAGGAAAAGTATAATAGAAACTGTGAGGAACTCAGCCGGCCGCCACACGGTAGCCCGGGTATCACAGCTTCTGATACCACCGCCGCTACCACATGTGACGGACGATCCCTTTCCTCCCACGTCACCAATGGGACGTAACTCCACAGGTACAGCTCTCCGGCGCCCCCCTTTGTCTCTCAGGTCAGTAAGAGAACTGCACCTAGAGCAAATGGCCGCCGGGGAAGGTGTCCTGCTACCCACTGGGTATTCTAAGATTCGTGATCAGAGTAAAAGCATCAGCCCAAGATTAATTTTATGGTTTAATTTGCCTTAAGGGCGCACTAGATAATTACAGAAATATACAGTAAAGCTATACAACGTAATTACAATGGAATGGCAGTCAGAGTAAAATACAACAATAATGTACAAGGCTAAAAGGTATAAGCTATGGATCAATATTACCGGGTATTATGGTCATGGGAAGGCCTTGGCTCTGCCATTCCCAGGTACAGTCTTCAGTTCCTGAATAGTCCCTTGGTCTTTCCTAGACCATCTTCTTGGCTTCTGTGTGTGAAATGGAATGAGACCAGCAGCCTGGTCATGGCTAGTTCTTAGACCTGCTAGGCCCATCCCATTGCTTTGAAGCACGCATATTAATTGGCCTGCAATTCATATGGAGCAGGAAACAATGCCTGAGCTTGGGCTATTTACCATACGACTGACCATCTCATTCAGTCACTGGCCTAGACTAATTAGCATGTAAAGGCCTATTGATTCCTAGTGGACATCAAAACCTATCGTACTGGATATGCTAATAGGCAATGTGTAGCTAAAAGTCTGTGGCTGTGTGAACTGACAAAATGGAGGCTGGTACAGGCCCTATACAAAATGACGACAACCTTTTCCTTACACCTCCCTGCTTTTGAGGGCGCTAGGGGGTATCACATTCCTGTGTTCCCCCGTGCGCCCTACTGCACCCTCTCCTTGCCGGGACAACCCATCAGCGTTACCATGGTCACTGCCCTTTTTGTGGCGAATGGTGAAATGGTACTGTTGGAGAGCGAGGCTCCAGCGTAGCAACCTCCCATTCGTCCAGAGACCGTGTGTAACCAGCTGAGGGGGTTGTGGTCTGTTTCCACGGTGAATTGGCGTCCGTACAAGTATGGCTGCAGACGCTGCGGGCCCACACAATTGCCAGACATTCCTTCTCCATCGTGGAATAGGCCACTTCCCTCGGCAGGAGCTTCCTGCTCAGGTACAAAATGGGGTGTTCATGGCCCGTAGTGTCAACCTGGCTGAGCACAGCACCGAGGCCGAAGTCGCTGGCGTCGGTCTGCACTAAGAATGGCCGCGTGAAGTCGGCTGCCTGTAGTACAGGAGAACTAGAAAGGGCGGTCTTGAGCGCCTGGAAAGCTGTCTCGCAGGCGACTGTCCAGTCGACTGCGACGGGCAGCCTTTTCTTGGTGAGGTCCGTCAGGGGCTTGGCCAGGGCACTATAGTGCGGAACAAACCTCCTATAGTACCCAGCAGTACCCAAAAAGGACATCACCTGCTTCTTGGTCCTGGGGTGGGCCAGGATGCGATGGCATCCACCTTCCCGGGCTCTGGCTTCAGAGCTCCCCCACCTACCCGGTGTCCCAGGTAGTGGACCTCACTCATACCCAGCTGGCATTTTTCCGGCTTAATGGTCAAGCCTGCTCGCTGGAATCCGCCCGAGCACCTGCGCCAGGTGCTCTAGGTGATCCTCCCAGGTGGGACTGAAGATGGCAATGTCATCCAGGTACGTGGTCGCATACCCTTCCAGTCCCTCGAGCAGCGTGTTGACCATCCGCTGAAAAGTGGCAGGGGCATTCTTCATGCCGAAGGGCATCACCGTGGACTCGTACAGTCCGAATGGGGTGATAAAGGCAGAGCGTTCCCGTGCCCTAGGGGTCAGGGGAATCTGCCAATACCCCCTGCTCAGATCCATGATGGTCAGGTACTTGGCCCCGGCCAGCTGGTCGAGCAGGTCATCGATGCGCGGCATTGGGTACGCATCGGTGACCGACACAGCGTTGAGCCCCCTGTAGTCCACGCAGAACCGCGTAGTTCGGTCCTTTTTAGGGACGAGGACTACAGGCGAAGCCCACGCGCTGTTGGACGCTTGGATCACCCCCAGCCTCAGCATCTCGTCTATCTCTTGGCGCATCTGCTGCTGCACCTCAAGAGAGACCCGATATGCTGAACGCCGGATTGGGGGGTGGTTACCAGTGTCCACATCATGGACTGCTGCCTCAGTCCTTCCGGGCAGGCTGCTGAACAGCTCCCGGAAGGGGTTTAGGGTGGCCCCCAGCTGGGAACGTTGGTCCTTCGAGAGCTGGTGGCCAACCCCCACATCCTCGATGGATCCACCCGCCTTGGCTTGGGTGAGCAGATCGAGGAGGGTTTCTGCCTCTCCTTCCTCTGGAAGGTTGCACACTGGGTGAGCATAAGCCTCCCGCTCATGGTGGGCCTTCATCATGTTCACATGGAAGGCCTTCCTCCTTCCACGGGCGTGGTCCAGGGTGACCAGGTAGGTGACGGCGTTGAGCTGCTCGTGCACGAGGTATGGACCCTCCCAGGCCGCCTGAAGCTTGTTTTGTGGTACGGGGACCAGTACCCACACCTTTTGACCCACCTGGTAGGTCCGCTCACAAGCATTCTGGTCGTACCATCGCTTCTGGTCAGCCTGAGCTTGGGCCATATTGTCATGCACCAGCCGTGTCAAGGCCATCATTCGGTCCCGGAAGCGCACGACATACTCAATGACCGACACTCCAGGGGTGGCTAAATCCCCTTCCCATGCTTCCTTCACCAGAGCAAGGGGCCCCCGTACACGTCGCCCGTACAGGAGCTCAAAGGGGGAGAACCCCGTTGAGGCCTGTGGAACCTCCCGGTAGGCAAACAGCAGGTGTGGGAGATACCGCTCCCAGTCTCTCCCGTGGGAGTCGACCAACATCTTCAGCATCTGCTTTAAGGTGCCATTGGTCTGTGGGTGATACGGGCTGGCCACCAGATGTTGCACCTGTACCTGCTTACAGAGAGACTCCATCAGCTGCGACATGAACTGGGTCCCTCGGTCGGTGAGCATTTCCTTGGGAAACCCCACTCTGGAGAAAATCTCCAGTAAGGCAGTGGCCACTTTGTCGGCCCGAATGGACGACAAAGCTACCGCCTCCGGGTACCGGGTGGCATAGTCCACTACCGTTAGTATGAAGCATTTCCCGGAGCGGCTGGAGTGGACAGAGGTCCAATGAGATCCACAGCCACCCTCGAGAAAGGCTCTTCGATGATGGGCAGAGTTACCAGTGGGGCTTTGGGGCGCGGCCCCGCCTTCCCCACCCTCTGACAGGTGTCACACGAACGGCAGTAGGCTATCACCTCGGTCCTCATTCCAGGCCAGTAGAAATGCTGAGCTAGCCTGGCCCTGGTTTTAGTGATCGCTAAGTGTCCGGCCATTGGAATCTCGTGTGCGATCCGCAACAATTCCGCCCTGAACGGATGGGGCACCACTAACTGTCGGTCCCTGGGCCACGCCTCCGGTGAACCCTGCTGGACCGTTACCCGGTACAGCCGTCCCTGGTCCCAGACCACTCGCTCGCGGTCGGACTCCAGGGGAGGCTGTGCCGCCTGTTCCTTGAGAGTCTTCAGGCTAGGGTCAGCTTCCAACGCTGCCTGAAATCCCTGACTAGATATGGCAAGAATTGATGAAACTGCCCTGTCCTCTGTCAGTTCCCCGGGATCTGTCTCCTGGCTACTGTCTGACTCGGCAGCCACTTGGTCAGAGAGGGGGAAACCGTCGGACCTCCGCGAGGCTCCTTGGGCTTCAGCGCTCCCACTCCTGTAACAGCGGCCACGACCGCTGAGACCACGGGTAGCGCCTGCTTTCCCTCATCCTCTGACCAAGTCGCCGGGTCAGGCAGACTTCCCTGACTTCCTGACATCCCGGATGTGGGGAACTCCTGACCTGGGGTCCTACCTGGTGGCTCCTCTCCCGGGACACCCCCTCCCCCCATGGCCTGTTCCTCTTCCTGCAGGGGCCCTAGACTCAGCAGGCTGGATTCACTTAGGGGCCCTACACTGCCCATAGCAGCCCCTCCCTCCACCTCTGAGCTCTCCCCTACAGCCTCCTCACCTGTCCTCACTGTGAGCCCTGTGTGTGTAGTGTCAGTGCATGGCTTACCATCAGGTTTCACTCCCTCCTCCACTGTTGGAGGCACATTCAATACATTAACATTAGCATTCACAGTAGAGTCATGACATTCTTGGGGAGCCGGACTTGGGGGTTCAGTGGCCACATACTGGGACACTAGCCGCCCCAAATCGGTCCCAAGCAACACATTTGCAGGAATATTCGGCGTTACTCCCACCTCCCGCATCCCCCTCCCGGCACCCCAATCCAAATACACCTTGGCAACAGGCAGCGCCGTTCAACGCCTCCAATTCCGGAGACGGAAAGGGTTTTCCCAGGTACCAAGTCTTGAGGGGACACCACCTCAGGGCGTACCAGGGTTCGTTCAGCGCCTGTGTCCCGCAGTCCCATGACCGCTGAGCGGCCGATGGTGACGGGTTGGTAATTGTCTAGGGACCTCCCACCACCCCCTCCCACACCCCACACACAAAACAGTGGACGGTTTCTGGGACAGGGATGGGGCCTTCTGGCGCTGGGACATGCAGCCTTAAAGTGTCCTGGCTGATTGCAATTATGGCAACGTCTGGGTTCTGTTCCTGGCCTGGAGAGGGCAGCAGGGGGGTACACCCCTTGCACTCTGGGGGCTGGATATGGGGCTGGGGCAGGATTGGGCTTACCCCCTCTCCAGGTGCTGCTGGCAGGCTTCTTTGGCTCCGGCGCCCTGTTGTTGGCATACTCGTCTGCCAGGGCAGCTGTAGCAGAAGCCCCCGTTGGTTTCCGGTCACGGAGGAAATGCTGGAGGTCCTCTGGGCAGTTCCACAAAAATTGCTCCACGACAAACAGTTCCTGGACCTCCTGGCGGGTAGTGAGCTCTAGACCCGAGGTCCAGTGCTCCGCAGCTCTCAGCAGGGCCCGCATGTGGTCGGTCCAGGTGTCCTTTGAACCCCGCTGCAGGCTCCTGAACTTCCTGCGGTACGACTCCGGGGTGAGGTTGTAGTGCTGGATCAGGGCCCGCTTGATGCTGTTGTAGTCCTGCTCCTCCCCGGCAGGTAAGTCCCCCAAAACTTCCAGGGACTTACCCCTCAAACGGGGGGTCAGGTACCTTGCCCACTGATCCGGAGCCAGATGATGTTGGAGGCATGTCCTCTCAAAAGCCAGCAAAAAAGGAATCCAGGTCTCCATCCTTTTCAAGCAAGGGAAAGTCCTCCGCCCGGACCTTGGAAGCCCTTGTCTCCAGTGGGCCTGGTGCGTCCAGTGGGGGCCTGTGCTGAGCCATCTCCAGTTGGTGCTGGCGCTCCGCAGCTTCACGGCGTTCTGTAGCCTGCAACACACGTTCTGCATGCTCACGCTCTGCTGCTCTCTCTGCCGCCACCAGGAGTCTTTCATAGGCGGCGTCATTACCAGCCTCGAGCTGCGCCATAGCCGCTTGGAAGAGGGTCTCCGATCTGGACAGGCTGGGACGGGCAGGGGGTGGGCAGTCCACTGTGAGACTGAGCACGGGGGTCGGGCTCCTTGGGGAGCCCTGGCTGAGCTCCCCCTCATCGGTATCTAACCCCTCATAGGCCACAGCATTGGCCTCCCCCTTTGCCCTACTCCTGGTGCCTTCCGCCATCTTGGGAACCTTTGGTTACTGAAACACAGCTGCAACCCTGACCTTGCACACAACTTGTTATATTTACACTCTGACCGTCTAGTGCTGGGCTGACCTTAAGACCCCAGCAGTGAAAGTACTGCTGGTAGTCTCTAGTGTCTGGGAGTAGGGGTCCCACGCACACTATTACTCTGATCCCACCGCTGCCACCAATTTGTGAGGAACTCAGCCGGCCGCCACACGGTAGCCCGGGTATCACAGCTTCTGATACCACCGCCGCTACCACATGTGACGGACGATCCCTTTCCTCCCACGTCACCAATGGGACGTAACTCCACAGGTACAGCTCTCCGGCGCCCCCCTTTGTCTCTCAGGTCAGTAAGAGAACTGCACCTAGAGCAAATGGCCGCCGGGGAAGGTGTCCTGCTACCCACTGGGTATTCTAAGATTCGTGATCAGAGTAAAAGCATCAGCCCAAGATTAATTTTATGGTTTAATTTGCCTTAAGGGCGCACTAGATAATTACAGAAATATACAGTAAAGCTATACAACGTAATTACAATGGAATGGCAGTCAGAGTAAAAATACAACAATAATGTACAAGGCTAAAAGGTATAAGCTATGGATCAATATTACCGGGTATTATGGTCATGGGAAGGCCTTGGCTCTGCCATTCCCAGGTACAGTCTTCAGTTCCTGAATAGTCCCTTGGTCTTTCCTAGACCATCTTCTTGGCTTCTGTGTGTGAAATGGAATGAGACCAGCAGCCTGGTCATGGCTAGTTCTTAGACCTGCTAGGCCCATCCCCATTGCTTTGAAGCACGCATATTAATTGGCCTGCAATTCATATGGAGCAGGAAACAATGCCTGAGCTTGGGCTATTTACCATACGACTGACCATCTCATTCAGTCACTGGCCTAGACTAATTAGCATGTAAAGGCCTATTGATTCCTAGTGGACATCAAAACCTGTCGTACTGGATATGCTAATAGGCAATGTGTAGCTAAAAGTCTGTGGCTGTGTGAACTGACAAAATGGAGGCTGGTACAGGCCCTATACAAAATGGCGACAACCTTTTCCTTACAGAAACCCGTTACCACTTCGGTATTTATCACCCACTCCTAGTTTTGGCTTACACATACTGATGTAAAATACTGACCAAATACTGAACTTGTGAACATGGCCTAAGGCCTCATTCACACTTTCAGTATTTGGTCAGTATTTTACCTCAGTATTTGTAAGTCAAAACCAGGAGTGGAGCAATCAGAGCAAAAGTATGATAGACACACGCCACCACTTCTGTATTTGTCACCCACTCCTGGTTTTGGCCACCAAATACTGAACATGTGAAAATGGCCTTAAAGTATGATTTTCTCTGAAACTACGCAGCGCGTCTATACTAAAACTGACGTAATAAATTTCGATCTAAGTAAATTTCCTGTCAAGTCTTAAGGTACATAATATATGAGCAGAATTGAATGATGCTAAACTGTTTTTAAGGCAAGACTCATGTTACACAAATAAATCGCTAAAAATGTTTATTTTGTTTTTTTTTTAAATAAACTGGCTCACATTACACAAGATTTTGGTAGGATTAGCCCAGGTTGCAATATTGCATCTAAAACAACACCAAAATTGCCCAAAATTATGGCATTTTCTCAATAAAAAATTGAAATCAAAGTGGAAATTGGTTGTAGAGGTGCTGTTATGCTCATTCATGAAAGGCGAATCAGTGGTGTAAATGTACGGCTGCTCTCACCAGGTGTATCAAGAAATTCAAACAGCTGCAAATGCATTAAATTGAAAAACGTGTATAGTTTAATCACTTGGCTCCAATTTTGCCAACTTCATTCCCCAACTTCACAAGTGCAAAATATGCCATCATTAATAAATGCAGGCAAATGTCAGCAGAGTAGCAGATTACCAAATATTCGGCATTTCATTCAATACCAAGTGGGAGGACAAGCTAGTGACCTTCTCTACTTATATCACCATTGAACTAAACTTTCCAGTATTTTATGTTGTTCAAAAGAGACAGACTTAATGGGTTGTCCTGTCTAAATTGATAAGTCTCCAGTCACTCTGTGTGGTTGCAGACTTATGAATCCCCCAGCGCATGTGTAAGGGGGTGAAGGAGTACTACTGCTTAATCCTGCCCCTTTAGTGCTCTTATTATATATATATGTGATAATGCTTGTAATATTTAGGTGGTACTGCTTCATGGGAACATGTATTACCACACTTAGCAATGGTATTGCCACGTATTTTATTGTGTTACCATTATGTGTATATAATTGCATATGTCTTGTGTTCCTTTTGTATAATATTGCATTATATAATATGACTGATGTTCTTTATACATGTACTTTCCATAAACTGTAAGTGCATCCTTTTGGGGACAATAGAGGAGGGCACTTTAGTATATAGTTCCCATATTTGGGAGTAAATGTAGTTCTGTTGTGGGCCACTAGGTGGGAGCATACTAGTGGGCCTTGGTAGGTATAGTGATAGGAAGTTCACATAGGGTTAAGTGTAGGAGGGGCTGCCAGGTAGTAAGACAGGAGTTGGTAGGAAGTTAGGTCAGACAGTGTGCCCAAGTCTCCACATGGGCTTAGGCCCGGACAACCAGCCATGCAATGTTTAAGTACGGAAGCCCACGTTACCCATGGCCACTGCATATCCTAGCAGTGGGCCTGTACAGAGAAAGAAGATGTGGTGCCTTACTGCCTGGACCAATACTTTTAGGGCAGAAGTCGACTGGACTAAGGAAATGAAGGGAGCTAGAGCTTCGACGAGTTTGGTACAGACGGGCCGGATGCTTCACCAGGGGCCACCAAATGTAGTGATTGATGAATTCAGTTCTGGGGCGAAGTAGTCTGAAGGAAATGTCATTGTAGCGAGGTCAGGCCTGGAAGGAACTGGGAGCAGTCTAGTACAGTTCAGTCCGGGCGTGTACTGCACAGAAGTGACAGCAGAGCAGGGCAAGATAAGGAAACGAGTGAAACACCTGATGTGCCAACTGTGGATGTAACGTGTGAAGAGTTAAGTAAAGAGTATGTTAAAGTTATTCTGGACTGTGTCTCCATTACTGGGGGTCACCTGAGAGAGGGACCGTCGCCACCTGGGAAGTGCCCAGAGGAAGCTGAACATGGAGATGCAGGTATACCGAAGAGAAGGGTTCAGTTTCATGTAGGGGAAGGACTGGACATGGATGTTGCAGTAATCCAGGTCACGACTACGGTCCGGCCCCTCCGTTACACATGCACTGTGTGCTACGAGGATTCGCCAGTTTCTGAGTCAAGAACAGATGGTACATCCAGAGGGTGCAGCTTCGCTCAATACAGGTGTATGAAGCTAGGCCGTGCCCATTATTTTGTCTCTGGCCGGGAATATGCATAACGCATACGTCACCCGTAGGAGTGCTGTGCAAGCGTGAAACAGCCGTTGTCCTTTGCACCCCCACTCTCCTCCTGCTCACCACTTGTATGTCCTACCACCTGGATTAAAGGACTTTTAAAACTTCAAAATGTGGTGAGGGCTGCTCTTCTTATTCTACTTATCAGCATACATCACTGCCATTCTTGGCTCAGAAACCAGGGAATCCTCTCAGTGCACAGTGTGTGAACTGGGGGAGATTCATACGTCTGCAGTCACATAGACTTATCCACTAAAGGGACAACCCCTTCTCAATCCATATGTTTGCCTCCAGTAAAATAACATTTATATTCGCTTCCGGTTCCAGCATTGTTCCAGTGCTATTGTCACTGTCTCTCCTGGGTCTTACATATCTTTGTTGCATCACACTATCCCTATGACCAGACAGTGCCGATTCACTCTCACTGCCATCGGACATAATTAAAGATTTTTTGCAGCACTGAGCAGTCACCACTGTTCTTGTAATCATGCCGACTGTTCAATTGGTTGATAAATGACTCAGCACAAGCACAGAATAAGTGGGACATAGATCCAGTTGACAGTGAGCATGAACGGTAGAATAGGAGTGAATGCTTAGTGTTGCTCCCTACCCTGATGACTGGAAAGGAGTTGGAAGTAGCAATATTATAACATTATTTATTCCATTCATCACAACATGCAAATTACACCCTGGACATCATTGAGAATAAGTATTAGGCCGGTTTCACACGTCCAGATATTTCCAGTACCGGAAAAACAGGTACCGGATATATCTGTCCGTGTCTCGTGAATGGGATTTTTGTGGCACACGTGTAGCAACCGGGTGCTGCATCAGTACCACATGGATGGCCGGGGAAGTAGCGCTACTGTAAGCGCTGTTTCCCAGCGGCTGGTGCTGAAGCCGGCAGTCATCATTCTCCCTGCTCTGCCTGCGAGCAGAGGAGAACGATGAGCGGCATATTAATATACTGCTCATCATTCTCCTCTGCTCGCAGGCAGTGCAGGGAGAAAGACAGCCGGCTTCAGCACCAGCCGCAGTGGGACAGCGGCTTACATAGCCACTTCTTCCCTGGTGGCCATCCGTGCACACGGAGGACATCAATTTGTGTTCTCCGTGTGCACGTGTGTGGCACGTTTTTCTGTCCGTGTGTCTATACAGACGCCAGTACAATTGAAGCTCTGACTGCGGGTCAGAGCGACGCCAGCAGCGTGATCAGGTCATGTGATCATGCTGCTGTCACTGGCCGGCGGCGGCAAGGTGGGGGAACGATGGTGGTAAGTGTTCTCCAATATGGAGCTGAAGATACCACCGAAGATGGAGGGGCATAATGTGTGTGTATGGGGGGGTGAATTTAGAGTGGTGATGGGGGTTTACTTTATGTGTGGGGGGATTTGGGGATGGGGGCTATTTTATGTGTGGGGGCTTGGGATTTGGAATGGGGATGGGGGACTATTTTATGTGTGGGGGATTTGGAGTGGGATGGGGGACTATTTTATGTGTGGGGGATTTGGAGTGGGGATGGGGGACTATTTTATGTGTGGGGGGATTTGGAGTGGGGATGGGGGACTATTTTATGTGTGGGGGCTGGGATTTGGAGTGGGGATGGGGACTATTTTATGTGTGGGGGCTGGGGATTTGGAGTGGGGATGGGGACTATTTTATGTGTGGGGGATTTGGAGTGGGGGACTATTTTATGTGTGGGGGGATTTGGAGTGGGGATGGGGGCTATTTTATGTGTGGGGGGATTTGGAGTGGGGATGGGGGACTATTTTATGTGTGGGGGGATTTGGAGTGGGATGGGGGACTATTTTATGTGTGGGGGGATTTGGAGTGGGGATGGGGGACTATTTTATGTGTGGGGGGATTTGGAGTGGGGATGGGGGACTATTTTATGTGTGGGAGGATTTGGAGTGGGGATGGGGGACTATTTTATGTGTGGGGGATTTGGAGTGGGGATGGGGGACTATTTTATGTGTGGGGTGATTTGGAGTGGGGATGGGGGGCTGTTTTATGTGTGGGGGGATTTGGAGTGGGGATGGGGGACTATTTTATGTGTGGGGGGATTTGGAGTGGGGATGGGGGGCTGTTTTATGTATGGGGGCTGGGAATTTGGAGTGGGGATGGGGGTATTTAATATGTGTGGGGGGATTTGAGGGTACTGAGAGTATGTATGTATGAGGAAACAGTATGGGGGATGGTTGCAGACAGTATGGGTGAACGGGTGAATGTATGTGGACACAGTATGGGGAGTCAGGGGTATGTGTGAGCAGACAGTATAGTGAGGGGGTAAATATATGAGGAGACAGTATGCTGAACAGGGGGGATGTGTGAGGAGGGAGGGGAATAGTGTGAGGTGACAGTATATTGCAGATATTTTTATTTAGGGGCATTATAATGACTCTTCTGTCTTTAAGGGCATCGTGCGGAGAGTTGGTGCAGAAGAGCGGAGAAGATGGAGGTCTGCAGAGACGGCTGTGGATGAGAAAACTCATCATGGATCTTGACAAGATGAAGAAAAGAAGAACGACTCCAGAGACAACGTCATCTATAAGGTACCTGGATGTAAATATTATTTGTGAAATTGACTAATTCTCATGTCTTTATTTGTTAGGAGCATTAAAAGGGTTCTCCAGGTCTGTGTCACATAGAATGACTGCAGACTCAGCACAAACCTGGACAGCCCCTTTAATGCTCCTAACATAAATAAAAACATGAGAATTAGTCAATTTCTGAATTCTCACAGTGCGCACTGCACACTGTTAGGATTCTCTCGTGCCGGTAATTTACATACACGCGGTCACATGCTGACTAGACATGTGTGGCCTCACTCAATGAAAATGAACGGAGCGAGGCCGGGCACGTCTAGTTGGAATGTGGCCAGAAGTATATAAATCACATGCTTATGCTGACATGACCGTGTACTCTCGCCACCGGTAAGGGAGAATCCTAAAAGTGTGCAGAGCATTAGTTGTGAGAATTCAGAAGCTGCAATGTCAGGATTCAGCTCTGCAGGTCCCAGTAGTCATCACATGGACACTTCACTCATGCCATTTTCATACTTATGGTCCTGTGACAACGAGCTTCTCCTCCTGCTTCTCTCAGTTTTTCACTGAACATTGAGAGCATTAGGGAGAGCAGCTCGTCGGTACATGACTAAGGGTGCAAATCGCATGTGTGCGGGGGGGGGCGCCGAAACAAATTCTTGCCCCGGGTGCCAGAAAGCCTAGATACGCTTCTGGCCGCAACACACCGCCAGCCCCCGCGGACTGATCTCTGCAGTGCGGCGATTGGGTAGCGGCGCGCCACGGCCATCTTCAGTCACGAGGAGGAGCTGAAGAAAGGAGAGAGCAGAGGCTGCGAGGCAGAGCTGCAGAGTCTCTGAGGTACTGTGTGTGTGAGCAGCTGCCTGAGCTGCGGCGCTACCTGGGGCTGGCCTGGCCTGGAGACTATTTGGGCAGTATGTGCTAAGTTCTATTTGGGCAGTGAGTGTAGTATGTCACTGTATTATTTGGGGCTGGGCAGTGGGCCCTCAGCACTGTATGACAGTGTGAGCAGCTGCCTGAGCTGCGGCGCTACCTGGGGCTGGCCTGGCCTGGAGAGTATTTGGGCAGTATGTGCTAAGTTCTATTTGGGCAGTGAGTGTAGTATGTCACTGTATTATTTGGGGCTGGGCAGTGGGCCCTCAGCACTGTATGACAGTGTGAGCAGCTGCCTGAGCTGCGGCGCTGCCTGGGGCTGGCCTGGCCTGGAGACTATTTGGGCAGTATGTGCTATTTGGGCAGTATATCACTGTATTATTTGGGCACTGTATGAGGTATTATATGAGCACTATGTGATGATATTATTTGGGCACTGTATTGTTTGAGCATTATGTGACGGTATTATTTGGGCACTCTGTGACTGTATTATTTGGGCACTGTATTATTTAGGCACATTCAGTGCCAGGAGCCCTTCCTTCTTGCCTGCGGCTCCTTAACTGCTGCAGAACCTCATTTTAAAGAGGGAAGGGAAGGAGAGTGGAGTGGTTTTTGTGAAGCTATGAGGGGCTGCCTTGCTGCTGCAGAACCTGTTTTTGCCTAAAACCTTTTATGTGGAAAAAATTAATCACACCTGGATCCTGCAGTTCCTCCAGGACTACAAGTTACAGCAGAACGTGGGGAGCAGTGATGTAATCCTTCAGCCTCTGACTAGCTATACCTCCCCCCTTCTTTAAAAAGAGGTTCTGCAGCTGTGGAGGGAACATATATGTATGAATCACAACCCAGCTGCTGCAGAACCTCTTGAGGGAATCCCATTCCGCAGGCTTTGTGGGTGTGGCTTCAAAAATGGGTGTGACTTAAAAAGGGTGTGGCTTCAAAAATGGGTGTGGTTTACCGACGCACAAACACAGAACCTGTTGTTAAAAATTTGAATCCCACCCCTGACTACAAGCCTTCATTTAGAAGGGCAATTCTTATATGACTGGTTCCCTTTAATCAGGTGTACAGTGGAAAAAGGCTATAGATATAAGGAGTGCAGAAGTAGCTGTCATAGCCAGACCACAGAGCCTGACAACACTAGTATTATCAGTGGCACATGGTACAGTAGGAGTCCTGTTACAGACTCTGCATTGGAGCCCAGAAGCTTAATGTTCATCCTCTGATCATATATTAGCAAAGGAAGATAATCCCACTTGTGCTAACTGCCAGAAGGAGATAGGGAGAGGACATCTGTAACAGAAAAAGCATCTCCTCTGGTGAGAATATGGATGACAGTGCTAGGTGCCAAAGCTCCATTATTTCCCAGAACCCAAAGGAAAGAGAGGTCCATAAGAGGACATCATCAAAACAGATTCATACAGTATTTCAGATTATGATTGATCCTATATACATTAAAGTTGATCAAACCCAAAAGGTTTTGTCAGGACCAGATGACATTTATTGCGTCTAAGGGTCTCATGATTCTCACCAGACTGATGATGTCAGGAAAAAATAGGATCAAACAGTATAAATTTATCCATCACTGAGCATACTAATTAGCACCGTAGCTTTGCAGAGCTGGGGTCCTGAGTTCAAAACCCACCAAGAGCAACCTCTACATGAAGTTTGTATGCTCTCCTTGTGCTTGGCTGGGGTTCCTTCAGGTAATCTGGTTTCCTCTCACACTCCAAAGAAATACAAGTAGGGAATTTAGATTGTGAATGCAAATGAGGACAGTGAAGACTATGGGGC
Organism: Oophaga sylvatica; assembly: GCA_033576555.1. Classification (NCBI taxonomy): domain Eukaryota; kingdom Metazoa; phylum Chordata; class Amphibia; order Anura; family Dendrobatidae; genus Oophaga; species Oophaga sylvatica. The sequence goes on from JARQOD010000004.1 coordinate 436,716,791, forward strand.
TGATTCATCAAGTCTGGAGCAAAGCACAATTGCAGTATACCAGTCTTACTGAAATAGAAGGCACTGAACTCATTAAGAGGAACAAGCCACTTAATGAATTCCACGCTTCTTCTAAGTAGCGTGCGCTGCACCAGAAACACAAATCAAACCAAATTAAGAATTGGAGTAGCATTTCTGGCATACAAAGCGCTGACATATTTGATGGGTGAACATTGCCACACCCACATCCCACAACCGACTCCACCCCAGATTGGCCCATTTCGGTGAAGCTGAGTCAAACTGGAAAAAATGACAAAACTTGCAAAATTAAATGACTTTTCAAAGCTTTTATGCTAGTTTTCTGGCATAAAAACTTTGATGACTCAGTCTCAATGTCTGCAACACTGCTTAATGCGTTGGTGCTATACAATGAATACATTTGGGAAGATAACGAACTGCCAGAGGTAATGAGAGTATTAGCTGGTGACTGAAAACTATATGATGTGTGTGGGCACCTTTAGGAAAATAAATATAAATATAGGACACACAACATTGTACATATATAGCACATGGCAGCCAATCATCACTGCTGAGAGAGGTTGAGAAAGCGATCCCCTCATGAATACACATCACTGATCAGCATGTGATCAGAGTGGGATCTGACTTTCTCAGAGGGGCAGAGAAAAAAAAGTTTGTCCACCTGCTCCATTATGTCAGTCCGTGAAAATCAGACCCATAGACATGAATTGGTGAGTGCTATCCATTTTCAGAGACATGTGTGCAGCCCCATAGAATGACATAGATGTGAGTGCTAATCTGTTAAAACCATGGATAGTCAGCTGAGAAAATTGCTTTTGTGCACGAGCCCTATAAAAGAGTGGGATTGTGTCCTTACACATACAGTAATATGTTACTTGGCTAGTGACCTATCCTTTGCACATATTACATCTCTGTGAATATGACTCATGAATCATCACTATTTATAGTGAGGACTTTTGCGGTTAAGCTTATAAATTAATATAAAACACACGCTTGCACATGTAGTACTAAACAGCACAGTGAAATAAAACATGAAATCAGTTCCCGACAGCTGTTTTATTCCGTGATTGATCTGTTTGAATAAAAGCATAGAACAAATATGAACTATGTGCACGCTTTGGGGTTCAAAGGGGATTTCTGACAGGTTCAGTCATCGAAAGCTTAGTGTTATGGAGTGCTTATTACTGAAAGGTCTCCAATCTCTACTGAGCAAATACAGACATATGGCTGATGTTCCATCCAGCTCACTTACTGCCCATTTAGCACATCTATCCATCTTCATCCACATGGCCATGTCAAATGATAAGCTCCATGAATGCAATGTGTCGTTGTCTAGGTCAGCCAGCTGAGAGATGGTTTCCTGCACTACATTGTGACTGCATGGCAGTCAATTTCAAGTAATATCTGTGGAAACTGGGAATAGATCTTAGACTGGAATATATTGCAGATAAGATCAGCTGCAATATTATAGCAGGCTTGTCATAAATACATTGTAGCATTGCGAGGCATATTTATAGCGTGCGATTTATTTCACTGAGCCAAGAGAATCCAATTTTTATGGATATGATCTAAAATGTCAAGAATATGAACTGCAATGGCAATATACTTGTGGCTTTAGATAAAGCCTAGAAGCAGGTAACAAGACAAATATATAGAAAAAAAATTGACATTTTTTATGTGCTAATTTGTTGTGATTTATTTGATGTTATTCTAATGTGAGTTGGGTATTTACATGTATACAATTACAATATATTCACTATTGTATCCCAGCCATCGATATTTTGTCTAAAGCTTTTAAAAAATTTTATTGTAGCAAAAAACTAAGAAAAGTTCAAGAGAACCGAATGGTCACCTATACTGTTTCCTTTTTGAGGTCATGTGCACACTTACAGGTTTCTTTTGCTGAGTTTTAGGAGCAGAAACTGCAAATTTTTGAGCAGTTTTCAGTTTTTGAGGAAGATCGAAGTATGTTTGTACATATGGTCCTCTAAAGGTGTTGTCCAACAATAAAACCTTTTTTTTCTTCAGCATAGATTATTTGAAAGTAACAAACAAAAGCATACTTGGTTCCAAGCCCCATTGGAGAAACATCCAATGACGTGCTCTTCTAGTCACCTGACCGCTGCAGCCAGTCACAGGCATCTGAACACGTTAGACACGCCTTCTGAGGCTGCCGCAAATCTCCAGAGTGGCCAGCATTGATCTCTGGAGACTTTGGAAGGTGAAAATGCCTCCTTTGTTAAATTAAAATAATCCATGCTTAAAAAAATATATTTTACTGTCAGACAAACATTTTAAAGAATTGCCAACTGAGACTACTCCTCTTACCATTTTAATAAATTTGTACAATAATCCAATTCATGTGTGCTTCCTTGTCAGGAATTGAGGGATAGCAATCAGCTGAATGAGTGGTTAACCCCTACACAAGTATAGGTACGTCAAAAGTCGTGTCTGACCCTGAGCCAGAATCTTTCCCTGCTCATAACAGCTGATCTGATCTATCAAAATATAAAGTAAATTAATAAGATAGATAAACCGTGCAAAAAGAAAAAAAAATCAAAACCCCAGAATTACTTTTTTTAGGTCACTGCAACATTGCAATAAAATACAATAATGGGCTATCAAAACATTGTTTCTACCCCAAAATGGTATCAATAAAAATGTCAGCTCGAGTGCAAGAAATAAGCCCTCACCCATCCCCAGATCCCAAAAAATGGAGACACTTCAGGTCTTGGAAAAAAAAATTTTCTTTAAAATTGTGGATTTATTTTTCACCACTTATATAAAAAAAGACCATATACATGTTTGGTATCTACAATCTTTTACTGACCTGGGGAATCATTTAAAGTATGAAAGTACTGACGGCACTGCTAGTACAATTAAGATCAGCCAACTACACACCAGAAACAATCATGTACTGAAAAAAAAAGAAGTGTGCAAAACAGTGAGGATCACCAATATAAATAATATTTTTATTAACGAAACAGAAGCAAACAGTAACATAATAATAAAAACAATTAAAAAGCTAAAATGAACCACCAGGTATGTCCACGTAAAGACTATCACCCCTCCTCCAATATGCACACGAGCAACCCGCAATTAAGTAAGACAAGCAATCACAGTAGGTAAAAAGAAAACAAATAAAGTAGCACTTTGTAGGACTATAGCATGCACACATGAAATATATGAAATATGAATTGCATTACTGGTCTAGATAAGAAAAAATGTAGATGCTTAGCACATAATTTGGCCAATTCATGCATGCCCAGCAGCCAACGACAATGCGATCTCTGGTTGCTGGGAACCCTTCTAATGTGAATCCTCTCCTAGACTGAAGCCTGCAGCGCTTTATGCAACAGAAAATATTTTGCATTCTTTAGGCTTCTCATAGAGGTGTGTTTAAGTGCCATTTTATCTACTGTGACTGCTTGTCTTATTTGGGGGCTCCTGGTGCCCACATTGGATGAGGGGTGATAGTCCTTACATGGACACAGCTTACAAAAAAGGACAAAATAAAAAACCATCAGAGAAAAGAAACCAGCCTTACCAACACCAGGTCAGATTACCAATGCACTAGCAGGATGCAGCAGCCCCCATGATAAAGGTAAGGGCAGCACAGGTGCAAAATACTGATGAAAACAGCCAGAATTTTGCACGTGTACAGCCCCCACTATTATCATGGGAGTCTGCTGCAAAATGTATGCACAACAAAAAAAGAGGGGCATGGTATAATAAATGAATCTTTAAATAAACAAACTGAGCTCAGAGACTGAATCCTAATTGGATTAGATTTGAGGTGTGAAAGTTTTATAGTCCCAGTTTTATAGTTACATGGATATTGAGACTATAAAACCTATAAAACTTTCACACCACAAATCTAATCCAATTAGGATTATTACATACACATTGTTTGTGTATATATTAGTGTTTCTTCAAAAACTTTGTTATACCATGCCTGAAGAAGGGACCTAAGAAGTTCCGAAAGCTTGCTTTGTAATATCATTTATTTTATTTTTGCTAGCTATTAAAAGGTATCATAACTACAAAAGTATCTTGTTTTTAACACTGAGAGCATTATTTGTTCAACCAGCTAACATGGTACCAAACCTCTTTTTTTACCATCAGTGTGTCATCAGTGTATGGTCTGTGTCCATTTTTATTATCAGTGTAAAGTCTATGTCCATTTTTACCATAGTGTGTCATCAGTGTCTCTTTTTTTACCATCAGTGTATCATCAGCGTCTCCGTTTTTACCATCAGTGTATCATCAGTGTATGGTCTGTATAGGAACACCCAAACCAGAACCATGGCAGACCAGAAGAAAACACCCAGACAGAGAATATAGAACATTATTATTGTAATCATATATCTTTATTAGAAGTTTGACAAAAAATTGGTACAATAACAAATGTGCGTGTATCAAGACATTTAAATAAAAACCAATATGGTAGATAAGGGCAAATCAGGTTTTAAAATAGAAAAAAAAATATATATAAATAAAGTGACTCGTATAATAATAAATCAATCCCCTGACGAAGGAACTTGTTTCCGAAAAGCGCGTCGGGGTGCATGGTATCAGGATTTGGCGACAATCAGGTATAAAATGTCCTTTTTTCTTTACACATAGCACTTTGTTGTACACATGTCTTGGAGGCATACAGTCTCCTGGTGCACTTTATTTTATTTCTGAGAGATCCATTGTGTTGATTTCTTTAATTATAGGTGATTTTTGCACTCTAGCACTTTTTATTATTATGGAACTTATATTATATGATCACTGTTTGTGGTGATTTCGTTGTCAGTACCCTTTGTGCTTTTTTAGTCCATTTTTTGATCTGTATGACACGTGATTAGTGTTGAGCGATACTGCTCGATATCTAAAAATATCGTATCGAAATGGTATCGCCGATATCACTAAATATCGTCGATATCCGATTCCGATACCGGAAGTCCAATGTAAGTCTATGGGAACAAAAAATCGCAACAAAAAAAAAACCCTTTCTTTCGTTGTAAACACAAAATATACACACATAGAATACATATATATATGTCATTGTGACATATATATATACATATATTTATAGTTTATACACTTCTACATAGTAAAATAGACTCTGATTCAATTGCCGGGTAAAGCCGTGACATACCCCATAGAAGTTGACGGGCTCGGTGCCGAGTACCCCCAAAACCTCTGGCTCTGTGCGACTCAACTTGGGCGTCAAGAACAGGATTCTGTAGCTTGCTATAAGCGAGTCCTGTGTGCCTGAATTGAACTGGTTTTGTGCTTGAGAATTGCTAAAATCATCAGAGAATGTATTTGCCATTTTTCCGCCATATCTGCGTCACGACGAGGCACTGGTGAAGAAGAAGGGCGTGCTCTTCATGGGTGTACACTCACTCAGTGGCGTGAAAACGATGGCCGACCACTCTAAATGGTACTGCAATGTAAGATCGTGCCCCACAGCTCTTCAGTTCCGCCTCCTCATCCTCCTCAGTGTGCGGAAACTAACACGAAGGTCCCGCCTCCCTACAAAAGAGGGGCCCTCTCCAGATGCTAATGACACATGTGACTTGGCAGAGATGGCTAATGGACACGAGCAGAAGTGTGAAGGGATGGAGCAGTCAGAGCTCTCCCCCCACGGAAGCGACCCGATCGCCACGGAACCACTGTTGGGCACCCGGCCTGGAAACCCTCCTACGCTGGAAGAAGCGGAGGATACCCTAAGAGGCCTGGCCCGGCACCGGGAGGAGGTCGCCAGGATGGAAGCCAGCTGGCGTGCCCTAAAACTAAACTTGGAGCGGCGCCAATCCCTCTTACCCCCTGAAGTGTCTGTACCGGAAGGTGAGGCACCCGTTCTAGTAGAGGAGTCCGTGCGGGCATCCCAGCCCTTGCAATGTGATCCGGTTGACGTTGTCGCAGTGGAGGCACCCGTTCCTGCAAAAAACTCTGCACCGGCAGCACCCCAGATCCCGCTGTCTGCCCCCGTCGCTGAGACAGAAGAAGCGCCACCCGTCCTCATGGAGGAGGCCGCGCAGGCACCAGAGGTCTACCTGTCTGTACCGGAGCCCCGACTGTCATCTGTTCCAGAGCCGGCTGCTTCCTCCGCAGGTGAGCGCCGCCAGGACTGGGGGGCGCCAGGAGAGCTGCCGCAAACCGGACATCATAAGCTGCAGTTTGATGGTGGAGACATGGAGATGCTGGAGGAGAATTACAACCGGCGTCAGGAGGAAGAGTGGAGACGTTGGGAGCGGGAAGCAGAGCGACAAAGGGAGCAGCGAGAATCCCAAAAACTTCGGCAACGTAACCTGGAGAAGGACCGGGCAGATAAGGACCGGATGAGAAAAGATAAAGGAACCCTGAGGGAGCCGCGGCGTAAGGGTGCAGTACGGAGCTTTAAATTGAAAGGTGGTTGGGGCTTCATCCAGGAGCCTGGACTTTATTTAGAAGTCTTTGTGACCCGGCGGGATGTGGAGACTCACCTCCCAGAAGGACACCCGGGGAGGGACCTGTTGCCAGGAGACTTGGTGACTTACACCCGACACTGGGGTTACAATGGATGGTACGCCCTAAATGTTACCAGGTGCGACCCCTACTCCCCAGAGTGTCAGGAACCTGTGAGACCCTCGGAGCCTTCAGCCTCCCACATCCAGGCCTCTGCACAAGTGCCCACCCCACGCCGTAAATCTCCCCAGCCTCCCTCAGTGGTCTCCTCAGCAGCCCCAGCTATGGACATGATAACTATAGCTGGCCCGTACCCGGCGCCTGTTAGGCCCCCTGGGGTTCGTTCAGTCCGGGACATAGGGCTCCAGACCCGGAGGGAGATGAAAGAGGTGGCCACACAGACACAGATAGCGGGTCACGACTTGACTGTACAGGCCACACGACGTCATCAGGTCCTGGTGGTCCTTGGTGTCTCGGATGTTTGGCAAGCATCAGAAGAGTACCAGGTGGTACCTGGAACACCCCTGCCAAAGAATTATAAATAACCCGGACAGGGTCCCTGTATGTAAATAGTTAAATTGTTGATGTACCCGGACGGGTGAATGTTCATATAAAAGTTTTTTAATTTAATAAAAAAAACAACACAGTTTTCATTACTCTTATTACAGTCTCATCCTGCGACGCCATCGATCTCCTGTAAAAAAATGAAAAAAAAAAACAGCAGTATACCACCTGTCCGACGCAGTCCATAGTAACGAGTGTCCCACGACGATCCAGCTCTGCTACATCAGAATGACAGGCAGAGCCTGTCATACCGGCGCAGCACAGCTGATTACCTGCTTCCCCGGCGGTGACGTCATCGGACTGACTGCTTTACGGCCGGGATTACCCAGCAGTCACTGCAGTTATCGCGAAAAACTGCATGTGACCGCCAGGGAGAAGATAATGGCGGCCATCAAGCAGTCCAGGACGTGACCGCCGGAGATCTTCTGCCAGGTAAGTGCCGCTGACTCCTGACAGACCCGACCGACGGACACTCACAGTGACAGTGACAAATCCGATTCCGGTATTCGATATGACGAAAATATCGGTATTCGGAATCGAAAGGCCGATACAGCTAATATCGGCCGATATCCGATATTTGCAGTATCGTATCGCTCAACACTACACGTGATTTATTATTATACAAGTCACTTTATTTATATATATATATATTTTCTATTTTAAAACCTGATTTGCCCTTATCTACCATATTGGTTTTTATTTAAATGTCTTGATACACGCACATTTGTTATTGTACCAATTTTTTTGTCAAACTTCTAATAAAGATATATGATTACAATAATAATGTTCTATATTCTCTGTCTGGGTGTCTTCTTCTGGTCTGCCATGGTTCTTGTTTGGGTGTTCCTATTCTGTCTTTAAGTGGTTTCCACTGTCTTGTATATCGCACCACGGGTGATATTAAATATACTTTTAATATATTGAGAAAAAATATGAAAAAATACGGGCATGTGACCATCCCCATAGGTTATAATGGGAACTTGTGTCGACCACAAAACAGATAAAACATGTGCATGAAGCACGGACGTTTAAATGACATTCAATGAAGAATGAAAAGTTTCAACTTGGATAACAAGTTCGTGTGTGGTCACTTCACCAGTTACATTTCCAAATTACGGTAACAATATTCTCATAATATTAGTGCAGAAATGACCAGAAAACATTTATTTTTTTGATTTGAAACATTATGGTTACAAGTTTCCAAAGGCAGGATGACTAACCCTCCGATCCATTCCCATAATATCGATCAGGTGTTGTGATCTCCAGTGTGAGGGCTACTGGGGTTTATATGGATGAACCAGTATCAGAAAGTTGGAGAAGAAGGTTGGCACACGAATCAGAAAAGTTATGGTGCTAGTGAACGGGATCAAAGACCCCTTAAATCATAATGTCTCAAGAACACTGCACTCGTTGAAAAACTTGCTTCAAGTGAATTTTTATTTTACATATAGGCAAAAGCGACAAGTAATTTGACGTTTCGGCCTCTACTGGGCCTTGATCACAAAGTCGCCTTATTGCAATGGTGTAAAAAGACTTGTTCAAGACATCCTAAATCAGTACTAGTCTGGAGTAGAAGAGTTTGATCCCTTTTAAAGTTACAAACTGGTACCTTGGGAAATACCATTGAGACGCATAAGCTCCCACCTGCTTAGGCACTGATGTGCCAGCTCCCACACTGAGCCATCAATGCTCTGGACCTGCTCCCCTATCACCACCAACGGATTCTAGCAGCAATTGCATACCATATACGCTTTCAAGCACGACCGTTGGCTCTCCACCACGATATAATTGGATCACTCTACTCTTCAGGCACATACTTATGCGTCTCAATGGTATTTCCCAAGGTACCAGTTTGTAACTTTAAAAGGGATCAAACTCTTCTACTCCAGACTAGTCCTGATCACAACTCACAACTCACAAGCTCTTCGTGCAAGTCTGAGAGTCTTCTTCTGGCCTAGTTCTGTCTCTCATAGACTTACATTGAGCACAGCAAACACTGGAGCGATCCGACAGGTCACAAACTGCTGCATACCGACCAAAGGAGCGCCGATAACTGCTGAAGACAGCAGCTCATAAGTATAAGACTAAGGGCAGGGGACTTATAATAACTGCGCCACTCCAGCTCTGCAATAAATAAAAGCTGGAGTTGTGCTTTCAGTTGGAGCCAGTGTCAGATTAATGTTACAGTACAGACATACCACTTCATATGTCTGGGGAAAATCTTCTGCACTATACTACATTTTGTCCCTATATTTCAGGTTAAAGAAAAAACCTGAAACCAGATATGCAACTATTGAATACCATGTAATTGAGAAATGCAACCTGAAATTTTAGATACAGCAAGAAATAGTACAGTCCCCCAAGTTAGCACTGAAGCAATGCATAGTTGTATGAGTCACATAAGAGAATTAAGTTTTTTAAATATTTTGCATACATACTTAAAGGGGTTGTCCGCTGTAGGGCTGCTGCGCTGTTACTACTTCCGCTTATCTAACCTAAGTCCCAATAGCAGCCGCCTGATTGACTGCAGTGCTAGCATAACAATATCATGCAGGCCACAGGAGACCCGGCACTGACATCACTGGAATGGCCGGTATGGGAGGTGAGTACATATGTTATGTTATGTTATTTTTATTTTATTTTTCAAAAGAGATTATTTCATTTTAAAAAGTCCCGCAGCAATTTATCTTGCTTTATTCCTGATTTATATGCGTGTCCCATTCTACTAAATCTCCAATCCCCGCTATATGCACATATCAAATCACCCCCTTCTTATGTATTGTAGTAAATCTGCGGAGTGTTATCATAAGTAATGTTTTCTCAGTCACCGCACTGACCAGGCACAGTGGAGGTTTTGTTTGGTAAGTCAGCATAGCGGGCAGAGAGCTTCCCTCAGCCAATCAAACAGCAGGAGATCAGCGGCTAGTCTACTGTCACTCTCCACAGCTCGGCATGTGGACAGCGTGACCTAGCTTTATCACAGCAGGTACAGCTGGGTATCATATCAATACACACAAATATAGGATGCCCCGAGTGTCTGGACTAGATGCCGAATGCGCTGAGAATCATGTGGAAAACAAGGAACATCCGTACTGTATGAATGGAAAGTTTTATTTCTCTAGAGTTCTAGATTAAGGATACTGGGCTCTGTTCACATTTCCTTTTATCTTTTTCGATTCTCTGTTCCATTTAGAAAAGAGGAATGGAACAGATAAATGGAAGAAGCATCCTGTGCATTCCTGCGTCATACCAAACAGAGGGGCCCCATTAGTTTATACGAGGGTCCATCTGGTTTCTGTTTGTTTATTTTTTAGAACAAAAAAATATTCTGCATGCAGAATTTATTCTTAGGTTTTAGAAAGAAACAATAAGCAAAATCCAGATGGCCTCCATATACATTAATGGGGCCCCTCTGCATCTGCTTAACACAGAAATGAACAGGGCACTAATCGCTTTTATCTGTTCTAAATGACACAAACGGAAAAGATAAATGTACATGTGAACAGCACCTTAAATGGTTGTACTGCATGTACATTTTACATCACATATCAACTCTGTACTCCACTTCCAACATATAATAGTTGCAGATTTATAAAAAATAGGCTAATCTACCAAAATTTATTTTAATTTAGACACATGGCTGGACTGGCCATCTGGCAATTCTTGCAAATGCCAGAAGGGCCTGTCTGGTCGTGGGCTGCCTTGTCTGCTACGTTGTTAATAGAATCTGTGTTCTCAAGACACCCATACTGTTAAGAGTTGTGACGGAGCACAAAGTTGCTGACTCCGTCACTTACCCCAACAGGTCACGGGTATCATTAGAAATATTGGTCTTGTAGCAAATCTTGCTTTCCTCCATCCAGGGTAATATTAGTAATATATCCAATCTGGTGCTTGGGTACGGGGACAATATGGAGCTGTGTGACTTCAAATGCCAGGGCTCAATTTCAGTCCCAGTCAGTACCTGTTTGGACGGCAGATTCAATAAACAATTTTGTTCTAAATTGAAAGTGTTCTGATTTCCAAAGTATTTATCAAATGGAAAGAGGGAGGCATATCTAAAGAAGAATATTATGCCGTCTGCAGAACCTGCAGGTGTCATGGGTGTATCGCCACGAGGATCGTCGCGATTACACACTCTGACTTCTCACAGCTGAGTTGCTGTTTCTTTGTGTTTGGTAATGAGGGAGTTAATTTTACCTAGCTTTGCTAAGACTAGGTCCAGCCTCGCCCGGCTGCTTTTGATTATGTTCTAATTAGATTCCTTCATATACCTGCCAGTCTGCTTGTTAGATGCCGGTGAAAGCATTCATGTAGTCTAGCAGACTGGATCGGTTCTGAGAATACTTAAGCTAAGAGCTCCTTAGTTGTTTTTACTCTTACAGCTTATAGTTTATCTCTGAGACCTTAGGTGTTCCTACTGTGTGTGAGTGTTTGTATGTAAGACTTTATTTACTTTATTTATTGTCTTTCTTGTATGTCTTTCTGTTCATTAACCGTTACTTGTTCATTCCCTTTGGTGGTAATCAGTGTCCTTCTTAGGACTAGATTACAGTTGGCAGGGATTGATAGGAGACAGGGTTTACGCTGGTGGCCTGGACCTCTGTACCTTTAACAGTACCTCCAGGTAGAGGGATTAGTTAGGACCCCAGTTTAGGGTCAGCATAGACCCCAGTCACCCGCTAGCCGGAGACAGTGTATAACGGATTCCGTATTGACCCACTGGACATTGTCAGGTAATTCTATGTTATCATATATCTATGCGCATGTTATATAGGATGTTGCCCTTTTGATATAGATTACTGACATCACATATATATATATCTGCTATACATCGTGACATTTTCACCGGCCCATACTAAAGATTCTCCCCAGCTGTCATGGATCCAGTAGCCCAGCTGGCCCGGCAGTTGCAGGGGTTGTCCATGGAGTTTGCAGACATTAAGTCCAAGGTTTTGTCCCCCCGGAGCAAACCAGATCTGAACCTAAGGTTGCTCTCCCGGACAGGTTCACTGGTGGGCGGGACAAATTTTTTACTTTCCGGGAGGCATGTAAATTGTACTTTCGGCTGCGGCCTCGGTCATCTGGGAGTGAAGAGCAGAGGGTGGGAATTGTTATCTCGCTCTTACAAGGGGACCCTCAATCTTGGGCGTTCTCTATTCCTCCAGGCTCCCCAGATCTCCAGTCAGTGGATCGATTTTTTACTGCCCTGGGTCTGGTATATGATGATCCGGATCGAGTTTCCCTTGCTGAAACAAAGTTACGTAAAATACGGCAAGGAAATCGTCCAGCGGAGGAGTATTCTTCTGAGTTCCGTAGATGGGCAACAGATACTCAGTGGAATGACCCAGCTCTTAGGAGCCAGTTTTGTCAAGGGTTGTCTGACAAATTAAAAGATGTGTTGGCTCAGTATGATTCTCCTCCATCACTGGAGGCTGCTATGGCCCTCGCTATTCGCATTGATAGACGAATTCGGGGAAGACGCGAGGTAACTCCGCCTCCCGTGATGACTCCACCTACTACTAAAGTCCCTTATACTGAGGTTCCCCTGGTCTGTTCTGAGGAACCCATGCAGTTGGGAGGGACATCTTTTTGTAGGAGGGAATCGGCGGTGCGCCGCAAGACTAGAAGGTGTTTCTTTTGCGGGAGAGGGGACATTTTGTTGGGGGGTGTCCATCCCGGGCCTCTTTGAGCAAAGGAGTTAACCTGGGAGTGTGTATTTCGTCCCCAAATCCCTCTCAGTTTCTCGTGCCTGCGGAGGTGGTGATTGGTACTAGAACTGAGAGGATTTCTGTTTTTCTTGATAGTGGGTCCGGGGCTAATCTGGTGGACGCTCGGTTTGCCCAGGTGCATGGTATGCAACTGAGTGTATTGGCCAAACCGGTCCCTATAGTCTCTATTGATTCTAGACCTCTCGGTCAAGGTAGCTTGGTACAAGCTGTTCATAACATAGATCTTCGAGTAGGGGCAATACATAAAGAGCAATTGTCTTGTTATGTGTTGGAGGGTCTACCTACTCCTATTGTGTTGGGACTTCCTTGGTTGGCTAAACATAACCCAGTGATTGATTGGCAATCCAGAAAGATAAGCCAGTGGGGTGAATTTTGCAGGAATAACTGCATGAGCACGGTCATCGGTGCGGTTGTGCCTAGGACTTTGTCTCCTTTTCTGGAGGACTTTGGGGAGATGTTCCCAGAGGAGGGGTGTAAAGAGTTACCTCATCATCGCGCATATGACGGCTCAATAAAGTTGCTTCCTGATGCCTTATCTCGTACTTTCCCAGGGGCCGGGAAGACGGATGATCCGGTTCCTATTCCTCAGGAGGGAGTTGTAGTGTCAGCTGTATGCTCTGAGCTTGAGGGGGAGGTATTGGGGGCTCAGGGGGACGCCCCTGTGGGACTTCCAGGGAGACTGATAGTTCCAGATCGGTTAAGACTGAAGGTTACGGGGAACCGTTACAAACGGATGGCTGATAGGGGGAGAGTTTTTGGTCTAGATCTGAAGGTGAACGATCTGGTTTGGTTGTCTACCAGGAATATAAAACTTAAAGTTTCCTCCTGGAGGTTGGGTCCCAGATTCATCCAGCCGTACAGGATCAGTTCCATAATTAATCCGGTGGCATTTCGTCTGGACCTCCCTCCTACGTTTAAAATTCATAATGTGTTTCACAAGTCATTACTTAAAAAGTATGTGGCACCAGTCATACCGTCACCTCTACCTCCTCCTTCAGTGGTGGTCAATGATAACGTGGAATTTCATGGGTCGAAAATAATTGACTCACGTCTCAGTCGCCGATCCCTTCAGTACTTGGTTCATTGGAGGGGGTATGGTCCTGAGGAGAGGACGTGGGTCCCTGCGTCTGATGTTAACGCAGATCGATTGGTTCGGACCTTTCACACAACTCACCCGGGCAGACCTGGCCCTGAGGGTCCGGAGTCCCCTCGTAGAGGGGGGGTACTGTCATGGGTGTATCGCCACGAGGATCGTCGCGATTACACACTCTGACTTCTCACAGCTGAGTTGCTGTTTCTTTGTGTTTGGTAATGAGGGAGTTAATTTTACCTAGCTTTGCTAAGACTAGGTCCAGCCTCGCCCGGCTGCTTTTGATTATGTTCTAATTAGATTCCTTCATATACCTGCCAGTCTGCTTGTTAGATGCCGGTGAAAGCATTCATGTAGTCTAGCAGACTGGATCGGTTCTGAGAATACTTAAGCTAAGAGCTCCTTAGTTGTTTTTTACTCTTACAGCTTATAGTTTATCTCTGAGACCTTAGGTGTTCCTACTGTGTGTGAGTGTTTGTATGTAAGACTTTATTTACTTTATTTATTGTCTTTCTTGTATGTCTTTCTGTTCATTAACCGTTACCTGTTCATTCCTTCTTAGGACTAGATTACAGTTGGCAGGGATTGATAGGAGACAGGGTTTACGCTGGTGGCCTGGACCTCTGTACCTTTAACAGTACCTCCAGGTAGAGGGATTAGTTAGGACCCCAGTTTAGGGTCAGCATAGACCCCAGTCACCCTGTAGCCGGAGACAGTGTATAACGGATTCCGTATTGACCCACTGGACATTGTCAGGTAATTCTATGTTATCATATATCTATGCGCATGTTATATAGGATGTTGCCCTTTTGATATAGATTACTGACATCACATATATATATATCTGCTATACATCGTGACAGCAGGGCACAAATCAGATTATCTAAAGCTGACAATGAACTAAGGCTTGCAAGTGACGTCAAAAGCAATAAAAAAGGATTTGGGGGATACGTCAAAAGTAAAAGAAAAGTCAAAGATGCTATAGGATTTTTACAGGATGAAAATGGTGAAATGGTAAGTCAGGATGTTGAGAAGGCTGAACTTTTAAATTCCTATTTTGCATCTGTTTTTTCTCAGAAAGTAAATGTAACATCAACTGATCTTCACTGTCCTATTAAAGGAACAGAAGAATCCAGGATATCTATAAACAGAAAGACAGTGAGGAAACACTTAGCTAACCTAAATGAATTCAAGTCTCCAGGTCCAGATGAATTACACCCCAGAGTACTGAAAGAGATAGCAGAAGAAATTCTTGAACCACTGTCCATAATCTTTGAAAATTCTTGGAGAACAGAAGAAGTCCCAGAAGACTGGAGAAGAGCAAATGTTGTTCCTATCTTCAAAAAGGGGAAGAAGGTGGACCCTGGGAACTACAGGCCGGTGAGTCTGATTTCTATACCAGGAAAGATCTTTGAACAAATTATTAAAGAACATGTATGCAAGTACCTGGATAAGAATGAAGTGATTAAACAGAGTCAGTATGGGTTTGTAACTAATAAGTCAGACTAACTTAATTTCCTTCTGTGACAGAATCACTGACTGGGTGGATCAGGGAAATGCTGCAGATATAGTATATCTTGACTTCAGCAAAGCATTTGACAAAGTATCTCACACAATCCTTATTGAAAAAATGACTAAAGGTACTGCCACACTAAACAATCCCGCTAGCGATAGCGATAAAGACGCATACTAATGCAATCGCTAGCGGGATTGTTTCTATATCGCTAAGTGCGGCTTAACTTAGCGATATAGTTAACGACGCTATCGCGGTTAGCGATCTTCTTAACGACTTTAGCGGTACAAAAGTACCGCTAAATCGCTAAGAAAAGGTGCCACACTTAGCGATATATACTTACCTGCGGGGCGCCGACGATCTAAATAGGGTCCGGAACGATATCAGCGACGAGCGAGATCACAGCAGGGGCCTCGTCGCTGACAGATGCCGCACACAACAACATCGCTAACGGGATCGCTAAATAGTGACGTTTTTTAGCGATCCCGTTAGCAATGTTGTTTAGTGTGGCATACCCTTAAGTATGGAATGGACAAGGCAACTGTTAGGTGGATTCATAACTGGCTTAGTGATCGGACCCAAACAGTGGTCGTAAATGGCTGCACATCCACTTGGAAGAATGTCTCAAGTGGGGTACCACAAGGCTCTGTTTTGGGCCCTGTATTGTTCAACATCTTTATCAATGATTTAGATGAAGGAATTGAGGGTAAACTGATCAAATTTGCTGATGACACAAAGCTAGGAGGGGTAGCTAATACTAGAGAAGAGAGAGAGAGGATTTAAAAAGATATAAATAAACTGGAGCAGTGGGCAGCAACTAACAGAATGGATTTTAACAAGGAAAAATGCAAAGTACTACATCTGGGCAATAAAAATGAAAAAAAAAACATATAAAATGGGAGGAATAGGGCTAAGTAACAGCACATGTGAAAAGGACTTGGGTATACTAATTGATCACAGACTTAACATGAGTCAACAGTGTGATGCAGCAGCAAAAAAGGCAAATGCAATTCTAGGATGTATCAACAGAAGCATACAGTCTAGATCACGTGATGTCATTATTGCCCTCTACTCCTCTTTGGTCAGACCTCATCTGGAATACTGTGTCCAGTTTTGGGCACCACATTTTAAAAAAGACATCAACAAACTGGAGCAAGTTCAGAGAAGAGCGACCAGAATGGTGACCGGTCTGCAAACCATGTCCTATGAGGAACGGTTGCAGGATTTGGGAATGTTTAGCTTGCAAAAAAGAAGACTGAGAGGAGACTTAATAGCTGTCTACAAATATCTCAAGGGCTGTCACATTGTAGAAGGCTCATCTTTATTCTCATTTGCACAAGGAAAGACTAGAAGCAATGGGATGAAACTGAATGGGAGGAGTCACAGATTAGATATTAGAAAAAACTTTTTGACAGTTAGGGTGATCAATGAGTGGAACAGGCTGCCACGAGAGGTGGTGAGTTCTCCTTCAATGGAAGTCTTCAAACAGAGGCTGGACAGACATCTGTCTGGGATGATTTAGAGAATCCTGCTTTGAGCAGGGGGTTGGACCAGAAGGCCCAGGAGGTCCCTTCCAACTCTACCATTCTATGATTCTATGATTCTATGATTCTATGTTTACTATGCTCTGGGGTCTCTATAGACCCCAATGCATAATAAACAGAGAGAAAATAATAAAAGATTATCCTACCTGCCCTGCCACCGCGGCCACGTATGCTATTATATTATAACTGCTTATTGGCCCTCAAAGGAATTTGTACACATTTTCTAAAATCCAATATTTTGGGACATTTGTAATAAATTTGATTGACTATAAACCAATTATGCTCATTTGTACATATTAATTCATTCATATGGTAATGATGCTTCTTAAAGAGGACCTGTTATCTCATCTGACATGTCTGTGTTAGTAATAAAATAAATGATTGTTAGGCTCACGCAGTTTTTGTTGTCGGCCTCCTCATGGAGAACGCCTGAAAACTTGGCTTGACCAATGGGGAGGGAGGTGGAGGATTGGGAGAGTTAGCTGCTGGCTAACGTAGCAGGCTGATAGCTAAAGGCACTGTCACACTTAGCGATCGCACCAGCGATCACGACAACGACACAACCTGGCGAGATCGCTAGTGCGATCGCTATGTGATCGCTAGTTAGATTCCAAACACAACTCATCAGCAATCTGTATAATGACCTCTGCGGTCGTTGGGAAAACCTAGTCCCACCTGCTACGCTGGTGAAGTCGTTCATAATGGGTGTCACACCCAGCGATTCAGGCTCACCAGCAGGACACCAACGACCAAAAAACGGCTCAGAACGTTCATAAGTGATCAGCGACATCTCAGCAGGGGCCACATCGCTGCTACATGTCACACACCGCTAAGTCGCTAACGAGATCGCTACTGGGTCATCAAATCGGTGACGCATTAGCGATCTCGTTAGCGATCTCGTTTAGTGTGACAGTACCTTAAAAGTTTGTTCACACGTGGTGTTTTTGTGGCTTTTTTTCTTTATTTCTTTTCCACATATTTTTGCCGTGTAACTAACACAGCATTTTACTGTACCAGCAGCGTGAATTAGATTTCTGAAATGTCATGCACATGAAACTTATTTTTTCCTTGCAGATTTCAAGCTGTTTCAAATCTGCAGCATGTCAATTCATACAGTGTTTTTCACCCATTCAAATGACTGGGAAAAAAACACGTATTTTATGCAGTGTATTTCCTGACAAGTGAGACATTTTTGGTGCAGAAATGTCTAATGCAAATACTTATTATTATTATTATTATAGCACCATTTATTCCATGGCACTTTACATGTGAAAAGGGGTATACATAATAAAAGGGGCTTACATAATAGAATGAATACAGTAATCTTAAACAATAAAAGTCACGACTGGTACAGGAGGTGAGAGGAATTTCTGCACATACCCTAAGGTGTATGGTCACAATAACTTGTACTCAGCTAATATAGAGGCCATCTGTGCAGAGTATACAGGGTTCTCCATCTTATTACTCTGCAGGCAGTTCAGATCTGCATTTCTTAAAATAACTCCAAAAGTAGAGCTTCACTAAAATTTTTAGGATTACTGTCATTGTCAAGAATGCAATTAGAAATCTGTTGCTTTCCATGATTTGGCATACAGTGGGTTTGTGGCTATAAATATTGTAAGTAAGCACTTGCCCCCATTTGGAAGAACACTTAATTGTTCCTCCAGTGCCATAGACATGAATCGAACATTAATGTGCATGCTTGACTATTTCTTTTAAACTACTCTTTTTTAGTTGAGGTGAGCAGGGTCCCCTGGTGTTGCTGCTGTACGGATGATCAGCTGATTGCCTTGAGTCCTCTTTCCAGCACCCCTGGCAAAGAACTAATTTTGCCAGAGAAAGCCAAGGCCAGACACACATTCATCTCAAATGTCATCCTCTTAATATAAGGACAGCTTTAGTCCACTAGGAAAGGAGCTTTTCATAGAGAGCGACTCTCAATTCGGGTTCAGTCATACATCCCTTGTTTTGATATTACTGCATACCTAATCAAATTTATCTTTTCGAGGTCATGGGAATCTGACAGTCACCTCAAACTGTATTGGCAGCCATATTTTTTATTACCCAGTATTCCCAGGGATGATTATAACAAAAAAGTTAAATCACTGGGGAGAAAGTAGAGCAAATAGGGTCTTATCTGACAAACAATTAAACATTTATCAGATTTTGCTAAACTGATCCACACATATCAGCTATGAACTCCGGTCATTGATGTGACCGCTCCCCAATTCATTCAGAGCATTGTGAGACATGGCCATTAATGGATTATCATCGGACAGGTGAGGTATATGGTGTTTTATTTTTTTTGTCTTTTACAGTAGGACATGAGCATAAATGGATTATTGGTGGAAAGGTGAGTATAACTTTGCTTTTTTCTTTTGTGTGAATAAATGGGTAAAAGAAGGTGGGGATTTTTTTTTAATCCCTTAGCGACCATCGATATGCATTAAAAGGGCAGCCGCTAAGGGTACTTATTCTCTGAGGAAATAAGGCTGTAGTACCCCCAGAGTCGGAAAATGTCCAGCTTCTCAGCTACCGGAGGTAGCTGAGACCCCAGAGAATGTAATAAGGGCCTGATTTTGCAATGTCCAATCACGTGATAGCCATTATTCAGTGAATGACGGCGATCACAAAAAAAGTGTGCCATCTGTTTCAATGATTTCTCTCTCTTCTGACATGATATATATGCTTTGCTGGTTGTCAAAAATAGAGGGGACCCCATGCTGTTTTTTTTAAATTTATTTAATTAATTAAAAAATATGATGTGGGAACTCCTCTATTTTTGATAACCAGCCAAGATAACTCTCACAGCTGAGGGCTTTACCTGCGCTGGTTATCAAAAATAGAGGGAAATGCATGCCATTTTTTTAAACTAATTTATTGCACAGACAGCGGCTGATGAATAATCTCATCAGCTTTGCCTGCTCTCGCTGATAGCAGTTTAGTACTCTCATCAGCCGATGCCTGTGACCGTCACAGTTGCTGTCTCACATGCTGTCATCTGACAGTGTGGGAACTGAAGCACTCTTACCACGATCAAAGCCCACTCTGCCGTGCAGATGACAGTGTGGGAAACAACGGATGTTCGGGGCATCCATTCATCTGAATGTGGTTCTGGTTTGAGTTTGCTTACTGTTCTGGTACCTGACCCAAACTTTTTTTAAATGTTCGGCAGAATCTGTTGAACCCGAACATTCACGGTTTCATCCTTTACTACCAGCTACATGTGTATCTAAAAATCTTTATCTGACGTTTGCACAACCGGCAAGTATTGTCAAGTGTTAAACTCTTTTCAGGCTGAAAGCATTATTTAGCTCAGTAATACATGACATTGATAACGTTAGGTCCATTAACAGCTTTAAAATAATTAGGTTATGTGAACTTGTCATACTTATAGTACTTTTTTACTCCGTCCATGTCTCATTAGTTTTGAAGTTGTGCAGAGGTGCTAGACATGACCGTGCACCTGCAGACACACAACCCAGGAACATATCTTTAATGACTAAAGATCTGAATTTAGATGTTATGAGGGAACTTGATACAAGCTGGTATTACCACATCCAAATGGTTCATGTTTTATTGTAATTCTAATCATTTAGATGTGACTTTAGTTTTCTAAAGATGTACACTTTACATGTAGTTTCCTCCATCTTCTATAATTAACAATTAAGTCAAGTTGAAAAAAACATGGTAAAATAATGTTAAAATTGTAGTCATTATACTACAATTCTATTACTGTATAGGTTCTCAACAAACAGCTGTCACCCATTGAGGGATGAACGACTCTCACACTTCTGAAGGTGCACAGTAGTATTTGCCACTAAGATTTTCGCATCAGATTTTTAAAATTTGTGTCAACGTATAACTTCCATAAATTGTTTTCCAGGTTATTCCCCTTATGTTCAATTGCAGTGAGATCACTGTCATGTCCTGCCAAGAATTCCTAAAGAAGATTTGCAGAGTGGCATTATCAAACTGAAAGTGGCCCTTGCCATTAGAGAATACTATTAAGACCTGTACTTTACTTGGTCTGCAACAAGGTTTAAGTAGGTGTTATGTGCCAGAATAAAATTTACAAGGAAGGCATGACTAAAGATTAGCAAATTGGATTGAATCAAGGTGAATTCACCCAAATTTTAGAAAAAAAAATTGTAATTTACATGATAAATTAATCAAAATGCATCCAGTTAGCCACCACTGGTTTGTAGAGTGCCAGGAAAGTGATTGAAAAATATGTCTTGCCGCTAACCTGACCTGCTGCCGCAGCCTCATTCCCCCATCTGCATTTCTTTCCTTCAGTGTAGGACGTCCTTTTCTGCCATCTACACTCTGCACTGGGTCTTTCAGCAGTAAGTAGGAGACAACAAATGTCATGATGTTGAGACATCAGAGATCTACTCAGCGCCAAAAGTTCAAGGCCAGAATGAGATGACAGAAGCCGGCATCACGCACCAAAAAAAAAAGACTGGGCCGGATGTAGCTTCAAAGAGGACCAGACTGGTGGCTGTAGCATTATGTTTGCATGGAATAACTATGATGCAACACTAATCTCGTGGCCAGATTCAACAAAACTGACAAATTCAAATTCCAGTCGATTCGCTCATCACTAGCCTGCCCGCAAAACTTTATCCAGGGCATAACACTGTCTCCTTTAAGAGTATGCCACACTAAACAATATCGCTAACGGGATCGCTAAAAAACGTCACTATTTAGCGATCCTGTTAGCGATGTTGTTCAGTGCGGCAGCTTCCAGCGACGAGCTTCCTGCTGTGATCTCGCTCGTCGCTGGAATCGTTCCGGACCCTATTTTCTCGTCGGCGCTCCCGCTGGGTAAGTATATATCGCTAGTGTGGCACCTTTTCTTAGCGATTTAGCGGTACTTTTGTACCGCTAAAGTCGTTAAGAAGATCGCTAACGGCGATAGCGTCGTTAACTATATCGCTAAATGTGGCCGCATTTAGCGATATAGAAACAATCCCGCTAGCGATCGCATTAGTATGCGTCGTTATTGTGATCGCTAGCGGGATTGTTTAGTGTGGCAGTACCATTAGTTTGCTTGTTTCCCATTATGCATCCTAGTGTTAGATTCTTCTCAGGGAAGCAATTCATGCACTCTGCCAGTAAAATGTGAAATATCACATTAGGCCACCTTCTTTCATTGCTCCATGGGTGACTTCTGATGTTCACATGCAAAACGTAAGTGATTTTGGTGGTAGAATGAGCTTAGCATAAGCGCTCTGATTGATCTGCAGCTATGCACCTATTGGCACAGCTAGCTGGGATGCACTGCTTTTTTAACACCATTCAGCAAAATTTTTCTGAATTTTTTGCTACAGTAGCTCTTCAGACCTAATGAGATAGACTTCACTCTCCAGAAGCATTGATGAGTTTTGGGAAGTCATGATCCTATCCTCAGTTCACGAGTTGTCTTACGTTGGACCATTTTTGGTAGGTACTTTCCTCTGAATAATTGAAGCACCACACAAGACCTGCCGTTTTTTAACTCTGAAATGAGCAGATACCAAGATTTTAAATTGCACATGATAAACTAAAACTAAAAGGATGCTGTTACAGATTTTTCTTTAGCAGTTTTTTTACCTTTGTGTCTTCCACCTTTTCCCAGATGAGGCTATAAATTTATGGTATATTCACGTTTATATATTTGCCTTAAATATTTGTAAATCATTGCTTATTATTTTATTAAGCAAAGTTTTATCGGGGACGTTGAGGAATAGTTATGCATTCAATTATATCAGTTTTTTGACCACGCATGCCATTTTTACCATCCAAAATGGCAAATAAGTCTACAATACAATATCAAGCATTATCATCATATATGATGACAAGTAATTAATTAAAAATTATGTAATATCAGTAGTGAATGGAGATCCTCTTTAAAAATCAATCCTTCTGCTGTAAAGATTATGAGTCATCATCATTTTAATATTATTATTTTTTACTATTGTAGGTTTAGTCAATGTAATCTTAGCACCACATATTAGTTGGTATATATATGAGATACATTAACATTAGTCTCTCATTCTGAAACCCTTACCAGTAGTAAAACCCAAAAGTCCCCAGGCTATTATCTCAGCCAAGATCTTTTAAATCTTTCTTGATGACTATCCATTTGCCAAACTAAAAGTTTAATACAAAGAGATTTCCAAAGCATACTAGCTCCATCCCCCCAACCTGGATTTCAATCACTTATTGGCAGTAATCACTTGTTAGGTATTCCCTTTAATGCCAAAGACCCTTGTTAATTTGTGATTCAGCATGTGTCGCAGTCTGATGTGTAATTAGAAATCCTAAGGCCTGTCTCTCACCATAATTGCCTTGACTAAGGCCTCTGCATATCCACTTGTTAATTAGTAAACCACAATATCTAGGGGGCTCGTGGAGAGCTGGCTTAATTGTATTTCAGATAGAATGAAAGCATAATTACCCTTCTCTATCCATGCTGCTTAATACCTTTCTTTTTTTGTTATTATTTTATTTTCCCTTTTTTATCTTCCTTATTTCTTCACCACAACAAGACACAGAATCATATTATTGGTCAGATCATAAGGATAACAACGTGTGCACAAGAGAAAGTGAATCGGATTATTTGCTTGTTCAGACTATTGCTCTGAAAAAAAAAACCTAGATCCTCCACTATGGTAATATTACATGACATGTTTGGAAACAAACAAATGGAGTTATTTGGAATTAGAGCGTACAACAATGAAGACGGCATTACGTGAACACATTATGCAAATTACATCAGTTGAGATTCAAGCTGTGTAGAACCCAGCAGATGGCTTTGCATCGGCAAGTCAACCTATTTTTTGCACAGAACCAAACATGTCAAATGGTGATAGAGCCACTAATATTAAAGGATAACCCTTTGAGAATTGCCATTTTAGAGCATATTTTATAAATAGAATGGCCTGATCCAATTCTATAGAAAAACTGACGCCGTAATTGTCAAGGTAGTAAAGGATCGAAGTCCATCTGATCCATCGTGCACTGGGCATTATACGGTCATCTTAATTCTTATTTTTCTAAAGGAGTGTCTCAAGATCTTGCCATCTTAGTTCCAGACTCTCTCTAAAATTCTGTTACGCTTAAACATCTGTTATAAAATTGTTTTCTAAAAACTGCACAAAAAGAAATGTGTGATCTCATCTCTAATTCAGTCTTTCGGCTGGAGAACGTCACAACAATATCAAGTTTCCATTGTGATTGAAGACATTGCAATGAAGCCCCACATGTTCTGCTAAAACCTGAGGCTACCACCTTCCACAAACCTGTGGTATAGGAAGGAATCAAATTGAAACATAATTAGCCATTTAGTCTAATTGGCCAAATGAACCTGCATTATGATGATAACTGCAGAAATTATATTACAGAAATATATGACTCTCTAGACTTTACTATTGCTAGGTGTGAACATTTGTCTTATTCTGGTCTGATTTCCAAGCCTTTTACTCACAAGATCAAAAAATATGCAATGAAAGCTAAAAAAGAACAGTTTATAGAAGGAGGTATACTTTATCTACAATAACGGGAAATTTAGACCATTGCCTTATGCGGATGACGATCAAGCTAGATCTAGATTTGACCCTCTTCAAAGACTCTATAGGGCAGAAATGTAGTTAGAAAAATGGTTATCAGTTGAGGTTATATTTTGGAAATCATAGACAGTAGATTTAATCTACAACCCCGATTCCCAAAAAAGTTGAGACGTCATGTAAAGCGTGAAAAAAACAAGTATGTAATGATTTTGAAATCTTTCTTAGCCATATATTATTCACAACAGAATACAGAAAAAAGACCAGAAGGTGAACGTTAGACATTTTTCCATTTCATTTGAAAAAAATTAACACATTTCAAAAAAGTTTGAACAGGACCATATCTATTATTGTGTAGCTTTCTCCTCTACTTTTTACAACAGTCTATAAATGTCTTATATGGTGTAGAATTCTTTTCATAATGCGTTAAATAGTTTCTATTGAAGAAAGGTCTGGACTGAAGGAGGCCAGTTCATCACGCAAACTCTTCTGTTGCTTAGCCATGCAGTTTGATGGATGCAGTAGGTGGTTTAGCATTGTCTTGCTGGATTTCTGGAATATGCAAGGCCTTCCCTGAAATAGACTTGTCTGGATGGGAGTGTACTGTATGTTGTTATAAAGCTTCTGCATAATGCTCAGCATTGATATTGTCTTTTAAGATGGGTAAACTGTCCATGCTATAGCCACTAATACAACCCTATACCATCAGAGATGCATCTTTTCAACTGTGCTCTGATAACAAGCTGGATGGTCCCTCTATGGCTGAATCTGTGGTTTTCATAAAGAACTTGACATTTTGATTCATCTGATCACAGAACAGTTTTCCATTTTTTTCTCAATCTTTTTTGAATGAGCTTTGGCCCAGAGAAGATGGCAGCATTTCTGTATTGTGCTGATATATGACTTTTGACTCTCCCCATACACTGACTGACATGAGAAGAGATCTGGAAGGGTTTGCAATTAAGCATAAGTAAACTTTGCTGTATCTGTACGCAGTAGCTGTAGAGATCAGTGAGGAGAGGAGGGTGTTAGGGTCTGCGGAACGCACCAAATATATGATGTGGAGAGGTGCGTTCGCAGCCCGGGGTCCACCGTGCAGGCGGAGCCTGCTGCTAGTAAAATGGCGCAAGAAGCGAACTCTGTTATCCAGCAGAGTCGCCAAAATAAATGCCGTAACGCGCTGTGGCAATATGTGCGAACTCACTTAACACAACTGAGTCGCAAAATAAACACGCTAGGGCGCTGTCTAGCGTTGAAAGCGAACCCTGTTACGTCACAGAGCCGCTGAGACAAACTTCTGTGTCCTGTCAGGCACCCAGGTACACAGTTAACTGCTAAGCGAACATAGAACGTGATCATGCGCTAATGTCCTCGCGGGAGTCAATCTATGGCGTCTGAATGCCAGACCCTGAATACGGTAATCAAACTCCTCACCGGTTATGCCGGTAATCTAGGGCATCTAGGACACCGACCCTGACCAGCTAGCATACCAAACTCCTCACCAATTAAGTTGGTATTCTAGGGGCTTATTTCAGCCGGGCCCTAACCACACACACGCATGACCACACTGGCGCATAGCATATAAAGATTGATAATAGCGCATGGCGGCCCAGCCATGCTACCCTTTTATAGTAACAGCTACAGGACCTGCCAGAAACAAGGACCAATGAAACTTGTTCCAGAACACCAGTAGTCACAGGACCTTCCTGGAGGACCAATAGGAGCTGCTGCAGTACCTGAGCATGTGACCCCTGATCTCCAATGAGAGATCTCACTCTGGGCATGCTCAGAAGGGGAAAACAAGGACTTTGTCCAAAAGACGTCTGCTCGCCGCTAACCAGTACTGGCCACAATAGCAGAGCCTGGAGGAGCAGCAGTAATCCTCTGCACACTGTTAGACTGGGTGAGACGCTGGGACCGACGTCTAAGCTGAGCAGGCTCCACTGTGGACGGAGATGAATGGGAGACCGCAGCGGGACTGGTTTGAGACTCCCCCTGTGCAGCAGCGGGAATTTGAACCCCAACATTACCCCCCCTTCTCTGGGCCTCGCTGCACTCAAAGGCAGCGATGAGCTGCGGAACGTGAACACGCTCGGCAGGCTCCCAAGACCTATCCTCAGGCCCATAGCCCCTCCAGTCCACCAAATAAAACTTTTCGCCCTGTACCACCTTACACCCTACGATGGCGTTCACCTCATGGTCGTCCGTAGACGAACACGATGTCCCTGCAGTTGACTCAGAAAACCGGGACATGAGCACAGGTTTCAGGAGGGATACGTGAAAGGTGTCGGAAATACCCAGGCATGGTGGAAGAGCCAAACGGTATCCCACAGGGTTAACCTGCTTGAGGACCTTGAAAGGACCCAGGTAGTGGGGTGCCAACTTAGTGGACTCAACTCGCAGCCTAATGTTACGGGCCACACCAAGTCCCCAGGAGCAAATGTTGGAGCGGGGCGCCGATGTCCGTCGGCGGAGGACATCATCCTCTCCTTGGACGCCTGAATGGCATCCTGGGTATGGTCCCAAATGTCCCGTGCCTCCACAGCCCAGTCTGCCACCCTGGAGTCGGCGGAAGATACGGGCATGGGCACCGGAACCCGCGGATGCTGACAGTAGTTTAGGAGGAATGGAGTCTGTCTGGTGGAGTCAGCCACAGCATTGTTTAGTGCAAACTCAGCCCATGATAGCACGGATGCCCAGTCATCCTGCCTGGCTGAGACAAAATGTCGTAGATAGGTGACCAAGGTCTGGTTGGCCCTCTCTACCAACCCGTTCGTCTCAGGATGGTACGCTGAAGAGAGATTTAACTCAATACTGAGTAGACGACAAAGCGTTCTCCAGAACCGAGATGCAAACTGGGGACCTCGGTCACTGACAATTTTGTCTGGCATGCCGTGTAGATGGAAGATGTGCCTAACGAACAACGCTGCCAGAGCCCGTGCAGAAGGTAACCGTGGTAGCGGCACCAGATGCACCATTTTGGAAAAATGGTCGGTGATTACCCAAATGATGGTGCAGCCCCGAGACTTGGGCAAGCCCACCACAAAGTCCATCCCAACCATCTCCCAGGGCCTGTCTGCCACCGGTAAAGGGTAAAGTAACCCAGCTGGCCGTTGTCATGGAGACTTATTCTTGGCGCAGGAGACACACGCCCGAACGTAGTCCCCAACGTCACGGACCATATGCGGCCACCAGTATGTCCTCGCCAGCAATTCAGATGTCCTCTTTGCCCCAAAGTGTCCACCCACCCTGGACGAATGGGCCCAAGAGAGTACCTCCGGTCGCAAATTGGTAGGCACAAAAGTCTTGCCCGGGGCACAGACTCTAGTGAAACCGGGGCCACTGTTCTCAGGCTCTCTGTGGGGACAATAAGCCGAGGCTCCTCCAACTCCTCCTCTGAGGACACCACAGAGCGAGAGAGAGCATCGGCATGAATGTTCTTCTCTCCCGAGAGGAAATGGAGTGTGAAATGAAACCAGGAGAAGAACAAGGACCATCTGGCCTGGCTAGAGTTTAGCCGCTGGACTGTCTGAAGATACACCAAATTTTTGTGGTCGGTGAAGACTTTGAAGGGAAAGCGGGCCCCCTCCAACAGATGTCTCCACTCAGAGAAGGCCAACTTCATGGCTAGCAACTCCCTATCCCCGATGGAATAATTCCTCTCCGCTGATGTGAAGGTCTTAGAGAAGAAGAAGCAAGGATGCTTCCGACCTTGAGCATCCTTTTGGAAGAGGACTGCTCCAGCACCAACGGATGAGGCATCCACCTCCAATAAAAATGGCTTATCAACATCGGGGCGATGTAGGATGGGAGCGCTAGCAAAATGAGACTTAATAGAAGTGAAAGCCTTGGAGACCTCCTCCGACCACAATTTGGGATTTGCTCCCTTCTTGGTGAGGGCTATCAAGGGAGCTACCAAGGTAGAGAAATGAGGAATGAACTGGCGATAGTAATTAATGAACCCCATAAAGCGCTGCACCGCTTTAAGAGAGTGGGGTTCTTGCCAGTCCATCACAGCCTGTAATTTGGCCAGATCCATAGCCAATCCCTGGGTTGAGATGATATAACCAAGGAAAGGTAAAGACTCCAGCTCAAACATACATTTCTCTATCTTAGCATAAAGGGAATTTGCCCGTAAGAGGTCGAAGACTCTGCAGACATCTCTCCGGTGGGAGTCAATATCTGGAGAGAAGATGAGTATATCATCCAGATAGACTACGACCGAGGTGGAGAGCATATCCCGGAATATGTCATTGACAAACGAAAAATAGGAACAGCATCCAATCCAGGTGAAGTATAACAAGTCTTTATTCAGCCACCATAAAATACGACGTTTCGGCCAGGATCTTAGAAAATTCAAGGAGAAAGCCTTGAAGACAACATTGGAAGATGTGAGAAACAAACGTATTAAGATTTCCCCAAAAAGAGTCCCTTTTGTTTCTACCTATTGCCCTGTTAGTGGTAAAATAGGGAATATCTTGAATAAGCATTGGGGTCTATTACATAGAGGTTTACCGGATGTAGTTGAATTTGCGCACAAGCCATTGCTTTCTTATAGGCGAGGGCGTAATTTGAAAGATAAGTTGGTCAAATCTGACATTGGATCCTCCAAAATATCCAGACAGTTAACTTTGGGCCCTCCAAAAAATGGAAATTTTCCATGTTTGAATTGTGCATGCTGTGGCAATATGATCAAGGGTGACAGTTTTGGCCACTCACGCACGGGTCAACGCTTTCGGATCCAGGAACGGTACTCTTGTACATCTAGCTTTGTAATCTATATGCTCGTGTGTCCGTGTGGACTCATGTATATAGGCGAGACAACGATGGAAGTTAAGGCTAGGATAAGTAAACACAAAAGTACTATCAGGACGAAGATGATGGAACTGCCGGTATCTAAGCACTTTGTAGAATGTGGACACTTGGTCAGTCAGCTGAGATTTAGAGTTATTGACGGGGTTCCACCCCTTAGGAGAGGTGGCGACAGGATTAAGTTGCTTAAACAGAAAGAACTCCGGTGGATCTCCGTTTTGGAGACATTGCAACCAAAGGGGTTGAATATCGAATATAATTTGCATATTTGTGCTAGGTAATTTTTGCATCTATATTCTGTGTTTGTTTTTAGATATATATTTTACTTATGTTTGTTGTTTTCGTAGGATTATTATCTGGAGTTATCGAAGCAAGTGGTGACTTAATAGTTCCTGATGACATCATTTATTTTGTAGATATTATATATATTTCTTTAGGCGGCTGCTATATTGTTAATCTTCCATTCTATATAGATCCGCATGTGCGGTCTCTTGTTTACATTATGCCAATACTGACGGTCATGTGACCTGCAGGTTTCCTGATGACATATCTGGAGTAGTATAAATAATGATAGAGTTTATTGTGCATGCGTGTTCTTTTTTCAGATGTCGGATGATGCCGGTGATCGCGCGCTATTTTAGTGTTTTCAGCCTGGAATAGAGACTTATGATGGTACTATCATGTGATTAGACCTCGGATGATGCTTGCGATCATGTGACTGGGTGTCTGATGACGCTGGTGTTCACATGATCCACTGGGCGTTTGCTATGATGACTTCTGAACATGTGCCTTTGTTTATCACACAGTGGGGAGTGAGTTAGGTGTGCCTCCCGATTTGTTATCCTGTGGGCTATTGGATAAGTGCTCTGACTAAGCGCTGCTGAACTGACACTGATTGGATATGGAGGACGCTGCTGGTAGTGAGTACATGATTGGTGCAGCACCAGAATGGGAGTGTGCAGTAACAGATCATCGATTGGCAGACTAAATGGTGATATTGTTTATATGGAGTAATCTATGGCATATTATATGCACAATTATAACATTGCTGTATTTTTCTATGATGTCACTATTCTGAGCTTTGATCACTGTTTTAAATTGATTATCGTTGTATATTCTGTATATATGTCTATTTGTATTATGGGCGGTTCCTGGATGGTGATTGGCTCCTCCACACCATTTAAGGACACCATTTTGCCTGTTTTTGTATACTTGATAAAGGCCTGAAAATGGCCGAAACGTCGTATTTTATGGTGGCTGAATAAAGACTTGTTATACTTCACCTGGATTGGATGCTGTTCCTATTTTTTCGTTGGACTGTTGTTCATTTGGATCCTTGAACGCCTGAACGTGCATCCGTGCTAACTCCCGAGTGCTGTCAGCTGCTTGAATACTTATGTCATTGACAAAGTCTTGGAAAATGGCTGGGGCATTACAGAGCCCAAAGGGCATCACCAGATATTCGTAATGCCCATCCCTGGTATTAAAAGCCGTCTTCCATTCGTCCCCCTCACGGATGCGAATCAGGTTATAAGCACCGCGCAGATCTAGTTTAGTGAATACCCTTGCTCCCCGAAGCCTATCAAAGAGCTCAGAAATCAGGGGCAACGGGTACTTGTTCTTAATGGTGATGGCGTTAAGACCCCAGTAATCAATACACGGATGTAATTCTCCGTTCTTCTTCTGCACGAAGAAGAATCCCGCTCCTGCCGGTGACACCGACTTCCTAATGAACCCTCTTGCTAGGTTCTCCTGAATATATTGCGACATGGCCTCTGTCTCAGGAAGAGAGAGGGGATAGACCCTTCCCCGAGGAGGTTCTGCGCCAGGCAAGAGGTCGATAGGACAGTCATAGGGGCGATGAGGCGGAAGAGTCTCCGCAGCCTTCTTGGAGAACACGTCTGCATATGACCAATAGCACTTGGGAAGTGGAGTAAGATCTGCCGGTAACTCAGTAGTGGTAACCTGAACGCAACTCCTGACACATCTGCCTCTACATGCATCACTCCAACCCAGTATCCTACCCGAAGTCCACTCTATATGTGGGGAGTGGAAACGGAGCCAAGGTATACCTAGTAGGATCTCGTCTATTCCCTTGGGAAGGACGAGTAGGGAAATAAGTTCCTGATGGGAAGGGGATACAGACAATGCAAGAGGAACAGTCTGTTGTGTTATTTGTGAGGGCAATGTCGACCCATTCACTACCCGGACAGTCACTGATTTGTCAAGCGCCACCAGAGGTATTGCGTGTCGATGAGCAAAGTTAGAGGACATGAAGTTCCCCTCTGCTCCTGAGTCCACGCAAAGCTCGACTGTAAGTGTGGAAGAGTCTACAGTGACTGTCCCTTTAAATATCATCTTGGAGGAAAATGCCGCTGTCTCTAGTGAACCTCCTCCCAGGGCCACTAGACGCGATCGCTTCCCCGATCGCTGTGGACATTTGTTGGCATAGTGTCCTGTCTGCTGACATAGGTTACAGACCACGGATACTCTGACGGTCCGAGACTTAGGTCCTGCATGAGGAACTTCTGCAGCCTTTTGGGGTTCGGATGCCAGATCGGGGGATTCGAGAGGTTTGGCAAAGGTGGGAGCCAACCGAATCCTCTGCCTACACTGGGCCCGCTCCAACCTCCGTTCGTGAAAACGGAGGTCGATGTGGGTAGATATGGAGATAAGCTTCTCCAGTGTGGTGGGAATCTCCCTGGTAGCCAAAGCGTCTTTAACATGGTCAGTCAGTCCTCGCCAGTAGACTGGAATGAGAACTTTATCCGACCAGTCTAGCTCTGAGGCCAGAGTCCGAAACTGGACGGAAAACTGACTGACCAAAGACGAACCCTGTGCTAATGCCAGCAGCTGTAGCGCCGTATCGTGGGTGACCTGAGGTCCTAAAAGACCTTTTTAAGAGCTCCCACAGCGGCGATGCCCACTCCAACGCTCTGCCCAAGAGTAGAGACAATACAAAACCCACTTGTGCCCGATCCGTGGGGAAACGTGCAGCCAGAAGCTCGAGCTGTATAGAGCACTGACTCACGAATCCCCGACATTGCTTGCTGTCACCGGCAAACTTGTCAGGAAGCGGGAGGTGGGATAATGTAGGGGCAGAGGTGGCAGAGGACAAACTGGCTGCAGCCACGCTAGCAGCCTGAACAGCGACTGTGGTAACATCCACAGCTGAGGTTGTGCGCTCAAGAGCCGCCAACCTACCCTCCAGCTGCTGGATGTACTGTGGTAGACGCTGGTCATCCGCCATTTTACTAGCCAGACCCTGGCGCTAGTATTATGTTAGGGTCTGCGGAACGCACCAAATATATGATGTGGAGAGGTGCGTTTGCAGCCGGGGTCCACCGTGCAGGGGAAGCCTGCTGCTAGTAAAATGGCGCAAGAAGCGAACTCTGTTATCCCGTAGAGTCGCCAAAATAAACGCCGTAACGCGCTGTGGCAATATGTGTGAAATCACTTAACACAACTGAGTCACAAAATAAACACGCTAGGGCGCTGTCTAGCGTTGAAAGCGAACCCTGTTACGTCACAGAGCCGCTGAGACAAACTTCTGTGTCCTGTCAGGCACCCAGGTACACAGTTAACTGCTAAGCGAACATAGAACGTGATCATGCGCTAATGTCCTCGCGGGAGTCACCCGCAATCTATGGCGTCTGAACGCCAGACCCTGAATACAACAATCAAACTCCTCACCGGTTATGCCGGTAATCTAGGGCATCTAGGACACCAACCCTGACCAGCTAGCATACTAAACTCCTCACCGATTAAGTCGGTATTCTAGGGGCTTATTTCAGCCGGGCCCTAACCACACACACACGCATGACCACACTGGCTCATAGCATATAAAGATTGATACTAGCGCATGGCGGCCCAGCCATGCTACCCTTTTATAGTAACAGCTACAGGACCTGCCAGAAACAAGGACCAATGAAACTTGTTCCAGAACACCAGTAGTCACAGGACCTTCCTGGAGGACCAATAGGAGCTGCTGCAGTACCTGAGCATGTGACCCCTGATCTCCAATGAGAGATCTCACTCTGGGCATGCTCAGAAGGGGAAAACAAGGACTTTGACCAAAAGACGTCTGCTCGCCGCTAACCAGTACTGGCCACAATAGTAGAGCCTGGAGGAGCAGCAGTAATCCTCTGCACACTGTTAGACTGGGCGAGATGCTGGGACTGACATCTAAGCTGAGCAGGCTCCACTGTGGACGGAGGACAGAGATGAATGGGAGACCGCAGCGGGACTGGCTCGAGACTCCACCTGTGCAGCAGTGGGAATTCGAACCCCAACAGAGGGTGTGTTCCTTTTCCCCCTCTGTGTAGCAGCTTATGTTTGGTCAAAACTCACACAGGGGAAGAAGTACATGTTCCCAGAGAGAAATATCTGATAACGCTAAGAAGAACCATAACATAAAATATAATGTAAACTTTGCAAATTAATATCTCTGTAAAAGAGAGGAGAAAATAAAGAATAAAAAACATATTTTACTCAGCTCTGCAGCCACTATTCCATGATGTGACCAGTTTTGATCATGCTCAAACTGGTGAAAAGTTCTCTTTAAACATTCTAGTTCAGTTTGAAAAGTCTGTTTTAAATTTATCACCTGTTTATTGCCCTCTGGAATTGTCCTTTAACATTAGTGTAGAGATTTTACAATGAATTGATCTCCATCTAGAAGTGCCCGCACTAGTGGTTGCCATGCAATGTGAATAATTATTATGCAGCTAATATTCCCAGTAACAGCAGCGAAACGATATCCTGAAATCATTTTTTTAAAGGGACGGACAGCCAAGTAAGTGTAAGTATATTAGCTGAAAATTAGCGCTTGTCAAAAGGAAAAATACTGTCTGTCTCCTTCCACCTTTTGGAAGTAGCTAACCTGTTAGTCAGCGTTGACCTTTTAACATGCTTTTATGGTCAAAGGATACTTACTCATGTGGCACCCCTGGAGTCCGGTTGCCACAGTGATATTGCCTCCCTCACAGGGAAGAATGTGATGCCTGGAAGCAAGGAGGGGTCCCTTTACCAGGTGTCAGTAGGAGAGAAGTCGAGCAGAACCTGGGGAGTGGAGCTGTGATTAAACTTGCCCCAGAGCTGAGCGCTAGGGACCAGATACCGGAGTCCGTGGTTGGGCGGGTATTGAAGTCCCGGCAGCTAAATCCGGAGGGCAAGGGACTGCAGGTCTCCTGGCCCGATCTAATACCCGGCGGCACAGCAGCATACCAGAGCCTGGAGCCAACACAAAGGAGCTGCACCTATGATATGCTCAAGCTGCCTGCCATGCGGGCAACAGTTGGGTTTTTTAAAAAAAGAGAGAGAGGCAGTTAGCAGCAGGAGGCTGAGCTGTGAGACAGCAAGGAAAAAAAAAGGGAGGACAGCGCAGAAGGAAGGGTTCCATAACTACCTGGCCAGGTGTATCCAAAATTGCTTCCAGGATGCCGGCTCTCCATCACAATCTGTTACCAGTGCCCCAGTCTGTAGTATCAACCATCAAGTAAAGGAAAAGAAAACTACAGTCCTTGTGTCCTCCAGTGATCTCTTGCGCCCTGAGTCCTGCACCACAAGGTACCCGAAGCCTGATATAAACACAACTGGTAGCCCTGGGGCCCCGCTCCACATGTGGGGAGCAGAACCATCCCAGCTGCGTCACCATCAGCCCCAGCGGTTTCCTTTATCAGCATTGGCCATCTGTTGCCAAACACCACAGGTGGCGTCATGTTAAAACCCTTATAAATATTCCCCATTTACGGCACAGCCAGGGCCACAGAGTTGGGTCACGGCCCAGTGACTTCCCCAAAGAACTGTCTGACCTGGTTCCGAGTACCCCACGACCCTGGTGGGTGTGTCACTCACGCTAGTGTTTACTCAACAGGGCAAAGTATTGTACTGATTGGCTGCCCATGAAAGGCCACTCATCTAGCTAAACATTTCTGATGAAGGTTAAGAAGCCAGAAACATCCATCCTTCACTTGGTATACAGCTAATTTGCAAAGCGATTTCCCAGGGAGCACTGACTGACCTATAAGTCCTGGCAGTCTGCAAACCGGATCCTCTAAACCTAAAAGATTCATGTAATACTTCGTCCTTTACCATGAACCCTCCTCTACTGTATGGGGTTAAGACATAAGAATTCTGTTATATCTGTTTCTATTAAGTGAGAAATAGAAAGTCATCCATAGAGTCCCATCATATTTTGTTTTCTCACATTGTTTAATATCGCAATCTTCTATTTTCTTTGGTCATGATCATTATATGTCAAAAATGCTAATATACACACTTTTTATTTCTCATGCTACAGTTTTATACTGATATTTTATGCTGTTTAGTCTGTTCCTATTAAATTTACTGAAAAATTATAGAGTTGAGCCTTCTGGGAGAAAAGTGGAAGATAAATAATTTATGTGTATTATTATGAATGCCATAGAAGTTTTGTCAGAACTTGGTTTTATTACTAGATATCTCAATAACATGAACAGATATAGACAGGAATAATAAATTTGAAATACTGTCCTATACCATTGAGAAAGTAATGAGCAATATACACTGTATTACTATACTTAGGGCAAGAATTAAAGGGAATGCATCACGTCTTTTTTTTTTCTTTTTTTTTTCTGATGATTATGGACACAGATAATTGGGTCAATTGCTGTTCTGAGCTGGGAAAAATAGTTCAGAGTTTTGCTTTGTAGCAACCATATGGACATATGACGACAAAGACCTATTGACTTATGTGGGAGAGAGTAGTGGGCATGTTCTGTCACTTTTCATTGTAATTCTAGCCTAATAATAATAAAGTGACTACTGAAAACCAAGAACTGACAGCAGTGTGAAATCTGCAATTTTCAGTCATTTATAACTTAATATTTAAATCTAAAAAAATCTTCAAACATTTTTTGAAATATACATTTAATATAAAAACGTGATTGAAACAATAAATCATTTTCTGATGAAGCCAAGGGTTGCCAACGGGAGAGAAGTCAGAATACGACTGACCAGAAGATAAGACATGACTGTAGTCAGCACATAGCAAGTAGTCAAGACCAAGAGTAGAACAACAGGTACTAGATAAATAATCAAAATGGCATGGCGGGAGCATATTCACAGTCGAGTGCAGATTCAGGAACAAAAGATCAGCAAAAAACACATAGGAAAATGAGCCAGGCAAAAGGAGAACCTTAATCAGCAGGCAAAGCATTGGATGCAAATTTTCTACTAAAGAAGATCTTAAGGCCTGATCTAATGGGAAGAAACTAGTTGCCTGGCAATACAATGCTGAATCCCAAGTGAAAGGGAATCTGTCACTAGGTGTTTACAGTGATGTGTCACTAACTGGGCTGCTTGCTGACATTTTGATAAAATCACTGTTTTCCCCGCTGCACATCTAACAGTTCTATAAATGCTGATTTATGCATAACCCCGCCCATAGCACTGATTGGCAGATTTCTGCGGACACTGTTCATGGACAGAAAACTTTCAATTAGTGTTGGGGGGGCGGGTTATACAGAGCTCATGAATATGCTTTACTACTTGTCCTTTATGGATAATCTGCTGCTGATAAAATTGATTTTTGTCTAAATTATACTAAGCAACTCAGTAAATTACACATCACTGGAATCAGGATTTCTGTCTTTACATTATGCTGCTCTTGGTTTAGGTGGAAAAAATCTGGTGACAGATTCCCATTAAGAAAAATAAATCCAGGAAGGTCATGACTTACATAAGGATAAGCCAACTGGATGAGGACATTGGCTGGACCCAATCTCTAGGAAGAGGTGGCGGAAGCGGACAAGATGAGAAATGTACAGTGTCAGACATCTGTAAGTGGTTGATTTCTGGGATTTAGGTGTGATTGTTTAGATGAGCCTTATTAATATTCAGGAGCTATCACTTTTCCTTCATGTCTGGATTGTCATACACATGTAAATATGATTATCTTCAGTGCAATTTTTATAAACCAGAGGGTCGGTCCATTACCTAATGTGTGTAGGTAATCTTCCCCATGTTACTATATGTTTGGTCAAACATCCATGATATTCAGGAATCCAAAGACATTGCAATAGTGTAGAACTTTATTATGACTTTATTTTAGGCTGCTTTTACACTTGACGTGTTTTTGCGGGCCGTTTTTGTGGCCCCAATAGATTTGTATGGGGCCGCAAAATCGGCCTGCAAAAATTCCACTGTGTGCCAAGTGCCGTACGGCCGTCCGTTAGGGCCGTATTTGCGGCCAAGAAAAAATATCGAGCCTGCTCGATCTTTTTCACGGCGTACGGACAAGGCCCCCATTGAAAAGCAACGGGGCCGCAAAACCAAATAGAAGTTTGGTTTTGCGGTGCACCGTCACTTCCGGTTTTGCGGAATGCCGTTTTTTTTTCCAATACTTCTTCCATAGTATTGGAAAATTGAAAAATGGCGATCGGCAAGTTCTTTGCGGCCCGTTATTGCGGCAGACGGCCTTTTTTGCGGCGATATGGCTCGCAAAAAAGGCCCGCAATAACGGGGTGCAAAAAACCCGGTAAGTGTAAAAGAAGCCTTATTCTCACTATTAGTGGATATATTTTAGTATAGAAATTATAAGACCACGCTTGTCATAATACAATGAAGTACCTTGTTTCAGACTAGTTTAATCGAAAAGCTATGATATCTGATAAATTGGTCCAATACAATGGATTCTGTATGTCAACCATATGTCAGAAACCTTTCATGTCATATAATCCTGCCAAGATGTAGGTGTTACAATGATGGATGTCTCGTGAGCCCTTCAACATAAAAGCTAAAAATATATTTCAACTGAAACAGTTCTCTGTAACCGTTTTATGAGCAAAATATGGAATCATGAGTTCCTTTATGTGATACAAAAAGGAAGTTTAATAAAAGAGTTGTATGCAAGGGGTGGTCACACCTCGATTCCACCTTCTAAAATGCAGATAGCAGTCAGATAATTGGTTTCTTTGAATAAGTTTTATTCTTTAGCTTCAAGAGAGGATCCACAGCAGTGGAAACTCTCTCCGTATTATCCATAAGGCCTGAAGAAGTATATAGACCTGGGTTATTAAAATGGGGAATATAAACATGAGTTGTCAAGACATAAGGACATGGATTGGCATAATGATGCATATAAGCATGGGTTCTCACCATATGTCAAAAATATCAAAATATCCTTTTTCATTTCTCATGTTACAGTTTTATACTGACATTTTATGTTGCTTAGTCTTTTGCCATTACATTTACTGAAGATATAGAGTTGATCCTTCTGGGAGAAATGTGGAAGACAAATAATTTGGACCTAGCTTCTCCTAATTGGGTACATGGACATTAGGGCATAAAAGGTTATAAAAAATATTTAGACTGCCATAAAGGGGCATATGGGCATGGATTGGCATAACAGATATGGGTTGGCATAATGGAGCAGGCATGAGTTGTCTTAATAAGGGATATTTGTCTCAATATGGGTGGGAATAATGTCATATACTCTTTGACAGAAAAAAATAACAAGAGAAGGATTTAAAATATACAAAGATTGTTAGAAATGCCCTCTCTTCATTTCCTCTAGTTTTCTCTCATTTTTCTGTGTTGCATTTGCCCATTTGACTCTTTGGTAATGTAAAGTCTTCCTATGGGATGCCGATGATCTATCATAAAAAAAATGGGTTTAAAGAAAAACAGCAGGAAATTTTAATTTGGCGCCTCCAATGCTGGAATAAGCCTCAAGTGACATTGTGATCTCATGGGATGACACATGTCATAAGCATACGAGAGACCTAGTAAGCTCTGGAAGACGAAAGAGATGACTGGAGTTGAAGAGATCGAGCAAGCCAGCAGAGGAACATGTTTTGAGCTGCGTCGCCTGAGCAGGTGAAGAGTGAGGTGAGTATAATATTTCTGGAGAGACGTCAGAGAATAATAAATAGCTTTTAATAGCAATTCGCTTGAAATAAATGCAGAACAAATCGAATTTCACTGAGCTAATCTAGCAAGTTGACTTTTGTCAGATTTGCACATTTCCAGTGTGTTATTAGGGAAGACAGTTTAAACTGTTCAGTGCATGTCTAGTTTGCAATTATTAACCTAAGGCTGGGGTCACACAACCATTTTTTTCACATTCGAGAAAATCTGTTCGAATATGCCCAATCACACTCTGATCACACTTTGATCAGGGATTGCTCAGAGTGTGATCCGATTTTCTCATATATGGAGAAGAGAAAAAAATAATTCTCAGTTTTCTTCATTCTGTGAGTCTGTGAAAATCGAACCACACTGATATATTTCTGATTTAAAGAGTAAATTTTGTATTATCGGAATAACAATGCTTGGTTGCTGGTGGATATAGACCTGTAAAAGATAGAGACCTTGTGATGCAGTTAATTGATTGATTGATTTAGATGATTGATTAGTTGGATATTATTGTTTATAATTTTCCAATTTAACACCCTAATACACACTCCACTAGAGAGAAAAGTTGGGATTGTTTTGCTTAGAAAAAAGATAAAGATTCCTCAGAGGCAATCTCAGGTGTGATTAATAAAAAGGACTGGCACATGACTTATTCCTTCCAAAGGCTTTAGAAAGATCCAAAGATCACATGCGGAGGAAAGAAGAATCAGGTATCTATATAGGAATGGGTTCTTTATAGTTAAAGCAGTCAGACTGAAAAGTCCTCCAGCAAGAGGTAGCAATGGCCCATATTATAACAGCATTTATAAAAGTGGTTGGATGCATTTCTCAAAACAAATGTTATTGGGGGCTTACAAATAATCTAGCGATAGATAATATATAATTAGTCAATAAAGATTGAAGTTGATTGACTTGTCTCTTTTTTAACCTATGTAACTACTGTATGTAACCTCCATTAAGGTTATATATTTTAACATAAAAGGAAATGGTGACATCCCAAGTCTTGTAGCTTACTATGTATGTTCAATGTTCCCAATTTATGAGAAATCTGTTGCTTTGACCCTTTTCTCGTTAAATGATTTTACTGTAATTGCACTGAAAATGAATGCCAGTGAGCCCGACTTCCTGAGGATCTCACGCAGAGAGTTGTGTGTTACAGCTTATTTGTACCTATCATTCATTCCGCTGATAAAAGGCCTTCTACGTTCGCTGCTTTTTAGCAATATCAGTCACAGCACAACACATTCAGTCCCCCCTGAATTACCCTTGTGCCAGTCACTGATTACGCAGCTGGCTTAAATGAAGCACTTCAAATAACCATGGTAACAATTAAATGTCTTTGTCTACTTTTTTTCTGCGTTTTTTACATCATTTCACAAGAGACATTCTGGAAACCTGAGCACAGTCTGAGGATATTTCTTTGGACATCTATAAAGAAGATATTATTCCAGGACTGTCATTGACATGACAACCTATCTCTAACCTTCTACCTATGTTACCTGCATACACTCACAGCCAGCAACTCTTAATACAACTTTTCCTATTACCATTATTCTTTTGGGCACAGATAAGCAATGTTGACATTAGGATTTGAAAGGTTGATTGATATAAATGTGTAAGATAGCAGCCAATACGAGAAGCCTGGGGCCATTGACGCAATGGGAAAGGCACTCATAAGGTGAGTAAGCACAGAGAGGGGTAGTATTCTACAAATTAATTAAAAGGCTCACCTTTAAAGGGGTTGTCTGGTTTTAAGCTAGAAGTCTGCAGTTAATGAATGTGACTGCTGACTTGTGAATCCTCACTGCGTACTGTGAGGATTCTTCGGTACCGGGAGTGGGCGCTAATGTGACTGCAAGTCTACGATCTGCGTGATTCTGGTCACATTCCGACTAGACTGTATCTGGCCTCAATACACTTCATCCATCTAGTCGGCATGTGACCACATGTATGCAAATCACATACATACTCATGCGCCTACCGCTCCCAGCACCAGAGAATGCTCACACCCTGTAGAGCACAGTGTCAGGATTCACACATTGAGTGGCTACAAACTTATCGCTTAAGACCAGACAGCTTCTTTGATGGCTGTGCTTACATAGGCATAACATGATTAAACATATGATGTGCTGACAGATGTCATTATCCTGTAAGATGATGTGGCTGGGCTGCCACAACTGACAAGACAAAATCGTTATCCTAAAAGGAGAGAAAAAACATCCTTATAGGTGCACTAAGTCACATGTATAAACGGTCCTTTATTCAATGGAAATGCAAAGGCTAAAACGTGACACATTGTGGAGCTATCTTACAGTTATCATAGATTGGAGGAAGGAACTGATTGCTCCAAAGTGCGTCACGTTTTAAATCTAATATTTCCATTGAATAAAGGACCATTTATACTTATAGTGCACCTATATGGATGTCTTTTTTTCTCCACTGTGGATTCTGATCAATTCATATGAATGGAAATAAGTAATAAATCTTTTTTGGGACTACAAGTAGTGTTGAGCGATACGATACTGCAAATATCGGGTATCGGCCGATATTAGCTGTATCGGGCTTTCGATTCCGAGTACCGATATTTTCGTCATATCGGATACCGGAATCGGATTTGTCACTGTCACTGTGAGTGTCCGTCGGTCGGGTCTGTCAGGAGTCAGCGGCACTTACCTGGCAGAAGATTTCCGGCGGTCACGTCCTGGACTGCTTGATGGCCGCCATTATCTTCTCCCTGGCGGTCACATGCAGTTTTTCGCGATAACTGCAGTGACTGCAGGGTAATCCCGGCCGTAAACCAGTCCGATGACGTCACCGCCAGGGAAGCAGGTAATCAGCTGTGCTGCGCCGGGATGACAGGCTCTGCCTGTCATTCTGATGTAGCAGAGCTGGATCGTCGTGGGACACTCGTTACTATGGACTGCGTCGGACAGGTGGTATACTGCTGGGTTTTTTTTTCATTTTTTTACAGGAGATCGATGGCATCGCAGGATGAGACTGTAATAAAAGTAATGAAAACTGTGTTGTGTTTTTTATTAAATTAAAAATTTTTTTATGAACATTCACCCGTCCGGGTACATCAACAATTTAACTATTTACATACAGTGACCCTGTCCGGGTTATTTATAATTCTTTGGCAGGGGTGTTCCAGGTACCACCTGGTACTCTTCTGATGCTTGCCAAACATCCGAGACACCAAGGACCACCAGGACCTGATGACGTCGTGTGGCCTGCACAGTCAAGTCGTGACCCGCTATCTGTGTCTGTGTGGCCACCTCTTTCGTCTCCCTCCGGGTCTGGAGCCCTATGTCCCGGACTGAACGAACCC
The DNA here is from genome assembly GCA_033576555.1 of Oophaga sylvatica. Classification (NCBI taxonomy): domain Eukaryota; kingdom Metazoa; phylum Chordata; class Amphibia; order Anura; family Dendrobatidae; genus Oophaga; species Oophaga sylvatica. The sequence continues at coordinate 436,759,283 of JARQOD010000004.1, forward strand.
CATGGGGCCTAACAGGCGCCGGGTACGGGCCAGCTATAGTTATCATGTCCATAGCTGGGGCTGCTGAGGAGACCATTGAGGGAGGCTGGGGAGATTTACGGCGTGGGGTGGGCACTTGTGCAGAGGCCTGGATGTGGGAGGCTGAAGGCTCCGAGGGTCTCACAGGTTCCTGACACTCTGGGGAGTAGGGGTCGCACCTGGTAACATTTAGGGCATACCATCCATTGTAACCCCAGTGTCGGGTGTAAGTCACCAAGTCTCCTGGCAACAGGTCCCTCCCCGGGTGTCCTTCTGGGAGGTGAGTCTCCACGTCCCGCCGGGTCACAAAGACTTCTAAATAAAGTCCAGGCTCCTGGATGAAGCCCCAACCACCTTTCAATTTAAAGCTCTTTACTGCACCCTTACGCCGCGGCTCCCACAGGGTTCCTTTATCTTTTCTCATCCGGTCCTTATCTGCCCGGTCCTTCTCCAGGTGACGTTGCCGAAGCTTTTGGGATTCGCGCTGCTCCCTTTGTCGCTCTGCTTCCCGCTCCCAACGTCTCCACTCTTCCTCCTGACGCCGGTTGGAATTCTCCTCCACCAGCATCTCCATGTCTCCACCATCAAACTGCAGCTTACAATGTCCGGTTTGCGGCAGCTCTCCTGGCGCCCCCCAGTCCTGGCGGCGCTCACCTGCGGAGGAAGCAGCCGGCTCTGGAACAGATGACAGTCGGGGCTCCGGTACAGACAGGTAGACCTCTGGTGCCTGCGCGGCCTCCTCCATGAGGACGGGTGTCGCTTCTTCTGTCTCAGCGACGGTGTTTATGTTTCGGTAGCTGAGGAGTGCAGGTAAAAAAGGCAATACACCAGAGCAGTTGGAATCTATGGGATTGCAGCACCCTGACCAACCACCACAACTAGAGGCAGCCGTGGAGCGCTCCCACGTTGGTCCTAGACGCCTCGCCACAGCCTGAGAAACTAACTACACCTAAAGATAGAAATAGGAAAGCTATCTTCCCCGGAGCAGAACCCCAAAGATAATAGAAAGCCCCCAAACATGTAATGGCGGTTAGACAAGAGGAAATACTGACACAGAAAGAAAATAGAATGAGCAAACGCTGGGGCCCAAACTATCTAAATAGAAAAGGACAGGAAGGGTACTTACTGCAATCCCAGAAAACCCTGAAAAACACCAACTCTACTAATTTCAAAATCACCTGAGATCACACGACCTCTACCACCTAAATTAGCTCTCTGGTGTAACAAAATAAAAACAGCAGCCACTGAAAAAACTGGAAAAAGCAAAAGAACAAAACTCAGTGGCTGAACTAAACTGAGAAGGCAGAAGCCCCGGAGGGGACCCAGAAGGCCCCCAAAGAAGTGCAGGACAAAATGCAAAAATATAGCAACAACACAAAAGAAGAAAAATTCTTATCTGGTAGCAGGAGATGCAGACACGACACAGCAGGCTACAAGGGAAACTGGAATGAAGGATTCAGACCAGAACAATTGATCACCGGCAACCCTGATGGGAAAATGAATCCCTTATATAAGACCAGTCAGTAACACCTGATTCCCAGTCCTCACAATCTTCACTAGTACCGCTTGTAACCACCAGAGGGAGCCTCTGCTCAGAACTCATCTCAAACCCATTCACAACAGTACCCCCCCCTTGAGGAGGGGTCACCGAACCCTCATTTGAGCAACCAGGTCGGTCAGGATGAGTTCTATGATACGCACGGATAAGTCTCCTAGCATGGATGTCCGAAGCAAACACCCAAGAATTGTCTTCCTGACCATAACCTCTCCATTTAACCAAATACTGGAGTCTTCGTCTAGAAAAACGAGAATCCAATATTTTCTCAACCACATACTCCAGATTGCCCTCAACCAAAACAGGGTCAGGAGGCACAGTAGCAGGAACCACTGGCTCAACAAACCTCTTCAACAAGGACTTGTGGAACACGTTATGGATCTTAAATGTCCCTGGAAGAAGCAAACGAAAAGAAACAGGATTAATAATCTCCATGATCTTATAAGGTCCAATGAACCTAGGCTTAAATTTAGGAGATGCTACTCTCATAGGAATATTCTTTGAGGACAACCAGACCAAGTCCCCCACTTTAAACCGAGGACCATCAGTCCTATGCCGGTTAGCAAACCGCTGGGCCTTCTCCTGAGAGAGGGACAACCTCTCCACTACCTGGTCCCAAATCTGTTGCATACGCTCAACAACAGAGTCAACACCTGGACAGACAGAAGCTTCCGTCTGTCCTGAAGAAAATCGAGGGTGAAAACCAGAATTACAGAAAAACGGAGACATCAAAGTGGCAGAGCTAGCCCTATTATTAAGAGCAAACTCAGCCAAAGGCAAAAAAGAGACCCAGTCATCCTGATCAGCAGACACAAAGCATCTTAGATAAGTCTCTAATGTCTGGTTTGTTCTCTCAGTTTGACCATTGGTCTGAGGATGAAATGCCGAGGAGAAAGACAATTGAACACCCAGTTTAGAACAAAAAGTCCTCCAAAATCTGGAAACAAACTGGACTCCTCTGTCAGACACAATGTTCTCAGGAATGCCGTGTAAACGAACCACGTGCTGAAGAAACAACGGCACCAATTCAGAGGAGGAAGGCAACTTAGGTAATGGCACAAGATGTATCATTTTGGAAAACCTATCACAAATTACCCAGATGGTGGTCATTCTCTGAGAAACAGGAAGATCGGAAATGAAATCCATAGAGATATGGGTCCATGGTCTCTTGGGCACAGGCAATGGCATCAACAAACCACTAGAGCGAGAGCAAGGCTTGGAGCGAGAGCAAGTCCCGCAGGACTGCACAAATTCCCTGACATCGCGAGACAAGGTAGGCCACCAAAAGGACCGACTAACCAAGTCTCTGGTACCAAAAATTCCGGGATGCCCAGCCAATGCGGAACAATGAATCTCAGACATCACACTCTTTTTCCATTGGTCCGGGACAAACAATTTTCCAACAGGGCAGCGCTCGGGCCTATCCTCCTGAAAACCCTCCAGAGCAAGTCTCAAATTGGGCGAGATGGCGGAAAGAACTACACCCTCTTTCAAAATAACAGAAGGATCAGATAACTCAGGAGAGTCCGCAAGGAAACTCCTCGAGAGGGCATCCGCCTTAACATTCTTAGTGCCAGGAAGAAAGGAAACCACAAAATTAAAACGTGTGAAAAACAAGGCCCACCTGGCCTGTCTAGGATTGAGTCGCTTGGCAGATTCCAGATAGACCAGATTCTTATGGTCCGTAAGGACCACCACCTGATGTTTGGCTCCCTCCAGCCAATGTCTCCACTCTTCAAAAGCCCACTTCATGGCCAATAACTCCCGATTACCCACGTCATAATTACGTTCAGTAGGAGAAAATTTTCGAGAGAAAAAGGCACAAGGGTTACTTTTAGAGGTCTCTGGATCTTTTTGGGACAAAACGGCACCTGCCCCAATTTCAGAGGCATCAACCTCCACCTGAAATGGCAGAGAAACATCAGGCTGCCGTAGAACAGGAGCAGAAGTGAATCTCTGCTTAAGTTCCTGAAATGCAGAGACTGCCTCAGGAGGCCAATTCACCACATCAGAACCCTTTCTGGTCAAATCAGTTAATGGTTTAACAATAACCGAGAAATTACCAATAAATTTACGATAAAAATTGGCAAAACCCAAAAATCTCTGAAGAGCCTTTAATGAAGTAGGTTGGACCCAATCACAGATGGCCTGAACCTTGACCGGGTCCATTTCAATAACAGATGGGGACAAAATGAATCCCAGAAATCAGATCTTCTGTACGCCAAAAAGACACTTTGATCCCTTCACATACAGAGCATTATCCCTCAAAATCTGGAACACAGTCCGAACATGTTTCACATGAGAGTCCCAGTCATTAGAAAAAATCAAGATATCATCCAAATAAACAATCAGAAATTTGTCCACAAAATCCCTGAAAATGTCATTCATGAAGGACTGGAAGACGGAAGGGGCATTAGTGAGCCCAAAGGGCATCACTAGGTACTCAAAATGCCCTTCAGGGGTATTGAATGCCGTCTTCCATTCATCCCCGTGCTTAATGCGAATAAGGTTATACGCCTGTCACGCTGTATAGCAGATATATATATGTGATGTCAGTAATCTATATCAAAAGGGCAACATACTATATAACATGCGCATAGATATATGATAACATAGATTTACCTGACAGAATGTCCAGAGGGTCAAAACGGAATCCGTTATACGCTGTCTCCGGCTAGAGGGTGACCGGGGTCTAAGCTGACCCTAAACTGGGGTCCTAACTAATCCCTCAACCTGGAGGTACTGTTAAAGGTACAGAGGTCCAGGCCACCAGCGTAAACCCTGTCTCCTATCAATCCCTGCCAACTGTATTCTAGTCCTAAGAAGGACCCTGAATACCACCAAAGGGAATGAACAGGTAACGGTTAATGAACAGAAAGACAAACAACAAAGACAAGAAATAAAGTAAATAAAGTCTTACATACAACACTCACACACAGTAGGAACACCTAAGGTCTCAGAGAAAAACTATAAGCTGTAAGAGTAAAAACAACTAAGGAGCTCTTAGCTTAAATATTCTCAGAACCGATCCAGTCTGCTAAACTACATGAATGCTTTCACCGGCCTCTAACAAGCAGACTGGCAGGTATATGAAGGAATCTAATTAGAACATAATCAAAAGCAGCCGGGCGAGGCTGGACCTAGTCTTAGCAAAGAGCTAGGTAAAATTAACTCCCTCATTACCAAACACAAAGAAACAGCAACTCAGCTGTGAGAAGTCAGAGTGTGTAATCGCGACGATCCTTGTGGCGATACACCCATGAGAGTACCCCCCCTCTACGAGGGGACTCCGGACCCTCAGGGCCAGGTCTGCCCGGGTGAGTTGTGTGAAAGGTCCGAACCAATCGATCTGCATTAACATTAGACGCAGGGACCCACGTCCTCTCCTCAGGACCATACCCCTTCCAATGAACCAGGTACTGAAGGGACCGACGACTGAGACGTGAGTCAATGATTTTCGACCCATGAAATTCCACGTTATCATTGACCACCACTGAAGGCGGAGGTAGAGGTGACGGTATGACTGGTGCCACATACTTTTTAAGTAATGACTTGTGAAACACATTATGAATTTTAAACGTAGGAGGGAGGTCCAGACGAAATGCCACAGGATTAATTATGGAACTGATCCTGTACGGCCCGATGAATCTGGGACCCAACCTCCAGGAGGAAACTTTAAGTTTTATATTCCTGGTAGACAACCAAACTAGATCGTTCACCTTCAGATCTAGACCAGAAACTCTCCCCCTATCAGCCATCCGTTTGTAACGGTTCTCCGTAACCTTCAGTCTTAACCGATCTGGAACTATCAGTCTCCCTGAAAGTCCCACAGGGGCGTCCCCCTGAGCCCCCAATACCTCCCCCTCAAGCTCAGAGCATACAGCTGACACTACAACTCCCTCCTGAGGAATAGGAACCGGATCATCCGTCTTCCCGGCCCCTGGGAAAGTACGAGATAAGGCATCAGGAAGCAACTTTATTGAGCAGTCATATGCGCGATGAGGAGGTAACTCTTTACACCCCTCCTCTGAGAACATCTCCCCAAAGTCCTCCAGAAAAGGAGACAAAGTCCTAGGCACAACCGCACCGATGACCGTGCTCATGCAGTTATTCTTGCAAAATTCACCCCACTGGCTTATCTTTCTGGATTGCCAATCAATCACTGGGTTATGTTTAGCCAACCAAGGAAGTCCCAACACAATAGGAGTAGGTAGACCCTCCAATACATAACAAGACAATTGCTCTTTATGTATTGCCCCTACTCGAAGATCTATGTTATGAACAGCTTGTACCAAGCTACCTTGACCAAGAGGTCTAGAATCAATAGAGAGTATAGGGACCGGTTTGGCCAATACACTCAGTTGCATACCATGCACCTGGGCAAACCGAGCGTCCACCAAATTAGCCCCGGACCCACTATCAAGAAAAACAGAAATCCTCTCAGTTCTAGTACCAATCACCACCTCCGCAGGCACGAGAAACTGAGAGGGATTTGGGGACGAAATACACACTCCCAGGTTAACTCCTTGGCTCAAAGAGGTCCGGGATGGACACCCCCCAACAAAATGTCCCTCTCTCCCGCAAAAGAAACACCTTCTAGTCTTGCGGCGCACCGCCGATTCCCTCCTACAAAATGATGTTCCTCCCAACTGCATGGGTTCCTCAGAACAGACCAGGGGAACCTCAGTATAAGGGATTTTAGTAGTAGGTGGAGTCATCATGGGGGGCGGAGTTACCTCGCGTCTTCCCCGAAGTCGTCTATCAATGCGAATAGCGAGGGCCATAGCAGCCTCCAGTGATGGAGGAGAATCATACTGAGCCAACACATCTTTTAATTTGTCAGACAACCCTTGACAAAACTGGCTCCTAAGAGCTGGGTCATTCCACTGAGTATCTGTTGCCCATCTACGGAACTCAGAAGAATATTCCTCCGCTGGACGATTTCCTTGCCGTATTTTACGTAACCTTGTTTCAGCAAGGGAGACTTGATCCGGATCATCATATACCAGACCCAGGGCAGTAAAAAATCGATCCACTGACTGGAGATCTGGGAGCCTGGAGGAATAGAGAACGCCCAAGATTGAGGGTCCCCTTGTAAGAGCGAGATAACAATTCCCACCCTCTGCTCTTCACTCCCAGATGACCGAGGCCGCAGCCGAAAGTACAATTTACATGCCTCCCGGAAAGTAAAAAATTTGTCCCGCCCACCAGTGAACCTGTCCGGGAGAGCAACCTTAGGTTCAGATCTGGTTTGCTCCGGGAGGGACAAAACCTTGGACTTAATGTCTGCAAATTCCATGGACAACCCCTGCAACTGCCGGGCCAGCTGGGCTACTGGATCCATGACAGCTGGGGAGAATCTTTAGTTTGGCCGGTGAAAATGTCACGCTGTATAGCAGATATATATATGTGATGTCAGTAATCTATATCAAAAGGGCAACATACTATATAACATGCGCATAGATATATGATAACATAGATTTACCTGACAGAATGTCCAGAGGGTCAAAACGGAATCCGTTATACGCTGTCTCCGGCTAGAGGGTGACCGGGGTCTAAGCTGACCCTAAACTGGGGTCCTAACTAATCCCTCAACCTGAAGGTACTGTTAAAGGTACAGAGGTCCAGGCCACCAGCGTAAACCCTGTCTCCTATCAATCCCTGCCAACTGTATTCTAGTCCTAAGAAGGACCCTGAATACCACCAAAGGGAATGAACAGGTAACGGTTAATGAACAGAAAGACAAACAACAAAGACAAGAAATAAAGTAAATAAAGTCTTACATACAACACTCACACACAGTAGGAACACCTAAGGTCTCAAGAGAAAACTATAAGCTGTAAGAGTAAAAACAACTAAGGAGCTCTTAGCTTAAATATTCTCAGAACCGATCCAGTCTGCTAAACTACATGAATGCTTTCACCGGCCTCTAACAAGCAGACTGGCAGGTATATGAAGGAATCTAATTAGAACATAATCAAAAGCAGCCGGGCGAGGCTGGACCTAGTCTTAGCAAAGAGCTAGGTAAAATTAACTCCCTCATTACCAAACACAAAGAAACAGCAACTCAGCTGTGAGAAGTCAGAGTGTGTAATCGCGACGATCCTTGTGGCGATACACCCATGACAACGCCCCCCTGAGGTCAAGCTTGGTAAACCAAGTAGCGTTTTTCACCCTGGAAAACAGGTCAGAAATCAAGGGTAACGGGTATTGATATTTCACAGTAATATTGTTCAAGAGACGATAATCAATACACGGCCTTAATGAACCATCTTTTTGGCCACAAAGAAAAAACCGGCACCTAAGGGTGAAGAGGATGGTCTGATATGACCCTTCTCCAATGATTCCTTGATATAAGACCGCATAGCGTCATGTTCAAGTACAGACAAGTTAAAAAGGCGACCTTTAGGGAATTTACTACCCGGCACTAATTCAATAGCGCAGTCATAGCTCCTATGGGGAGGTAAGGATGCAGATTTACTTTCGCTAAACACATCAGAAAAATCAAACAAAAAGTCAGGAACATCCTGAGCTTGGGGGGAGGCAGAAAAAACAGGAGTGTTGGTATTAACACATTGGCAGCCCCAACTGGTTACAGACACAGATTTCCAATCCAAAACAGGATTATGAGACTGTAACCAAGGGAAACCCAGCACGATAATGTCATGCAGATTATATAGAACCAAAAATTTGCAGCACTCCTGGTGATCAGGTTCAACCCTCATTATCACCTGAGTAGAAAACTGGGGTTTATTCTCAGCCAAAGGGGTAGAATCGATCCCCAGTAGGGGAATAGACTTCTGTAGGGGTATCAAGGGAAACCCACAACGTTTAGCAAAATCATAATCCATCAGGTTAATAGCTGCTCCAGAATCAACGAAAGCCTGAGCAGAAAATGAGGACAGAGAGCATATCAGAGTGACAGTTAATAAAAACTTAGTCTGAACACTACCCAAGACAACTGAGCGTGCAAAACGTCTTCCCCGCTTAGGGCAGACTGAAATAGCATGAGAGGCATAACCACAGTAGAAACATAACCTATTGCGCTTTCGAAACTCATGACGCTGTGCCCCAGACACCACTCCATCACACTGCATGGGCTCAGAAGCTGGCTCACAAGGCAACACCACTCCACGCATACTTCTCCGCTCACGCAAACGTCTGTCAATTTGAATCGCTAATGACATAGAATCATTGAGACCAGAGGGGACAGGGAATCCCACCATAACATCCTTTACATTATCCGACAGACCCTTCCGGAAAAGGGCCGCCAAAGCGTCGTCATTCCATTTGGTCAGGACTGCCCACCTACGGAATCTCTGACAGTATAACTCAGCGTCATCAAACCCCTGATTTAATGCCAACAAGGCTTTTTCAGCTTGATCAGTGACATTAGGCTCATCGTACAATAACCCCAAAGCCTGAAAAAATGCATCAACATCACTCAAAACAGGATCCCCAGGTGTCAGGGAAAAAGCCCAATCCTGAGGATCGCCGCGCAGGAGAGAGATGATAATTTGAACCTGCTGCGCTGCGTTTCCTGAGGACTTAGATTTTAAGGCAAAAAACAATTTACAATTATTTTTGAAATTCTGAAACTTAGCTCGATCCCCTAAAAACAAATCTGGCATGGGGATCCTAGGTTCCACAACAGGCAACCCAGCAAGATAGATAGCAATACTCCGAACCTCAGTGGCAAGCTGATCCACACGGCCAGACAACTGTGCAAACTCCATTGGGAGAAAAGATCCTCCCCAGCACCCAGAGATACAGAGGGAAAAAAAAAAAAAATGCAACAAACAGAAAAATATCTCTGACAACTCTGACAACCTTTTTTCTATCACAATATTTTTTCCCTTCTGTGAGTACCATACAATTTTCAATTTTTAGGCTGGTGATACTGTTATGTTTCGGTAGCTGAGGAGTGCAGGTAAAAAAGGCAATACACCAGAGCAGTTGGAATCTATGGGATTGCAGCACCCTGACCAACCACCACAACTAGAGGCAGCCGTGGAGCGCTCCCACGTTGGTCCTAGACGCCTCGCCACAGCCTGAGAAACTAACTACACCTAAAGATAGAAATAGGAAAGCTATCTGCCCCGGAGCAGAACCCCAAAGATAATAGAAAGCCCCCAAACATGTAATGGCGGTTTAGACAAGAGGAAATACTGACACAGAAAGAAAATAGAATGAGCAAACGCTGGGGCCCAAACTATCTAAATAGAAAAGGACAGGAAGGGTACTTACTGCAATCCCAGAAAACCCTGAAAAACACCAACTCTACTAATTTCAAAATCACCTGAGATCACACGACCTCTACCACCTAAATTAGCTCTCTGGTGTAACAAAATAAAAACAGCAGCCACTGAAAAAACTGGAAAAAGCAAAAGAACAAAACTCAGTGGCTGAACTAAACTGAGAAGGCAGAAGCCCCCGGAGGGGACCCAGAAGGCCCCCAAAGAAGTGCAGGACAAAATGCAAAAATATAGCAACAACACAAAAGAAGAAAAATTCTTATCTGGTAGCAGGAGATGCAGACACGACACAGCAGGCTACAAGGGAAACTGGAATGAAGGATTCAGACCAGAACAATTGATCACCAGCAACCCTGATGGGAAAATGACTCCCTTATATAAGACCAGTCAGTAACACCTGATTCCCAGTCCTCACAATCTTCACTAGTACCGCTTGTAACCACCAGAGGGAGCCTCTGCTCAGAACTCATCTCAAACCCATTCACAACAGACGGGGGCAGACAGCGGGATCTGGGGTGCTGCCGGTGCAGAGTTTTTGGCAGGAACGGGTGCCTCACCTTCCAGTACAGACACTTCAGGTAAGAGGGATTGGCGCCGCTCCAAGTTTAGTTTTAGGGCCCGCCAGCTGGCTTCCATCCTGGCGACCTCCTCCCGGTGCCGGGCCAGGCCTCTTAGGGTATCCTCCGCTTCTTGCAGCGTAGGAGGGTTTCCAGGCCGGGTGCCCAACGGTGGTTCCGTGGCGATCGGGTCGCTTCCATGGGGGGAGAGCTCTGACTGCTCCATCCCTTCACACTTCTGCTCGTGTCCATTAGCCATCTCTGCCAAGTCACATGTGTCATTAGCATCTGGAGAGGCCCCTCTTTTGTAGGGAGGCGGGACCTTCGTGTTAGTTTCCGCACACTGAGGAGGATGAGGAGGCGGAACTGAAGAGCTGTGGGGCACGATCTTACATTGCAGTACCATTTAGAGTGGTCGGCCATCGTTTTCGCCCCACTGAGTGAGTGTACACCCACGAAGAGCACGCCCTTCTTCTTCACCAGTGCCTCGTCGTGACGCAGATATGGCGGAAAAATGGCAAATACATTCTCTGATGATTTTAGCAATTCTCAAGCACAAAACCAGTTCAATTCAGGCACACAGGACTCGCTTATAGCGAGCTACAGAATCCTGTTCGTGACGCCCAAGTTGAGTCGCACAGAGCCAGAGGTTTTGGGGGTACTCGGCACCGAGCCCGTCGACTTCTATGGGGTATGTCACGGCTTTACCCAGCAATTGAATCAAAGTCTATTTTACTATGTAGAAGTGTATAAACTATAAATATATGTATATATATATGTCACAATGACATGTATATATATATATATATATATATATATATGTATTCTATGTGTGTATATTTTGTGTTTACAACGAAAGAAAGGGTTTTTTTTGTTGCGATATTTTGTTCCCATAGACTTACATGGGACTTCCGGTATCGGAATCGGATATCGACGATATTTAGTGATATCGGTGATACCATTCCGATACGATATTTTTAGATATCGAGCAGTATCGCTCAACACTAACTACAAGATGAATTCTAAATCATGTTTATTTGGGATTCTTAAGGAATAGAGCTAAGAAACACTTCTCTAGTCCATGCACAGGGTATGAACCTTGATAATAAGTAGTCCTCCTGTGCCTAAGCACCGTCTTGTTCATAGGGTCCATCTTGAGCATGGTGCAGTCACAAAGTTATGTGCTGATGTTCAAGCTTCATTGATTGGTGTACATGTGAACATATTCTCCCAGAGGAAGCAATGCAGGAAATCCAATGGAGCATGCCGTATTTTTTTTTTTGCATTAGGGTCCCATAGAATGTAATTAGAGGTCTACAGAGGTACAGGAAGGGGCCATATAATTTTATGATTGTTTGTTTTATAACTGTATACATCTTGATTGTTTCTTTTTCCATTTTCAGCTCTATGTACCCATACATTTTATATGACCATTTTATAAATCTACCATAAACATCAATTCCATGTTGGTGGGATGATGGCTTCAACGACAGGGCAACGATAAAAATATTTACCACGCCATGATTACTTTATCCCATATACCTTCACTTCTGAAAAGCTAATGTATGCCTTTCAGGAATTCTATATAAATATGGACTGCCTTTATTACATAAAGCATAGAGTTTCATTACATGATTTAATTTGCGTATAGATGTTTATAGGATGGAATGTATATGTCCAAAATGAACTTTTCATCAGATCTCTGATAGTAGATAATAGAACTACTATGAATTGTAGTCCAGGCCAAATATCGGGATAAAACTAATATTCTTCTTTATTTCAAACAGCTTAAAATTTACCTTGAGTGTAAAATTTACAACAGGCGCCATTGTAAATTTTTAGTCAAAGAAAATTAACGTACACATATTATTCTATCAGCACTGCCTGAATTGATTATAATAAATGGATGCATAAAGGGGGATGGGTCTCTTAATAATAGTAGAAAAAAGATGCTATTTTAATTGGGGATCATTCTGTATGACAGGGTACCAATCATCTGTGTTTATGACTCCTTTGAATGACAGGTAATTATATAAATAAGGTAAGCAGCAGAACAAAAGAAAATTGGATAGGGGGTTGGGTATGGGAGAAAAATTGGCTGATCTGCAACTGCAATATTTACTTGTAACCATTGAGGAGTAGGCTTTCGGTGAATATGGAGAGACCCAAGTTAAAAAGTTATAATAAAATAATATTAGTAATTGGACACCCATGGCCAATGCTAAAGCAAAAAAGATATGTCAGTTCTTACGAAAAGTGAGATTTCCTCTGTATCGTCAAATAGCTTCCATTCAAAAAATACTTTTGGGATGTAGCGCAGGTACACTATGATAGATGAAGAACACAGGACCAGATTACAGAGCTGATTGTTCTTAGTACCATGAAAGACAAAATAGTAAAACAGACATTATGGATTGTGTAAAGAGTAATACTGGGGGTGTCTAAATTGGTTGTTGATTAGGGCTATGCCATTTGAATACAGCGGAAATTTTTTTGTAATCGAGCACTGCAAAAATATTAATTAAAGTTCAATCTTTATTAGACAAATATCTCCAAAAAATTAGATAAGAGTCCAATAAAGCATATATAACAGAGTTAGTCTAACTTTTTGGACTGCTAAGAGTCCTTCGTCAAAGAAATGCTAAGTTACCTTCTATCTTTGGCAGCACCATATTGTAGGACTTCTCTCTTCAGTTCTCCAGAAAGAAATTGATGTTGTCCATAAATGTGGTGCTCTCCATCATAGTTTATGAGGGATATGACATGTTTGCCCTTTCCCTAACTGTTATAGACCACAGTGGAGTTCCTTTTGCATATTTGGGGCTACTTCGGCTACGTTACTTCTTTTCTCTTACATGCCAAATAGGAAAGCAGGAGACAGCCTCCACAAAAGTGGAATACCCCTTTAATGAAGACCTTTCACTGGATTTTTTTTGAACTGAGTATGTTCTCCAATTGGTTCTAATTCCATTGATTCTGAAACACCTTTTCTTTTTCTTTCATGTCCTTCCATTAAAAAGTTATGCCCTTGGAAAGACAGATGGAAATGTTCCCTTCAATCAAATGAATGTATACATCAGAACTTCTCTGTAAATGTTTTGCTTGCCAGTCAAAAGCATGTTGATGAAAGGGAAATTTGCAGATTTCTTACCGGGGTCCAAATTTTGGAACAGAAGGTTACAGAAGAAAAAAGAAAAACTATTGCAGAATCATTGGAGAATCAACTGCAGAAGGTAACACAGGTGGTAAAATGTAAGTAGGTGGCCCTTAAACCAGAGGTTTTCCACGCTTTGCTTACACAATAATAGAAAATAATATAGGCAGTAATAAGTTTGGTTTTATAGCTGTATTGTCTGAGAGGTCTCTCTTCACACAGGTACAACTCCACACTTCTGCTTACTGTCATCTGCTGCTTTACCATGTTGCAACATATTTTAATGTGCCTGCTAAATCTTTGGCATAAATCATTTGTTGCACTGTATTTCTTTCTTACTTCTTTATATCATTGACTGGGATCACTCAAGATGTTATCTTGTGGAAGGTGCTATAGCATATAGATGTAGCCAGGTCTATTGTCTTTGATCATCTAACCACCCCCTGGTGTGCTGGCACCAGCTGCCAAATTATCCCAAACCAGCACCCACAAACCCTCTCTCCTGACCTGTAGTATGGCCTATATATTTAGTAGCATTCTAAGGGGTGCACGCAGTGCGGGGTGAATGCACGCACATCCCATCCAGCAAAGCATCCTATTAGCTAAGCATCCAGAAGAAGAAGCAGTTATTCCATAGCAGTTAGTCAGGGCAGGAGTAAGGTAACCCACACTTTGCCTTCCCTTTTATCCATTTGCTTTATTTCTATCCTCCTGTGTTCTCTTGCCCTCTATATTTGCCGCCCCATCCCCCCTCCATCATCACTCATACACATCAGCCCTTCTATACTTCCCTCTCCCATGAACAGCTCCCATGAACTTCTCAACTTCCTGAAAAACATCAGCCCATCTTGCCCAAACACATCGCACAAAAAACTTTGTACAATTCCAAAAACTACATGCTCTTTATCTTCTTATTCCTACCGATTTCAGGGGACATCTCCCCCAACCCTGGTCCACCATCCCCCAACCTCAATCCCTACCCTACCTCACATCAAAACCTTATTAATATTAGTTGCACTCCCTCATCTCCTTCTTTTAATTGTGCCCTCTGGAATCCACGGTCTGTATGTAACAAACTTCCTTTCCTGCATAATTACTTTCTGAACAATTCTGTGAATCTGTTGGCCCTCACTGAAACCTGGATCCGGGATTCTGACACTGTCTCCCTGGTGCCCGTTCCCATGGGGGCTTACAATTCTCCCATTCCCGAGACCCACAAACAGACTTGGTGGTGTAGTCGGCATACTCCTGTCCCCACAATGCATGTTCCAGATCATCCCCCCAGCTCCATCACTCACATTCCCTTCTTTTGAGATACACACCATCAGGCTCTTTTGTCCCCTCTCCCTCAGAGTAGTGGTCATATACTGGCCCTAGGCTCACCCACCCACTTTCTTGACCATTTCTTTGCCTGGCTGCCACACTTCATGTCCTCAGAACTCCAAACTCTTATCCTGGAAGACTCCAACAAGCCCCACTTCCACAGCTGCATCTCAGCTTCTATCACTATCCACTTCTCTAGGCCTCTGACAGCTCTCAACCTCTGAAACACATGAAGACGGTAACACCCTTGACCTTATCTTTGTCCAGCTCTGTTCAATCTCCTACCTAGATAACTCACTGCTTCCCCTCTCTGACCACAACATTCTCTCCTTCATGCTTACAAATCCTCAACCACCCCGGCACACTCCAACCCACCACACATTCAGAAATCTACAAGCCATTAACCCTCATACACTTTTAGACTCCCTACGCTCATCATTGTCCCCAATCTCCACTTTTTCCTGTCCTGATCTGGCTGTACATCACTAGAACAACACTCTTAGAAGCAGCCTTGACCAAGTAGCTCCCCTCATCCGCAGTACCTCCAAGCACAGAGTAAAACAGCCCTGGCTCACATCGCAAACTCGAATTCTCCAGCGATGCTCTAGGAGTGCTGAACGCTTATGGAGGAAAACTTCTTTCACTTCAAATTTATGTTAAGAACCTATAAATCTGACCTTCACCTCACCAAACAGGCCTACTTCACCACCCTGATCTCCGTACTATCCAACAACCCCAAGAAACTTTTTGACATCTTTCACTCCCTCCTCAGGCTGAAAGCAGAAACCCCTATCACAGACATTTGTGCTGATGACCTGGCCTCCCACTTTATAGAGAAAATAGATAAAATCCGTCAGAAAATCCGCTCCCAACCACCAGGTGCTGTGACTCCCATCCATCTCTGCATTTGCCAGGGCTCACTCTCCACATTTGATCCCATCACAGATGTCTCCAGGCTCCTCTCTTCTTCTCGTCCCACTACATGCACTACTGACCCCATTCCCTCACATATCCTCCAGTCTCTCTCTCCAGTCCTCACTACTCACCTAACTACAATCTTTAATCTCCCTCTCCTCAGGCACTTTCCCCTCCTCCTTCAAAAACTCTATTATTACTCCATTATTAAAGAAACCCACTTTCGACCCATCCTGCACAAACAACTACAGACCAGTCTCCAATCATCCCTTCATCTCTAAACTCTTGGAGCACCAGGTTTACTCCCGCTTTACCTGTTACCTCTCCACTCACTCCCTCCTAGACCCTTCACAATCTGGTGTCTGCTCTCTTCATTCGACAGAAACTGCACTCATCAAAGTGATCAACGACCTTCTGACAGCAAAATGTACCGGTGACCATTCTCTGCTTATTCTTTTCCACCTTTCTGCAGTTTTTGACACTGTTGACCACCGTATCCTACTCTCTAGGCTTCAGTCTCTAGGCATTAAGGACACTGCCCTCTCCTGGTTCTCTTCCTATCTTTCTGACCGCTCGTTCAGTGTCTTGTTCGCTTTCTCCACTTCATCTCCTCTTCCTCTTACTTTTGGGGTACCTCAGGGCTCAGTCCTTGGCCCCCTTCTCTTCTCCCTCTATACAGCCCCAATTGGACAAACCATCAGCAAATTTGGTTTTCAGTACCACCTTTATGCTGATGACACACAACTATATATGTCATCCCCTGACCTTACCCCCGCTGTACTACAGAATGCCAGTAACTGTCTGTCCGCAGTCTCCAACATCATGTCCACTCTGTATCTGAAACTCAACCTTTCCAAAACTAAAATTTCTTCTACTCCCACCGTCTACCAACCTCCCTAATTTGACATTTCCCTTTCCGTGGGTGGCGCCATAATAACATCCCAGCAGGAGCGCTGTCTGGGTGTTATGTTTGACACCAATCTCTCCTTCACCTCCCATATACAATCTCTTGCCCGCTTTTGCAGCTTACACCTAAAGAACATCTCTAGAATCCACCCTTTTCTCCCCAAGGAAACAACAAAAAACCCCACTGTCGCCCTGATCCACTCCCACCTGGACTACTGTAATGCTCTAGTAATTGACCTCCCCCTCACTCGACTTGCCAGGGTCATCCATTCGGCTAATCGGTACTCGGACGTGTCCAATTTTATCCAGTCATTACACTGGTTGCCCATTCATTATAGGATCCAATTCAAAGTACTTGTTCTCACCCACAAAGCTCTCCACAGTGCGACACCCCATTACATCTCCTCCCTCATTTCTGTCTATCAGCTTAGCCGATTGCTGCACTCTGCTAACGACTTTAGACTAACCTCTGCACTATTCCATACCTCCCACTCCCAACTCCAAGACTTCTCCTGCGCTGCGCCAATCCTCTGGAATACTCTACCCCAAGAAATTAGGACAACATGCACAGTTTTAGATGCTCCCTCAAAATACATTTGTTCAGAGCAGCCTTTCATGTTCCCTAATCAAAGTCATTCTATGTGTAAATGTGCGTGTGTAGCCCATTCACTATCTCTATCTATCCCCCACTCCCTCAAGATGGTTAGACCATCATTGTAAATACATCTCTGTAAATACATATCTGTACTTTGTATTCCCCCACCTCTTTGTAGATTGTAAGCTTTCACAAGCAGAGTTGTTTTAATTTGTTTTAATTTGCTTTAATCATTGCATTATTGTTAAAGTTGTTACTTTTGACTGTTGTATTAGAAACTGTTAAACTGTAAAGCACTGCGGAATATGTTGGCACTATATAAATAAAGATTATTATTATTATCAACTATTTCCAAAGATAAAATCTGTCCATTGTGAAATCATACGCCAATAGATGAATGTTGCATTATAACAAGTAAAATTGTGAAGCCTCTAAAAGTAAAGATTTTAACAAAATGATCAATGAAAGAAAAAACGAATAACGACCTAACAGATACACGAATAAGTAAATATATATAACAGCAGAGGGGAATACAGTGAAAAATGTATCAGCACAAAGGGACCATTACCATAACAGAGCTACACTGATAAGCAGTATGATAATGTCATCAAATATGCAAAATTTGAGAATAAGCAATCTCAAATAGTACAGCATATTTCTGCCTTAAGAGCTGAAGAACGGGCTGAGGACAACTGCCCCAAAATCACTCCTTGTGAGATGATAAATACTTAAAAAGGACGCAAGAATCCAACCCAATGTGCTTCTTACACTTTTCCTTATGCAAGAGGTTCATCAGAAGACAAGTTATACAATAATATAAGAAAAACATACAAGTGAATAGATATACTGTATGGGAATGTGATTGGGCTGTGGGCAAAGGAACTGGGAAAACGGTGCATAATGCACATGATCCCATACCTAGAAAGCAAGTTTTTGTTTTTTCCTTCCCTTCTTCCAAGAGCCATAACTTGTTTATTTTTCAATCACTATGGCTATATAAAGGATTGTTTTTTGCAGGACAAGTTGTACTTTTGAATGA
>JARQOD010000004.1:436777699-436850199 GCA_033576555.1 Oophaga sylvatica
GACCTGAGGAGAGCTGCGGAGGACCTGAGGAATGCAACAGACTACCTGAGGAGTGCTACAGACGACCTGAGGAGTGCTAGAGAGGACTTGAGGAATGCTACAGAGTACCTGAAGAGTGCTACAGAGGACCTGAGGAGTGCTTCAAAGGACATGAAGGATTTTACAGAGGACCTGAGGATTGTTTCAGTGGACATGAGGTGTGCTACAGAGAACCTGAGGCGTGCTACACAGGACCTGAGGAGAGGGGGAATGGGAGGTGAATAAAAATTTTTCTAGTCGATGCTGGGCCCCTTTTAAAGGAAAAAAGGAGGGACAACTTCAGTAATAGTAATACAATGATTTTTGTATAGAAATAGTCGCTGCCTGTGTGGAAAACATTTGCTGAGCACCAGAAAGACTGGAAGGTAAAGCAATGTCATTATTATAGTGATAAATTATGTTAATATAAAAATGCACTACATTTAGCCTACTACAGACTTTTGACCCATATAGGTAAAAATTATATTTCTCTGTATTTTAGTTAGACACGTGAGATAAATTTGTCGTAGGAATGACATTTGTGGGAAATTGTATTCCTGAAGGATAAGTAGATATATTCTACTTATAATACAGGATAAATAACATATTGTTTGCCACAGATTTACCTCAGTCTTGGTTATGTTAACTGTACACATAGGGGTTTTCTGAAAATAAAAAAATAAAGTGGACGAAATGTCATTCAAAATTAATTTCTAAATATACTTAGTTGTCATCACGCTCATTTTGTCTAGGGAAGTAAACACTATAGTACGTTTAAATGGCCGCCGTTTGGTTACACTGACGGAAACCTGTCCTATAATGTTTAGAGGACTGGTGTCTGTGAGCATGAGTAGTATGAAGGTCCGCTGCTGTGACCTGGCGATAACCTACCACACATACTATAAAGTTATCTTTAGGTCACAGCAATGGACCTTCATACCACTCACGCTACCAGACACTGGCCCTATTAACATTCTAGCTCAATGTAACCAGACGGCAGCCATTTTAATTCTATAGTGATTAACTCTCGAGACAAAACAAGTGTAATTTACTAAGTAAAGGTATTTAAAAAAATGTATTTAAAATTACATTTTCTTTGGTTATTTTCTTTTATATTCCTTTTGAACCTCTTTAGGTTTTTAGCTGGTGTAATTGTATACTGTCCATTATATACCTATTCCAGTGTATAAGACTAAATAGAACTGACAAACTGGACTAATGTGGATGCTTAAAAATTAATGCTCTTCATTGTCCTCTGCTTTTGTGATGTATCATTCATCTTATATAACAAGAACAGGTAAGGTCTGTAGTACACTGTAGTACAATCCTTATTATGGTACCAATCCATCATGTTTTTTATTTTCCCCATCTGTTGGCTATGAGTAATGCATGTTCATTGTACACAGTAAAATACTTATTGGTCTGTCTTTTGCCATTTCAAGCGTTGCTCAGGTCCCTCTCCTTTAGTTGTGGCCAGCCGGCTCACACAGCATTTTCTGTATTGACCAGAATTCACTTTCTCC
This sequence comes from Oophaga sylvatica, assembly GCA_033576555.1. Taxonomy (NCBI): domain Eukaryota; kingdom Metazoa; phylum Chordata; class Amphibia; order Anura; family Dendrobatidae; genus Oophaga; species Oophaga sylvatica. The sequence goes on from JARQOD010000004.1 coordinate 436,779,241, forward strand.
GTGTAAGTCTATGAGATTCTGAACTAGGCTCTCATATTTTACTTAAGTATAGGAAGTAATGGTCAGCTCAGCTGTGTGATACCAGATGCAGTCACATTATGCAAAAGAGAGACCGGAGCAGCTCTGGAAATGGCAGGAGACAGCAACCGGCAAGTGGTCCAATGCATATATCGTACATACATTACTGATATAACCTAAGGCAGAAACAAAATGAACATATACCTGCTATAAGTAAATAAGTAAAATCGATAGGGAATATACTGTAAATAACATAGGGTGCTTAGTAAACACCACTTTTGATTAAAAAAAAAGTAAAAGCTATCCCACCAGCGTCAAGGTGTACGCAAATCGGGATGGTCTAAATGCATGCCAACTTATACTCCAGTTCATTTTTTTTGGTTGAGTTCCAGGTTTATGCACTCATCGCAGGTAAGGGTATGGCCTCCCTTTCTTTGAGATGGACATATCTTTTATATAGTTTCCCATTTGCTGGGTATGCATGTTCGGGACCTGCTCGGCACTTATTCACATTGACATCACTTTGAGACAAGGTAAGGTTTTAGTGCTAGAGGTTAGCACCTTCCCAATTTGGGTACACTCTGAGGCTGGTGGGATGGATTTTATGCTTTTCTATTAAAAACATTGTTTGCCAAGTACCTTATGTTATTTATATGCACTGTTGCTTTTACTTATTCACTTACATCAGAGTACAGTCAGGGCCAGAAATATTTGGACAGTGACACAATTTTCGCGAGTTGGGCTCTGCATGCCACCACATTGGATTTGAAATGAAACCTCTACAACAGAATTCAAGTGCAGATTGTAACGTTTAATTTGAAGGGTTGAACAAAAATATGTGTTAGAAAATGTAGGAATTGTACACATTTCTTTACAAACACTCCACATTTTAGGAGGTCAAAAGTAATTGGACAAATAAACATAACCCAAACAAAATATTTTTATTTTCAATATTTTGTGGCGAATCCTTTGGAGGCAATCACTGCCTTAAGTCTGGAACCCATGGACATCACCAAACGCTGGGTTTCCTCCTTCTTAATGCTTTGCCAGGCCTTTACAGCCGCAGCCTTCAGGTCTTGCTTGTTTGTGGGTCTTTCCCTCTTAAGTCTGGATTTCAGCAAGTGAAATGCATGCTCAATTGGGTTAAGATCTGGTGATTGACTTGGCCATTGAAGAATGTTCCACTTTTTTGCACTCATGAACTCCTGTGTAGCTTTGGCTGTATGCTTGGGGTCATTATCCATCTGTACTATGAAGCGCCGTCCAATCAAGTTTGCAGCATTTGGCTGAATCTGGGCTGAAAGTATATCCGGTACACTTCAGAATTCATCCGGCTACTCTTGTCTGCTGTTATGTCATCAATAAACACAAGTGACCCAGTGCCATTAAAAGCCATGCATGCCCATGCCATCACGTTGCCTCCACCATGTTTTACAGAGGATGTGGTGTGCCTTGGATCATGTGCCGTTCCCTTTCTTCTCCAAACTTTTGGCTTCCCATCATTCTGGTACAGGTTGATCTTTGTCTCATCTGTCCATAGAATACTTTTCCAGAACTGAGCTGGCTTCTGGAGGTGTTTTTCAGCAAATTTAACTCTGGCCTGTCTATTTTTGGAATTGATGAATGGTTTGCATCTAGATGTGAACCCTTTGTATTTACTTTCATGGAGTCTTCTCTTTACTGTTGACTTAGAGACAGATACACCTACTTCACTGAGAGTGTTCTGGACTTCAGTTGATGTTGTGAACGGGTTCTTCTTCACCAAAGAAAGTATGCGGCGATCATCCACCACTGTTGTCTTCCGTGGGCTCCACTTCTAATTTTGCCACTTCTAATGTTGTAGCAATTTCTTGGATGGGTTTTTTTCTGTTCTTGCAGCTTAAGGATGGCTTGTTTCACCTGCATGGAGAGCTCCTGTGACCGCATGTTTCCTTCACAGCAAAACCTTCCAAATGCAAACACCACACCTCAAATCAACTCCGGCCCTTTCATCTGCTTAATTGAGAATGACATAACAAAGGGATTTCCCACACCTGTCCATGAAATAGCCTTGGAGTCATTTGTCCAATTACTTTTGGTCCCTTTAAAAACAGGGTGGCACATGTTAAGGAGCTGAAACTCCTAAACCCTTCATCCAATTTTAATGTGGATACCCTCAAATGAAAGCTGAAAGTCTGGACTTCAACTGTATCTGAATTGTTTTGTTTCAAATTCATTGTGGTAATGTCTAGAACCAAAATTAGATAAATGTTGTCTCTGTCCAAATATATATGGACCTAACTGTATATGTTCAGTTTGTTGCTGTCTTATAGTTTTGTCTGTTTAATGGCCAGTGTGAACATGCTCCTATTTTACATGCATACTAACTTATATTCCAGTTCACTTTTTGTTGTTAAGATACATTACTGATATAGGTAATGGATGGAGAAATAAAGAAAACATTGTAGTGGAACATTAAATGTGTGGAATTCGCTACATTTACCTACTGTGCATCACTAAAACACACACACATACACATATACAGTATATATATATATATATATATATATATATATACATACACTGCTCAAAAAAATAAAGGGAACACTTAAACAACACAATATAATTCCAAGTCAATCACACTTCAGTGAAATCAACCTGTCCAGTTATGAAGCAACACTGATTGTGAATCAATTTCTCCTGCTGTTGTGCAAATGGAACAGACAACAGGTAAAAATGATAGGCAATTAGCAAGACAAACCCTATAAAGGAGTAATTCTGTAGTGGGTGACCACTGACCATTTATTTGTTCTCGTCCTTTTTGGTTGTTGTTTTGGTCACTTTTCCATTTTGTCATTGCTCTCACCCCTAGAGGTACAGTAGCATGAGGCGATGTCTACAACCCACAGAAGTTGCTCAGATAGTGCAGCTTATCTAGGATGACATATCAATGCACACTGTGGCAAGAAGGGTAGCTGTTAGAGTTGAGCGATACTTTCCGATATCCCTAAGTATCGGAATCGGAATGGTATCGCCGATACCATTAAAATATCGGCGATACCTGATACCGATACCGGAAGTCCCATGTAAGTCTATGGGAACAAAATATCGGAACTAAAAAAAACCCATTCTTTCCTTGTAAACACTAAATATACACACATAGAATACATATATATATATATATATATACATGTCATTGTGACATATATATATATACATATATGTATAGTTTATACACTTCTACATAGTAAAATATCCTCTGATTCAATTGCCGGGTAAAGCCGGCTTCAGTGAAAAGACAGAAGCACCCGACATGAAATGACACTTGGTGTACATAGGGTTAACCATGTATTTTCATGTCCTTTGCTATCTGATTTGCACAAACAATTAAATCAGTCTATGTGTGCAAAATTTCACACCTGTAGGGGTTAATTAAAGGTGTAAATTCGTTGTAAAAAAAAACGGACTTTTTTGCTACGAATTTACACCTTTAATTAACCCCTACAGGTGTGAAATTTTGCACACATAGACTGATTTAATTGTTTGTGCAAATCAGATAGCAAAGGACATGGTTAACCCTATGTACACCAAGTGTCATTTCATGTCGGGTTCTGCATTTTCACAAAAGCCGGCAATTGAATTAGCGGCTATTATACTATGTAGAAGTGTATGAACTATAAATATATATATATATATATATATATATATATATATATGTGTCACAAACTCAATGACATGTATATATATATATGAGGTGTAAAATTGCTGAAAAAAAATGCGTGGGCTCCCGCCCTATTTTCGCAACCAGACAGACAAAGCCAGTGAGTGGGGGCAGATAATAATAGCCCAGAGAGGGACCATTATTTTTGGCCCCCCCCGGCTACTAACATCTGCCCCCAGACACCCCAGAAAGGGCAAATCTCTAATTAGATTTGCCCTTTCTGGCACTTTGCCCGTCTATTCCCATTGCCCTGTAGCGGTGGCGAATGGGTTAATAAGGGGTTAAAATGACCTTGCAATTGAAAGGTCACTTTAAGCCAGGTTAATAATTGAGAGCTGTCAATTAGACAACTATCAATTATTAATCCTATTGTATGAAAGAAAATCAAACACACACACTTTAATAAAAAAGAAGTTTAATGAAATAATCACACAGTTTTTGACCATATTTTATTTACCTGCTAAAACCATTTCCTGTAATAAAAATAAAATAATAAAGCAAAATTATTCTTACCAATCCAATGCACAGTCAGGTCCCACGGTGTAATCCTTCAGAAAGGGTTTAAAGGGTTAATGTTTACTGCAGGGACCGCAGCTAATGCTGCAGCCTCACAGTAAACCCCCAAATGAATGAGTTCCTCTCCTGGCTGACAGGGAGGAAGTGGAAAGCTTAATTGATTGCTTTCCACTTTCACTTCAGGTCAGCCAGGGACACCATCAGTGACGTCAGAGGGAACAAAAATAGGGGTTCCCTTCGAAAAAAAAATGGCGTGGGGTCCCCCCTATTTTTGTTAACCAGCCAGATGAAGCAGACCGCTGAGGCCTGGATTTTCAGGCTGTTAAGGAGCCAAGATCCATGGACCTTGCCAGCCTGATAATACCAGGCCACAGCAGTCTGCATATCTTGGCTGATTAACAAAAATAGGGGATCCCTCGAAAAAAATTAGCGTGGGGTCCCCCCTATTTTTGTTAACCAGCCAGATGAAGCAGACCGCTGAGGCCTGGTTTTTCAGGCTGGTAAGGATCCAATATCCATGGACCTTGCAAGCCTGATAATACCAGGCCACAGCAGTCTGCTTAGCTTGGCTGGTTAACAAAAATAGGGAATCCCCTCGAAAAAAAAACGGCGTGGGGATCCCTCCTATTTTTGTTAACCAGCCAAGTAAAATGCAGACTGCTGCGGCCTGGTATTAAAAGACTGTCAAGGCCCATGGATTTTGGCCCTCAACAGCCTGATAATACCAGGCTACAGCAGCCCCACATTTGGCGCATCAAAAGATGTGCCAATTGTGGCACTTTACCCGGCTCTTCCCACTTGCCCTGTAGCGGTGGCAAGCGGGGTAATAAGGGGTTAATGTCACCGCTGATTGCACGGTGACAATAAGCCCGGTTTATAATGGAGAGGCGTCAATAAGACACCGATCCATTATTAATCCCAAAGTTATTAAATGTTTAAAAAAAAGACACAGCAAGAAAAAAGTCTTTTAATGAAATAAAAGAGACAACACAGTTTTCATTTTTTTTATTACTCTCTCATTCCTGCGACGCCATCGATCTCCTGTAAAAAAATAAAAAAAACAAACCAACAGTATACCACCTGTCCGACGCAGTCCATAGTAACGATTGTCCCACGACGATCCAGCTCTGCTACATCGGAATGACAGGCAGAGCCTGACATCCCGGCGCAGCACAGCTGCTTACCAGCTTCCCCGGCGGTGACGTCATCGGACTGCTTTACGGCCGCGATTACCCAGCAGTCACTGCAGTTATCGCGAGATACTGCATGTGACCGCCGGGGAGAAGAGGATGGCGGCCATTAAGCAGCCCGGGATGTGACTGCCGGAGATCTTCTGCCGGGTAAGTGCCGCTGACTCCTGACAGACCCGACCGACGGACACTGACAGTGACAGTGACATTCCGATTCCGGTATCCGATATGACGAAAATATCAGAACTCGGAATCGGAATTCCGATACAGCCAATATCGGCCGATACCCGATATTTGCAGTATCGTATCGCTCAACACTAGTAGCTGTGTCTGTCAGCACAGTGTTCAGAACATGGAAAAGATACCAGGAGACAGGCCAGTACACCAAGAGATATAGAGGGTCCTGTAGGAGGGCAACAACCCAGCAGCAGGACCGCTACATCCTCCTTGTGCAAGGAGGAACAGGAGGAGCAGTGCCAGAGCCCTGCAAAATGACCTCCAGCAGGTCACTAACATCCATGTGTCTGCTCAAACTGTCAGAAACAGACTCCATGAGGGTGGTATGAGGACCTGACATCCACAAGAGGGTGTTATGCTTACAGCTCAATGCCTTGCAGGGTGATTGGCATTTGCCAGAGAAAACCAAGATTGACAGATTCAACATTGGTGCCCTGTGCTGTTCACGGATGAGAGCAGCTCACATTGACCACAAGTGACAAACTTGACAGAGTCTGGAGAAGCCGTGGAGAACGTTGTGCTGCCTGCGACATCCTCCAGCAAGAACAGTTTGGCAGTATTGGTGTGGGGAGGCATTTTTTTGGAGCGCCGCACAGTCCTCCATGTGCTAGCCAGAGGTACCCTGACTGCCATTAGGTACCGGGATGAGATCCTCTGACCCATTGTGAGACAATATGCAGTTGCTGTTTCTTCTAATACCAGGGATTTTTCCATCTCCTAATGTGATTTCTTATATCCAGGACTTCAGCTGACCTCTGGGACACACATTAATTGTGAAAATGATGAAGCACAATGCTGGTGTGCTGTTGACTTTCCTTCTCATTTCTGTTTTGCTCTTAGCTTAATTTACGGAGTGCTCTAGTTCCCTGTAAGGCCGGGTAGCCAAATGCTGCTGTGCAGGGAACACCAGTGAACGGGAAATAGTGCTCTACCACTGCTGCACCCCTTCAGTTTTATGATGAGTGGTGGTTGAGAGGTTAGACCCCACTGATCATAAAGCGATGGCATATCTTACAAATGGCTACCACTTTTTGAGATGGATAATGAAGAAAGACATTTTGCATTTAGAAACGCTTTCATCACTTTTCTGACCCTCATACCAGATTAACAAAAGCAAACCAACTTTACTATAATCATTATTATTATTAAGATTTTATTTTTAATATTTATTTCTTTGCTAAATTTGTATGTAAGGGTAGAAAATGTCCTTGCCTTGTCAAAAACTTGTATCTGAAAATACCTAAGAATTAAAACTATTTTCTTCCACTTTTCTTCCAGTTCTTAAGTATGCAGAAATGTAAGTAAATATTCATATGACCTTTAGATTTCACAAACAGCCGGTAGAGAAACCAGAAAGCATAGACACCCTGGATTTAGAGATAAGTACATTCTGTATTATTAGATGATCGAGTGTGCTTATTTGGAAGTGATTACTATGCTGGGAACTACCTGAACGGGATCATGTCAAAATGCCATCTAACCTTTAAAATATCTTCATATGTCGTAGATGTGGTAACATTTCCTGAGAATATAATTTATTCTCTAAAAATTTGCATTTCTGAACAAGTGTTGCTTAGTCTATTGCCTACCCAACCGGAATGCTAGCTACAATATATACAGTCGTTCACAAAGCTGTGGTAGTGATGTTGTGCTTTATGCTGTACCGTCTAAAAAATGCTACAAAAATACTTAAGTGAATGTGGATTTGGAGCGATGGGCCATATAATGTTTTCGGGGGAACAGCATTTATGGAAAACCAATTGAGGCTATTGAAGTAAATGGATGAAAAGGCACCATAAAATCAATTCATAGGACCAAAGAAAAGACTGCAGCTTGAAAAATAACTATGGATCAAGTCGGTTCATGAAACTTCTCCCTTTTGAAAAATTACATAATTAATTGTGAGCTGTATTATAGATAAGAGGAAGCCTATAGGAACCACAGTAACTCGACCACAAAGGGGAAGCACACAAAATTACAGTCACCGAGTCTTGGGGAGCGCATAAAAGTCGCCAAAGCTCTGCTGACTCAATAACCTCCTCAGGCATTAACATCAGCAAAAAAAAAACAAAAAAATCCAAACATTTCAACATACATAATTCTCAGGTGTCCATTGTGTTCTCCCAATTCTTTAAGGTAGGTTCAGAGATAGTTACGGTAATTTTGACCTTTAATAGGAGGCCGGCACCAGAAATAGAATATTCCAAAATTTTAGCTTCTAGGATTTTGTGTCTTATGGTGAGAAAGAAAAGATTACCCTAAAAGGGTTTATCCAGAATCTAAAAAAAGAAATGCGTAAGTATACTTTGCATTGCTTAGACACACAGGAACAACATTGGGTCATGTGTTTGATCCTCCACTGTTTAGCTCTATTAATTGTGACTTTTCGTACTGTGATCACATGGCGCTTCTTCCCTCTGTGAATCCACAAAGTCAGAAATGTCACAGACCATACCATTATTAGCATCAATAATTCAATTCCTCAGTATGATTTCTCACTGGGAGTTACCAGAGCATTCATTAGCGCTTGAGAGGGAGGGTGGGACTTCAATGTCGTAACAGCTAAGAGGGGAATTGCGGCATATGGGGTTTTCCCTCTTCTAAAATAACTGAGTCCATGATCCAGTCTTGGGAGCAGTGGATGAAAGCAGCAATGCCAGGATGGGTAAATTGCAGAAAATTGAAAAAAAAAAACAAAAAAAAAACAACAGTACAAGAAAGGATCATGCAGTTTTGTTTTTAAAGGAGTCAGAATAACTTTTTGATGTTAATCTAATATTTATTGATTTAATGTTGCATATCTTTGAGCAGCAACATCAGGCACAGCCACAACGATATCTGTGGTACTGTGCATATGTAAAAAATGAGGAATCCTTAAATCTACTATGGATAGGTCATCAGGGCCGGCGTCAGCACCCGGCACACCCGGGCAAGTGCCGGGGCCCTGAGCAGACGGGGGGGCCCACTCGCTGTCTGGCACCACCGCGCCCGTTAGTGGAGGAGAGCGGTGTCAGCGCCGCCACTGGGCCCCCCCGCTTGCTCAGGGCCCCGGCATCAGCTGGCACAATACTTACCTCTCCCGTGCCTCCGCTGCCGCAGCTCCGGGCTGCAGGGGGCGCCGGCGCTTCCTCTCACAGCAGCGCCGCTGAATGACGTCATCATTCAGCGGCCGGCTGTGGCAGAGAGCTCGCGGACGTCAGACAGGTAAGACTTGTGTGTGTGTGTCTCTGTGTGTGTCTGTGTGTATGTAGTGCAGTGCTTTGTGTGTGTGTGTGTATGTCTGTATGTGAGAGAGTGCTTGTGTGCTGTGGTGCTGTCTGTGTGTGATGATGGGCAGACATTGCTGATAATGGGGAGGCATTGATGATGATGATGGGGAGAAGATGATGATAATGGGCAGGCATTGATGATAATGGGCAGGCATTGATGATGGGGAGAAGATGATGATGGGCAGGCATTGCTGATAATGGGGAGGCATTGATGATGATGGGGAGAAGATGATGATAATGGGCAGGCATTGATGATGGGGAGAAGATGATGATGGGCAGGCATTGATGATGATGGGGAGGAGATGATGATGGGCAGGCATTGCTGATAATGGGGAGGCATTGATGATGATGGGGAGAAGATGATGATAATGGGCAGGCATTGATGATAATGGGCAGGCATTGATGATGAGGAGAAGATGATGATGGGCAGGCATTGATGATGATGGGGAGAAGATGATGATGATGGGCAGGCATTGATGATAATGGGGAGGCCATGATGATGATGGGGAGGCAATGATGATGATAAGGAGACAATGATGATTATGGGGAGGCAATCATGATGATAATGGGGAGTCTTTCCACAGCGCCCTTTCCTGAGCCGTAACAGTGCAGAACGCAGTACAGCGCAGAGGAGAGCTCCATATTTTGTATGGAGCATTATATGGGGACCAGTATCCTGTATGGAGCATTATATGGGGACCAGTATCCTGTATGGAGCATTATATTGGGTCCAGTATTCTGTATGGAGCATTATATGGGGGGTGACATCCTGCATGGGGTATTATATGGGTGATGAGGGGAGACTGTGGTGCCCATAATATTGTATGGAGGACTGTACTGTCCAGTCTGTTCTGTGCGCTGTGAGGATTTGGCGGTTTTTGAGCTATTGTACAATTTACAATAGATATCACTCATGTAATGTAAGAAAAGAAGTATTTGGCCTTGTACTGTACCTATATTTCTCTGCTGTATCTGTGCATCATGAATCGTGGTCTGTGTTAAAGGGGCCCACTGAGGCTCCTTCGCCCGGGGCCCATAAAAACCTGGAGCCGGCCCTGTAGGTCATCATTGTAAGGGCACAGTCAGATGGCTGTATAAATCAGACAGATATCGGACCACAATGCACGGACTGGCCAGTCCATGTATATCAGTCTGCTCAGCTCCTCTTGCGCTATAACAGTTTTTCCCAAACTCCAGTGCTCATGACCCCCCACAGGTCATGTTTTCAGGAATTCCATAATGTTGTCCAGGTGATAGAATTCCTGATTTCTTGATGACACTTCCATTACCTGTGCAATACTAAGGAAATCCTGAAAACATGATATATTGGGGGCTATGAGGACTGGAGTTTGGGAAAGATTGCTCTATAACTACTCCAGGTAGTTTCAGTAGGACTCACCATTCACCTGGGCGATTGCCACCTTTCATGGGGTTCTGAAAAGTCACCATTTTTTTTCTTGAATCTTTGGCATTCACAGAGAGTTGGCCAGTATACAATAAACCCAATCACCAGAACCAAAATATAAGGAATAATATGAAATGTAACCTTGTGTAGAATATGTGAAATCTTGAAGTACCTGATCTCTATCTGAAGTTTTGTTCTAATTCTTAGAGTAACAGATTAAGAGAATGGTGTAAATTTAGTCAGGATTAGAAGATTTACTTCATCTGTAGAGCTTAGCTTAATCTTGTTTATGTCTCCCTAGCCTAATTTAATTGATTTTATTGTCTGCCGTTCTTTTTTTTGTCCATTGCACACATGATCTAATGTACAACGTCTCAGCTGTACATCACAAGCTCTTTGTCATCCCAGACAATATAAATTGTGTGTATTTCATCGGATGAGGACAAGAGGTTCTGTCAGAATGACTCATCCACATATTGATCAGTACATGGGATGACACTCTGTAAGCCTGCCCGGTACTAGACAGCCTTCTGAGCAGTCACTTTGAAGCCTCCTGAGCCAATAAAGTCTACAGCAGACACGCTATTTCTTCAAAAAGTTGAAAGGAAGGTTTCTGTCTGCTTAGAAACGTACGAGGGACATGCAGTTTTGTCAACAGCTACCTGCTTTTGTGATCTCAGACCTGAGACGTTTCAACAGAAATTGAGTGGCCTTTCATGTCAAATCCGCACAACTCCCTCTTCAGCTGAATATCTGTTCTATTGATATATATTGACACAGCCTTGAAAAATAAGGTCTAGTCTCCACAGTGTCTTCAGTGGAAGAAATCCTCCCGTAAAGTACTGAGGGATAGCTAGTAATCATAGCAGAACAAACAGTATGAGCCGTGTATCCCTAGGACACAACTTACCCATGCTCCTGCAATGCTTTGCCGTGTTGGGCGCAGATTTGTACTTTTTCTATAAATTATTTGCTTCAGGATTATCATTTCCTTATAACAACTCCACTGAAGTGATCACAAGAGACGGACTCAATGTGATGTCTGTATCACACATCACATCATTTATATGTATGCTAAACTATTACTAAAAATAATAAAATTTAGACTGGAGCTGAAAAATTCAGAGGTGTCAATAGCAGGTTGACGCACACAACATCCATAACATGGCATACATAGCTTTCTGTGACTCTCATATTTACCTGCTTTGTGCCTAGAATTTTATATGGGAGCACACTAAAGGGTATGCCACACTAAACAATATCGCTAACGAGATCGCTAAAAAACGTCACTATTTAGCAATCCCGTTAGCGATATTGTTCAGTGCGGCAGCTTCCAGCGACGAGCTTCCTGCTGTGATCTCGCTCGTCGCTGGAATCGTTCCGGACCCTATTTCATCGCTGGCGCTCCCGCTGGGTAAGTATCTTATCGCTAGTGTGGCACCTTTTCTTAGCGATTTAGCGGTACTTTTGTACCGCTAAAGTCGTTAAGAAGATCGCTAACGGCGATAGCGTCGTTAACTATATCGCTAAATGTGGCCGCATTTAGCGATATAGAAACGATCCCGCTAGCGATCTCATTAGTATGCGTCGTTATCGTGATCGCTAGCGGGATTGTTTAGTGTGGCAGTACCTTTAGTCTGTGCATCAGGCATGCTCCAAAAATGCAGTTTCAGGCCTTGTTTACATGTCAATATTTGGTCAGTATTTTGCATCAGTTTTTGGATACCAAAACTAGGAGTGGACCTTACAGAGAAAAATTGTAGTCCCATCAGCTGAAACCAATGACCGGAGGTAAATTTTCTACAAAAGCTGTGTTCTTATGCTGTCTTTGGACAGATTGGGAATCACGTCTGTCTGATCGACGGTGATGATTTTACCACCGATCAGAAGCAGTGTTTGCGACGTTGTCAAGCACATGACAGCATGGCAAACACTTGGTGTTCAGGGCCCCCATTTAAGTGAATGGGGTCCGGGTTTGGGTCTGGGTACTGTTCTGGTACCTGAACCAGAACTTTTTGAAACTGTCTGGCTGAACCCACCTGACCCGAACATTCACGTGTCCACCCATCTCTGATCAGAAGTGAAACAATCAGAGGAAAACTATAATGGAAACACGTCACCACTTTTGCATTTTTCACCCACTCCTGGTTTTGGCTTAAAAATACTGACGTGAAATACTGACCAAATACTGAACATGTGAATGTATCCTTAGGGTATTTGCACACAATGTTTTTTCAAACATTTTTGCCCAAAACCCAGCTGAAAAAAATGCACGAAAAGGCACAAAAGAATGAACCTATGCATTTTTTGTAAAAACCTACTTGCTTTTCATATGCTCAGTCCTTTGAGCTTCAGGTTTATAACGACATAAAGCATTTAAAAAAGTGAGTAGACAATTCATAAGGTGTTTTCCACTCTGAAGACCCTCTTATAATTCAAAATGAAAAATATAATAGAAGTCAATAGGAAGGCTCAAAAGATGCATGGAAAATGCCTGGATGTTATTTTGAGCATTTTGCCAATGGTTTTGCTTGAAAAACACACTAGCAATTTCTTCATTGTGGGAAAAAACATCTGGTTAACGGCAGTAAAAAAAGGCACCAAAGAATGTTAAAAAAAATCCACTGCCCATCTAGAATATACAAAAAAATATTCAGGAAACAACTCCACCCTCCTCCCAAAAAAAGATGCTTCAGGAGAATAAAACGCTGGCATCATGATCTACCTTTTGAAAAACTCATTTGGTTTGCCCATTTCAAGAGGATGTCATGTGCACATTCCCTTAGGCTGTGTCTACACAGGGGTTTTTGGGGTGTTCAAAAACATTGAGGTTTTCAAGCGAAAACAACTTCAGGAAATGCTCCTTTTTAATGGAGGCTTTGGAGGAGTTTTCCTTTTCCTGAAGCTGTTTTCAAGAGATTTAAAGCGTTTTGGACTAAACTTTTCCTAAAACATTTTTTGCATCTTTTTGATTTTACGATACCTAGTTTGGGGAGGATTAGTAAAAATCAAATTAGCCTCCACCTTAGGCTACATTCACACTTCCATGTGATACATAGGGTTGAATTGAACCATACACACCTCAGCTTTATAAATGGCTTTGTGTCTCTGGTCCAGGAGTTTCAGAGCATGTTTTATTATCATTTGTTCTGTGGATCATACTTTGCCATTAAAGTCTATGGGATCCTTGAGACATGGATGAAACTAGGAAGTCATAATTTTTCATTAGAGTATCACCCGTTTTTAAGTGATACTTTGGATAACGGATCAATGGATAATAAAAGTTCAGACAGTCTACCTTCTTCAGTTAAAAAAAAAAATGGATGAGAAAAAAATCTGATGTAACTATGATGCAATAAGAATGACACTTGAGAAAAATATTTTTCCGTTTCTCTCGGATGTGTAAATCCAGCCCTAGTTTGTCATCAGACACTGGCTGGTAAGAGGCAGGCTGTAATTTTGGTTCAGCTGACACTTTTCAAGGTGAGTATTTGCTGAGTTTTTGATGTTGCAGATTGTCTTCACCACTTCTGCAACTATAATGTAAATTAAGTTTCTTACATTTTTTTCATTGCATTTTTTAGTGCTGTGTTTTACATGTGTTTTTATCACATTTTTCATGCTGTGATGTTTGTGTCTTGTTGGTATTATTATTACTTCTTTATATAAAGTTGCTTTATTTTGATACTTTCTGGTATTTGGCTTTGACAAAAATTTATTGATACAGTCATGTGCGGATTACACTTATTTTGAATGCTGTTCGTAGCGGAAACGCACAAAAAAATGCATATTCAGATTTTACTTAGGCATTTTCCACATCTAATACAGTTTTAAGGCCGGAGTCACACTGGCGAAAAAAACAGACGAGTGGAATGCGATGAAATATTGCATTGCACTTGGACCAATGTTTAATTATGAGGCAGCTCCCAGCATCCGATTTTTTCTCGGCCGTTTTCCTCGGGCTGAGAAAATCGCAGCATGCTGCGATTGTCACCGATTATCGGGCGAGAATCGCCAATGCAAGTCTATGGGTGAGATGAAAAATCGGATTACAAACGGACCACACGTGTGACTTGCGAGAAAAACGCACCAGTGTCCTTTAGAAAAGCCGGCAATTCATCCCCGGCTATACTGTAAAAGCACACTGACAGGTTTAATAAAGAATGGAAAGAATAGATGTAGACACATAGAATGCTATATATATATATATATATATATATATATATATCATGTCATTGTGACACATATATACATATATATATATATTTATAGGTCATACACTTCTGCATAGTATAACAGCCGCTAATTCAATTGCCTGTTTCGGTTAATTATTACAGAACCCGACATGAAATGACACATGGTTTACATACAGTAAAACATGTCATTTCATGTAGTTTGATATATGGTTTTCATTAACAATTACATGAGTGTATGTGTGCAAAATTTAATACATGTAGGGGTTAATTTAATGTGTAAATTTGTTGAAAAAAAATGCGTGTGCTCCAGTGGTATTTTCTCCACTGGACAGGGAAAGCCAGCGACTGAAGACAGATATTAGTAGCCCTGAGAGGGACCTTTTTTTTGTTCCCCCCCTGGCTACTAACATCTGGCCCCAGCAACCCCTGAAAAGGCACATCTATGATTAGATGCACCTTTTCTGGCACTTAGCCCGTCTATTCCCATTGCCCTGTAGCGGTGGCGAATCGGTTAATAATGGGTTAAGGCCACCTTGCTATTGGAAGGTGACTTTAAGCAGGTTATTAATGGAGAGTTGTCAATTAGACAACTCTCCATTAATAATCCTGTAGTATGAAATGGTTAAAAAAACACACATATTCATTAAAAATCATTTTAATGAAATAAATACACAGTTTTTGACCATATTTTAACGTACAGGTACTGAATCCGATTCCCTTGTTCTCCTGTAATAAAAATGACATAATAAAGCAAGCATTTTCTTACCTCTCCGGCATTCAGTCAGGTCCCACGCTGCAATCCATCTGAAAGGGTTAACAGTTTTACAGTGGGGAGCGCAGCTAATGCTGCCATCCTCGCTGTAAACCCCCGAATGAATGAGCTCTTCTCCTGGCTGACAGGAGATGAGCTGATTAGCTGGGAAGCTTAATTGATTGCTTCCCACGGTAATCAGTTCACTTCAGGTCAGCCGGGACTCACTCTGACGTCACTGATGCTGTGCGGAGTCCCCGGCTTACCTGAAGTGAACAGATTACCGTGGGAAGCTCATCTCCTGTCAGCCGGGAGAAGAGCTCATTCATTCGGGGGTTTACAGCGAGGATGGCAGCATTAGCTGCGCTCCCCACTGTAAAACTGTTAACCCTTTCAGATGGATTTCAGCTGGGACCTGACTGAATGCCGGAGAGGTAAGAAAATGCTTGCTTTATTATGTTATTTTTATTACAGGAGAACAAGGGAATCGGATTCAGTACCTGTACATTTAAATATGGTCAAAAACTGCATATTTATTTCATTAAAATGATTTTTAATGAATATGTGTGTGTGTTTTTAACCATTTCATACTATAGGATTATTAATGGAGAGTTGTCTAATTGACAACTCTCCATTAATAACCTGGCTTAAAGTCACCTTCCAATAGCAAGGTGGCCTTAACCCATTATTAACCCATCACCGCTACAGGGCAATGGGAATAGACGGGCTAAGTGCCAGAAAAGGCGCATCTAATCATAGATGTGCCTTTTCAGGGGTGGCTGGGGCCAGATGTTAGTAGCCGGGGGGAACAAAAAAAAGGTCCCTCTCAGGGCTACTAATATCTGTCTTCAGTCGCTGGCTTTCCCTGTCTGGTGGAGAAAATACAGCGGGAGCACACGCATTTTTTTTCAACGAATTTACACATTAAATTAACCCCTACATGTATGAGATTTTGCACACATGCACTCATGTAATTGTTAATGAAAACCATATATCAAACTACATGAAATGAAATGCTTTACTGTATGTAAACCATGTGTCATTTCATGTCGGGTTCTGTAATAATTTACAGAACCCGGCAATTGAATTAGCGGCTATTATACTATGTAGAAGTGTATGAACTATTAATAATATATATATATATATATATATATATATATATATATACAGTTATATGAAAAAGTTTGGGCACCCCTATTAATCTTAAGCTTAATGTTTTATAAAAATTGGTGTTTTTGCAACAGCTATTTCAGTTTGATATATCTAATAACTATTGGACACAGTAATGTTTCTGCCTTGAAATGCTATCTGCATTCAAACAAAATTTGACAGGTGCATAAGTATGGCCACCCTTATCATTTTCTTGTTTTAAATACTCCTACCTACTTTTTACTGACTTACTAAAGCACTTTTTTTGGTTTTGTAACCTCATTGAGCTTTGAACTTCATAGCCAGGTGTATGCAATCATGAGAAAAGCTACTTAAAGTGACCACTTGCAAGCTGTTCTCCTGTTGATCTACTTGAAGAGTGGCACATGGGCCTCAAAAACAACTGTCAAATGATCTGAAAACAAAGATTATTCAACATAGTTGTTCAGGGGAAGGATACAAAAAGCTGTCTCAGAGATTTAATCTGTCAGTTTCCACTGTGAGGAACATAGTAAGGAAATGGAAGAACACAGGGACAGTTCTTGTTAAGGCAAGAAGCGGCAGGCCAAGAAAAACATCAGAAAGGCAGAGAAGAAGAATGGTGAGATCAGTCAAGGACAATCCTCAGACCACCTCCAGAGAGCTGCAGCATCAACTTGCCGCAGATGGTGTCACTGTGCATCGGTCAACTATACAACGCACTTTGCACAAGGAGAAGCTGTATGGGAGAGTGATGCGAAAGAAGCCGTTTCTGCAAGCACGCCACAAACAGAGTCGGCTGAGGTATGCAAAAGCACATTTGGAGAAGCCAATTTCTTTTTGGAAGAAGGTCCTGTGGACTGATGAAACCAAGATTGAGTTGTTTGGTCATACAAAAAGGCGTTATGCATGGCATCAAAAAAACACAGCATTCCAAGAAAAACACTTGCTACCCACAGTAAAATTTGGTGGAGGTTCCATCATGCTTTGGGGCTGTTGTGGCCAATGCCGGCACCGGGAATCTTGTTAAAGTTGAGGGACGCATGGATTCCACTCAGTATCAGCAGATTCTTGACAATAATGTTCAAGAATCAGTGACAAAGTTGAAGTTACGCAGGGATGGATCTTTCAGCAAGACAATGATCCAAAACACCGCTCCAAATCTACTCAGGCATTCATGCAGAGGAACAATTACAATGTTCTGGAATGGCCATCCCAGTCCCCAGACCTGAATATCATTGAACATCTGTGGGATCATTTGAAGAGGGCTGTCCATGCTCGGCGACCATCAAACTTAACTGAACTGGAATTGTTTTGTAAAGAGGAATGGTCAAAAATACCTTCATCCAGGATCCAGGAGCTCATTAAAAGCTACAGGAAGCGACTAGAGGCTGTTATTTTTGCAAAAGGAGGATCTACTAAATATTAATGTCACTTTTCTGGTGAGGTGCCCATACTTATGCACCTGTCAAATTTTGTTTGAATGCAGATTGCACATTTTCTGTTAGTACAATAAACCTCATTTCAAGGCAGAAAACATTACTCTGTCCAATAGTTATTAGATACATCAAACTGAAATAGCTGTTGCAAAAACACCAATTTTTATAAAACATTAAGCTTAAGATTAATAGGGGTGCCCAAACTTTTTCATATAACTGTATATATATATGTATGTATACATGTGTATATATATATGTGTGTCACAATGACAGGTATATATATATATATATATATATATATATATATATATATATCTGTATTCTATGTGTGTATATGTATTCTTTCTTTTGTGATTTACAAACTATCATTTGGATCCGTTATATGTCGGTTTTGCTAGCCACCGACAAAATCTTGCCAGACGGATGTCAAATAGATGTGAAACGTACGCTCAGATGCGACAAAATCGCATCCTCGCATTCCAATCGGATGACAGACGGATCAATTTTCAGGAAACATTTGTGTGATTATCGGCCATCAAAAATGGTCCGATTTTTTAGACGGTGTGTGTGACTCCAGCCTAAGGGGAAAATCTGCACAGAAAACTCAATGTAACAGCGGGAGAAATCGACTTGTTGCGGATTTGAAACACGCATAGCAGGTCAGTTTACAGAATTAGAAAAACACAGAGAGCAGGATATATTTAATAAATCTCCACTTTGCTGGAAACTGTGAGATGCTACATTTTTAATGCACGGAAAATATATGCAGTGTAAAAAACTGATTGTGGGAACGTCGCCTTAGTGTTCAGTAGTCCGCTGATGGGTCCACATGATAGCTGTGGGGAAGTTTTTAATAGAACACTTATTAACATGGCTAAATGGATTGATTTTTATACCATTTAATTGCAGAATGAGTAAATATACAATTTAATATACAATTAAAAATGGAACCGAAATTAGATGTACTAAATGAAATACACAATACCAGTCTCAAATAATCACAGTAACCATACAAATATTGACTCAAATACTAAATTTTCTACAAAAGGAGGATATGAGTCATTATATATTACAATATACAATTTTATTTGTACAAAAAGAATTTTTTAAGAATTCAATATACACAAAATAATTTAAATATTTTTGTATATATGGGTATTGGGTACACAAAGTTTCAGATCCAAAAAGGTGACAGATAAGTAGTGGCCTGAGGCTATGGCCAGGATAATATAGTAATTAAACGAAATACCAGTATATTACAGTATCAACATGATTAGGAAAATGGCCACATGGTAGAGTAGAAATTCAAGTTAGGTTATCTGTAATCCTGATTTCAAGTGAACTCAATCAGTATTCTAAATCAATCATGCTGCTATAGAAACCTATAAGGTCCTGTCATGGTATCATTCTAGTATTCATTTATACAGTAGAATTGTTAGTAAAAAATCAAGGGATAATTACCATTTTGTGATGACTCCTGTCAAGACTGTGGCCATGTACCCCGATGCGCGTTTCGCGTTGATGTTGCTTCTTCAGGGGGCTTGATGTCTTAGAATACTTATTGAGTTCACTTAAAATCAGGATTACAGATAACCTAACTTGAATTTCTACTCTATCATGTGGCCATTTTCCTAATCATGTTGATACTGTAATATACTGATATTTTGTTTAATCATAGAATCATAGAATCATAGAATGGTAGAGTTGGAAGGGACCTCCTGGGCCTTCTGGTCCAACCCCCTGCTCAAAGCAGGATTCTCTAAATCATCCCAGACAGATGTCTATCCAGCCTCTGTTTGAAGACTTCCATTGAAGGAGAACTCACCACCTCTTGTGGCAGCCTGTTCCACTCATTGATCACCCTAACTGTCAAAAAGTTTTTTCTAATATCTAATCTGTGTCTCCTCCCATTCAGTTTCATCCCATTGCTTCTAGTCTTTCCTTGTGCAAATGAGAATAAATATGATCCTTCTACAATGTGACAGCCCTTGAGATATTTGTAGACAGCTATTAAGTCTCCTCTCAGTCTTCTTTTTTGCAAGCTAAACATTCCCAAATCCTGCAACCGTTCCTCATAGGACATGGTTTGCAGACCGGTCACCATTCTGGTGGCTCTTCTCTGCACTTGCTCCAGTTTGTTGATGTCTTTTTTAAAATGTGGTGCCCAAAACTGGACACAGTATTCCAGATGAGGTCTGACCAAAGAGGAGTAGAGGGCAATAATGACCTCACGTGATCTAGACTGTATGCTTCTGTTGATGCATCCTAGAATTGCATTTGCCTTTTTTGCTGCTACATCACACTGTTGACTCATGTTAAGTCTGTGATCAATTAGTATACCCAAGTCTTTTTCACATGTGCTGTTACTTAGCCCTATTCCTCCCATTTTGTATATGCTTTTTTCATTTTTATTGCCCAGATGTAGTACTTTGCATTTTTCCCTGTTAAAATCCATTCTGTTAGTTGCTGCCCACTGCTCCAGTTTATTTATATCTTTTTGAATCCTCTCTCTCTCTTCTCTAGTATTAGCTACCCCTCCTAGCTTTGTGTCATCAGCAAATTTGATCAGTTTACCCTCAATTCCTTCATCTAAATCATTGATAAAGATGTTGAACAATACAGGGCCCAAAACAGAGCCTTGTGGTACCCCACTTGAGACATTCTTCCAACTGGATGTGCAGCCATTTACAACCACTCTTTGGGTCCGATCACTAAGCCAGTTATGAATCCACCTAACAGTTGCCTTGTCCATTCCATACTTAGTCATTTTTTCAATAAGGATTGTGTGAGATACTTTGCTGAAGTAAGATATACTATATCTACAGCATTTCCCTGATCCACCCAGTCAGTGATTCTGTCATAGAAGGAAATTAAGTTAGTCTGACATGACTTATTAGTTACAAACCCATGCTACTCTGTTTAATCACTTCATTCTTATCCAGGTACTTGCATACATGTTCTTTAATAATTTGTTCAAAGATCTTTCCTGGTATAGAAGTCAGACTCACCGGCCTGTAGTTCCCTGGGTCCACCTTCTTCCCCTTTTTGAAGATAGGAACAACATTTGCTCTTCTCCAGTCTTCTGGGACTTCTCCTGTTCTCCAAGAATTTTCAAAGATTATGGACAGTGGTTCAAGAATTTCTTCTGCTATCTCCTTCAGTACCCTGGGGTGTAATTCATCTGGACCTGGAGACTTGAATTCATTTATGTTAGCTAAGTGTTTCCTCACTGTCTTTCTGTTTATAGATATCCTGGATTCTTCTATTCCTTTAATAGGACAGTGAAGATCAGTTGATGTTACATTTCCTTTCTGAGAGAAAACAGATGCAAAATAGGAATTTAAAAGTTCAGCCTTCTCAACATCCTGACTTACCATTTCATCATTTTCATCCTGTAAAAATCCTATAGCATCTTTGACTTTTCTTTTACTTTTGACGTATCCCCAAAATCCTTTTTTGTTGCTTTTGACGTCACTTGCAAGCCTTAATTCATTGTCAGCTTTAGACAATCTGATTTGTGCCCTGCAGGTTCTGCAGACGGCATTATATTCTTCTTTAGATATGCCTCCCTCTTTCCATTTGATAAACATTTCTTTCTTCCTTTTTAGCATGTGTTTAAGTTCTATGTTCATCCATCCTGGTTTCCTTAAATGCTTCCCATTCTTCCCTCTTTTCGGAATTGTTAACGATTGTGCTTTGAGAATCTCATTTTTCAAGATTTTCCATCCTTCCTGGACATTTTTGTCCTTAAGGATATCCAGCCATTGGATCCCTCCAATTCTCTTTCTGAGTTCCTTAAAATCTGCCTTTCTGAAATCTAACCTTGACGTCTGAGTCTTCACAGGTCTTCCTCCTCTTGTTATCCAAAATTCTAAAATAGCATGGTCACTACCTCCTAGAGTCCCAGCCACTCTTACCTCCTCCACCATTTCCTCCCTGTTTATGAGGATTAGATCCAAGGTAGCAGATCCCCTTGTTTTCTCCATTACCTTTTGGAAGATAAAGTTGTCAGCAAGAGAGGATAAGAATTTCCTGGACCTGTTAGTTTTGCCTGAGAGAGATTCCCAACAAATGTCTGGATAGTTGAAATCTCCCATGACCACTATGTCATATTTTTGGAGAACTTGGCCATTTGATGCATAAAGAGTTCATCCATATCTTCAGCTTGCACAGGCGGCCTGTAGTAAATGCCTACAATGGTGTCCTTTCCATTGTTCTGTCCTTGTATTCTTACCCAAACAGTTTCCACAGAACTCCCAGTCTCTGAAGCGTCAATCTCTGTGCAGATATACGCTTTTCTAACATACAATGCAACACCTCCTCCTCGTTTATCAAGTCTGTTTCTTGCAAATAAGTTGTATCCTTCTAGCCTTGTATTCCAATCATGTGTATCGTCCCACCAAGTCTCAGTGATTCCAATGACATCATATTTCTTCTCCTGCGTTAGTAGCTCCAGTTCTCCTTGTTTGTTGCCCATGCTTTGTGCATTCGTATAGAAACACTTTAGTTTGTGATTGGTTTCTCTTCCTTCAATATTTTTATTATGTAAATTTTTTGTCTATGATCCTGGCCATATCCTCCGGACACTACTTACTTGTCACCTTTTTGGACCTGAAACTTTGTGTACCCCTATATACTAAAATATTGTAATTTTTTTGTGTATTGCATTCTTAAAAAAATATTTTTGTACAAATAACATTGTATATTGTATTATAATGACTCAGATTCTCCTTTTGTAGAAGATGTACTAAATGACTTGCTATTTATATACATACACATTTCTATTTATTTTGCTTGCTGATTAATTTCACAGTCTTTATAGACATCAGGATCACCGTTGGTATTGGGCCTCAGAATCTAAATTCCATATTAGTATGTCCTTGGAGTGTGGGAGGAAACTAGAGAACCTGGAGGAAACCCATGCAAACAGTGGGAAAACAAACAAACTCATTGCAGATGTTGTCTTTGGTGGGATCTGAACCCAGGACCCCACTGCTGTAGGGGTACAGTGATAACCACTGAGCCACCTTTTAAAATAAATGAACCAAAAGTTATTTTTCACTAGAACTATTGTGCAGCACTATCAATACATTATCCACATCTCCTGGTCTGGTCAGTTTCCACATATTCTTCTCATCTTTGCTGATTCTACAGTATCTCACATCACATTGCTCTATAGACATAATGTAAGTCCCCAGAAGAAGCTAGGGCGAAACGTGCATTGGGGTGATGGGGGTCTCTCGGTCAGCTCTGGCTCTTGCATCGGTCTCTATCTTGATTTACTGCTGGTAATGTTCTTTATTTATTTACCTATTGTTACCCTTTACCTGTAACTAGTTTTGATATCCATTATGGAACCTATACATTGGACAAATGGATCATTCACTGCATTATTTATATTATATGGGTGTATGGGTGGACGACAAACTCACATTTAGTGGCCAATGTCAGGCAGCTGCTGCCAAGGCAAATAAAATAATGGGATGCATTAGACGAGGCATAGATGCTCATGAGGAGAACATAATTTTACCTCTATACAAGTCACTGGTGCGACCACACTTAGAATACTGTGTGCAGTTCTGGTCTCCGGTGTATAAGAAAGACATAGCTGAACTGGAGCGGGTGCAGAGAAGAGCGACCAAGGTTATTAGAGAACTGGGGGGTCTGCAATACCAAGACAGGTTATTACACTTGGGGTTATTTAGTTTGGAAAAACGAAGGCTTAGGGGTGATCTTATTACAATGTACAAATATATGAGGGGACGGTACAAAGACCTTTCTAATGATCTTTTTACTCTTAGACCTGTGACGGGGACGAGGGGGCATCCTCTACGTCTGGAGGAAAGAAGGTTTAGCCATAATCACAGATGCAGATTCTTTACTGTAAGAGCAGTGAGACTATGGAACTCTCTGCCGTCTAACGTTGTAATGAGTGATTCCTTACTAAAATTTAAGAGGGGACTGGATGCCTTTCTTGAAAAGTATAATATTACAGGCTATATTCACTAGTTTCCTAGATACTGCGTTGATCCAGGGAGCTAGTCTGATTGCCGTATGTGGAGTCGGGAAGGAATTTTTTTCCCCAATGTGAAGCTTACTGTTTGCCACTTGGGGTTTTTTTGCCTTCCTCTGGATCAACATGTTAGGGCAGGTTAGGATAGGATATGGGTTGAACTAGATGGACTTAAAGTCTTCCTTCAACCTTAATAACTTAATAATAACTTAATATATATGCACAATGATTTCATGTATGTTGTGAGCTCCTTACTTTGATTGTATTATGCCAGGGTTACTTTAGTTCCATTTAATTTGTACAGATATTGTTTACTATATTTTCTATTTCAAAATTTATCAATAGTTATTGTACATTGGTATTTTATTATTATTTACTTGGAGCTGTTGACAACTATTTATTGCCATGTGATTTTTTAGGCCGTTATGAGGGCCCCCCCTACTGGACACTTTTGTTTCTTTATCTTTTTTTGTCTTACACATTTTAATCATCTTTAACAAAGTTTAGTGCTTTTAATATTTATGGTTCGCTTCTTTGGATTACTCGTTTGGTAAGTCCGTTTTGAGATAGTATAATGTAAGTAGCAGCAACTTTCATCAGTAAGAGCATGGATTGGTAATGTTTCCTATATTATAGAGCTTCAGCAATGAAAAGTCAGCGCTGCTTTAATAAATATCATGTCCACTCCTGAATCTGATAAGATAGCTGCCCAGAAATGCAGAATAAAATCGCCTACCGCCTGAATTAACACCAGTCATGCTGAAAGGCACCACAAGCAGAAAGGCTGAACTGTACAATACAACCACCTATGTGTGTGCAGCATGGCGGATCAGTCCACGCATCACCAACTTAATAATGCTGGAAGACTATGAAATGAGGGATCAGGTGGAGGTGAGAATTCCTCCTCGGTTGTTCTACATGAAAACTGAAGGCTAAAAACAACTTTATTGGATCCCTGTTTGGAAGATAGCCAATGCAATACTAACCGATACCTGCCATTAAGCCTTCTGCTGTGTGAGGTTTTTGGTCCAGGTATGAGTCCATGTATCTTGGGAGAGATCAATATTTGTTAAACCGCAATACACAGGAGTAAGATGTTCAAGACGTCTGAAATGTCAGACTTGCCAAATTTACCCCAAAGTGTTCAAAATGATGGACGTGATGTTGGGCTTCAACTCTCTGTAGAGCAGTTTTTCATATTAACACTATCATCACTGTAAGCAATTCATAAAGACTATACCATGTTGGCTAGAGCTACTCAGGATTTAAAGGGATTGGAATAACAATATGGATACTTTAAAGATAATTTTATTTACTGGAAAACCCATTTAAAGGGAATCTGTAATGAGGTTTTTGCTACCTCATCTGAGAGCAGCATAAGGTAGGGGCAGAGACCCTGATTCCAAGAAATGTATCACTCAATTTACTGGGCGCAGCAGTTGTGGCAGAATCTGAGTTCTTTGATGTGTCATGCAGCAGAGCTGAGAAAGCTAACTCCGCCCCCACCAAGCTCTCTATATACATGGTGTATTGACAGTGAGCTGCTTATCAGAGAAGGGGGCGTGGTCAGATAACTTGGCACAAGGCAGCTAGTCCCAGTAATGATGATGTCCTGGTGATAAAACCTTTATTGTAAGTAAACAACAGTTACAACAGTAACACATCAATGAATTCAGTGTTTTAACCCCTTCCTCGTGCTGTCCTCAGATTACATAGCAAAAACCTGCTGACAGATTCCTTTTAAATGTATTTAAAATGGTCCCAGAATTTTCTGGGCCTTTTTTGCAGGCATGCCTCTGTGTTGTATGTGAAGGAGGCTGGCTGATTGATTAATTTCAGCAGTTAAGCCAACCCCTATTCTCTGCCTGTTGATTAGCCTTGGCAAAGAATGGGGCTGGCTTAGTACACAGAGCATTGATGACTTGTGAACACTGGAAATTCAGTTTTTTTTGTCAATGTCAAGTTGAAAATAGACCTTTTAAAACCTGGGATCTTTAAGTTTATTAGTAAGTTGAACAATATGAACACATTTAGGATTTTTTTTTAAGTTGACTACTCCTTGAATCGTCTTTCCCTATTTTATCTAAAGCACAGACTAATGTATATACAATAATATCTACTGATCCAAATGTATTTTGATTCATGTATGCTACATATGGAAATACATACTGTATATGTATATATATATATCTATATAAATATAAATATATATAGATATATATATATAACAGCTATACAACACATTTATGTCAGCTGGTCACATCCCTTAGGGACATCTTTTACAAATACATCAAACGTTCCAAAAAATTAATATGTCATATTTTTTCCACAAATACAGTATAGCACGGTGCATGTAGTATGGCCTAGTTATCATTTCAGTTGTAAACACTAGTATGTGTCCACCTCACCAATATGTTTTTTGGCAGGATGTATTTATTTTATGACATATGTGATGCTGGGAAAATTCTGTCTATCTAATATCAGATATTACAAGAATGTTGCTACCATTTTGTCTATGTAATTTCAGATGTGGAATTACAGGTCTAGGAAAAGTTACCTTGACTCAGATCACACAGCACTGTGATATCATAACACAAAAAAGTGTGGCGTCGGTCGATTACTTGTGCAATGTTATGTTATCTTAATCCTCTTGTGAAATAACCTGTGACAACTAGTTATCAAGATGGTGAGTTGTGAGTCATATTAACTACAGTTGAGCGAAACAGGTCGGTCAGTTTCATAAGTCGCCAACTTTCGCCAAAGTCAGGTTTCGCCGAGTGAAACCCGACCATAGCGCCAAGTAGGCCATGCGTTCGGCAAAACGAGCGCCAAAGTCGGTTTTCCCATAATGCTTGCAGGCTCCTTTTTTCAGACAGTGAGAAAGGACGTACACTGTGGGCAACGAGATGACATGTGCAGCGTCCACCACCATCTTAGAGAAGGGCATTGCAGTGATTGGCTTGCTTGTGTGGGCGTCATAGTGTTTATAAAAGCCCTGAACGCTGACCTCCATTTTACTTCTGCCGATCTTAACAGTAGGGAGACGTTGCTTGCTGTTTATCAGTAGGGAGAGAGTTAGGGCTGGAAAGAGAAGATCTTCTGTGCTTGTGCTGATAGCAATTGTGCTGTATATTTAGTGTGCAGTGACAGGGGAGGATTTTCTTGTGTGCAGCAGCGCTGGTTATTAGGCTGCCTGATAGCTGTATTACTGTGTGTACAGTACACTGCTGTGCAGACTGCTTTTTAAACAGCACTAATAGTTTTAATCTTTTTTTCTGCACACTTACGAGCATTCATTTTTTCCCACACCGTATAGAGCTGTACTCTGCTCACATACTTACTGGCTGGTATCACGGACAAATACATGCTGATACATCTGTGTGTGACTCCGGAAATATATACGGAGATTTAAATTTTCCCCTACGCTGTATACACTGTACGCTTCTGAGACAGTACCGTTTTTCTGCTTTTTGTATTACGGTCAAATCCATACTGAGTGAGCGTCTGTGTTTGACTCCGGAAATATATACGAAGATTTAATTTTCCCCTACGCTGTATACAGGTGTACGCTTCTGAGACAGTACCGTTTTTCTGCTTTTTGTATTCTGATCTAATCCATACTGAGTGAGCGTCTGTGTGTGACTCCGGAAATATATATGGAGATTTAAATTTTCCCCTACGCTGTATACACTGTACGCTTCTAAGACAGTACCGTTTTTCTGCTTTTTGTATTACGGTCAAATCCATACTGAGTGAGCGTCTGTGTGTGACTCCGGAAATATATACAGAGATTTCAATTTTCCCCTACGCTGTATACAGCTGTTTGCTTCTGAGACAGGACCGTTTCTCTGCTTTTTGTATTACGGTCAAATCTATACTGAGTGAGCATCTGTGTGTGACTCCAGAAATATATACAGAGATTTCATTTTTCCCCTACGCTGTACACAGCTGTACGCTTCTGAGACAGTACCATTTTTCTGCTTTTTGTTTTCTGGTCTAATCCATACTGAGTGAGCGTCTGTTTGTGACTCCGGAAATATATACGGAGATTTCAATTTTCCCCTACGCTGTATACAGCTGTACCCTTCTGAGACAGTACTGTTTTTCTGTTTTTTGTATTCTGGTCTAATCCATACTGAGTGAGCGTCTGTGTGTGACTGGAAATATATACGGAGATCTCAATTTTCCCTATGCTGTATACAGCTGTACGCTTCTGAGACAGTACCGTTTTTCTGCTTTTTGTATTCTGGTCTAATCCATAATGAGTGAGCGTCTGTGTGTGACTCTGTAAATATATACAGAGATTTAAATTTTCCCTACGCTATATACAGCTGTACGCTTCTGAGACATTACCATTTTTCTGCTTTTTGTATTACAGTCAAATCCATACTAAGTGAGCGTTTGTGTGTGACTCCAGAAATGTATACGGAGATTTAAATTTTCACCTAGCTGTATACAGCTGTACGCTTCTGAGACAATACCGTTTTTCTGCTTTTTGTATTCTGGTCTAATCCATAATGAGTGAGTGTCTGTGTGTGACTCCGTAAATATATACAGAGATTTAAATTTTCCCCTACGCTGTATACAGCTGTACGCTTCTGAGACAATACCGTTTTTCTACTTTTTGTGTTCTGGTCTAATCCATAATGAGTGAGCGTCTGTGTGTGACTCTGGAAATATATATGGAATTTCAATTTTCCCCTTCGCTGCATACAGCTGTACGCTTCTGAGACAGTACCGTTTTTCTTCTTTTTGTATTCTGGTCTAATCCATACTGAGAGAGCGTCTTTGTGTGACCCCGGAAATATATACGGAGATTTCAATTTTCCCCTACGCTGTATACAGCTGTACGCTTCTGAGACAGTACGTTTTTCTGCTTTTTGTATTACGGTCTAAATCCATACTGAGAGAGCGTCTGTGTGTGACTCCGGAAATATATACGGAGATTTCAATTTTCCCTACACTGTATACAGCTGTAGCTTCTGATACAGTACCGTTTTTCTGCTTTTTGTATTCTGGTCTAATCCATACTGAGTGAGCGTTTGTGTGTGACTCCGGAAATAATACGGAGATTTCAATTTTCCCCTATGCTGTATAAAGCTGTACGCTTCTGAGACAGTACCGTTTTTTTGCTTTTTGTATTACGGTCAAATCCATACTCATACTGAGTGAGCGTCTGTGTGTGACTCCGGAAATACATACGGAGATTTAAATTTTCCCCTACGCAGTATACAGCTGTAAGCTTCTGAGACAGTACGTTTTTCTGCTTTTTGTATTACGGTCAAATCCATACTGATTTAGCTTCTGTGTGTGACGCCAGAAATATATAAGGAGATTTCAATTATCCCCTAGCTGTATATAGCTATATGTTTTTGAGACAGTACTGTTTTTCTGCTTTTTGTATTCTGGTCTAATCCATACTGAGTGAGCGTCTGTGTGTGACTCCGGAAATATATACGAGATTTAAATTTTCCCTACACTGTATACAGCTGTACGCTTCTGATACAGTACCATATATCTGCTGGTATTTTTGTTACATTTTCCCAAACAAGAGGAAGTATGGTGGAAGAGGCCACAGACGTGGGCATGGGGGGCAATCTGGTACTGATGGTGGTGGTGGTGCATCTGCTGGTAGTGCCAAAAGCACAATAGCACCTAAGGCAGCAGGTGTTGAACCTGCGTCATCGTCTGGCTCCAGAATGCCTGGAAGGCTCCCTTTCCGGGAAGTAGGTAAACCGCTTTTAAAGCCGGAGCATCAGGAATAGCTTTTTGGCTTACATTGCCGAAACAGCCTCCAGCTCTATCACCTCCTCTTCTGAAGTTTCAAAAACTGCAAGCACTGAGTCGTCAGTGCAGGCTCATGGTCAGGAACACACCTTTCCTTGTGTCCTTCACCCACAACAAAAGTGAAGGATGCGGCAGGCCACACTTCAGATTACTCCCTAGAGCTCTTTTCACATACCATGCCTGGGTTATTAAGTCAAATCCTGAATTCCCAGTCCAAGATGAATATGACATGGAGTGCACTGATGCACAGCCACTGCTATATGATTCTGCTGGTACATTCACCCAGAGCACTACATTGACCTTGCAGTCTACTGAGCCAGATTCTGACCCTGATGAAACTCAGGTGACCCTTCTCGCAACTATACCACCTTACACGGTGACACAGAGGAAGGTGCAGATGAAATTGAAGAGGAGGTGATGGATGACCCAGTTGTTGACCCAGATTGGCATCCATTGGGGAAGAGGGTGCCACTGGCAATAGCTCAGAAGAGGAGGATGATCCGTAGCAGGCATCGACATCGCAGATGCGGTTATCTGGCAGGCCTGTAGCAGTCCAAAAACGTGTTAAAAAAACAAAAAGAGTTGCAGGACAGCTTGGCCAGATGGTCAAATTAGCACAGTGTGCAAGCCCTGAAAATTTGTACCATAGTAGGAAGAGTGCAGTGTGGCACTTTTTTGATCAAAATCCTATTGATGAGGCAAAGGTTATCTGTAAGAAGTGCGGAAGGACCTTTAGCCGAGGGAAAAATCTCCGAAATTTGAATACCAGTTGCATTCTTAGACATTTAAACACCATGCACTTGCAAGCGAGGACTGACTATAAAACCTCAGGTAGCACATGTGCACCTGCTCCGACTGAAGATAGCCAGCAACGCTACATCGCTTCCCCCACTGTAAGCCCACCAGTTAGCACACCACAAGCAACAAATGTTGAGGTGTCGTCGCAAGGCCAAAGCAGTCATGGAATCACAATGTTTTTCCAACGAAGGACTGAATCTAGGCCATCACCACCACCACAATCACCAACCCCCTCTCAGTCTGCCATTTCCACTGCTAGTTCCCCCATATGCAGCTCTCAAGTCCAGCTCACCCTAGCAGACACTCTGAGTAGGACAAGAAAGTACTCATCCTCTTATCCGCATACACTGGCTTTGAACGCCTACATTGCCAAACTGATCTCATTAGAGATTATGCCCTTCCGTTTGGTTGAAAGCGCAGCGTTTCGAGAGCTCATGGCCTATGCTGTCCCACGCTATGACCTACCCAGTCACCCAGTCTGCACTTTTCCAGAAAAGCCATGCCTGCCCTCCACCTGCATGTGAAAGACTGCGTTGTCCATGCACTCAAACAATCAGTGAGTGGAAAGGTGCACCTCACAACAGATGCATGGGCCAGTAGGCATGGCCAGGGCCGCTACGTGTCCATCACTGCACACTGGGTTAATATGGTGGATGCAGGGTCCACAGGGGACGGCGCAGTGGGACAGTGCTGCCTAGCCCATGGTATAGGCAACAGTTGACTGTAGGCGTTCGACCCTCCTCCTCCTCCAGAAGCGAAAGCTTGTCGACAGAGCGCAGTCGCACAAGCACTCCATCTGCAGCTGCCAGTGTTGCACACGAGGTGTCCCACTATCGAACATCTAGTGGTAAGCGTCAGCAGGCTGTTTTAAAGATGATGTCTTTGGGCGACAAAAGACATACCGCGGAGGTACTGTCCGACTACTTGCAGCGAGGAGCTGAGTCATGGCTGGGCAGTCTACATCTTGAGCAGGCAAGGTAGTCAGTGATAACGGCCGTAATTTTGTGGCGGCCATAGCCCTGGCAAAACTCAGACACATACCTTGCCTGGCTCACACCTTGAACCTGATGGTGCAGTGCTTCATAAATAATTATCCAGAGTTACCAGCCCTGCTCCATAAGGTGCGAAGACTGTGCTCGCACAACCGTCGCTCGCCTGTAGACTCCAATCATATGCAGAGTCTGCAGCGATCGCTCCACCTCCCCAAGCACTGCCTAATCGTAGACATTGCAACAAGGTGGAACTCCACCATGCACATGGTTGAGAGACTGTGCGAACAGAGGCAGGCTGTAATGCATTTGTGGGAGGATACACGGGCAGGCAGTATGAGGGCAGACATCGAGTTGTCGGGTGTGCAGTGGTCAAAGCTGAAAGACCTCTGTAAAGTCATTCAGTGTTTTGAGGAATGCACAAGGCTGGTAAGCACAGACGATGCCATCATAAGCATAAGCATCCCACTTATGCGTCTGCTCATGCAAACTTTGACGCACATTAAGGATCAGGCGTCTGCATCGGAGGAGGAAGAGGAGGAGGAGGGAAGCCTTGATGACAGTCAGCCATTGTCTGCTCAGGGAACTGTCCTGGACAAGGTGGAGGAAGAAGAGGAAGAGGAGGAGGATGAGGGGGATGATTATTTTGGGTAGGAAGATGCTTCTCAGGAGGCAAGAGAAAATGTTGGCTTGCCAAGGTCAGGTACAGGGTTTGTGCGTGACTGGATGGATGTGGATTTGGCAGAAAGTGCTCCTCCACCCACCACTGGCAGTGCACCATTGACACCTGGACATTGGCCCACATGTGATTATGCTTTGCGGATCCTAAAAAGGGACGCCCGCATTGCCAAAATTATGAAGGATGACGACTACTGGTTGGCCAGCATCCTCGATCCACGCTATAAAGGCAAATTACAGAACATCATGCCACAGGAGAACCTAGAGATAATATTGGCGAACAAACAAGCAACTCTGGTAAACCGTTTGTTAGAGACATTCCCAGCAAACAGCAGCGGTGCAAGTTCTACCACGAGCCGTACTGGGCCAAATGGAAGAGGTGTTTGTGGTGCAAACAGCTGAAGTGGCGTTGGAGACAAGGGTTTCATGATCATGTTGTGGACTGATTTCTCGAGTACTGCTCACACGACTGGTAATACTGAATTGATTTCAACAGACAGGAGACAGCAGTTGTCAACTATGGTTAAAAGTTACCTCTCCTCCCCTATCAATGTTCTCCCTCACAGTTCATTCCCCTTTGACTACTGGGCCTGTAAACTGGACACCTGGCCTGAATTGCCACAATATGCCTTACGCTTGCCCTGCTGGTTGTGTGCTATCAGAAAGAGTCTTCAGTGCTGCTGGATCAATCCTGACAGAAAGAAGGACCCGGCTGTCGACCCAAAATGTTGGTGATCTCACCTTCATTAAAATGAACCATGCCTGTGTTTCAAAGGATTTTGTCCCACTTTCCCTGATGACACATAGGTTGCCAGCAAAATGGCTCGCTTTGTCCTCCATTTCCTCCAACTTCTCCAATTCCTCTTTTTGCAGCTGCTGAACGTCCAACCTACACCTCAACATATGCCAGTTTTTCCACCTCCCTAACTGGGCTGTACCCCCCCTTAGGGCCGGCGTTAGCACCTGGCGCACCCAGGCAAGTGCCGGGGCCCTGAGCAGGTGGGGGGCCCACTCGCCATCAGAGACACCGGCGTACTATGAGGGGTCCTGTGCCAGTGCCGGCACCCTCGAGTGGGCCCCCCCTGCTTGCTCAGGGCCCCAGCACTTGCAATACTTACCTCTCCCTGCTCCACCGCTGTGACATCTTCCGCATTTCCTGACAGTGACATTCAGGTCAGAGAGCGCGATGACATCACGTCTGTACGCCCTCTGCCTGAACAGTCACAGTGAAGAGTGCTGGAAGATCGCGACGCTGAGGAGTCCAGAGTAGAGCAGTGCCCAGCGAGGACAGGTATTTCATTATTTTAATGTTTGGAGCAATATATGGGGAGCATTATACACTGGAGCATTATAAATGGGCCCATCATACACTGGAGCATCATATGGGGCCCATTATATATGGAGCATTATATAGGCCTATCATACACTGGAGCACCATCCATGGGGCCCATCATATACTGGAGCATCATATGGGGCCCATTATATATGGAGCATTATATAGGCCCATCATACAATGGAGCATCATACATGAGGCCCATCATATACTGGAGCATCATATGGGGCCCATTATATACGGAGCATTATATAGGCCCATCATACACTGGAGCATCATGAATGGGTCCCATCATTTACTGGATCATCATATGGGGCCCATTATATATGGCGCATCATATGGGGCACATTATATATGGAGCATCACATGGAGCCCATTATATATGGAGCATTATATATGGGGACCATTATATTTGGAGCATTATATGGGGCTCATCATACACTGGAGCATCATATATGGGGCCCATCATATACTAGAGCATCATATGGGGTTCATTATTTATGGGGCATCATATAGGGCCCGTTATATATTGAGCATCATATGGAGCACATATGGGGCCTATTCTGTATGGAGCATTATATGGAGCCCATTCTGTGTGGAGCAATATATGAAGCCCATCATATACTGTATGGAGCATTATATGTGACTCATTATACTGTATGGAGCAATATGTGGGGCTCATTATACTCTATGGGGACCATCCTATACTGTATGGCACATTTTATGGGGACCATCATATACTGGAGCATTATGTGGAGCTCATCATATACTGTATGGAACATTATATGGGACCAATTATGTATGGAGCAATATATGAGGCTCATTATTTTGTATGGAGCAATATATGTGGCTCGTTACACTGTATGAACCATTATATTGGGCCCATTATTCTGTATGGAGCATCATATATGGGACTCATTATTCTGTATGGAGCAATATATGGGGCTCATTATTCTGTATGGCGCTGTCACGGGTGTGTCGCGGCGGAGATCGTCGCGATTGCACACCCTGACTTCGCACAGCTGAGTTTCTGGTGCTGGGTGTTTTTCAGCACTGAGGGAGTTAATTCTTTCTCTCTCGATGCTGGACAGACCAGCCTCGCCCAGCTGCGATTGATGTTTTGTTAATTAGCTTCCTTCATATAACTGCTGGTCTGCTGGGGAAGTTGCCGGTGAAAGCATTCATTCAGACCAGCAGAGCGGATCGTTTCTGAGAAGACTTAAGCTAAGAGTGCCTGTTGTGGTTTTTCCTCTCCTCGCTTATTGTTTATCTTCTTAACCTTTTGTGTTCCTCTGTAGTGGAAGTTTTGTATGCAAGGCAGTGTTTTCTTTACCCCCTGTCTGTCTCGTTTGTATTTGACTGTGTGTAAGCTGTTGCCTGCCCATTCCCTGTGGTGGTAATCAGGTTCTTTCTCAGGACTAGATTACAGTGGTCAGGGATCTACAGGAGACAGGATTACGCTGGCGGCCTGGACCTTTGTACCATTAACAGTACCTCCAGGTAGAGGGACTAGTCAGGTCCCCAGTTCAGGGTCAGCATAGACCCCGGTCCACCTCTATCCTGAGACAGCGTTTCACGTGCACAGTATAGACCCACAATACTTTGGATATATTGTCAGGTAAGACATTGCTGGCAGATTCTACGTATACATGTTGATATTTTCTATAATATGAAATATAGAGTGTTGTCTCTTTAGATATTTGTTACTATCATAGAATATATCTGTTATACGTCATGACAGGCGCACTATGTGGTGCCCATAATACTGTATGGAGGACTATACTGTCCAGTTTTTGAGCTATTGTAGAATTTACAACAGATATCACTCATGTAATGTAAGAAGTGAAGTATTTGGCATTGTACTATACCCATATTTCTCTGCCGTATCGGAGCATCATGAATTGTGGTATGAGTTAAAGGGGCACACTGAAACGCTTTTGCCCGGGGCCCACGAAAACCTGGAGCCAGCCCTGCCCCCCCCCACAACTTTAGCCAAATAACCCCCTGTTTTCAATGCGTTACTATTATTCTAAAGTAAATTAAGGTTGACAAGCTTAAGTAATAAGAATTGATGTCGTTGGCATTGAAATGGGCACTGTAGATGTGTTTACTGTCCTCCACTGACTGCCGACTTTTCTTCTCCATTGACTTGCATTGCGGTCGGTTCGAGTTTCAGTCGGACCTTCGACTTTTTCCCATAGTCGGCCGATTTCGTTCAACTCGACTTTTGGGAAAGTCGGGTGGTCAAAAACCCGACTCGACCCTCCCAGAGACAAAGTCGCTCATCTCTAATAATAACCTTTGCTACATCTGTACATGTCCTAATATACCCTCACAGAGGAAAGAAGGAGCTGGAATCATAGAATCATAGAATGGTAGCGTTGGAAGAGACCTTCAAGGTTATCGTGTCCAACCCCCTGCTCAATGCAGGATTCACTAAATCATCGCAGACAGATGTCTGTCCAGCCTCTGTTTGAAGACTTCCATTGAAGGAGAACTCACCACCTCTTGTGACAGCCTGTTCCACTCATTGATCACTCTCATTGTCAAAAAGATTTTTCTAATATCTAATCTGTATCTTCTCCCTTTCAGTTCCTCCTCGTGTTTCCATGCACAAATGATAATAAGGATGATCCTTCTACACTGTAACATCCCTTCAGATATTTTTAGACAGCTAATAAGTATCCTTTTGAGACTTAATAACTGGACATATATATCAGATTCTGACACTTCCAACTCCAACTTACAGGTCCTATTGGACCTTGTTAGATCACAGCTTGGCAAAACCAAAGTTGAAGTTGTAAAGTTGGAGATGGCTGCAAGAACGTAAATCTCGGTTTTCAGTGTAATGGAGGACACAATGAGACCTCAGTCAGACACACATGATTTTTAGATTGCAACTAGGGTTGAGCATTCCGATACCGAAACCCGAGTCCGATACCTGAAATCCAATGTAAGTCTATGGGAACAAAATATCGGAATATTTTAAATTCCGATATTTTGTTCCCATAGACTTACATTGGATTTCAGGTATCGGAATCGGGTTTCGGTATCGGAATGCTCAACCCTAATTGCAACGCCACAAATGATAATGGATGTTGTGATAATTCCAATTTAACCATAAGCTACTATCTGTCTATGGACTATTAATTTGATCAATACGTTCCCACTTCACATATTTTATGTTTAATTGCATAGTATCCCAAATTACAGCTTTGAAAGCCAGTTTAATGCCGGGGTCACACTTGTGAGTGTGGTGATGCGAGAAACTTGCGCGAATCTCTTACATCAATACCCGGCACTGCGGCCGGCACTCAGACTGCATGTATTTCTATGCAGCCACACACTCCGGTCCCGAGTGCGGCGGCAGTGCCGGGTATTGATGAGAGAGACTCACACGAGTTTCTCGCATCACACTCGCAAGTGTGACTCCGGCCTAAAGGACACTTTGAAAGGCGTAGTACAGCATAGCAATGAATTTATCGGTGACAAGCATTTCATGAAACACCGCTGAAACTCGTCAAAGAACCAACATTGTCTGTTTTCATAATTATCAGTTTTAAGCATAAAATAAAATGTTTAGATGGATGGGCTAACATAAGAATAAGCTCAAAGCAGACTCTTAGGAGGATCCAGCCCTGAACTTTATTTAGATCACAGTGGGCAAATATGTGCAGAATAACAAAATATCAAATTATTTCCTCGTATGGTGCAGAAAGAAAATAAATGTAAAAAATAAGTGCAATTCATACATATTGCAGGTCATATGTGGACAATATTGTAAATTATGATCAGTACAGATTAGTAGATCTGGCTGATTCATATTCACCAAATCGTGCAAATTTTACTGGGAAATTTGATTTGCAGAAAAGTTATTCTCATCAAATTGACTGTGCCCTATTATGTTCTATACAGGCCCCAAAGCATAATAAACGTAACCTGTAAAATAAAAAACCTAATACCCTACTGTCACTGCTCACTTGTCACAGAAACCCTGCAGCTTCCCTTGCTTGCCGCCCGACCGTATAGTCCTCATTTCCTCTTTTCCGCATTCATGCTCTGGTATCTTCACTGTAGAACAAGGCTTCTAGCCACATCATGGCCCTGATGTTACAGTGTATTGTGACCTCACGCCACTATGATGCACCGTGACCTCTGAGTTTGGGCAGCGGATACCAGAGGCAGAGGGGTGCCAGGACAAGAGAGAAGTGAGAATTTTTTTTTTCTTTTGGAACCTTTTGCTTGCCCTCTACAGTTGAGCAAAATAGCAACCTCCATTTTGCCAAATTTGCACTGAATGAATTACAAAAACCTATGGAAAATGCAGATTATTGTCAAATTTTAGAAGAATTCAATTCTACTCAAATAAATTGGCCCATCGCTACCCAGGATTACTAAGTGTTAAAGTGAAGCCCTGCTATAAAAACACTTTAATTCTTATATTAGGAAACTGCCAAACTAATCAGAAATGAGCTAGAGCTTGTGTTCTACGAACTAGAACTATCCCATAAGTAGCTCTGTTTTACCGCTGTCCTGACTGATGGACTAATAGGATCTGCTTGGGTTACGTCAAGGTGTTTGCCATTTTAACAGTAGGAATGGCATTCAATACATATCAGAAATCACATACTAAAGATATGTCACCATTCAAAACAACTGGCATACTGGTAAAGCAGTGAACACAATGCAATCT
Source organism: Oophaga sylvatica (assembly GCA_033576555.1). NCBI lineage: Eukaryota > Metazoa > Chordata > Amphibia > Anura > Dendrobatidae > Oophaga > Oophaga sylvatica. The sequence continues at coordinate 436,817,381 of JARQOD010000004.1, forward strand.
GCTGATAATGGCAGCCACAACACCTGCCATGAGTATTACACAAAGACTCTGAATATAGGGGGTTAGAAGATGTTTTACCCCATTCTGTGCAAAGCAGATTTTGGGTAAGTCATCTATGATTCATTCATGTATAAAGTTCAGTCATTCCTAAATCATGTAGAAGGCAACAATGAGACATTCAGATCAAGTGAATATGGACTGTGCTGATAATGAGCCATTGACAGCACAAACAATATTTACACATAAGAATATACAACCATGCAAGAAAAACTGACACCTGTACTAAAAAGTAGGTCTATCTTGTGAATGGCTGAAAGCATACAATATATGGCAACCATTTTACTAACCAGATTGACTGTGGTCAGACCTCTATTTAATGCCATTGCAGACATTAATTTTGTAGAATTGGAAGAGGGAGCGAGCCCTAAAATTGACAGTGCCCTAGCGCAACTAGAAGGCAGCTTTGTCCATTTTTTTCCCCACTGAGCCATCTACTTGAATGGGCAAGTTCTCTCTGCAAAACGGACTAGAATAGGAAAAGTCTCTGTTAACGCACAAGAAACCCTGACGTGTGAATAGCTCCATAGAATGTATCAGTCTTCGCTCACTGCAGGTGTTGAAAAACACTGACAGCGCCAGTACATTAAAAACGGACATGTGAACGAGCCCTTACTCCACAAATTTGGCATGAAAAGTAAACAATCGCCCATTATTTCTGTGAAAAACTGGTATGTGAGAACTGTGGGTGTTTTCAATGACTTTTGAAAAAAGTAATAAACAGACAGCAAAGCTTTAGTCACATCTGGAGCATATGACATGAAGGAAGTTAATTTGGATTGGAGCCACTTGGCAGTAAACGGGCAGAAGGATAGCTGGTACTAATTGCTATAGTATACAATGAAAATTGATTCTGAAAACACAGAGGTGCTCTGGGATGAGGCTAGGGAAATGGCTACAGAGGATACTAATTAATTGAAGCATGTTTATTCCAGAATATTAAGGGGAGGCCAAGAACAAAGCATTTTCCCTAAAGAGAACTTCTCACCATGAAAATGCAATCCAACCTACTGCACCATATTATAGAGCATAGAGAGCTGAGCGGATTCATATATAGTTTTGTGAAAAAAAGATCCAGTATAATCTTTGTTTTCATCATTTACACCTCTGCTTGTTCTGGTATCTTCGGTCCAGTGGGCGGTCCTACCAGTGACTGACAGCTCTCTTTGTGCAGCTGAGCATACAGTGATGGCTGACAGTCACTGATAGAACCGCCTACTGGACTGAAAATCCTAAGAACAGAGGAGTAAATGATTACATCACAGATTATAGAGTCTTTTCTCACCAAACTATATATCAATCTACTCAGCTCCTCCTGCTCTATAAATGATGACAACAGATTGGATGGCATTTTCATGGTGACAGATTCCCTTCAAAGCTCTCCCAACTCAACATTTAATGCTGCTTGTTTTCTCAATCCCTCAAGATATAAAGATAAGACATTATGGGAATGGCTAATTACACATTGGTTTCATTAGGAGTAATAACCATTGTAACAGTGCACTTAATGCTTAAAGGCCTTGTCTCATAAGATAATTCCTTTAATATGACCTCACCTTCTAAAATAAACTATAGAAGTGCCTAATTTATAGTATCATAAAAATGCAAGGGTCTTCTAAACTATGGTTGCTGATGAACCTAGATTTTTGGGGTGCATGATCATTGTCATGAACATATCACTAGGCATTAATCTTGTTCAGAGTCCACTTTGGTACTCCATTGCAGCTGGATCAAGGCATTGTGATTTGCTTGGTCAGTCCTCAAATGCCAGTATCCTTGGTTCCTCTATCATGTACTAAACCCGTGCAGCATCATTGTGGCACAAAACACATCATGACGTCACATGAGGCCTTGAGGCTAGGTGTCACACAAAGTGCAGGCATGGCAAGAGAGCTAGTAATCGCAAAAGGTGCCTAGGATGTCAGCACTCGGATGTTGGCCAAGGAAGATTTTTTTGCTAATCTCTACTATCTATGTATTACAAGGACAGTTAGAGCCCACGGGACTCAGAGTTTTCACTTTCACCGTGACCTCCTTTCTGACTTGAAAGAGAGGGGGAACCAAGTGGGAATATCCCCCAATATGTTCGTAGGCCCTAATACAGAATATGGTCATCCTTACAAGACAATCCCCTTAAACTGTATCTACTCATAATAACTAAAGTAATGCTTACCATTAACAAATTATTCAGGAAACTGCGTGTTACGGGGACCGGATATTCTAGGAGGTTCTAAATCACGTTTATGGTTAAACCAGCCATATACATGTGTGTTAATGCTGGTTGAGATGGGCACCCAATGGAATTGCAGGCCACATGTACCCCAGGCAACAAGTTGAAAATATATGGCTTAAACAAAGAAAATAACTGGGTCTTTGGAAAATGACTGATGGATGTTTTCTTTCATTGTACCTATATTTTTTCTAGTTTATTGATTTCATTGATTATTTGAACCACAAACTGGATCTTCAGTAATTACATGATCACAGGGGTACAAATAGAATTTGGATGTGACTGTTTCTCTATGTGATGTCTCAAGCTGTCATTACAATACAAGGTCTCAATGATAAAACCCAATGGAAACTACTGAAACTTAAGAGGTAAAAAAGAATTGTTACAGTAAAACAATAAAGCTTCATTGCTATTTAAAGTGGACCTATCACCTTCAAACATACTTGGTTACACTTCTGTAGGGATCAAGTAAATACCGTATAACTAAACATGGATAAATTCACTGTGAATATAGTCATTATAGCATCCTGAATATGGACCATGAGAGCAGCCATCTTGAGTCATGCTGTGTTCTAATGATTCCTGGCCTGTCCCTTTGCCACTGTCCTTGCACTTCTTAGAAAATAATATGTCTGGCTGCTGCACACAGTTTGGTGGGGGTAAATAGTGGCTGCACTGCTGCAGTTTGCACCTTATAGGGTGAGGGCGCTGGAGGGGAATATTCTGCCTGCAGGCCCCTGCACACAATTTAGAGGTTGGAGGAGGGGTTAAATAGTGGCTGCAGTTTGCACCTTAGAGGGTATGGGGGGGGGGGGATATTGATTATTTAATTTTTTTTGTGGGGGGGCCTTCAGACTTTTGCTATGGGCCCTGTTTAGTAGCCCCTGATGCATGTATGTCACTAGTATACAATGCATGCCACGCCCATAGTATGCAACACATCACAGCTCACATGCTACTACGTATGCAGCAACATCAACATAGTATACACATGTACAGCCCATCACATAGTAACTAGAGCTGTATGCTGCAATAGTATAACATGCAGCATGCACATGCTCACAAGTTACATGCAGCATGTACGCGCTCACATAGTACATGCACAGCACACGCTCACTGTTATGCATGCAACATCACACACTCACATAGCATACTGCAGCCACAATCATCATGTTAACTAAAGCACACCACTCACATAGTATACATATGCAGCATGTATGCTGCTCAAATAGTATAAACATGCAGCATGCACACTGCTCACAAAGTATATGCATGCAACATGTACGCCGCTCACATAGTATACACATGCAGCAAGCACAACGCTCACATAGTATATGCATGCAAAACGCACACCGCTCACATAGTATACACATGTAGAAAGCACACCGCACATATAGTACATGCATGCAGCACGCATACCGCTCACATAGTACATGCATGTAGCACATATACCGTTCACATAGTATGCACATGCAGAACGCACACTACTCTCATAGTATACGCATGCAGTATGCACACCACTCACATAGTATACACATGCAGCACGCACTCCGCTCAAGTAGTATATGCATGCAGTATGCACGCTGCTCACATATTATACACATGCACTCCGATCACAAAGTAAAATCATGTAGCATGCACATCACTCGCATAGTATATGCTTGTAGCACGCACACCGCTCACATAATATATGCATGCAGCATGCATGCCGCTCACATAGTATACACATGCCACACGCACACCACTCAATAAGTATACACATGCAGCATGCATGCTTATCCCATAGTATATGCATGTAGCAATCATATCGCTAACATAGTATACGCATGCGGCACACATAGTATACACTTGTAACACGCACACCGCTCACATAGTATACGCATGCACGCCGCTCACATAGTATATGTATGCAGCATCCACACTGGTCAAATAGTATACACATGCAGCACGCACACCACTCACATAGTATACGCATACAGAACGCACACCGCTCACATAGTATATGCATTCAGCACACTCACATAGTTTATGCATGCAGCATGCACATGGCTCACATAGTACACACATGCAGAACACATGCCAATCATGTAGTATACTCTTGCAGCATGCACACTGCTCACATAGTATCAGCATGCTCACTGCTCACATATTATAAGCATGCAGCATGCACGCCACCCACATAGTATATGCATGCAGCATGCACGTCGCTCACATGGTATATGCATGCACACCGCTCATATAGTATCCATATGCAGCACGCACCCTGCTCACATAGTATACACACTGCTCACAGTTCACACACCACTCACATAGTATCAGCATGCACGCTGCTCACATATTATATGCATGCAGAATGCACACCGCTCACATAGTATATATATGCAGCAAGCACACCGCTCATACAGTATACGCATGCAGCACGCACACCGCTCACATAGTATATGCATGCAGCAAGCACACTGCTCACATAGTGTAACGCATTCAGCAAGCACGTCACTCACGTAGTAATATGGATGCAGCACGCATGCCACTAACAGTATACACATGCAACACGCCCTTCTCATAGTATACGCATAACATTTACATAGTATATGCATGCAGCACACACTGCTCACGTAGTATACACATGCAGAACACACGGCTCACATAGTATAAGCATGCACATCGCTCACATAGTTAATGCATGTAGCACGCACACCACTCACATAGTATACGCTTGTAGCATGCACAATCACATAGGATACACATGCAGCACGCACACCGCTCACATAGTATATGCATGCAGCAAGCACACCGCTCACATAGTATACGCATGCAGCACATACACCGCTCACTTAGTATATGCATGCAGCAAGCACACTGCTCACTTAGTATATGCATGCAGCAAGCACACTGCTCACTTAGTATATGCATGCAGCAAGCACAATGCTCATATACTGTAGCATATACATTCAGCATGCACATCGCTCACGTAGTATACACATACAGCAGGCACACCACTGACACAGTATACGGATGCAACACGCACACTGCTCACATAGCATACATGTGCAGCACCCATGCCACTCACAAAGTTTACACATGCAGCATGCACAACGTTCACATAATATAAGCATGCAGCACACAGAGAGCTCATATAGTATACGCATGCAGCATGCATACCACTCACATAATATGCACATGCAGCACACTCACCGCTCAAATATTATACGCATGCAGCACACATAGTTCACATTGTATATGCATGCGGCACGCCACTCACATAGTATGCCCATCCAGCAGACACGCCACTCACACTGTATACTCACACAGTAGGCACGCAACTTACATATACGTATACGCATGCAGCATACACATCACTCACATAGTATACGCATGCAGAAAGCATAGCACTCACATTGTATATGGATAGAGCAGGCACCCGCTCACATAGTATACACATGCAGCATGCACACCACTAAAATAGTATGCGCATGTAGTACACACCGTTCACATAGTATATGCATGCAACACGCTGCTCACATAGTATACACGTGCAGCACACACATGGCTCACATATTATACACATGCAGCACACACTGCTCAAATATTATAAGCATGCAGCACACACACCATTCATATAGTATTTGCATGCAGCATGCCACTCACATAGTATATGCATGCAGCACTCACACCGCTCACATGCCATAGTATACATATGCAGCACACTCACCACTCACATAGTATACGCAGGAAGCATGCACTCCACTCACATAGTGTACACATGCAGCAAGCACACCGTTCACTTAGTAAAAGCATGCAACACGCATACAGTTAAAACAGTAGATGCATGCAGCATCTACACCGCTCACGTAATGTACAGATGCAGCACACACACTGTTCACATAGTAAACGTATGCACACACAGACGCCGCTCACATAGTACACGCATGCAGACCATTAACATAGTATATGCATGCAGCAAGTTCATCGCTCGCATAGTGTACAGATGCAGCACGCACACCGCTTACATAGTATACGCAGGCAGCATGCACACATCTAACATAGTAGACGCATGCAGCAAATACATCACTTGCTTAGTGTTCAGATGCCGCACGCACACTGTTCACATAGCAGACGCTTGCAGCACACATGACTTAGGAATGTATGACTAACCGGCCTTCTTCCCATAATCATATGAACCCCTTATCCCCTCTTAATATAAATGAAACGCCACACTGCGTGACATTGGATATAAGGGCCACAGCAGCCCAATTTATTAAATAACATGTAAACATAAATAACATTAAATAACATCAATCAACAATAATTTTTCTCTGAAAAAGAGGGGAATCGAAGGTTCAACCATTTTTTGAAGATTTCAACAAACAGCTCCACCATGTCAACCCCCAGCCGCACCACAACCGGACCAGGAGGACCCAGCTGAATGTTGCCCATACTTCAACCATTTTGAAAAAAATTGCAACAAAAGCAGCTCCACCATGCCGCCCCCGGTCGCACCACAACCGGCCCAGGGGGACCCAGCCGATTTTTGCCCATACAAAAATGTCCCACTGAGACCTCTCTCAGTAGGGACCCGTTTTAATTCAAACACCCGCTTAACACCGATGGGAGTCACCCATCCTTGCAATGGGCTCCCCCGACCTCCTTTGGTGTAAGCAACCTCCTTCAAAAACCTCCCTCCTCATGGGCGCACGGGTGCGACATTCCAGGTAAGCTGCTATCCCGAATGAAACTACCCCCTACCGCCCCTCACCTTATGTACCCCCACAGGATACCTCCCACTGACCAATCACAAAATCCCACATCACACCCCTGACCATATACTCCTCCACTCCAAACTCTATCCCTCGCCTTAACCCCTTCCTACCAAAAATCATGGCCTAACAAACCTCCTTAGTCATGCGGCCCTCCCCTTAAGCCCCCTATGGGGGTTACAGTCCGGGCCATACTTGACGCTCACATAGTGCACGCATGCATCACGCACACCGCTCACATAGTGCACGCATGCATCACGCACACCGCTCACATAGTGCACGCATGCATCACGCACACCGCTCACATAGTGCACGCATGCATCACGCACACCGCTCACATAGTGCACGCATGCATCACTCACACCGCTCACATAGTGCATGCATGCATCATGCACACCCCTCACATAGTATGCGCACGAGCCACACACACTGTTCACATATATGCATGCATCACGCATGCCAATCACATAGTATACACATGCATCATGCATACCGTTCACATGTATGCATGCGTCACTCACACCATTCACATATACACATACGTCATGCACACCCTCATATATACACATACATTAGGCACACCGTTCTGTCTCTCCTGATCTCCTTGCAGAGCTGTGTGTGATTATACCTGACACATCTTCAGGTTCTTCTCAGACAGGGCTGCAATATTATTGCAATACAATACAGCAGAGCTCAGAGAGCTGCGAAAATGTGTTTGTAAGAATACAGATTTCAGTTCTCCTGTTCTGTGTTAGTTACTTGTCTCACACTGGTAACTCCTCCCTTCATGTAAAATAATCTCTGGAGGCAGAGTTATCTTCCAGGCAGCGTCCTCCTCAGAGCCTGAAAGAGGTCATTTATATATAAGAAAAACTTGGATTTCTCTGGAATAAGACATCAGATCACACGTTTCAATATATCATTTTATTCAGCTTCTTATGATTTACATGCCCATATAGATGTAATAGAAGGGTTTATCCCACTGACATATTCCTTTTAACACATGCAGCATAATGATAAACATTTAAAGGATTACCTACATTGTATCTATATATATAGCTGTTTAGAAGATTTAGGTCGATAACAGATACAGACAAGAACAATGGACGGTATTTTTTTCCAGTCAGTAACCAGCATTAAATGTTTCCCCATAACACCAACCCCATGACTTATATTACTGCCGATTATACAGCGTAAATCTTTATTCCTAACCCTTCCTGCAGCCTGCAGCTTTCTAGACCTACAGCAGAAGCCATTACATTGTCCCCATTTCTGCCGTGCCCTCCACCAGCCAAGAGGATGCACTTTTATAAAACCTAACCCACTAAAACCTTCTTATTACCCCAGCCAGACACAATATTAAATTACTTATTCAAACATGATCCTAATTTTCTGACTTTAGCATTTCGTGCGTGGCTGCAGTTATTTTTCTTGTGTTGTGAGGACGTATGGAGCCATTTTAGTAATCACAGTAATGTCCTAGTGAGGCACGTTTTTCATCTACATTATGCTGATGGATATAATAGGAATACATAGATGCAAGAATTATTCCATTAGCCCATTTTCAATTTCCATTTCTCAATATCGGATTAGGCTACACCTTTTATATTTTCCTTTTTTATGTTTTGTCTCTCAGTGTCAGGCTAATTCCTCCTGTGATCGGTCTTTGTTTTCCTTTCTCTGGATTACACATGATTGCCCATCTATTTATTATTATTATTTTTTAAGAAATTGACAAATTGACTTTGTTTCATTCCATAAGCAGACTGTTTTATCTATTTCACTGTCCTCACAAAAATTAAAGTAAATGTCATTATTTCTGTGCACCAACATAAGTTTAATGAATTAAAATAAAAAAAGGGCATTGTATTGATAACTTGATGTTGTTATTAGGTACTTCTGACCAGCATCGGACTGGTGCACCTTGGGCCCACCAGAGAAAATCATTCTTGGGGCCCACTACATAGCTACATAGAAATAAATACAAGACCACCAATTGTGTGGTAAAACACGCTAATATCAGGGTATAATACAAGGTAGTACACATCTTAATTATGTAGCAGGGGTTGGGGTAGAATCATACAATCATAGAGGGGTAGCCCCCTCATAGAATATAATGTAGCCTCCCTCATAAAATATAATGTAGCCCCCTCTCATAGAATATAATGCAGCACCTCACAAAATATAATGCAAACCCCTCATAAAGTATAACGCAGTCCCCACCATAGAATAATGTAGCACCCTTATAGGGTCTAATGCAGCCCCCCTCATATAGTATAATGCAGCCCCCCATAGAGTATACTGTAGCCCCCTCATAGGGCATAATTCTGCCCCTCTCATATAGTATGATGTAGCCCCTCAGAATATAATGTGGTCCCCTGAGAGAATAATGCAGCCCCACCACAGAATATAATGCAACCTCCCATAGAGTATACTGTAGTTCACTCATATAGTATGATGTAGCCCCCAGAATATAATGTAGTCCCCTGAGAATAATGCAATCCCCCACAGAATATAATGTAGCCCCCTCATAAAGTATAATGCAGCTGCAGCCCCTCTCCACCCCCATCATTGTCCTCATCACCACCTCAATCATTGCCTCCTCCCCACCACCATCACTGTCCATTTCATCACCTCCATCATCACCTCCATCATTGCCTCCCCCAACACCATCATTGCCCATCACCTCCATCATTGCCTTCCCGCACCACCATTACTGCCCATTTCATCACCTCCATCATTGCCTCCCCCACCACCATCATTGCCATCACTTCCATCATTGCCTCCCCACCGCCATCATTGCCAATCACCTCCATCATTGCCTCCCCTACCATCATTGCCCATTACCTACCTCATTGCCTCCCCCCACCATCATTGCCCATCACCTCCATCTTTGCCTCCCACCACCGCCATCATTGCCCATCACCTCCATCATTACCTCCCCCACCAATATCATTGTCCTTCCCCACCATCCCTCTCTCTCACACACACACAAAGCACCGCATCACTCTCTCACACTCACACAAAAAGCGCTGCACCACATACACACACAGAATCACACAGACACACAGCATAGCTCACCTCCCCGCTGCAACAGCACATCCCGGCAGCCTCTTCCTCGCCTGCAGCATTGTGTCTGAGACAGCGTGCTGGATGACGACGTCATCCAGCTGGGCTGTCTCAGACAGGAAGCGTCAGGCAGGAGGCAGGACGCCGGGATATGCTGCTGTTATGTTACGGTAGCTGAGGAGTGCAGGTAAAAAAAGGAAATACACCAGAGCAGTTGGAATCTATGAGATTGCAGTACCCTGACTAACCACCGCAACTAGAGGCAGCCGTGGAGCGTTCCTACGATGGTCCTAGACGCCTCGTCACAGCCTGAGAAACTAACTACACCTAAAGATAGAAATAGGAAAGCTATCTGCCCCGGAGCAGAACCCCAAAGATAATAGAAAGCCCCCAAACATGTAATGGCGGTTAGACAAGAGGAAATACTGACACAGAAAGAAAATAGTATGAGCAAACGCTGGGGCCCAAACTATCTAAATAGAAAAGGACAGGAAGGGTACTTACTGCAATCCCAGAAAACCCTGAAAAACACCAACTCTACTAATTTCAAAATAACCTGAGATCACACGACCTCTACCACCTAAATTAGTTCTCTGGTGTAACAAAAACAGCAGCCACTGAAAAAACTGCAAAAAGCAAAAGTACAAAACACAGTGGCTGGACTAAACTGAGAGGGCAAAAGCCCCCGGAGGGGACCCAGAAGGCCCCCACAGAAGTGCAGGACAAAATGCAAAAATATAGCAAAAACACAAAATAAGAAATTGTCTTATCTGATAGCAGGAGATGCAGACACGACACAGCAGGCTACAAGGGAAACTGGAAAGAAGGATTCAGACCAGAACAATTGATCACCGGCAACCCTGATGGGAAAATGATTCCCTTAAATAAGACCAATCAGTAACACCTGATTCCCAATCCTCACTAGTACCGCTTGTAACCACCAGAGGGAGCCTCTGCTCAGAACTCATCTCAAACCCATTCACAACAGTACCCCCCCCTTGAGGAGGGGTCACCGAACCCTCATTTGAGCAACCAGGTCGGTCAGGATGAGTTCTATGATACGCACGGATAAGTCTCCTAGCATGGATGTCCGAAGCAAACACCCAAGAATTATCTTCCTGACCATAACCTCTCCATTTAACCAAATACTGGAGTCTTCGTCTAGAAAAACGAGAATCCAATATTTTCTCAACCACATACTCCAGATTGCCCTCAACCAAAACAGGGTCAGGAGGCACAGCAGCAGGAACCACTGGCTCAACAAACCTCTTCAACAAGGACTTGTGGAACACGTTATGGATCTTAAATGTCCTGGAAGAAGCAAACGAAAAGAAACAGGATTAATAATCTCCATGATCTTATAAGGTCCAATGAACCTAGGCTTAAATTTAGGAGATGCTACTCTCATAGGAATATTCTTTGAGGACAACCAGACCAAGTCCCCCACTTTAAACCGAGGACCATCAGTCCTATGCCGGTTAGCAAACCGCTGGGCCTTCTCCTGAGAGAGGGACAACCTCTCCACTACCTGGTCCCAAATCTGCTGCATACGCTCAACAACAGAGTCAACACCTGGACAGACAGAAACCTCCGTCTGTCCTGAAGAAAATCGAGGGTGAAACCCAGAATTACAGAAAAACGGAGACATCAAAGTGGCAGAGCTAGCCCTATTATTAAGAGCAAACTCAGCCAAAGGCAAAAAAGAGACCCAGTCATCCTGATCAGCAGACACAAAGCATCTTAGATAAGTCTCCAATGTCTGGTTTGTTCTCTCAGTTTGACCATTGGTCTGAGGATGAAATGCCGAGGAGAAAGACAATTGAACCCCCAGTTTAGAACAAAAAGTCCTCCAAAATCTGGAAACAAACTGGACTCCTCTGTCAGACACAATGTTCTCAGGAATGCCGTGTAAACGAACCACGTGCTGAAGGAACAACGGCACCAATTCAGAGGAGGAAGGCAACTTAGGTAATGGCACAAGATGTATCATTTTGGAAAACCTATCACAAATTACCCAGATGGTGGTCATTCTCTGAGAAACAGGAAGATCGGAAATGAAATCCATAGAGATATGGGTCCATGGTCTCTTGGGCACAGGCAATGGCATCAACAAACCACTAGAGCGAGAGCAAGGCTTGGAGCGAGAGCAAGTCCCGCAGGACTGCACAAATTCCCTGACATCGCGAGACAAGGTAGGCCACCAAAAGGACCGACTAACCAAGTCTCTGGTACCAAAAATTCCGGGATGCCCAGCCAATGCGGAACAATGAATCTCAGACATCACACTCTTTTTCCATTGGTCCGGGACAAACAATTTTCCAACAGGGCAGCGCTCGGGCCTATCCTCCTGACACCTCTCCAGAGCAAGTCTCAAATTAGGCGAGATGGCGGAAAGAACTACACCCTCCTTCAAAATAACAGAGGGATCAGATAGCTCAGGAGAGTCCGCAAGGAAACTCCTCGAGAGGGCATCCGCCTTAACATTCTTAGTGCCAGGAAGAAAGGAAACCACAAAATTAAAACGTGTGAAAAACAAGGCCCACCTGGCCTGTCTAGGATTGAGTCGCTTGGCAGATTCCAGATAGACCAGATTCTTATGGTCCGTAAGGACCACCACCTGATGTTTGGCTCCCTCCAGCCAATGTCTCCACTCTTCAAAAGCCCACTTCATGGCCAATAACTCCCGATTACCCACGTCATAATTACGTTCAGTAGGAGAAAATTTTCGAGAGAAAAAGGCACAAGGGTTACTTTTAGAGGTCTCTGGATCTTTTTGGGACAAAACGGCACCTGCCCCAATTTCAGAGGCATCAACCTCCACCTGAAATGGCAGAGAAACATCAGGCTGCCGTAGAACAGGAGCAGAAGTGAATCTCTGCTTAAGTTCCTGAAACGCAGAGACTGCCTCAGGAGGCCAATTCACCACATCAGAACCCTTTCTGGTCAAATCAGTTAATGGTTTAACAATAACAGAGAAATTACCAATAAATTTACGATAAAAATTGGCAAAACCCAAAAATCTCTGAAGAGCCTTTAATGAAGTAGGTTGGACCCAATCACAGATGGCCTGAACCTTGACCGGGTCCATTTCAATAACAGATGGGGACAAAATGAATCCCAGAAATGAGATCTTCTGTACGCCAAAAAGACACTTTGATCCCTTCACATACAGAGCATTCTCTCTCAAAATCTGGAATACAGTTCGAACATGTTTCACATGAGAGTCCCAGTCATTAGAAAAAATCAAGATATCATCCAAATAAACAATCAGAAACTTGTCCACAAAATCCCTGAAAATGTCATTCATGAAGGACTGGAAGACGGAAGGAGCATTAGTGAGCCCAAAGGGCATCACAAGGTACTCAAAATGCCCTTCAGGGGTGTTAAATGCCGTCTTCCATTCATCCCCGTGCTTAATGCGAATAAGGTTATACGCCCCCCTGAGGTCAAGCTTGGTAAACCAAGTAGCGTTTTTCACCCTGGAAAACAGGTCAGAAATCAAGGGTAACGGGTATTGATATTTCACAGTAATATTGTTCAAGAGACGATAATCAATACACGGCCTTAATGAACCATCTTTTTTGGCCACAAAGAAAAAACCGGCACCTAAGGGTGAAGAGGATGGTCTGATATGACCCTTCTACAATGATTCCTTGATATAAGACCGCATAGCGTCATGTTCAGGTACAGACAAGTTAAAAAGGCGACCCTTAGGGAATTTACTACCTGGCACTAATTCAATAGCGCAGTCATAGCTCCTATGGGGAGGTAAGGATGCAGATTTACTTTCGCTAAACACATCAGAAAAATCAAACAAAAAGTCAGGAACATCCTCAGCCTGGGAGGAGGCAGAAAAAACAGGAGTGTTGGTATTAACACATTGGCAGCCCCAACTGGTTACAGACACAGATTTCCAATCCAAAACAGGATTATGAGACTGTAACCAAGGGAAACCCAGCACGATAATGTCATGCAGATTATATAGAACCAAAAATTTGCAGCACTCCTGGTGATCAGGTTCAACCCTCATTATCACCTGAGTAGAAAACTGGGGTTTATTCTCAGCCAAAGGGGTAGAATCGATCCCCAGTAGGGGAATAGACTTCTGTAGGGGTATCAAGGGAAATCCACAACGTTTAGCAAAATCATAATCCATCAGGTTAATAGCTGCTCCAGAATCAACGAAAGCCTGAGCAGAAAATGAGGACAGAGAGCATATCAGAGTGACAGTTAATAAAAACTTAGTCTGAACACTACCCAAGACAACTGAGCGTGCAAAACGTCTTCCCCGCTTAGGGCAGACTGAAATAGCATGAGAGGCATCACCACAGTAGAAACATAACCCATTGCGCTTTCGAAACTCATGACGCTGTGCCCCAGACACCACTCCACGCATACTTCTCCGCTCACGCAAACGTCTGTCAATTTGAATCGCTAATGACATAGAATCATTGAGACCAGAGGGGACAGGGAATCCCACCATAACATCCTTTACATTATCCGACAGACCCTTCCGGAAAAGGGCCGCCAAAGCGTCGTCATTCCATTTGGTCAGGACTGCCCACCTACGGAATCTCTGACAGTATAACTCAGCGTCATCAAGCCCCTGATTTAATGCCAACAAGGCTTTTTCAGCTTGATCAGTGACATTAGGCTCATCGTACAATAACCCCAAAGCCTGAAAAAATGCATCAACATCACTCAAAACAGGATCCCCAGGTGTGAGGGAAAAAGCCCAATCCTGAGGATCGCCGCGCAGGAGAGAGATGACAATTTGAACCTGCTGCGCTGCGTTTGCTGAGGACTTAGATTTTAAGGCAAGAAACAATTTACAATTATTTTTGAAATTCTGAAACTTAGCTCGATCCCCTGAAAACAAATCTGGCATGGGGATCCTAGGTTCCACAACAGGCAACCTAGCAAGATATGCAGCAATACTCCGAACCTCAGTGGCAAGCTGATCCACACGGCCAGACAACTGTGCAAACTCCATTGGGAGAAAAGATCCTCCCCAGCACCCAGAGATACAGAGGGAAAAAAAAAAAAATGCAACAAACAGAAAAATATCTCTGACAACTTTTCTTCCTTCAAAATATTTTTTCCCTTCTGTGAGTACCATACAATTTTTATGGCCGGTGATACTGTTATGTTACGGTAGCTGAGGAGTGCAGGTAAAAAAAGGAAATACACCAGAGCAGTTGGAATCTATGAGATTGCAGTACCCTGACTAACCACCGCAACTAGAGGCAGCCGTGGAGCGTTCCTACGATGGTCCGAGACGCCTCGTCACAGCCTGAGAAACTAACTACACCTAAAGATAGAAATAGGAAAGCTATCTGCCCCGGAGCAGAACCCCAAAGATAATAGAAAGCCCCCAAACATGTAATGGCGGTTAGACAAGAGGAAATACTGACACAGAAAGAAAATAGTATGAGCAAACGCTGGGGCCCAAACTATCTAAATAGAAAAGGACAGGAAGGGTACTTACTGCAATCCCAGAAAACCCTGAAAAACACCAACTCTACTAATTTCAAAATAACCTGAGATCACACGACCTCTACCACCTAAATTAGTTCTCTGGTGTAACAAAAACAGCAGCCACTGAAAAACTGCAAAAAGCAAAAGTACAAAACACAGTGGCTGGACTAAACTGAGAGGGCAAAAGCCCCCGGAGGGGACCCAGAAGGCCCCCACAGAAGTGCAGGACAAAATGCAAAAATATAGCAAAAACACAAAATAAGAAATTGTCTTATCTGATAGCAGGAGATGCAGACACGACACAGCAGGCTACAAGGGAAACTGGAAAGAAGGATTCAGACCAGAACAATTGATCACCGGCAACCCTGATGGGAAAATGATTCCCTTAAATAAGACCAATCAGTAACACCTGATTCCCAATCCTCACTAGTACCGCTTGTAACCACCAGAGGGAGCCTCTGCTCAGAACTCATCTCAAACCCATTCACAACATGCTGCACTGTGTGTATGTGGTGCAGTGGTGGGGCTTTACATGCGGGCAGTGTTAGCTGCAGCCTGCGTCTAAGGTTGCCCGCTATTAAAGAGAAATGGTATTTATGCCTCTCCATGCCCATACGGGTGTGGGGACGCGTGAATATTCATTTTGCTTTAGCAGCTGAGACTGTCTCCAGCTGCTGCTATGCTGGCTCAGGGCAGGCCCCCTTGACTCAGGGGCCCCATAGCCACTGGTTGGGGGCCCTTGGAGCAGTGAGGGCCCTTGGAGCAGGGGGGCCCTAGGCAGCTGCTGGCCAGTATGCCAGCAGGTGTCAGTGCTCCGGTTCTCCGGTGGGCCAGTCCGAGCCTGCTCCTGACCCCCGCACTCCCAATAGGTGCTTTTATCAGTTACTACTGACCCCCTCACTCCCCATAGGTGCTTCTATCAGGTACTACTGACCCCCTCACTCCCCATAGGTGCTTCTATCAGTTACTACTGACCCCCGCACTCCTTATAGGTACTTCTATCAGGTACTACTGACCCCCTCACTTCCCATAGGTGCTTCTATCAGGTACTCCTGACCCCCGCAACCCCCTTAGGTGCTTTTATCAGGTATTCCTGACCCATGAACTCCCTATAGGTGCTTCTATCAGGCACTCCTGACCCCCTCACTCCACATAGGTGCTTCTATCTGGCACTCCTGACCCCCTCACTCCACATAAGTGCTTCTATCAGGCACTCCTGACCCATGTACTCCCCACAGTTGCTTCTATCAGGTACCCCAGACTCCCGCACTCCACATCGGTGCTTCTATAAGGTACTCCTGACCCCAGCACTCCACATAGGTGCATCTATCAGGTAGTCCTGACCCCCACACTCCCTATGAGTGCTTCTATCAGGTGCTCCTGACCCCTGCACTCCACATAGGTTCTTTTATCAGGTACTCCTGACCCATGTTCTTCCAATAGTTGCTTCTATCAGGTACTCCTGAACCCCCACTCCACATAGGCGCTTCTATCAGGTAGTCCTGACCCATGTACTCCCATAGTTGCTTTTATCAGGTACTTCTGACCCCTGCACTCAACATAGGTGTTTTTATCAGGCACTCCTGACCCCCACACTCCCCAGATGTGCTTGTATCAGGCACTCTTGTAGATATGATTATAATGTCTATGTCTAATGTCTTTAACACCTTCCGTCCCTGAGAACTTACAATATGTCCTAGGGAGGATATGACTGCTGAGCTTGCGCCATACAGGGCAGGATTTGGCTGTGTTATAAATCTGACACTGCCCTCTAACAGAAGTGATTAAGGTTAAGTCCGATCCCTGCAGTTTAACCACTTTAATGCCTCTGTTAGTTTCTAACAGCGTCATCTAAAGTGGAACAATCCAGGTGCCTCATCCATTCCGGTGAAAATTGCCCCATCGGCAATGTGATTGTGGGATTCTGATGGGTTGCTATGGCCGTTGCTGCTATGTTCATGGTACTGGAAAGCCTTGCCTGGTTTTCATGGGAGATTGCTATTTGTACTATGTAATGCAATAATGATGTAATTCAATATATTGACAAGCGATCAATCACAGGTTCAATTCTCCAAGGGAGACTAAAAATTAAAACAAAACATACTAAAAATAAGTTTAATAAACTAAAAATTATATATATATATATATATATATATATATATATATATATATATATATATATATAGTACAGGCCAAAAGTTTGGACACACCTTCTCATTCAATGATTTTTCTGTATTTTCATGACTGTGAAAATTGTAGAATCACACTGAAGGCATCAAAACTATGAATTAACACATGTGGAATTATACATTACACTTTACAAAAAAGTGTGAAACAACTGAAAATATGTCTTATATTCTAGGTTCTTCAAAGTAGCCACCTTTTGCTTTGATTACTGCTTTGCACGCAGAAAAGGTGAACGGATGGACTCTACATGCCTGGTTCCCACCGTGAAGCATGGAGGAGGTGGTGTGATGGTGTGGGGGTGCTTTGCTGGTGACACTGTTGGGGATTTATTCAAAATTGAAGGCATAGTGAACCAGCATGGCTACTACAGCATCTTGCAGCAGCATGCTATTCCATCTGGTTTGTGTTTAGTTGGACCATCATTTATTTTTCAACAGGACAATGACCCCAAACACACCTCCAGGCTGTGTAAGGGCTATTTGACCAAGAACGAGAGTGTTGGGGTGCTATGCCAGATGACCTGCCTCCACAGTCACCAGACCTGGACCAATCGAGATGGTTTGGGGTGAGCTGGACCGCTCACCGCCTCAATTTTGAATAATCCCCAACAGTGTCACCAGCAAAGCACCCCCACACCATCACACCACCTCCTCCATGCTTCACGGTGGGAACCATGCATGTAGAGTCCATCCATTCACCTTTTCTGCGTGCAAAGCAGTATTCAAAACAAAAGGTGGCTACTTTGAAGAACCTAGAATATAAGACATATTTTCAGTTGTTTCACACTTTTTTGTAAAGTGTAATGTATAATTCCACATGTGTTAATTCATAGTTTTGATGCCTTCAGTGTGATTCTACAATTTTCATAGTCATGAAAATACAGAAAAATCTTTGAATGAGACGGTGTGTCCAAACTTTTGGTCTGTACTGCATATACACAGCTCTGGCAAAAATCAAGAGACTACTGCACAGTTTTATAAAAATCAGCTTCTCTACATGTCTGACAGCCATTCCATTCCAGTGTCAGTTGAATTCCAACCAGAGTACACCTAATTTTACTTAATGTGTTTCTGATTAGGTGATCACCTGAACCAAATCTTATTTAACGAAGGGAAGTATAAAAAACACTGCTGTGGTGGTCACAATCCTCTTGCAATAGGACAAGCTAGATGGCAAAACAAGTGCTAGTAATATCCCAAAAGTAATAGGAATGAAAAAATAACTTTTAACCATGCCAAAGGAGTTGAAAAGAAAAGTCTTGAGTGAGGAAAAGAAGGGCTCAATTCTGGGTTTACTAGCAGAGGGATACAGTGAGCATCATGTTGCCTCCATCCTTAAAATTTCTAAGTCCACTACAACAAGGTTAAGCAGCAGACATTGGGGACAACAAAGCTACAGACAGGAAGAGGGCGAAAACAACTCTCCACTGACCGGGATGACCGTTATCTTATTCGAATGTCACTCAGCAACCACAGGATGACATCAAGTGACCTACAAAAGGAATGTCAAATGGCAGCTGGGGTGAAGTGCACGGCAAGAACAGTTCCTAACAGGCTCCTAGAGGCAGGGCTCAAGCCATGAAAAGCTAGAAAAAAGCCTTTCATCAATGAGAAACAAAGGAGAGCCAGGCTGAAGTTTGCCAAAGATCATAAGGATTGGACCATACAGGAATGGAGTAAGGTAATCTTCTCTGATGAGTCTAATTTTCAGCTTTGCCCAACACCTTGTCGTCTAATGGTTAGACGGAGACCTGGAGAGGCGTACAAGCCACTGTGTCTTGCATCCACTGTGAAATTTGGTGGAGGATCGATGATGATCTGGGGATCCTTTAGCAAGGCTGGAATTGGGCAGGTATTTTTTGCAAAGGACGTATGAATCAAGCCACATACAAGGTTATCCTGGAAAAACAGTTGATGAATTCTGCCCAGGCAATGTTCCCCAAATCTGAGGACTATTTTTTCCAACAGGACAATGCGCCATGCCACACAGCTAGGTCAATCAATGAGCAGATGAAGGACCACCACATCACATCCCTGTCATGGCCAGCCCAATTTCCAGACCTGAACCCTATTGAAAAGCTCTGGAATCTAATCAAGAGGAAAATGGATAGTCACAAGCCATCAAACAAAGAACTGCTTAAATTTTTGTACCAGGAGTGGCATAAGGTTACCCAAAAGCAGTGTGAAAGACTGGTGGAAAGCATGTCAAGACGCATGAAAGCTGTGATTAAAAATCATGGTTATTCCACAAAATATTGATTTCTTAACTCTTCCTGAGTTAAAACATTAATATTGTTGTTTCTAAATGATTATGAACTTGTTTTCTTAGCATTATTTCAGGTCTGCAAGAAATGCATTTTTTTTGTTATTTACACCATTTCTCATATACATACAGCTCTGCCAAAAATTAAGAGACCACTTTCAAATGTTCAGTTTGTCTGATTTTTCTCTTTATAGGTATATTTTTGAGTAAAATTTAAATTGTTCTTTTAGTCTATAAACTTCTGACAACATGTCACCGAATTTCCAAGCAATAAATTTTGTATTTTTTTTCTGATAAAGAAAAATGGTCAAAATTAAAAAAACAGTGCTTTCAGACCTGAAATAATGCAAAGAAAACAAGTTCATAATCATTTAGAAACAACAATACTAATGTTTTAACTCAGGAAGAGTTCTGAAATCAATATTTTGTGGAATAATCCTGATTTTTAAAAACAGCTTTCATGCGTCTTGGCATGCTTTCCACCAGTCTTTCACACTACTTCTGGCGCAAAAATTTAAGCAGTTCTTCTTTGATGGCTTGTGACTATCCATCTTCCTCTTGATCACATTCCAGAGTTTTTCAATGGGGTTCAGGTCTGGAGAATGGGTTACCCATGACAGGGTTTTAATGTGGTGGTCTCTTAATTTTTGCCACAGCTGTATATATGCAATGCACCCCATAGATACTTAATAATTATATATAGAAGTTAACATTATTTTACTTATACAGGAAATGATGAACTAATTTTAAACATTTAGGAAAATATAAACATATAAAGCCATCATAAATTCTGCAAACTTCACTTCCATTTTACCATATTTTTCCACCTAATTCAGAGAAGAGTTATACATTAAATTTATAGCTTCATTATAGATCACATGGATGGATGATACAGACTAAAACAAATGGATCATTTGGTGCATGAAGTTTCATGATCCCCTAAAGACTAATAGTATCTAATAAAATACTTGTCATCAAAGTATCACTCAAGTCTCCTAATTACCATATATTACAGAGTATATCTAAACATTTTTTTTTTGGGGGGGGTATTCTTTGAAGTCAATAGAACATTCTTTACTGGCTTATCTGGCTTACATAAGTAAAACACCCATTTAATACTGTAGGTACATATCACTTGAAGGGTTTTTGATCCTTTTTTAAAAGTTCACAGTGGGGAAGCAAAGGAGCTCCGGTGATATCACTCTAATAGTGACCGCCGGAACGCAAATGATGTCGCAACGACCACCACTCATTTGACTTTCTGTCAACCATTGAACAGCTGTAGGGACAGGAGAATTTCCAGGGTGAATATAGTTTAAGTTATTCTTTTATCAGCATAACTTCCCACTGTAAACTGATAGAAAGCCAGAACAGCAATGTGAATATAGCTATAACTAATTAGGTTATATGCCAATGATGAACAATATAGATCATACATCAATAATGTATAATTTTTCAGTTTAAAACCCAATGAAACATAGTCTGCATATAGTGGTAAAAGAATAGTGGCAAGAATAAAAAAATAAAAAGGGGCACTGTTGTGAATGGACTTGAAATGAGTTCTGAGCAGAGGCTCCCTCTGGTGGTTACAAGCGGTACTGGACTGTCCAGTGAAGATTGTGAGGATTGGGAATCAGGTGTTACTGACTGGTCTTATTTAAGGGAGTCACCTTCCCATCAGGGTTGCCGGTGATCAATTGTTCTGGTCTCAATCCTTGATTCCTGTTTCCTTTGTAGCCTGCTGTGTCGTGTCTGCATCTCCTGCTAACAGATAAGACATTTTTCTTCTTTTTGTTTTTGTGCTTGATTTTTGCATTTTTACCTGCACTCCTCAGTTACCAAATCATAACAGTATCACCGGCCATAACTGAAAATTATATGGTACTCACAGAAGGGAAAAATATTGTGAAAGAAAAAAAAAAAAAGATTGTCAGAGTTGTCAGAGATATTTTTCTGTTTGTTGCATTTTTTTTTTCCCTCTGTATCTCTGGGTGCTGGGGAGGATTTTTTCTCTCAATGGAGTTTGCACAGTTGTCTGGCCGTGTGGATCAGCTTGCCACTGAGGTTTAGAGTATTGCTACTTATCTTGCTAGGTTGCCTGTTGTGGAACCTAGGATTCCCATGCCAGATTTGTTTTTGGGGGATCGAGCCAAGTTTCTTAATTTCAAAAATAATTGTAAATTGTTTTTTGCCTTAAAATCTAAGTCCTCAGGGAACACCTGGGGATCCTGTTTTGAGTGATGTTGATGCATTTTTTCAGGCCTTGGGGTTATTGTACGATGAGCCTAATGTCACTGATCAAGCTGAAAAAGCCTTGTTGGCATTAAATCAGGGGCTTGATGACGCTGAGTTATACTGTCAGAGATTCCGCAGGTGGGCAGTCCTGACCAAATGGAATGATGACGCTTTGGCAGCCCTTTTTCGGAAGGGTCTGTCAGATAATGTAAAGGATGTTATGGTGGGATTCCCTGTCCCCTCTGGTCTCAATGATTCTATGTCATTAGCGATTCAAATTGACAGACGTTTGCGTGAGCGGAGAAGTATGCGTGGAATAGTGTTGCCCTGTGAACCTGCTTCTGAACCCATGCAGTGTGATAGAGTGGTTTCTGGGGCACAGCGTCATGAGTTTCGAAAGCGCAATGGGTTATGTTTCTACTGTGGTGATGCCTCTCATGCTATTTCAGTCTGCCCTAAGCGGGGAAGACGTTTTGCACGCTCAGTTGTCTTGGGTAGTGTTCAGACTAAGTTTTTATTAACTGTTACTCTGATATGCTCTCTGTCCTCATTTTCTGCTCAGGCTTTCGTTGATTCGGGAGCAGCTATTAACCTGATGGATTTTGATTTTGCTAAACGTTGCGGGTTTCCCTTGATACCCCTACAGAAGTCTATTCCCCTACTGGGGATCGATTCTACCCCTTTGGCTGAGAATAAACCTCAGTTCTCTACTCAGGTGATAATGAGGATTGAACCTGATCATCAGGAGAGCTGCAAATTTTTGGTTCTGTATAATTTGCATGACATTATCGTGCTGGGTTTCCCTTGGTTACAGTCTCATAATCCTGTTTTGGATTGGAAATCTGTGTCTGTAACCAGTTGGGGCTGCCAATGTGTTAATACCAACACTCCTGTTTTTTCTGCCTCCCCCCAGGCTCAGGATGTTCCTGACTTTTTGATTGATTTTTCTGATGTGTTTAGCGAAAGTAAATCTGCATCCTTGCCTCCCCATAGGAGCTATGACTGCGCTATTGAATTAGTGCCTGGTAGTAAATTCCCTAAAGGTCGCCTTTTTAACTTGTCTGTACCTGAACATGACGCTATGCGGTCTTATATCAAGGAGTCATTGGAGAAGGGTCATATCAGACCATCCTCTTCACCCTTAGGTGCCGGTTTTTTCTTTGTGGCCAAAAAGGATGGTTCATTAAGGCCGTGTATTGATCGTCTTTTGAACAATATTACTGTGAAATATCAATATCCGTTACCCTTGATTTCTGACTTGTTTTCCAGGGTGAAAAACGCTACTTGGTTTACCAAGCTTGACCTCAGGGGGGCATATAACCTTATTCGCATTAAGCACGGGGATGAATGGAAGACGGCATTTAACACCCCTGAGGGTCATTTTGAGTACCTTGTGATGCCCTTTGGGCTCACTAATGCTCCTTCTGTCTTCCAGTCCTTCATGAATGACATTTTCAGGGATTTTGTGGATAAATTTCTGATTGTTTATTTGGATGATATCTTGATTTTTTCTAATGACTGGGACTCTCATGTGAAACATGTTCGAACTGTATTCCAGATTTTGAGAGAGAATGCTCTGTATGTGAAGGGATCAAAGTGTCTTTTTGGCGTACAGAGGATCTCATTTTTGGGATTCATTTTGTCCCCATCTGTTATTGAAATGGACCCGGTCAAGGTTCAGGCCATCTGTGATTGGGTCCAACCTACTTCATTAAAGGCTCTTCAAAGATTTTTGGGTTTTGCCAATTTTTATCGTAAATTTATTGGTAATTTCTCGGTTATTGTTAAACCATTAACTGATTTGACCAAAAAGGGTTCTGATGTGGTGAATTGGCCTCCTGAGGCAGTCTCTGCATTTCAGGAACTTAAGCAGAGATTCACTTCTGCTCCTGTTCTACGGCAGCCTGATGTTTCTCTGCCATTTCAGGTGGAGGTTGATGCCTCTGAAATTGGGGCAGGTGCCGTTTTGTCCCAAAGAGATCCAGAGACCTCTAAAAGTAACCCTTGTGCCTTTTTCTCTCGAAAATTTTCTCCTACTGAACGTAATTATGACGTGGGTAATCGGGAGTTATTGGCCATGAAGTGGGCTTTTGAAGAGTGGAGACATTGGCTGGAGGGAGCCAAACATCAGGTGGTGGTCCTTACGGACCATAAGAATCTGGTTTATCTGGAATCTGCCAAGCGACTTAATCCCAGACAGGCCAGGTGGGCCTTGTTTTTCACACGTTTTAATTTTGTGGTTTCCTTTCTTCCTGGCACTAAGAATGTTAAGGCAGATGCCCTCTCGAGGAGTTTCCTTGCGGACTCTCCTGAGGTATCTGATCCTTCTGTTATTTTGAAAGAAGGTGTAGTTCTTTCCGCCATCTCGCCCAATTTGAGACTGGCTCTGGAGGGGTGTCAGGAGGATAGGCCCGAGCGCTGTCCTGTTGGGAAATTGTTTGTCCCGGACCAGTGGAAAAAGAGTGTGATGTCTGAGATTCATTGTTCCGCGTTGGCCGGTCATCCCGGAATTTTTGGTACCAGAGACTTGGTTAGTCGGTCCTTTTGGTGGCCTACCTTGTCTCGTGATGTCAGGGAATTTGTGCAGTCCTGCGGGACTTGCTCTCGCTCCAAGCCTTGCTCTCGCTCTAGTGGTTTATTGATGCCATTGCCTGTGCCCAAGAGACCATGGACCCATATCTCTATGGATTTCATTTCCGACCTCCCTGTTTCTCAGAGAATGACCGTCATCTGGGTGATTTGTGATAGGTTTTCCAAGATGATACATCTTGTGCCATTACCTAAGTTGCCTTCCTCCTCCGAATTGGTGCCTTTGTTCCTTCAGCACGTGGTTCGTTTACACGGCATTCCTGAGAACATTGTGTCTGACAGAGGAGTCTAGTTTGTTTCCAGATTTTGGAGGACCTTTTGTTCTAAGCTTGGTGTTCAGTTGTCTTTCTCCTCGGCGTTTCATCCTCAGACCAATGGTCAAACTGAGAGAACAAACCAGACATTGGAGACTTATCTAAGATGCTTTGTGTCTGCTGATCAGGATGACTGGGTCTCTTTTTTGCCTTTGGCTGAGTTTGCTCTTAATAATAGGGCTAACTCTGCCACTTTGATGTCTCCATTTTTCTGTAATTCTGGGTTTCACCCTCGATTTTCTTCAGGACAGACGGAGGCTTCTGCCTGTCCAGGTGTTGACTCTGTTGTGGAGCGTATGCAACAGATTTGGGACCAGGTAGTGGAAAGGTTGTCCCTCTCTCAGGAGAGGGCCCAGCGGTTTGCTAACCGGCATAGGACTGATGGTCCTCGGTTTAAAGTGGGGGACTTGGTCTGGTTGTCCTCAAAAAATATTCCTATGAGAGTGGCATCTCCTAAATTTAAGCCTAGGTTCATTGGACTTTATAAGATCATGGAGATTCTTAATCCTGTTTCTTTTCGTTTGCTTCTTCCAGGGACATTTAAGATCCATAACGTGTTCCACAAGTCCTTGTTGAAGAGGTTTGTTGAGCCAGTGGTTCCTACTGCTTTGCCTCCTGACCCTGTTCTGGTTGAGGGCAATATGGAGTTTGTGGTTGAGAAAATATTGAATTCTCGTTTTTCTAGACGGAAACTCCAGTATTTGGTTAAGTGGAGAGGTTATGGTCAGGAAGACAATTCTTGGGTGTTTGCTTCGGACATCCATGCTAGGAGACTCATCCGTGCGTATCATAGAACTCATCCTGACCGACCTGGTTGCTCAAGTGAGGGTTCGGTGACCCCTCCTCAAGGGGGGGTACTGTTGTGAATGGACTTGAAATGAGTTCTGAGCAGAGGCTCCCTCTGGTGGTTACAAGCGGTACTGGACTGTCCAGTGAAGATTGTGAGGATTGGGAATCAGGTGTTACTGACTGGTCTTATTTAAGGGAGTCACCTTCCCATCAGGGTTGCCGGTGATCAATTGTTCTGGTCTCAATCCTTGATTCCTGTTTCCTTTGTAGCCTGCTGTGTCATGTCTGCATCTCCTGCTAACAGATAAGACATTTTTCTTCTTTTTGTTTTTGTGCTTGATTTTTGCATTTTTACCTGCACTCCTCAGTTACCAAATCATAACAGGGCACTGTTGGGCATGTAGGGAATGATCGTATAGATCTGAATTTGAATAATTCATTAAATAAAATAAATAATTTTATTTATTTAATTAATAATTTATTAATAAATTAAAGAAATATAATTATTGGAAGCATTATTTCATCACACGTTGAAAAGTGTGTTTTGTATCAAATGCCCCTCATCCATTCCCACAAAATGAGAATAAACTCCTAGTGGAGAATAAGTAGTGTGAGGACTAATTGGATGCTATGAATTTAAGATAAAATTGTGGCTCTATGGTTGTTCCATTGAATTTGCAACATCTGTGTGGAGTTGATATGGGCAACAGCAAACATTTGTATTGTGCTTTTCTCACAATGGACTCAAAGTGCATGTGAATTTACTATATCCCCCTTATATCCATGAGCTTATTCCGAGAACTTCCATATCCTACCACACACCAGAGGAATACTAATAGATTATTATTGAAGCTGGTGCTAGTGTACTAGATCAGGAAGCTAGACCGGCACAGTGGATAGGCACCGGTGAAAGTAAAAACAGTTGTGTCCAGCGCTATGGAATATGTTAGTGCTTTAGTGATGAGGGAACGTGATCGGATAATGTGTTATGCATGCACACTCGGTGCTATCCGAGTTTCTTGGGCGTGCTTGGATAATGTATTCGAGACCCTGCGGCTGCATGTTTTTCGGCAGTAGACAGCCTCTACACCTGCGGGGATTGCCTGTTTGTTTGGCAATCCCCACGTGTTGAGGTGTCTACGCTGCAAATCATGCAGCCGCAGGGACTCAAATATATTATCCAAGCACGCCCAAGAAACTCGGATGACATCTGAGAATGCTCGGATGACACATTATCGGAGCACGTTCGCTCATCACTAATTGGGATGTAAAGACAATCATGAAATTATGTATTTGAAGATTCTTGTAGTTACAAGTTTAGATTCAGCATGTGTTATATGGTAATCTCAATAGTTATCATTAATATTTATAAATATAAGTAATTTAATAATATAAGTAAATAATAAATGCAATTGTATAAATTCTACTCTGTGTCAATATAATAGGACCAGTGTTACAGTATATATAATATATAATGTATATTAAGTCTTCGCATATGAATGTAATACTTATTTCTGTGCCATTAGGACACTGAATCCATATGTTAAAACACAGAAGGCTCACCATTAGTGTGTGATACAGAAAGTTTAATAAGGCCACGGTAAGTATACTTCTGCCAGTCCATGCAATACCCATTATTTTGTTAAGAAATAACATCACACCCTCCGCAGCATAGTTGACAACTTTTCTGGGAACGTTTCAGACCTGCCTAAGCTGGACCTCCCAATAATACCCTCAGTCCTGGAACTTCCTTTGATGTCCGGGATTTACATAAACTTCACCCCCTTTGTTCTTGAAAATTCAAGATATTTGCCAAGTATGCAATTTGTCAGTACATTATATAGTAAGATGTAAGGTGCCATTCAAAGCTACAACTCGTCCTGGAAAACGATTAAGAGAAAGAAGGGCTGGAAATAAGGAACGCATAAAAATAAACAATTGCCTCATTCTAAGGCCTCGCTCACACTTGTGCATAAATCAGACGAGTGCAATCTGATAAAAAAATCGCATTGCCCTCAGACCAATGTTATAAAATGAGACATTGCAGATTTGCATATTTTTTTCAGCTGTATTCGGTGTGAGAAAAAACTGCAGCATGCTGCGATTTCACTCCAAAATCGGAAAGTGCGAGAAAAAAATCACATGCCATACGGACAATCAGTGCAGCATCTGATTTTTACTAATACATTACAGTTGTGTAGCAGAGGAAACTTTAAATGGTCCTGTAAAAGATTGATAGCTGCTGAGAAAAAAAACAGATGGCATAAGAACAACGCACGGGTGACAAATAAGAAAAAAATCGCCCCACTCCAAGGGATAATGGGAACAATTTTTTATACGCTAGCATGAGCGAACCCTTAAGGGGTTAAAAATGTAGTCCCGGATTAGAAAATATGGCTGCTTTATTTTTGGAATCAGAAAGTCCTCTGACCATGGGTTGTGAGCGGTATTACGGTATTTACTTTATTTGGATTGAGCTGTAAAATGAGACACAACCTCTTGTAAGGCATTGTTTCCGAAAGTAGCCATGTTTTTCTAATCATGGACAGTGCCTTTAATCTCAGAGTAGCTGAGTGTATTTGCTTTTTTCTAAAAGATGTCAGAGTGTTGTAGATAACGGTGTGCATTCTGGAGGGCGGTTGGTAGCACTGGTAACCACACTGTTCCCTTCTCGGCCATATTCTTTGTATTATAGCTAAAAGTGACATAGGAGATGGTGTGGTAGGTGAGGATTGCCTGGGTGGAAAATGATTTAGCTACTTGGACTAATTAAATAATAGAAAAATAAGAAATCTGAAGTTCAATGATTCCTTGAAATAATCCTTTGTATTGGCAATGCTGAACTTCAGAAGAGAATAAGTATTAGGGGCGCAGATTTGTTCCAGCCTTAAAATGGGTCAACAGAGAAGTCAGGTAGTAGGGAAGTCATAGGCCAGTAGACAATTGTATATCTTACTACTCCAGGCTTTCTGTGCTGGCTATTTATATTATTTTTAGATGAGTTTTGTGCTTATTATATACTTAGTCTATTACTGTGTGTTCGGTGTATTGTTGGGAGATCTTATAATCATACGTCTGCCTTATATGCACTTTTGGATTATTCTACTTTAGCCTATCTTGAACGGTTTTAGTGTCTTGTTTTCAATACTTGATATTCTTGTAATTATTGGGTACTTACGTATTTAGTGACAGCTGACTGATTTTTGTGTTCCGTGTATCCATTTTGTAGGGCTGCAAAATTTAGGAGCTCATCTTTTTCTTTAGTCACATAGTTGCATAGGTTGAAAAAACACTTACAGTAGGTCCATCAAGTTTAACTTTTCTTCACCAATTGCTCATTTTGTTACTAAGTTAACTATAACCCACAATGGTCTGTGTACTGAAGAAATCGTCCAGTTCTTTTTTAAAAGCTGTTATAATGTTGGCCATTACTACCTCTTGTGGTTGACATTCTACAGTCTGACCGATCTAACTGTAAATAACCCTTTCCTACTTTCCTGTCAGAATTGTTTTTCTTCCACCCATAATGAGTGCCCCCTGGTCCTTAATATGGTCTTTGGAAGGAACAAGTCATGTGCCAGTGTTTTGTAGTGGCCACACATATATTTATACATGTAAATGAGATCTCCTCTGAGGCGTCTTTTTTCTAAGCTAAAGAAGCCCAACTTTTCCGACCTCTCATCATATGAGAGGCCTTCCATCCCTTAATAATAATAATAATCTAGTTGCTGCCTTTGAACTGATTCTAACATCTGAATATCCTTTTTTAAATGTGGAGACCAAATCTGGATCCCATATTCTAGATGTGGCCTCTCTTGCTTCTTTGTATTGTATTTAATATTGTAATAAGAATACAAGTTTTCTATTTATGACAAAATGGCCTTTGTATCCTTTTGGTTTGTACAATGCTTGGCCATATAGATAGAATTATCAGTAAAAGAAGGTGATTGTGTCCCAGTGTAAGACCTCTAGTAAGACCACATCTGGAATAGTTCTGGAGATCTCGTCTACAAAACGTTGACTGGTTCCAAAGACAAGCTACAAAAATGGTGGAAGGTATCAGACACAAAATCTAAAACGCAAAAACATCAGCTGGGACATACAAAAAACATAAATTTTATGGTCTGGAGGTAAGAAAGGAAAGAGAAGACATGATAAAAAAATTTAAAGGTTTAATAGAAAACTTAAAAAATTGTGTGCCCTCTTTAAATAATATAGAGCAATTTAACATGTACTGGGTAGACCATCAGAAGTTACGGCTGAAAACATTATTTTACTAAAAGGATAGGACATTTTTCAAACACACCTCAAATAGATGTGGTTGGAAAATCAATGGCAAGAGAATGTAATCATGCCTTTGATAAATCTATCCTAGGACATAAATAAAAGAGTACATCAAATAAAGGCAGACCAGATAGACCAAGTGTTTTCGGCCATCAATGTTCTACATTTCATTTGGTTTTGCCATACTAAAGTCATGAGATGACTCAACAGCTCAATAAACGTAATTGGTACAGGAGTTATTATGAGAAATGATCCTTTTTATATTTCTAATTGCTTTCCTATGGATAATACAAATTATATTTTATCGAAAATATTCAGAAAAATTCTGCAAAAATTCTCTATTGTTTATTTAATTTAATCTTAAAAAAAAAGAACCTGTGTTACGTAATGGGCAAAGCATATCGAGGGCAAATTAGCTTGAATTAGAGTTTTTGTTCATTTATACAATTTTCTGCCAAGTAACATTTTCAAAATATAGTTGTAGCTAATTCCATTAATAGAAATGTTATTAATCTAATTATCTCCAACTAATTAGCTCTAATTTTCCTTGTCATAAAACTTCATAAGTACAAAAAAAAAAAATTATACTTGACGTACACTGCAATGTCGGCTTCCAGAAATACAATTTTAATAGTAAATAAAATATGCACAGCTTTTTTTTTTATAATGGAGGGGACGGCGTATATCACCGCACTTACACTTCAAGAACACTTACAATTTAGAATGAATAATAAAATCGGCAGAAATTATAGTGAATTAAAGCTTTTCTATAAATCTGACATAAAAAAAAAAAAAATGTGCCCTGCGGCTGAAGGATGATAACGGCCATTTCTTGCATGTCAGATAATGATGCCTAATTACATAATATAAGTCCATAAGTGTTATTGCTGGCTGCAATCTCAGTTCTCCCGCTGCAGGTCCGCTCAGCTAATACTGCTGTGCAGTGATTGCAGGGGTTAGGAAACGATTTACCGATCCGTAGCAATCAGGGGGGGAGATACTGCTATGTGACATCATGCTGATTCCTGTTTACGGTTCATTAAGAACCTGACATATGGATAATTATGCCAATAATTCAATAAATGTACAAAAAATATCTATTGGATATGGATAACTATAAAAACTATCTAAAATAGGACAATAAAACTGCTATAGACAGGCACTGTAGAATGATTTGATTTTTCTTGAAGGGTACAACGACATGACCGGTGATCAGTGTTTTCCATTCTGAAAAATCACTCACGTTTATATCTAGCCCAACTTATTATTTCCATCATTAGGTTGGGTGAAAAAAAAAATGATGGCATCTATGGCCAGCGCTACTGCCCAATACAAAATATTCCATAGGGAGCCCGTTGACGTTTTTTCAGAATTTTTCGTTAAGTGGAAAACAGAGTGAAACTTCTTCATCAGGCTGATGTTCAGGCAGGGCTAAGTGTATCCCGGAGTTAAGTACCGTATTCAGGGGGTTCACAATGCTGTAGGCGGGAGCGGCCATAAATCAAACATTTTTTGTGAAAAAGGCACAGCGTCATGAATCACCAATTTTGCCCATTTCTTATCAGTCGCCGGTTCTTGGCAGGGATTCATACCTTCTTCTCCAAGTTATTATTTAGCTTAAATGATCTAAAATTGTTTGCAGAAGGCCATTGTGTTCCTGCCTGCCGCTGCTTGCTTTTAGTTCTCGGTCTAGTTTAGGAGCAACTGGCATTTTGTTAATACGTAGTTACCTACTGGTAAACCGCAGGCACAACATCTGTGCCGCAGTAAACAAGCTATTTTCTGTGCCGCGGAAGAGACAAAAGAGAGAGAAACATATAATGCAACTGTGGGGTTTGCTTGACAGGTGCGCCAAACTGACTCCGCATGGGACGCAATCAAGACATAATAACTAACATCTTGTATCTTTTAAATGGAACGCTTCAAAGCAAATCTGAAGTCCCAGAAATAGTGCCACCACATCAGGCTGAGAACATGACCACCTCTGAACCTTGCACAAAAGTAGTGCATAGATGTGAGCTTGACGTAGCGCTACCGAATCTAGCAAATACGGGTGCATTTATGGTGTTATTTCTCAGACTGACGGAAAAGCGGGACAGCAGCTACAAAGTGTTAAATGGCAACATCAAGTCTTACGATATATAATTATTGTCATTTGTATTGGCAGGTTACTCTGTAAGGCAACTGGAAGGCAGTCATACAATGCTTGATGAGGCTTACTTACCTCTATTCTAAGATTGCACTTACTTTATGTTAGATGCAAGCAGGATTGACTGTACTACCAGCTAAAAAAGCAGAGAGGAAAAAGATATGCTGCAATAACAAAAAACCATGACGGGGTTTTTTTTTATTAACAGTCCATATGCATTTACTAATATTTCTCAATCTGTCTCGAGGCTATGATATATACCGTACATATATAATCATTACGGTAGAAAAAAGGCTGATACCCGGCTTATCAGTGCGCTAATAATATAGGAATTACATGTCCTGCACGACATATATATATATATATGTTGGTGACTAAAAAATCCTTACTTTTCATTGCTTTTGAATGCACTGCCTCCT
>JARQOD010000004.1:436855199-436858077 GCA_033576555.1 Oophaga sylvatica
GAATCAAAGGCCACCCACCATAAAAAAATATACAAAACTGTAACATTGTGTCCTAAAAATGACGTACGGCCGGTACATAACGCCTTTTAAACTATATGCCGGGAATATTGATTTAATAAATCGCATTAGTGTCGATTAATTCTATATACATTATATATAAATGCTAATATTTAAATATTTGAAGTCACAACAATTATTCATGTTATGAACATTTTAAATTATTATAATTTGTCTTTAACAAATTCATGGAAAATGCCCACCTAAAGATACCGCTGAATTTTTGGGGTGCAGGGTGTCCCGGTCAGGTAAGGCTGTAAGTTGCTATGATTATCATGTCTCTTGCCATTATTAATAATGGTATAATACTTACTTCCAAAATCTTTTCACTCTCCTCATTTATGGGATTATCCAAAATAAAGATTCCAAATAAATCTATGATACAACTTATATATTGATTCAAAATAAGCGTTAAAGAAAAGTAATCAAGCACCTTCTTCAGGTAGATCTAGGCCGTATGAAACTAATTAGGATTATCATTATGAAAGCAGAACAAGAAATATTTGAAATATTTGAGACACATTTTTATGAGGCTCAAGTGGCGGCCGCTGTCCAAAGGCGCGGTGCTGAAAGTGGGAGTTTTACCGCCTGAGGCTTAAAATATAAGTAATAGGGTATGATCATAGCAACATGTTGTATTACTGACACATACATGTACCATCACTAACATTACTTATATCGGACATGTAGGAGCAAAGCAGGGGCGCAACGGGAAAACATGAGACCCAGGAAATAGCAGTAAGGGAACAGAGTGAAGAGCTATCTGCTGTGGTGGTTTTGTAGATTAGTTTATTTGAAATGAGCTGAATGCGTATTAATTAGGGTGGTGCTGTCAGTCTCTTAATGAAAATCTCTGGTTACCATTCAAGCCAACAATACAAAGCCAGGCTAATCTAAATGATCAATTATTAACCAGAAAACATTGCTGGGGAGAAAGCTGAAAGATGAAAAGTTCACCATTTGTCAACAGAAAGCCCCATCTATTCAGCAGGTGAATTTACACCATGGAGTATCTATATCTATATATATACTCCATATATAATTATATACTATAAGATAGATTTAGATAGATCTAGATAGAAATTAGATAGATCTGGGATAAATAGATAGATAGATAGATAGATAGATAGATAGATAGATAGATAGATAGATAGATATAGATAGATATGGAATAGATAGATAGATATGGGATAGATAGATAGATAGATAGATAGATAGATAGATAGATAGATAGATAGATAGATAGATATGGAATAGATAGATAGATAGATATGAGATAGATAGATAGATAGATAGATAGATAGATAGATAGATAGATAGATATGGAATAGATAGATAGATAGATATGAGATAGATAGATAGATAGATAGATAGATATGGAATAGATAGATATAGATAGATAGATAGATAGATAGATAGATAGATAGAGAGATAGATAGATAGAGAGAGATAGATAGATATGAGATAGATCGATATGGGATAGATAGATAGATAGATAGATAGATAGATAGATAGATAGATAGATAGATAGATATGGAATAGATAGATAGATAAATAGATAGATAGATATGAGATAGATAGATAGATAGATAGATAGATAGATAGATATAAGATAGATCGATATGGGATAGATAGATAGATAGATAGATAGATAGATAGATAGATATGGAATAGATAGATAGATAAATAGATAGATAGATATGAGATAGATAGATAGATAAATAGATAGATAGATATGAGATAGATAGATAGATAGATAGATAGATAGATAGATAGATAGATAGATAGATAGATAGATAGAGAGAGATAGATAGATATGAGATAGATCGATATGGGATAGATAGGTAGATAGATAGATAGATAAGATAGATAGATAGATAGATAGATAGATAGATAATATAGATAGATATTAGATAGATAGATAGATAGATAGATAGATAGATAGATAGATAGATAGATAGATAGATAGATAGATAGATAGATAGATAGATAGATAGATAGATAGATAGATATATGAGATACATATGAGTGATAGATAGATAGATAGATAGATAGATAGATAGATAGATAGATATAGATAGATATTAGATAGATGATAGATAGATAGATAGAGATAGATAGATAGATAGATAGATAGATAGATAGATAGATAGATATATGAGATACATATGAGATAGATAGATAGATAGATAGATAGATAGATAGATAGATAGATAGATAGATAGATAGATAGATAGATAGATATGGGATAGATAGATAAGATAGATAGATATATATGAGAGATAGAAAAACATTTGATAGATAGATAGATAGATAGATAGAGAGATATGATATAGTTGTATATATTCCATATAAATATATAAGTTACATGCCCAAACTTCTTTAGCACATGGACGCACCGTGAAGCCACACATCTGTTACTGCCTACGTGGTTTACGATTACGGATCTGTGTAGAAGATGAAGCTGCTGTTGGATATATGAGGTTGTGTGTCTGGGTAATATGACAAATACATATAGTATGTTAGTAGTCAATGTAATAGATATATAATGTAATTTTGTAGCAGGGATTCTTTGCCCCCCTTAGGTTGGAGGAGATGCAGAAATCCGCACAGTCCAGTAATATGAAATTACAATACGATAATGAAATAAGGATTTCCTTAATCGTATTATCATCCAAGCATTCTGATCTGTTTATTTTCTATTAATACACATTTTGGAAAAGCACAACTGAAATGAGTAACACGAGTCCTGAAAGCCTTGTGCAGCCTACACATTGTTTCATGAGGCGAACAGCTTTATCTTTACTTTCTATCCCAGGTC
>JARQOD010000004.1:436858177-436873189 GCA_033576555.1 Oophaga sylvatica
CTTTTTCAACGCAGAATTGGCTGGACGCCATGTCGTGTTTGGAAAGCTCCTGATCTGCCTAAATAGTGGAAACCCCCGACAAATGACACCATTTTGGAAACTACACCCCTCAAGGAACTTATCTACTTGTGTGGTGAGCACTTTGAACCCCGAAGTGCTTCACAGAAGTTTATAAATTACAGCCGTAAAATAAAAAAATCTTTTTTTTTACAAAAATTATTTTTTTCGCCCCCAATATTTTATTTTCACAAGGGTAACCGGAGAAATTGGACCCCAAAAGTTGTTGTCCAATTTGTCCAGAGTACGCTGATACCCAATATGTGGGAGAAAACTATTGTATGGGAACACGTTGGGGCTCGGAAGGGAAGTAGTGACGTTTTGGATTGCAGACTTTGATGGAATGATCTGGGGGCATCATGTTGCATTTGGAGAGCCCCTGATGCGCCTAAACAGTGGAAACCCCCCACAAGTGACCCCATTTTGGAAAATAGACCCCACAAGAAACTTATCTAGATGTGTGGTGAGCACTTTGAACCTTGAAGTGCTTCACAGAAGTTTATAACGTACAGCCGTACAAATAAAAAATCCTTTTTTTTTGCAAAAATGATTTTTTCACCCCCAATATTTTATTTTCACAACGGTAACAGGAGAAATTAGACCCCAAAAGTTGTTGTCCAATTTGTCCAGAGTACGCTGATACCCAATATGTGGGAGAAAACTACTGTATGGGTACACATTGGGGCTCGGAAGGGAAGTAGTGACGTTTTGGATTGCAGACTTTGATGGAATGGTCTGGGGGCGTCATGTCGCATTTGGAGAGCCCCTGTTGCGCCTGAACAGTGGAAACCCCCCACAAGTGACCCCATTTTGGAAAATAGACCCCACAAGGAACTTATCTAGATGTGTGGTGAGCTCTATGAAGCCCCAAGTGCTTCACAGAAGTTTATAACGTACAGCCGTAAAAACAAAAAAAACATTTTTTTTTTTTACAAAAATGATATTTTCGCCCCTAGTTATTTATTTTCCCAAGGGTAACAGAAGAAATAGGACAAATTGCACAATAACTCTTGGGGTCCAGAGTACGCTAATACCCTATATGTGGGGGTAAACTGCTGTTTGGGCGTATGGCAGAGCTCAGAAGTGAAGGAGCACCGTTTGACTTTTTCAACGCAGAATTGGCTGGAATTGAGATCAGACACCATGTCACATTTGGAGAGCCCCTGATGTGCCTAAACAGCTGAAACCTCTCAATTCTAACTCCAACCCTAACCTCAACACACCCCTAACCTTAGTCCCAACCCTAACCACAAACCTAGCCCTAACACACCCCTAACCCTAATCCCAACCCTAATCCTAACTTTAGCGCCAACCCTAACCCTAACTTTAGCCGCAACCCTAACCCTAATGGGAAAATGAAAATAAATACTTTTTTTAAATGTTATTATTTTTCCCTAACTAAGGGGGTGATAAAGGGGGGTTTGATTTATTATTTATAGCAGGTTTTTATGATTGGCAGCTGTCACGCTAAAAGACGCTTTTTATTGCAAAAAATAGTTTTTGCATCATCACATTTTGAGAGCTATAATTTTTGCATATTTTGGACCACAGAATCATGTGAGGTCTTATTTTTTGCGGTACGAGTTGACGTTTTTATTGATACCATTTTCGAGCACGTGACATTTTTTGATCGCTTTTTATTTCGATGTTTGGGAGGTTAGAATGAACAAAAATCAGCAATTCATGAATTTCTTTTGGGGGAGGCGTTTATACCGTTCCACGTGTGGTAAAATTGATAAAGCAGTTTTATTCTTCGGGTCAGTACAATTATGGCGATACCTCATTTATATCATTTTTTTATGTTTTGGTGCTTTTATAGAATAAAAACAATTTTATATAAAAAATAATTATTTTTGCATCGCTTTATTCTGCATGCTATAACTTTTTAATTTTTTCGCTGATGATGCTGTATGGTGGCTCGTTTTTTGCAGCACAAGATGACATTTTCATTGGTACCATGTTTATTTATATCGGTGTTTTTAATCGCGTGTTATTCCACTTTTTGCTCGTCGGTATGATGATAAAGCATTGATTTTTTGCTTTTTTTTAAGGGGTTCTCTAAAGGGGTTAACTAGTGTTACAGTTTTATAGGGGGGGTCGTTACGGACGTGGCGATACCAAATATGTGTACTTTTATTGTTTTGTTTTTTTTATTTACAGGAAAAAATGAATTTTTGAGGGAATATTTTTTTTCTTTATTTTGGAATTTTTTTAAAAACATGTTTATTTTTATTTTTTTCACTTTTTTACTTCGTCCCAGGGTGGGACATCACTGTAAAATTTCAGATCACTGGTGTGACAGTGTGCACAGCACTCTGTCACACCAGCGATCGCTCTGGCACTGCTGCAGTCTTCTCAGTGGGAATATTTTTTTTCTTTATTTTGGAATTTTTTTAAAAACATGTTTATTTTTATTTTTTTCACTTTTTTACTTTGTCCCAGGGTGGGACATCACTGTAAAATTTCAGATCGCTGGTGTGACAGTGTGCACAGCACTCTGTCACACCAACGATCGCTCTGGCACTGCTGCAGTCTTCTCAGTGCCTGCTATCAGCAGGCACTGAGGAAGCCGCCTCCCTGCAGGACCCGGCAGCCATCTTGGATCTGGGTCCTTGGAGGGAGGAAGGCCTCAGAACAGCGCGATCACATCGCGCTGTTCTGAGGGCCTCAGGGGAGCGCGCAGGGAGCCCCCTCCCTGCGCGATGCTCCCCTGTGCCCCTGGTACACTGCGATCATGTTTGATCGTGGTGTGCCAGGGGTTAATGTGCCGGGAGTGGTCTGTGACCGCTCCTGACACAGTCCCGGGTGTCAGCTGTGATAATCAGCTGACACCCGGCGACAAATAGCTGCGCTCCACCTATGACGCCTATGACATACTATCCCGTCCATGGGCAGATTGGCACGGGTTTCATGGACGGGATAGTACGTCTGATGTCAGAGAGGGGTTAAAAAAATGTCTCCATTTTCTCCATTCTGACAGTCCATCATAGTCGGATCACATTCTGATGTCATCCGAGTGTAGCCCGGTTTATTCACAGACTCATTGTCTTGCAGTGCCGATTTTGATCTGACCTTCGGATTAAAATTGAACGTTTCTGATATTTTCTTTGGACCACTCTATCTGAGGAAAAAAATCAAACGTGAATTGACCCAAAGACTATCATCAGGTACGAGTGTTGTCCCTGGAAATTATGAATAGTACTCACATGCAAAAACAAACGTCTGAATGAAGCCTTAGGGTATGTTTCCAACTAGCGGAAACCATCAGTATTAGCTGCGGATTGAATGCTCCGTCCTACCGCAGAGTTTAGTCCACAGCGGCCAGATGTTCCAGCATAGTGGAGGGGATTTTATGAAATTCCGTCTCCACTATGCGTCCGATTACGCGGGTGACACACCTGCTAAACCGGACATGAGGTGTTTCTTTTTAGACCGCAGCATGTTTATTTACCTTGCGGCGACGCTCCATCACTGCAAGGTAAATAACACAGTTCTATGTATATAGTACGGCGATTCCGAATGTGTTCATTCACCGTACGTTCAGAAGGGGGCGGGGCTTGGGGCGGAGCGGAGTTTCCGCTCCGTCCAAAGCGCAGAGAATTCGGTACGTGGACACGTACCCTTATACTGAAAGGTAATGAAAGTGATTAAAAAAAAGTCTTATCTGCCCCAAAAAGATAACAAATTGCTCTTAAAATATGTAAATACAAAAGCAAATGATTTCTTAAAATTCTATTTATTGTATAAATTTAATAAAACATAAATAAAACTATATAAATCTGATATTGCCATAATAATACTGGTCCACAGAATAAAGTTAACATTAGTTCAACAAATGAAAAGCATAAAATTTAAAACCTCAAATAACAAAAACAAAAGGCAGAATTGTTTTGTTTTTATTTCTTCCATAGTTAATAAAAGTTAGGTATTAAATTATATTTACCGCAAAATGGTGCCACTTAAAAACACATCTCATCCTGCATAAAACTAGAATTTATACAGTTACATCAAGTAAAAATTAAAAAAAATTGATGGCTTCTGAAATGCAATGATTTTAAAAAAATGTGTGGACATTAAGGCCAAATTAGTCCTGATCTTTAATGGGTAAAAGGAAAAATTCACTTTATGTTATACAGCATCAATAGTTATTTCCTTAGAATTATTTTTCTGTAAAAAAAACAAAAAAACACTGCATTTAGGAATTTTTGTAACATCCCCCATTTTCATCCCCACTGTGAAAATTCTTGGCTTGCAATTTAATTGGGCCATCTTTTAATTTTTTTTGTTTTGTTTATTTTTTTATGATCTATTGAGAAAAAGACTAAAGGTATTTATTGATATACAGTATTGACTATAGAAAATAAACTGCAAAACAGAATGTCACAGCCGGGAGCAACTTCAATCAAGTAAATGTATGAATCGAAATAAATTTATCTTAGCATGTGCCCAATTACTCACGGGCTTGTCACTTGTATATATTGATGAATTTTCTCCATACTAATATACTGTATACTATTTATAAAGGAAAAAAATCCATTACAAATATAAGAGTAAAGCTTTGCTTTATTGCCTTTAATGACCAAACAAAGGTCAAATGTTTAAAAAAAATAGTTAATAATAATAATTAGAGATGAGCGACTTTGCCTTTTTTTTGTTCGAGACTTTCTCAAAGGTCGAGTCGAACGAAGTCGGCCGACTATCGGGAAAAGTCTGAGGTCCGACTGAAACAATAAACCCAATGCAAGTCAATGGGGAAGCAAAGTCGGCAGTCAGTGGAGGACAGTAAACACACCTAATGTGCCCATTTCAATGCCAACAACATCAATTCTTATTACTTAAGCTTGTCAACCTTAATTTACTTTATAATAATAGTAACGCATTGAAAACTGGGGGTTATTTGGCTAAAGTTGTGGGGGGGGCAGGGCTAACTCCAGGTTTTCGTGGGCCCCGGGCCAAAGAGTCTCAGTGGGCCCCTTTAACACATACCACAATTCATGATGCTCCGATACGGCAGAGAAATATAAGTATAGTACAATGCCAAATACTTCACTTCTTACATTACATGAGTGATTTCTATTTTAAATTCTACAATAGCTCAGAAAATGGACAGTATATTCCTCCATACAGTATTATGGGCACCACAAAGTGCGCCATACAGAATAATGAGCCCCATATATTGCTCCATATAGAATGGGCTCCATATAATGTTCCATACATGCCCCATAAATAATGAACCCCATATGATTCTCTAGTATATGATGGGCCTCATATATGATGCTCCAGTGTGAGATGAGCCCCATATAATGCTCCAAATATAATGGTCCCCATTTATAATGCTCCATATATAATGGTCTCCATGTGATGCTCCATATATAATGTGCCCCATATGATGCGCCATATATAATGGGCCCCATATGATGCTCCAGTATATGATGTGCCCCATTGATGATGCTCGAGTGTATAATGGGCCCTATCTATAATGCTCAAGTGTATGATGGGACCCATATATAATTCTCCAGTGTATAATGCTCCCCATATATTGCTCCAACCATTAAAAAAAATGAAATATCTCTCCTCGCTGGGCACTGCTCTACAGTCATGGACAAAAGTTTTGAGAATGACACAAATATTAATTTTTACAAAGTCTACTGCTTCACTTTTTCTAATGGCAATTTGCATATACTCCAGAATGTTATAAAGAGTGATCAGTTTAACAGCAATTACTTGCAAAGTCAATATTTGGCTAGAAAATGAACTTTATCCCCCAAAACACATTTCAACATCATTGCAGCCCTGCCTTAAAAGGACCAACTAACCTCTTTTCAGTGATTGCTCCATTAACACAGGTGTGGGTGTTGATGAGGACATGGCTGGAGATCAATCTGTTATGATTAAGTAAGAATGACACCACTGGACACTTTAAAAGGAGGCTGGTGCTTGGCATCATTGTTTCTCTTCTGTTAACCATGGTTATCTCTAAAGAAACACATGCAGTCATCATTGCAGTGCACAAAAATGGCCTAAAAGGGAAGAGTATCGCAGCTAGAAAGATTGCACCTCAGTCAACAATCTATCGCATCATCAAGAACTTCAAGGAGAGAGGTTCCATTGTTGCCAAAAAGGCTCCAGGGCGCCCAAGAAAAACCAGCAAGCGCCAGGACCGTCTCTTAAAAGTGTTTCAGCTGCGGGATCGGGCTACCAGCAGTGCAGAGCTTGCTTAGGAATGGCAGCAGTCAGGCGTGAGTGCATCTGCACGCACTGTGAGGCGGAGACTCTTGGAGCAAGGCCTGGTCTCAAGGAGGGCAGCAAAGAAGCCACTTCTCTCCAGAAAAAAACATCATGGACAGACTGATATTCTGCAAAAGGTACAGGCAGTGGACTGCTGAGGACTGAGGTAAAGTTATTTTCTCTGATGAATCCCCTTTTCGATTGTTTGGGAGATCAGGAAAACGCCTCATTCGGAGAAGACAAGGTGAGCGCTACCACCAGTCTTGTCTCATGCCAACTGTTAAGCATCCTGAAACCATTCATGTGTGGGGTTGCTTCTCAGCCAAGGGAATCGGCTCTCTCACAGTCTTGCCTAAAAACACAGCCATGAATAAAGAATGGTACCCGAATGTCCTCCAAGAGCAACTTCTCCCAACCCTCCAAGAGCAGTTTGGTGATCAACAATGCCTTTTCCAGCATGATGGAGCACCTTACCATAAAGCAAAGGTGATAACTAAATGGCTCAGGGAACAAAACATAGAGATTTTGGGTCCATGGCCTGGAAACTCCCCAGATCTTAATCCCATTGAGAACTTGTGGTCAATCATCAAGAGACGGGTGGACAAACAAAAACCTAAAAATTCTGACAAAATGAAAGCATTGATTGTGCAAGAATGGACTGCTATCAGTCAGGATTTGGTCAAGAAATTGATTGAGAGCATGCCAGGGAGAATTGCAGAGGTCCTGAAGAAGAAGGTCAACACTGCAAATATTGACTTGCTGCATTAACTCATTCTAACTGTCAATATAAGCTTTTGTTACTCATATGTTTGCAATTATATTTCTGTCTGTGATAAAAACATCTGTCAAACACACATAAAAAACAGAGGGCAGCAGATCATGTGAAAATATAATATTTGTGTCATTCTCAAAACTTTTGGCCATGACTGTACTCTGGACTCCTCAGCGTCGCCATCTTCCAGCTCTCTGCACTGTGACT
This sequence comes from Oophaga sylvatica, assembly GCA_033576555.1. Classification (NCBI taxonomy): domain Eukaryota; kingdom Metazoa; phylum Chordata; class Amphibia; order Anura; family Dendrobatidae; genus Oophaga; species Oophaga sylvatica. The sequence goes on from JARQOD010000004.1 coordinate 436,865,442, forward strand.
GTTCAGGCAGAGGGCGCACAGACGTGACGTCATCGCGCTCTCTGACCTGAATGTCACTGTCAGGAAACGCGGAAGACATCACAGCGGTGGAGCAGGGAGAGGTAAGTATTGCAAGTGCTGGGGCCCTGAGCAAGCAGGGGGGGCACACTCGTTGGCGCCGGGGACAGGGCCCCTCATAGTACGCCAGTGTCTCTGATGGTGAGTGGGCCCCCCCCCACCTGCTCAGGGCCCCGGCACTTGCCCGGGTGTGCCACCTGCTCACGTTGTGGGCCTGGGGGGGGTACAGCCCAGTTAGGGAGGTGGAAAAAGTGGCATATGTTGAGAATTAGGCTGGACGTTCAGCAGCTGCAAATGGAGGAATTGGAGAAGTCGGAGGAAGAGCAGGACAAAGCGAGCCATTTTGCTGGCAACCTATGTGTCATCAGGGGAAGGTGGGACAAAATCCTTTGAAGCCCAGGCATGGTTCATTTTAATGAAGGTGAGATTACCTACATTTTGGGTCGACAGCCAGGTCCTTCTTTCTGTCAGGATTGATCCAGCAGCACTGAAGACTCTTTCTGATAGCATACTACCAGCAGGGCAAGCGAGCTCCTGTAAGGCATATTGTGCCAATTCAGGCCAGGTGTCCAGTTTACAGGCCCAGTAGTCAAAGGGGAATGAACTGTGAGGGAGAACATCGATAGGGGAGGAGAGGTAATTTTGAACCATAGTTGACAACTGTTGTCTACTGTCTGTTGTAATCGATTCAGTATTGCCAGTGGTGTGAGCGTTACTAGAGAAATCAGACCACAACATGGTCATGAAACCCCTGTCTCCAATGCCACTTCGGCTGTGTGCACCACGAACACCTCTTCCATTTGGCCCAGTACGGCTCGTGGTAGAACCTGCACCGCTGCTGTGTGCTGGGAATGCCTCTAACAAACGGTTTACCAGAGTTGCTTGTTTGTTGGCCAATATTAGCTCTAGGTTCTCTGTTATGTTTCGGTAGCTGAGGAGTGCAGGTAAAAAAGGCAATACACCAGAGCAGTTGGAATCTATGAGATTGCAGTACCCTGACTAACCACCACAACTAGAGGCAGCCGTGGAGCGTTCCTACGTTGGTCCTAGACGCCTCGTCACAGCCTGAGAAACTAACTACACCTAAAGATAGAAATAGGAAAGCTATCTGCCCCGGAGCAGAACCCCAAAGATAATAGAAAGCCCCCAAACATGTAATGGCGGTTAGACAAGAGGAAATACTGACACAGAAAGAAAATAGCATGAGAAAACGCTGGGGCCCAAACTATCTAAATAGAAAAGGATAGGAAGGGTACTTACTGCAATCCCAGAAAACCCTGAAAAGCACCAACTCTACTAATTTCAAAATCACCTGAGATCACACGACCTCTACCACCTAAATTAGTTCTCTGGTGTAACAAAATCAAAACAGCAGCCACTGAAAAAACTGGAAAAAGCAAAAGAACAAAACTCAGTGGCTGAACTAAACTGAGAGGGCAGAAGCCCCCGGAGGGGACCCTGAAGGCCCCCAAAGAAGTGCAGGACAAAATGCAAAAATATAGCAAAAACACAAAAGAAGACAAAGTCTTATCTGTTAGCAGGAGATGCAGACACGACACAGCAGGCTACAAGGGAAACTGGAATGAAGGATTCAGACCAGAACAATTGATCACCGGCAACCCTGATGGGAAAATGACTCCCTTATATAAGACCAGTCAGTAACACCTGATTCCCAGTCCTCACAATCTTCACTAGCACCGCTTGTAACCACCAGAGGGAGCCTCTGCTCAGAACTCATCTCAAACCCATTCACAACAGTACCCCCCCCTTGAGGAGGGGTCACCGAACCCTCATTTGAGCAACCAGGTCGGTCAGGATGAGTTCTATGATACGCACGGATAAGTCTCCTAGCATGGATGTCCGAAGCAAACACCCAAGAATTGTCTTCCTGACCATAATCTCTCCATTTAACCAAATACTGGAGTTTCCGTCTAGAAAAACGAGAATCCAATATTTTCTCAACCACATACTCCAGATTGCCCTCAACCAAAACAGGGTCAGGAGGCACAGCAGCAGGAACCACTGGCTCAACAAACCTCTTCAACAAGGACTTGTGGAACACGTTATGGATCTTAAATGTCCCTGGAAGAAGCAAACGAAAAGAAACAGGATTAATAATCTCCATGATCTTATAAGGTCCAATGAACCTAGGCTTAAATTTAGGAGATGCTACTCTCATAGGAATATTCTTTGAGGACAACCAGACCAAGTCCCCCACTTTAAACCGAGGACCATCAGTCCTATGCCGGTTAGCAAACCGCTGGGCCTTCTCCTGAGAGAGGGACAACCTCTCCACTACCTGGTCCCAAATCTGCTGCATACGCTCCACAACAGAGTCAACACCTGGACAGACAGAAGCCTCCGTCTGTCCTGAAGAAAATCGAGGGTGAAACCCAGAATTACAGAAAAACGGAGACATCAAAGTGGCAGAGCTAGCCCTATTATTAAGAGCAAACTCAGCCAAAGGCAAAAAAGAGACCCAGTCATCCTGATCAGCAGACACAAAGCATCTTAGATAAGTCTCCAATGTCTGGTTTGTTCTCTCAGTTTGACCATTGGTCTGAGGATGAAATGCCGAGGAGAAAGACAATTGAACACCCAGTTTAGAACAAAAAGTCCTCCAAAATCTGGAAACAAACTGGACTCCTCTGTCAGACACAATGTTCTCAGGAATGCCGTGTAAACGAACCACGTGCTGAAGGAACAACGGCACCAATTCAGAGGAGGAAGGCAACTTAGGTAATGGCACAAGATGTATCATTTTGGAAAACCTATCACAAATTACCCAGATGGTGGTCATTCTCTGAGAAACAGGAAGATCGGAAATGAAATCCATAGAGATATGGGTCCATGGTCTCTTGGGCACAGGCAATGGCATCAACAAACCACTAGAGCGAGAGCAAGGCTTGGAGCGAGAGCAAGTCCCGCAGGACTGCACAAACTCCCTGACATCACGAGACAAGGTAGGCCACCAAAAGGACCGACTAACCAAGTCTCTGGTACCAAAAATTCCGGGATGCCCAGCCAATGCGGAACAATGAATCTCTGACATCACACTCTTTTTCCATTGGTCCGGGACAAACAATTTTCCAACAGGGCAGCGCTCGGGCCTATCCTCCTGACACCCCTCCAGAGCAAGTCTCAAATTGGGCGAGATGGCGGAAAGAACTACACCCTCTTTCAAAATAACAGAAGGATCAGATAACTCATGAGAGTCCGCAAGGAAACTCCTCGAGAGGGCATCTGCCTTAACATTCTTAGTGCCAGGAAGAAAGGAAACCACAAAATTAAAACGTGTGAAAAACAAGGCCCACCTGGCCTGTCTAGGATTGAGTCGCTTGGCAGATTCCAGATAGACCAGATTCTTATGGTCCGTAAGGACCACCACCTGATGTTTGGCTCCCTCCAGCCAATGTCTCCACTCTTCAAAAGCCCACTTCATGGCCAATAACTCCCGATTACCCACGTCATAATTACGTTCAGTAGGAGAAAATTTTCGAGAGAAAAAGGCACAAGGGTTACTTTTAGAGGTCTCTGGATCTTTTTGGGACAAAACGGCACCTGCCCCAATTTCAGAGGCATCAACCTCCACCTGAAATGGCAGAGAAACATCAGGCTGCCGCAGAACAGGAGCAGAAGTGAATCTCTGCTTAAGCTCCTGAAATGCAGAGACTGCCTCAGGAGGCCAATTCACCACATCAGAACCCTTTTGGTCAAATCAGTTAATGGTTTAACAATAACCGAGAAATTACCAATAAATTTACGATAAAAACTGGCAAAACCCAAAAATCTCTGAAGAGCCTTTAATGAAGTAGGTTGGACCCAATCACAGATGGCCTGAACCTTGACCGGGTCCATTTCAATAACAGATGGGGACAAAATGAATCCAGAAATGAGATCCTCTGTACGCCAAAAAGACACTTTGATCCCTTCACATACAGAGCATTCTCTCTCAAAATCTGGAATACAGTTCGAACATGTTTCACATGAGAGTCCCAGTCATTAGAAAAATCAAGATGTCATCCAAATAAACAATCAGAAATTTGTCCACAAAATCCCTGAAAATGTCATTCATGAAGGACTGGAAGACGGAAGGAGCATTAGTGAGCCCAAAGGGCATCACCAGGTACTCAAAATGCCCTTCAGGGGTATTGAATGCCGTCTTCCATTCATCCCCGTGCTTAATGCGAATAAGGTTATACGCCCCCCTGAGGTCAAGCTTGGTAAACCAAGTAGCGTTTTCACCCTGGAAAACAGGTCAGAAATCAAGGGTAACGGGTATTGATATTTCACAGTAATATTGTTCAAGAGACGATAATCAATACACGGCCTTAATGAACCATCTTTTTTGGCCACAAAGAAAAAACCGGCACCTAAGGGTGAAGAGGATGGTCTGATATGACCCTTCTCCAATGATTCCTTGATATAAGACCGCATAGCATCATGTTCAGGTACAGACAAGTTAAAAAGGTGACCTTTAGGGAATTTACTACCCGGCACTAATTCAATAGCGCAGTCATAGCTCCTATGGGGAGGCAAGGATGCAGATTTACTTTCGCTAAACACATCAGAAAAATCAAACAAAAAGTCAGGAACATCCTGAGCCTGGGGGGAGGCAGAAAAAACAGGAGTGCTGGTATTAACACATTGGCAGCCCCAACTGGTTACAGACACAGATTTCCAATCCAAAACAGGATTATGAGACTGTAACCAAGGGAAACCCAGCACGATAATGTCATGCAGATTATATAGAACCAAAAATTTGCAGCACTCCTGGTGATCAGGTTCAACCCTCATTATCACCTGAGTAGAAAACTGGGGTTTATTCTCAGCCAAAGGGGTAGAATCGATCCCCAGTAGGGGAATAGACTTCTGTAGGGGTATCAAGGGAAACCCACAACGTTTAGCAAAATCATAATCCATCAGGTTAATAGCTGCTCCAGAATCAACGAAAGCCTGAGCAGAAAATGAGGACAGAGAGCATATCAGAGTGACAGTTAATAAAAACTTAGTCTGAACACTACCCAAGACAACTGAGCGTGCAAAACGTCTTCCCCGCTTAGGGCAGACTGAAATAGCATGAGAGGCATCACCACAGTAGAAACATAACCCATTGCGCTTTCGAAACTCATGACGCTGTGCCCTAGACACCACTCTATCACACTGCATGGGTTCAGAAGCTGGTTCACAAGGCAACACCATTCCACGCATACTTCTCCGCTCACGCAAACGTCTGTCAATTTGAATCGCTAATGACATAGAATCATTGAGACTAGAGGGGACAGGGAATCCCACCATAACATCCTTTACATTATCTGACAGACCCTTCCGGAAAAGGGCCGCCAAAGCGTCGTCATTCCATTTGGTCAGAACTGCCCACCTACGGAATCTCTGACAGTATAACTCAGCTCATCAAGCCCCTGATTTAATGCCAACAAGGCTTTTTCAGCTTGATCAGTGACATTAGGCTCATCGTACAATAACCCCAAAGCCTGAAAAAACGCATCAACATCACTCAAAACAGGATCCCCAGGTATCAGGGAAAAAGCCCAATCCTGAGGATCGCCGCGCAGGAGAGAGATGATAATTTGAACCTGCTGCGCTGCGTTTCCTGAGGACTTAGATTTTAAGGCAAAAAACAATTTACAATTATTTTTGAAATTCTGAAACTTAGCTCGATCCCCTAAAAACAAATCTGGCATGGGGATCCTAGGTTCCACAACAGGCAACCTAGCAAGATATGCAGCAATACTCTGAACCTCAGTGGCAAGCTGATCCACACGGCCAGACAACTGTGCAAACTCCATTGGGAGAAAAGATCCTCCCCAGCACCCAGAGATACAGAGGAAAAAAAAAAAAAAAAAGCAACAAACAGAAAAATATCTCTGACAACTCTGACAACCTTTTTTCTTTCACAATATTTTTTCCCTTCTATGAGTACCATACAATTTTCAATTTTTAGGCCGGTGATACTGTTATGTTTCGGTAGCTGAGGAGTGCAGGTAAAAAAGGCAATACACCAGAGCAGTTGGAATCTATGAGATTGCAGTACCCTGACTAACCACCACAACTAGAGGCAGCCGTGGAGCGTTCCTACGTTGGTCCTAGACGCCTCGTCACAACCTGAGAAACTAACTACACCTAAAGATAGAAATAGGAAAGCTATCTGCCCCGAGCAGAACCCCAAAGATAATAGAAAGCCCCCAAACATGTAATGGCGGTTAGACAAGAGGAAATACTGACACAGAAAGAAAATAGCATGAGAAAACGCTGGGGCCCAAACTATCTAAATAGAAAAGGATAGGAAGGGTACTTACTGCAATCCAGAAAACCCTGAAAAGCACCAACTCTACTAATTTCAAAATCACCTGAGATCACACGACCTCTACCACCTAAATTAGTTCTCTGGTGTAACAAAAATCAAAACAGCAGCCACTGAAAAAACTGGAAAAAGCAAAAGAACAAAACTCAGTGGCTGAACTAAACTGAGAGGGCAGAAGCCCCCGGGGGGACCCTGAAGGCCCCCAAAGAAGTGCAGGACAAAATGCAAAAATATAGCAAAAACACAAAAGAAGACAAAGTCTTATCTGTTAGCAGGAGATCAGACACGACACAGCAGGCTACAAGGGAAACTGGAATGAAGGATTCAGACCAGAACAATTGATCACCGGCAACCCTGATGGGAAAATGACTCCCTTATATAAGACCAGTCAGTAACACCTGATTCCCAGTCCTCACAATCTTCACTAGCACCGCTTGTAACCACCAGAGGGAGCCTCTGCTCAGAACTCATCTCAAACCCATTCACAACAGTTCTCCTGTGGCATGATGTTCTGTAATTTGCCTTTATAGCGTGGATCGAGATGCTGGCCAACACAGTAGTCGTCATCGTTCATAATTTTGGCAATGCAGGGGTCCCTTTTTAGGATCCGCAAGACATAATCACACATGTGGGTCAATGTTCCAGGTGTCAATGATGCACTGGCAGTGGTGGGTGGAGGAGCACTTTCTGCCAAATCCACATCCCTCCATTCACGCACAAACCCTGTACCTGACCTTGGCAAGCCAACATTTTTTCATGCCCCCTGACAAGCATCATGCTCCCCAAAATAATCATCCCTCTCATCCTCCTCTTCTTCTTCTTCTTCCTCCACCTCATCCAGGACAGTTCCCTGAGCAGACAATGCCTGACTGTCATGAAGTCTTCCCTCCTCCTCCTCCTCTGCTGCAGACGCCTGATCCTTAATGTGCGTTTAAAGTTTGCATGAGCAGACGCATAAGTGGGATGCTCATGCTTATGACGGCATCGTCTGCGCTTACCAGCCATGTGCATTCCTCAAAACACTGAAGGACTTTACAGAGGTCTTTCAGCTTTGACCACTGCACACCCGACAACTCCATGTCTGCCCTCAAACTGCCCGCCCGTGGATCCTCCCACAAATGCATTACAGCCTGCACAGCTCGCACAGCCTCTCAACTCCACAGCCTCTCAACCATGTGCATGGTGGAGTTCCACCTTGTTGCAACGTCTATGATTAGGCGGTGCTTGGGGAGGTGGAGCGATTGCTGCAGCCTCTGCATACGACTGGAGTCTACGGTTCTAGCAATGGATGTGGGAGCACAGTCTTCGCACCTTATGGAGCAGGGCTGGTAACTCCGGATAATTATTTATGAAGCACTGCACCACCAGG
>JARQOD010000004.1:436873289-436910892 GCA_033576555.1 Oophaga sylvatica
GTGCGACGGGGGACTCTGTGCGGACGGGACTCCACTGGCGGACGGGACTCTCTGTGCGGACGGATCTCTGTGCGGACGGAGACCTGGCGAGGGACTCTTGCGGACGGGGATCCTCTGTGCGCGGGGCCCTCTGTGCGGACGGGGACTCCTCTGTGCGGACGGAGACTCTCTGTCGACGGAGACTCCTCTGTGGGACGGGGACTCCTCTGTGGGACGGGACTCCTCTGTGCGGACGGAGACCCCTGTGGGCGGAGACCTCTGTGCGGACGGAGCTCCCTGTGCGGACGAGACTCTCTGTGCGGACGGACTCCTCTGTCGGACGGAGACTCCTCTGTGCGGACGGAGCTCCTCTGTGCGGACGGAGGAGCCTTGTGCGGACGGGACTCCTGTGCGGACGGAGCTCCTCGTGGACGGGGACTCTGTGGGCGGATCTCTGTGCGGACGGACCTCTGTGCGGACGGAGCCTCACGTGCGGACGGAGGACTCCTCTGTGCGGACGGAGACTCCTCGTGCGGACGGAGACTCCTCTGTCGGCGGAGACCTCCTGGACGGGACTCCTTGTGCGGACGGGACTCCTCTGTGCGGACGGAGACCTCTGTGCGGACGGGAACTCTGTGCGGACGGAGACTCCTCTGTGCGGACGGAGACCTCTTGCGGACGGGAGGACTCCTCTGTGCGGACGAGACTCCGCCTGTGCGGACGGAGACTCCTGTGCGGACGGAGACTCCTGTGCGGACGGGACTCCTCTGTGCGGACGGAGACTCTCTGTGCGCGGAGGACTCCTCTGTGCGGGGAACTCCTCTGTCGGACGGAGACTCCTCTGTGCGGACGGGACTCCTCTGGGGACGGACTCTGGGACGGGGACCTCGGCGGGTCTGGCGACGGAGACTCCTCTGCGACGGGACTCTTGGCGGACGGACTCCTCTGTGCGGACGGGACTCCTCTGTGCGGACGGAGACCTCCTTGTCGGACGGGAGCTCTTGCGGACGGAGACTCCTGTCGACGAGGACTCCTCTGTGCGGACGGAGACTCTGTGCGGACGAGGACTCTCTCTGAGGGCCCCAGAACTCTGGCGGACGGACTCCTCTGTGCGGACGGGACTTGCGACGGGACCTGTGGGACGGGACTCTCTGCGGACGGGACTCCGTCGCGGGACTCTCTGTGCGACGGGACTCGGGGACTCTGGCGGACTCTGGCGAGGGATGCGACGGACCTTACGACTGGGAGGCTCTGCGAGGACCTGTGGGACGGATGCGGCTGCGAGGGCTCGCGCGGACTTGGGGACGGGACTCTCGCGGACCTCGGGGACCCGGACGGACTCTGGACGGATCTCGGGACCAAGTGCGGACGGAGACTCCTCTGTGGGACGGGACTCCTCTGTGCGGACGGAGACTCCTCTGTGCGGACGGAGACTCCTCTGTGCGGACGGAGACTCCTCTGTGCGGACGGAGATCTCTGGCGAGGATCCTCTGTGCGGACGGAGACTCCTCTGTGCGGACGGAGACTCTCTGTGCGGACGGGATCTCTGTGCGGACGGAGACTCCTCTGTGCGGACGGGACTCTCTCGGACGAGACTCTGCGGACGGAACTTCGGACGGGACTCCTCTGTGGGACGGGATCCTCTGTGCGGACGGAATCTGTGCGGACGGAGACTTCCTCTGTGCGGACGGGACTCTGTGCGGACGGAGACTCTCTTGCGACGGATCTCTGTGCGACGGGACTCTCTGTCGGACGGGACTCTCTGGGACGGGATCCTCTGTGCGGGGGATCCTTGCGGACGGAGACTCTGCGGACGGGGACTCTCTGTGCGGACGGGACTCCTGTGCGGAGACCTCGTGCGACGGACTCCTCTGTGCGGACGGGACTCTCTGTGCGGACGGAGACTCCTCTGTGCGGACGGGACCTGCGGACGGGACCCCTGTGCGGACGGAACTCCTCTGTGCGGACGGGGACTCTCTGGCGGACGGGACTCCTTGTGGGACGGGGCTGTGCGGACGGGGACTCTGTGGCGGGACTCTCTCTTGGCGGGACTGGAGGACTCCTCTGTGCGGACGGAGACTCCTCTGTGCGGACGGGACTCCTCTGTGCGGACGGGGACTCCTCTGTGCGGACAGAGGACTCTCTGTGGGACGGAGACTCTCTCGGCGAGCTCGTGCGGACGAGCTCCCGGACGCCTGTGCGGACGGAGACTCCTCGTCGACGGCGGGACCTCCTGCGGACGGGGACTCCTCGTGCGACGGGACTCCTCTGCGGACGGAGACTCCTCGTGCGGACGGGACTCTCTGTGCGGACGGAGCTCCTCTGTGCGGACGGGACTCCTGTGCGGACGGGACGCCTCTGTGCGGACGAGACTCTTGGGACGGGACTCTCTGTGCGGGACTCTGTGCGGACGGAGGACTCTTGTGCGGGACCGGAGAGACTCCCTGTGGACGGACTGGAGGACTCCTCTGTCGACGGACTCTGGGAGAGACTCCTCGTGCGGACGGAGACTCCTCTGTGCGGACGGAGACTCCTCTGTGCGGACGGAGACTCCTCTGTGCGGACGGGACTCCTCTGTGCGGACGGGGACTCCTCTGTGCGGACGGAGGACTCCTCTGTGCGCAGACTCTGTGGAGGACTCCCTCCGGCTGCGGACGGAGACTCCTCTGTGCGGACGGAGACCCTCTGTGCGAGACGGCGACTCCTCTGTGCGGGACGGGACGACTCCTCTGTGCGGACGGAGACTCCTCTGTGCGGAGCGGGGACCCTTGCGGACGGAGACTCCTCTGTGCGGACGGAGACTCCTCTGTGCGCGACTGGGGAGACCTCTTGGCGGGACCGGCGGACTCTGCGACTGTGCGGACGGAGGATCCTCTGTGCGGGGGACTCCTCTGTGCGGACGGAGACTCCTCTGTGCGGACGGAGGACTCCTCTGTGCGGACGGAGACTACTCTGTCGGACGGGACTCCTCTGGCGGACGGAGACTCTGTGGGACGAGACTCTCTGGCGGGCGAGGGACTCCTCGTGCGGACGGAGACTCCTCTGTGCGGACGGAGACTCCTCGCTGCGGACGGAGACTCCTCTGTGCGGACGGGACTCTGTGCGGACGGGACTCCTCTGTGCGGACGGGACTCTCATGGCGGACGGAGATCCTCTGTGCGGACGGAGACTCCTCTGTGCGGACGAGGACTCCTCTGTGCGGACGGAGACTCCTCTGTGCGGACGGAGACTCCCTCTGTGCGGACGGAGACTCCTCTTGCGGACGGGACTCCTCTGTGCGGACGGAGGACTCCTCTGTGCGGACGGGACTTCCCTGTGCGGACGGGACTCTCGTGCGGACGGAGACTCCTCTGTGCGGACGGGACTCTCGTGCGGACGGAGACTCCTGTGCGGACGGGACTCTCTGTGCGGACGGGATCCTCTGTGCGGACGAGACTCCTCTGTGCGGACGGAGACTCCTCGTGGGACTGCGGACGGGACTCCTGTGCGGACGGGACTCTCTGTGCGGACGGGACACTTGACGGACGAGGGACTCTGTGCGACGGACGGACGCTCTCGGACGGGACTCTCTTGCGGACGGGACTCCTCTGTGCGGACGGGACTCTCCGTCTGTGCGGACGGAGACTCTCTCGACGAGGACTCTCTCTGCGGACGGAGACTCCTCTGTGCGGACGAGGACTCTCTCGTGCGGACGGAGACTCTCTACGACGACTCCTCTGCGGACGGAGACCCTGTGCGGACGAGACTCCTCTGTGCGGACGAGACTCCTTGTGCGGGGAACCCCTGTCGGACGGAGACTCCTCTTGCGGACGAGACTCTCTGTGCGGACGGAGACCTGTGGGACGAGACTTGACGGACTCTCTTGCGGACGGGACTCTGCGGACGGGACTCCTCTGTGCGACGGACCTCTTGGACGGACTCCTCTGTGCGGACGGGACTCTTCGGAGGGCTCGTCGACGAACGTGCGCGGGATCTTGTGCGGACGAGACTCCCTGTGCGGAGGACTGGGACGGGATCTTGCGGCTCTGGCGAGGATCCTCTGTGGGACGGACTCTCGTGGGACGGGATACCTTGCGGCGGACTGTGCGACGGACTCTGTGCGACGGACTGCGGACGGACTCTCGGACGAGACTCCTGGCGGGACTCCCTTCGGACGGACTCTTGCGGACGGACTCTTGTGCGGCGGGCCTTGTGCGGGGACCTGCGCGGACTCTGCGGCGGACTCTGCGCGGGACTCCCGCGGCGGACTCTGTGGCGGACTTCTGGCGGACCTGCGGACGAACTTGCGGACGGGACTCTTGTGCGACGGGACTGTGCGGCGGACTCGAGGGGACTCGTGCGGAGGGACCTCGGCGGCGGGATCCCGTGCGACGGACTTGCGGACTCTGTGCGGCGGACTGGCGGGACTTGCGGGACTCTGTGGCGGACTGGGGCTCTCGGAGGGACTCTGCGCGGACTCTACCAGGGATCTCTGTGCGGACGGAGACTCTCGCTCTTGCGGGAGACTCTCTGTGCGGACGGGACTCCTCTTGCGGACGGAGACCTTGTGCGGACGGAGACTCCTCTGTGCGGCGGAGACTCTCTGTGCGGACGGAGACTCCTCTGTGCGACGGAGACTCCTGTGCGGACGGAGACTCTCCTCTGCGGACGGAGACCTCCTCTCGGCGGGACTCTTGCGGACGGAGACTCTCTGTGGGACGGGGACTCCTCTGTGCGGACGGAGACTCCTCTCGGACGAGGACTCCTCTGTGCGGACGGGACTCTCTCGACGGATCTCTGCGGACGGAGACTCCTCTGTGCGGACGGGACTCTCTTGCGGACGGGACTCCTCTGTGCGGACGGAGACTCCTCTGTGGGACGGAGACTCCTCTGTGCGGACGGAGACTCTTGTGCGGACGGAGACTCCTCTGTGCGGACGGGATCCTCTGTGCGGACGGGAACTCTCGGACGAGGACTCCTCTGTGCGGACGGAGACTCTTCACGAGACTCTCTTGCGGACGGAGACTCTCTGTGCGGACGGGACTCCTTGCGGACGGGACTCTCTGTGCGGACGGAGACTCCTCTGTGCGGACGGAGACTCTCTGTGCGGACGGAGACTCCTCTGTGCGGACGGGACTCCTCTGTGCGGACGGAGACTCCACTCTGTGCGGACGGGACTCTCTGTGGACGGGACTCCTCTGTGCGGACGGGTCCTCTGTGCGGACGGAGACTCCTCTGTGCGACGAGATTCGACGGGCTCTGTGGGACGGGGACTCGTCGACGGAACGGAGGACTCTCTTGCGGACGGGGACTTTGTGCGGACGGGACTCCTCTGTGCGGACGGGACTCTGCTGACGCTCCTCTGTGCGGACGGAGATACTCTGTGCGACGGGACTCCTCTGTGCGGACGGAGACTCCTCTGTGCGGACGGAGATCCCTGTGCGGACGGAGACTCCTCTGTGCGGACGGAGACTCCTCTGTGCGGACGAGACTCCTCTGTGCGGACGGGACCTCTGTGCGGACGGAGACTCTCTCTGCGGACGGGACCTCTGTGGGACGGGACTCTTGCGGACGGGATCTCTGTGCGGACGGGACTCTGTGCGACGGGGACTCTCTGTGCGGACGAGACTCTGTGCGGACGGGACTCTTGCGGACGGACTCTGGCGACGGGACTCTCGTGCGGACGAGACTCCTCTGTGGGACGGGACTCTCTGCGGACGGACTGTGCGGAGGGACTCTGGGACGGACTCCTTGTGCGGACGGGACTGTGCGGACGGGGACTTTGTGCGGACGGAGACGTCCTTGTGCGGACGGGACTCTGCGGACGGGACTCTGTGCGGACGGGACTCTGCTGCGGGACTCCTCTGTGCGGACGGGACTCTGTGCGGACGGGTCTCTGTGCGGACGGAGACTCTCTGTGCGGACGGGACTCCTCTGTGCGGACGGAGACTCTCTGTGCGGACGGAGACTCCTCTGTGCGGACGGAGACTCCTCTGTGCGGACGGAGACTCTGTGCGGACGGGACTCCTCTGTGCGGACGGAGACTCCTCTGTGCGACGGGACTCCTCTGTGCGGAGGGACTCCTCTGTGCGGACGGAGACTCTCTGTGCGGACGGAGACTCTCTGTGGGACGGAGACTCTCTTGCGGACGGAGACTCCTCTGTGGGACGGACCTGTGCGGACGGGGACTCCTCTGTGCGGCTGGACTCTGTGCGGACGGGGACTCTCTGTGCGGACGGGACTCTTGGGACGGGATCTGTGGGACGGGGACTCTGTGCGACGGACTCGTGCGGACGGGACTCTGTGCGGACGAGACTGTGCGACGGGACTCTGTGCGGACGAGACTTCGGACGGGACTCTCTGTGGGACGGAGACTATCGGACGGGACTCCTTGTGCGACGGGGACTCTCGGCGAGGACTCCTTGCGGACGGGACTTCTGTGCGGACGGGACTCTGTGCGGAGGGACTCTGTGCGGACGGGACTCTGTGCGACGGGGACTCTTGTGCGGACGGGACTCTGTGCGGACGGGACTCTCTGTGCGGACGGGACCCCTGTGCGGACGGGACTCTCTGTGCGGACGGAGACTCCTCGTGCGGACGGAGACTCTCTGTGGACGGGACTCCTCTGCGACGGGACTCCTCGTGCGGACGGGACTCTCTGTGCACGGAGCGTGGACGAGCTTCTGCGGACGAGACTGCACAGCATCGACGAGCCCCGTGGGACGAGCCCTTGGGCAATCCTTGGGCGGGATCTCTCTGTGCGGGATCCCTGGTGGCAGGAGACTCCTGTCGGACGAGACCTCTGTGCGGAGGAGACTCTCGACGGGACCCTTGTCGAGGACTCTGCGACGGACTGGAATCTCTGTCGGACGGAGACTCCTCTGTGCGGACGGATGAGGACTCCTCTGTGCGGACGGACCGGCGAAGGACGCTCTCTCTGTGCGGACGGAATCGTGCAGACGAGCACTCTCATGTGCGGACGGAGACCTCTGTGCGGACGAGGACTCCTCTGTGCGGACGGAGACCTCTGTGCGCGAACGGAGAATCTCTGTGTACGAGACGGAGACACGTGCGGACGAGACTCCTCTGTGCGGACGGGACTCCTCTGTGCGGACGGAGACTGCTGCGGCGGACGTGCGACGGGACTCTTGTGCGGACGGAGACTTGCGGACGGGACTCTGTGCGGACGGAGCGGACTCCTCTGTGCGGACGGGGACTCTGCACTGGTCGCGGACGGAGACTCTTGCGGACGGAGACTCCTCTTGTGCGGAGACCTGGACGGGCTCTCTTGCGGACGAGGACTCCTCTGTGCGGACGGAGACTCCTCTGTGCGGACGGAGACTCTCTGTGCGGACGGAGACTCCTCTGTGCGGACGGAGGACTCCTCTGTGCGGACGGAGACTCTCTGTGCGGACGGGACTCCTCTGTGCGGACGGGACTCCTCTGTGCGGACGGAGACTCCTCTGTGCGGACGGAGACTCCTCTGTGCGGACGGAGGACTCCTCTGTGCGGACGGAGACTCCTCTGTGCGGACGGAGACTCCTCTGTGCGGACGGAGACCCTCTGTGCGGACGGAGACTCCTCTGTGCGGACGGAGACTCCTCTGTGCGGACGGGACTCCTCTGTGCGGACGGAGACCCTCTGTGCGACGGAGGACTCCTCTGTGCGGACGGAGACTCCTCTGTGCGGACGGAGACTCCTCTGTGCGGACGGAGACTCTCTGTGCGGACGGAGACTCCTCTGTGCGGACTGAGACTTCCTCTGTGGACAGCACTTGGACGAGGACTCCTCTGCAGACGGAGACTCCATCTGGCGGACGGAGGACTCCTCTGTGCGGACGGAAGACTCCTCTTGCGGACGAGGACTCTCTGTGCGGACGGAGACTCCTCTGTGGACGAGATCCTGCACGGAGACTCCTCTGTGCGGACGGAGACCCTCTGTGCGGACGGAGACTCTCTGTGCGGACGAGACTCCTCTGTGCGGACGGATCTCGGAGGACTCCTCTGTGCGGACGGAGACTCCTCTGTGCGGACGGAGACTCCTCTGTGCGGACGGAGACTCCTCTGTGCGGACGGAGACTCCTCTGTGCGACGGAGACTCCTCTGTGCGGACGGAGACTCCTCTGTGCGGACGAGGACTCTGCTGTTTCTCACGGGCAGTGGTCTCTTGTGTCTTCTACAAGTATTAGAATGATAGAATACAGTGCAGCAAGGCATCAAAACGAGCACCACAGGGTGGTAGCCATTGGGCTACATGACTGGGTCAATGGTCTCTCGTGGGTCCTCATGGTTGCCATAAGTTCGCATCACTCCAGCTTGGCACAAGCAGCCTATGGGCCTGAGAGCTGGCATCTAGGTGGGCACACACATTTCATGGCTTTGAATACGTAGGTATTTTTAAAGGGTTTAATTAATTTTGGAAACAGATCTGACACAGAGAAAATAGTGGGACGTCCCTCAGGACGAGGCTGAAATTGGTTTCTTATTCGGCAATTTTTTCTTTTCTGTTTTTTATAGGTTTAACAGCAAAAAACAAGCATCACAATAATAACATACAATGCAGCGAGGAGCCCTGATGTGGTTCAATTTCTCTTTTAACATTTGTGAAAATAAGAAAAATTGATCCTGAAATAAATTTTTTGTAAAACAAAAAAAAAGTTAAATGATAATTTTTTTCCTTCCACCTTGCTTCAGTTCCTGTGAAGCACATAAAGAGTTAATTAACTTCTTGAATGTGGTTTTGAGCACCTTGAGGGGTGCAGTTTTTAGAATGGTGTCACTTTTGGGTATTTTCTACCATATAGACCCCTCAAAGTGACTTTAAATGTGATGTGGTCCCTAAAAAAATGGTTTTGTACATTTTGTTGTAAAAATGAGAAATGGCTGTTCAACTTTTAACCCTTATAACTTCCTAACGAAAAAAAATTTTGTTTCCAAAATTGTGCTGATGTAGAGTAGACATGTGGGAAATGTTATTTATTAAGTAATTTTTGTCACATATCTCTGTGATTTAAGGACATAAAAATTTAAAGTTTGAAAACTGCAAAATTTTAAAAATTTTCGCCATATTTCCGTTTTTTTCATAAATAAACACAAGTCATATCGAAGAAATTTTACCACTAGCATGAAGTACAATGTCACGAAAAAACATTCTCTGAATCGGCAAGATACGTTAAAGCAGTGGTCCCCAACCTTTTTTGCACCAGGGACCTTCTTCAAGCAAGACCATTCTTCCATGGTCCGGCGGGGATGGAGGTGTGGCAGGGGAGGGGCTTTGGCCATAAGGGGGCGGGGCTATGGACGGGGTTGTAGTTTAGTATGGGCAGCACGGTGGCTCAGTGGATAGCACTACAGCCTTGCAGCGCTGGAGTCCTGGGTTCGAATCCCACCTAGGACAACATCTGCAAGGAGTTTGTATGTTCTCCCCGTGTTTGCGTGGGTTTCCTCCGGGTACTCCGGTTTCCTCCCACACTCCAAAAACATACTGATAGGGAATCTAGATTGTGAGCTCCATTGGGGACAGCGACGATAATGTGTGCAAAACTGTAAAGCGCTGCGGAATCTGTTAGCGCTATATAAAAATAAAGATTATTATTATTATTATAGTAGTAGTGCATACTTATCATTTACCCCCATGTATAGTATGATGGCCCCACACCTGTAATCCTCCATATGGTATGATAGGCCCACACATATAATTCCCCATGTATAGTATGATCATCATGGGCCCCACACATATAATACCCCCATGTATAGTCATGGACAAAAGTTTTGAGAATTACACAAATATTAATTTTTACAAAGTCTACTGCTTCACTTTTTCTAATTGCAATTTGCATATACTCCAGAATGTTATAAAGAGTGATCAGCTTAACAGCAATTACTGGCAAAGTCAATATTTGGCTAGAAAATGAACTTTATCCCCCAAAACACATTTCAACATCATTGCAGCCCTGCCTTAAAAGGACCAGCTAACCTCTTTTCAGTGACTGCTCCATTAACACAGGTGTGGGTGTTGATGAGGACATGGCTGGAGATGAATCTGTCATGATTAAGTAAGAATGACACCACTGGACACTTTAAAAGGAGGCTGGTGCTTGGCATCATTGTTTCTCTTCTGTTAACCATGGTTATCTCTAAAGAAACACATGCAGTCATCATTGCAATGCACAAAAATGGCCTAACAGGGAAGAGTATCGCAGCTAGAAAGATTGCACCTCAGTCAACAATCTATCGCATCATCAAGAACTTCAAGGAGAGAGGTTCCATTGTTGCCAAAAAGGCTCCAGGGCGCCCAAGAAAGACCAGCAAGCGCCAGGACCGTCTCTTAAAAGTGTTTCAGCTGCGGGATCGGGCTATCAGCAGTGCAGAGCTTGCTCAGGAATGGCAGCAGGCAGGTGTGAGTGCATCTGCACGCACTGTGAGGCGGAGACTCTTGGAGCAAGGCCTGGTCTCAAGGAGGGCAGCAAAGAAGCCACTTCTCCAGAAAAAAACATCATGGACAGACTGATATTCTGCAAAAGGTACAGGCAGTGGACTGCTGAGTACTGAGGTAAAGTTATTTTCTCTGATGAATCCCATTTTCGATTGTTTGGGACATCAGGATAACGCCTCATTCGGAGAAGACAAGGTGAGCGCTATCACCAGTCTTGTCTCATGCCAACTGTTAAGCATCCTGAAACCATTCATGTGTGGGGTTGCTTCTCAGCCAAGGGAATCGGCTCTCTCACAGTCTTGCCTAAAAACACAGATATGAATAAAGAATGGTACTAGAATGTCCTCCAAGAGCAACTTCTCCCAACCCTCCAAGAGCAGTTTGGCGATCAACAATGCCTTTTCCAGCATGATGGAGCACCTTGCCATAAAGCAAAGGTGATAACTAAATGGCTCAGGGAACAAAACATAGAGATTTTGGGTCCATGGCCTGGAAACTCCCCAGATCTTAATCCCATTGAGAACTTGTGGTCAATCATCAAGAGACGGGTGGACAAACAAAAACCTAAAAATTCTGACAAAATGAAAGCATTGATTGTGCAAGAATGGACTGCTATCAGTCAGGATTTGGTCCAGAAGTTGATTGAGAGCATGCCAGGGAGAATTGCAGAGGTCCTGAAGAAGAAGGGTCAACACTACAAATATTGACTTGCTGCATTAACTCATTCTGTCAATATAAGCTTTTGTTACTCATATGTTTGCAATTTTTATATTTCTGTCTGTGATAAAAACATCTGTCAAACACACATAAAAACCAGAGGGCAGCAGATCATGTGAAAATATAATATTTGTGTCATTCTCAAAACTTTTGGCCATGACTGTATAGTATGATGGGCCCCACACATATAATACCCCCATGTATAGTATGATCATCATGGGCCCCACACATATAATACCCCATGTATAACAATATAATCCAAACAAGCATTGGAAGCATAATGCCAAAAAATTACAATTCTTTATTTATACAAATATAACAATACATGATTAAAAATCAATTTGTAAAAAGGGATGTATATTCAGTATACTCCCACAGGTATTAACACCATGACTTATATGTAACCTTAGGTCCAAAATCAAAAAGTTTGATACTAATGCCTGAATGCGATATACCTATAGATATTATGTGCACAGCAGTGCTAAATGCTTTATTGTACTAGCTGGGGTAGGCGATATATATATATATATATATATATATATATATATATATATATATATATATATAGATGTGATAAATGGTTTACCACCATAAACATTGCAGCCATGTAAGCCAAAATGGTATATCACTGGCAAAATCTCAATGTTAGTATATAAGATGTAGTTATTCTGGTGCCAGGTTAGCGGATTAGCATATTGTCTAATGACAAATCCTAAATCAAGTGATATCCGCTATGACCCCATAAGTACATCCATAAGTACACTCATATGGCACAGTAAAAAGGTATTATAGTGCTCGTCATGAAAAGTATACAACCTTGTTGGGAGCCCGATGTTCCCCGACGCGCGTTTCGCGTTAGCTTCGTCTATGGGGGTTGGTAGATGTATTATGTGTTCAAAAGTGCCCTTATATATGTTACAAAGATTGCATTTACCTGCTATGTCCTCCACCTCTGTACGAGCCCGGCGTGTGACGTACCTAGGTAGCGCTTCTGTCGGCCGTGCAGCCACCTCCCACCCGACACGTCAGGGTAGGAGGGAACTGCTGCGTGCCGACTGGCCGCGTCACCACGGCAACCCACAGCACTGCAGGAGCACGTCATCCGCCACCAGACAACGCCCCCTCGTCCGACGTGTCAGAACGGAGGAGCGCTGCCATGATGACCTGGACGCTATGCTCCCACAGCGCTTCGTCAAGAAAGCGCTAAGGCTCCCCACACCGGTGGGGTAAAAGATAAGATCTTGTATAAATATCAGCAAATATGAAAAATCTGCCTATAAATAAATACATTTATAATGAAGTTAGATACCAAGTGACCACAAGGGTTAAACCACAATCACAAATACAATGTATGTTTCCTAAAAAATAAACAAAAAATGAAAAAAATATATAAGAAAAAAGGAAAAAACAAAAAAATAATAATTATAGTACCATATATAGAGTGATTAATTATCAAAAAACATTTGAGTTTTAAGTAGATGTTTGGATGTCCTCAGGGATCCTGGAAGAGTCCTTGTTTATTCATTCCAAGTTGATTGTGATATTGATGTTCAAAGAAGGCGTCATGTGTACTTGATTGAGGGGCTATCCTCATTACGATAACTTCTCTCAACATCATTCATTCGTGGACCTCATAGGTGGCCTGGGTTTGTATCAATATACCATCACTGGCATCACACATATATATGATCTATTGTAAACTGAAAAAAGGGCACATGTGAAATATGTAATAAAACTAAAAAAACATTAAAATAAGGGTAACACCTATAGAAAGGGGGCAAAGCTCAGAACCTCATTGAGCCCTTCCGGTTGAAGAGAGCCAATTCGGAAAATCCATTGTGTTTCTACTTGGGCCAATTTCTTTTTTGTATCACCTCTATAATCCACAAAGATTTTATCAATGCCCATCACCTTGAGTAATTTGGGGTTAGAGTCGTGATATATTTTAAAGTGCTTGGGAATGGGTTTCAGAAGGGTGACATAATTTTCTTCTCGGGCATTTTTAATATCCCTATAGTGCTCTCTGACCCTAATTTTTAAAGGCCTCGTGGTCATGCCCACATATATTTTTGTGCACGGGCATTGGGCGTAATAAACCACCCCAGTGGAATTACAAGTTATATGCTGCGTGATCTTGAAGGTTTTCTTACCATCACTAGATTCAAATGAGAAGGCACGCATCATATTTGGGCATGCAATGCATGCATTGCATGGAAAGAAGCCCCATTTCTGACCCATAGATCCAAACATATTTTCCGATTTCTGACCACCATAATAACTATGTACCAAGCTATCTCTTAAGTTATTAGATCTTTTATATGTAACGGAGGGGTATTCAGGAACAAATTTTTCTAGAGTCTTGTCGATTCGAAGTAATGGCCAGTATTTTTCTAAGGCCCTCTTAACCTCCCACCACTTATCATTGTAAGTAGATATAAATCTAACTTTCTGCGGGTTCTCATTTTTGTTTTTATTTTTGGGGGTTAATAGATCATTTCGTGTTGCCAACTTAGCTCTCTTCAGACCTCTTTTGATGCTACGGTTAGAATACCCTCTAGCTGAGAATCTGGAGGATAGATCTCTGGCTTGTTCCTCAAAAGCTTTTTCACTTGAACAAATACGTCTAGCCCTCAGGAATTGTCCTGTGGGGATGCCCTCTATTAGAGATTTTGGGTGAGATGAAGTGGCGTGTAAAGGTACTGCCACACTAAACAATCCCGCTAGCGATCACGATAACGACGCATACTAATGCGATCGCTAGCGGGATTGTTTCTATATCGCTAAGTGCGGCCACATTTAGCGATATAGTTAACGACGCTATCGCCGTTAGCGATCTTCTTAACGACTTTAGCGGTACAAAAGTACCGCTAAATCGCTAAGAAAAGGTGCCACACTAGCGATATATACTTACCCAGCGGGAGCGCCAACGAGAAAATAGGGTCCGGAACGATTCCAGCGACGAGCGAGATCACAGCAGGAAGCTCGTCGCTGGCAGATGCCGCACTGAACAACATCGCTAACGGGATCGCTAAATAGTGACGTTTTTTAGCGATCCCGTTAGCGATATTGTTCAGTGTGGCATACCCTTAAGACAGAATTGACTGAGGTCTCTTTACGATGTACATTGGTTTCTAAGAAACCATTCTCACCTTTTGTAATCATGATGTCCAGAAAGTCGATGCTGGTCTGACTATACTTGCAAGTCAATTTAATGTTCAGGGTATTGTCATTCAGAATATTCAGAAATTCAAGAAGGTCCTGCTCAGTCCCCTGCCATATCATCAACACATCATCTATGTATCGGACCCAGAGCAGGACCTTCTCGATGAATGCAATTGGATTTGTGAGAAAGATGATCATTATGGGCCCCACACATATAATACCCCCATGTATAACAAGATGGTCCCACACATATAATCCCCCATGTATATGTGTGGGACCATCTCCCACCCTGTATACATGGCTCCGCTCCCACCCTCATTTACAAGGCTCCACTCCCACCCTCTTATACATGGCTCTGCTCCCACCCTCGTATACATGGCTCCGCTCCCACCCTCGTATACAAGGCTCCGCTCCCACCCTCTTATACATGGCTCTGCTCCAATCCTCTTATACATGGCTCTGCTCCCACCCTCTTATACATGGCTCTGCTCCCTCCCTCTTATACATGGCTCTGCTCCCACCCTCTTATACATGGCTCTGCTCCCACCCTGTATACAAGGCTCTGCTCCCACCCTCTCCTGGGCTCCCCCGTCATCCCCATCATACTTACCTCCTCGCTACGTCGCTGAACTTCCCAGCATTCCTGTCGGCCGCTTCCTCCTTTGCGGTGCGATCACGTAGTACCGCTCATTAACGGCATGAATATGGATGCCACGCCTATGGGAGTGGCGTCGCGTCCATATTCATACCCTTAATGAGCGGTACTACCTCACCGCTCAGCACTGGATGAAGTGGCCGGGACAGGGATCGCAGCGGCGGAAGGTGAGTATCGATGATGAAGCCGGCGGCTGTAGCTGTCACTACAGCGCTACAGCCGCCGGCTCCATGTGGGTCCAGCGTTCTGTGCCGTGGCTCCGTGGCCCAGAAATAGAACTGCTATGGCCCGGTCCTGGGCCGTGGACTGGCGGTTGGGGACCCCTGCGTTAAAGCGTTCCAGAGTTATAGCCTCATAAAGGGACAGTGGTCAGAATTGTAAAAATTCAAGAAGAAAAGGTAGCACACTGTAGCGCTATAGCTTGCAAACACGAAATATGAAAAATATGAAAAATGAATTACATCATTACCTTAGAAATATGAAAAATTGAGAAGTCTTAGCGCATAAGATGGCCAAATTATGTGAGCCTGATAGCCACGTCAAGGCTCTTCTCGTATATCAGGTCCCTAACTAATGCCTATCCTCGCTTTAGAAAAGTCTGTCTGCATGGGAACCTATGAATCCTCTTTTCAGACTAAAATCTACATCTCTGTGGAGGGGTGATGAACCTGCTGTAATTAAAAGGCCTGTGACCACCAGGTGGAGTGCTCAGGCAGAAGGTAAATGAATACATATCAAAAAACTGACCGGCACATCCAAACTTAGATTCAGTGTGAACAGGTGCTAAACCTAGAGTCACCAACTCATATACATACAAGAAGAAAAGGTAGCACACTGTAGCGCTATAGCTTGCAAACACGAAATATGAAAAATATGAAAAATGAATTACATCATTACCTTAGAAATATGAAATATGTATATGAGTTGGTGACTCTAGGTTTAGCACCTGTTCACACTGAATCTAAGTTTGGATGTGCCGGTCAGTTTTTTGATATGTATTCATTTACCTTCTGCCTGAGCACTCCACCTGGTGGTCACAGGCCTTTTAATTACAGCAGGTTCATCACCCCTCCACAGAGATGTAGATTTTAGTCTGAAAAGAGGATTCATAGGTTCCCATGCAGACAGACTTTTCTAAAGCGAGGATAGGCATTAGTTAGGGACCTGATATACGAGAAGAGCCTTGACGTGGCTATCAGGCTCACATAATTTGGCCATCTTATGCGCTAAGACTTCTCAATTTTTCATATTTCTAAGGTAATGATGTAATTCATTTTTCATATTTTTCATATTTCGTGTTTGCAAGCTATAGCGCTACAGTGTGCTACCTTTTCTTCTTGTATGTATATGAGTTGGTGACTCTAGGTTTAGCACCTGTTCACACTGAATCTAAGTTTGGATGTGCCGGTCAGTTTTTTGATATGTATTCATTTACCTTCTGCCTGAGCACTCCACCTGGTGGTCACAGGCCTTTTAATTACAGCAGGTTCATTACCCCTCCACAGAGATGTAGATTTTAGTCTGAAAAGAGGATTCATAGGTTCCCATGCAGACAGACTTTTCTAAAGCGAGGATAGGCATTAGTTAGGGACCTGATATACGAGAAGAGCCTTGACGTGGCTATCAGGCTCACATAATTTGGCCATCTTATGCGCTAAGACTTCTCAATTTTTCATATTTCTAAGGTAATGATGTAATTCATTTTTCATATTTTTCATATTTCGTGTTTGCAAGCTATAGCGCTACAGTGTGCTACCTTTTCTTCTTGTATGTATATGAGTTGGTGACTCTAGGTTTAACACCTGTTCACACTGAATCTAAGTTTGGATGTGCCGGTCAGTTTTTTGATATGTATTCATTTACCTTCTGCCTGAGCACTCCACCTGGTGGTCACAGGCCTTTTAATTACAGCAGGTTCATCACCCCTCCACAGAGATGTAGATTTTAGTCTGAAAAGAGGATTCATAGGTTCCCATGCAGACAGACTTTTCTAAAGCGAGGATAGGCATTAGTTAGGGACCTGATATACGAGAAGAGCCTTGACGTGGCTATCAGGCTCACATAATTTGGCCATCTTATGCGCTAAGACTTCTCAATTTTTCATATTTCTAAGGTAATGATGTAATTCATTTTTCATATTTTTCATATTTCGTGTTTGCAAGATATAGCGCTACAGTGTGCTACCTTTTCTTCTTGTATGTATATGAGTTGGTGACTCTAGGTTTAGCACCTGTTCACACTGAATCTAAGTTTGGATGTGCCGGTCAGTTTTTTGATATAAGAATTGTAAAAATTGACCTGGTCATTAAGCTGCAAAATGACTCTGTCACTAAGGGGTAATAAATACTGATTGATATTTATGGTCATCAAATTCTCCTATTTTCTATTGTTATATACTCCTTGATCATGTTTACATTGCATGTGGTACCCTACTCCCCGTTTTTAATTGTATGTTATACTCTTTCATCATGTCTTGCCCCTTTTTATTTTGTAATTGTATTTTGATTGGTGTCCCTAATAAAAATTGTTATTTTTTAAATATATATTTTGCATTATATTTTTGTGTCAGTTCTAGTGCTCAAGTACAGTAGTTTGTGTATGTATAAGTTTCAGGTGTCTACTTGAACTTTATTTGGTATATTATTGATTAATATTAGGTTATCTAAATACTCCTTTTTCTTTTTTGGTATAAAACATATTTGATATCGCTGCATTCAGAATCACCCAATCCATCAATAAAAAAAAAAAAGAATTAACCCGATCGGTAAACGGCGTAACGAGAAAAAAATTAAAAACGCCAGAATTATGTTTTTTTGGTCGCCGCTACATTGCAATAAAATGCAATAACAGGTGGTCAAAAGCTTGTATCTACACCAAATGGTATCAATAAAAACGTCAGCTCGGCGCGCAAAAAATAAGCTCTCACCCGACCTCAAATCACGAAAAATGGAGATGCTACGGGTATTGGAAAATGGCGCCATTTTTAAATTTTTTTTTACCAAAGTTTGGATTTTTTTTTCACCACTTAATTAAAAAAGAACTTAGACGTGTTTGATGTGTATGAACTCGTAATGACCTGAAGAATCATGGCAGGTCAGTTATAGCATTTAGTGAACATGGTAAAAAAAAAAATCTGTGGAATTGCACTTTTTTTTGCAGTTTGACTGCATTTGGAATTTTTTTTCTGTTTTCAGTACATGATAAGTTAAAACCAAAGGTGTCGTTCAAAAGGACAACTTGTCCTGCAAAAAACAAGCCATCACATGGACATTTTGACCCCAAAATAAAAAAAATTATGGCTCTGGGAAGAAGGGGACCAAAAATACTTCTGGTCGTTAAGGGGAAAGCTTATATAAATATTTCTGTGTCGTGAGCCTGAAACTGCAATTGGAGTGCCAAGCTAAGTTGAAGATATCTAAAAAAAAAATTGGAACCTGGTATATTGTGTTTGGTTCGCAGTTGCTCAAAATATAACTATATTTTGATCATAAAGATTTCCTAATGAAAATATATTAGAAGTCCAAATGAGTGTTGATGGGTTGGATGCCAATGGGGGAAGTATTAGTTCTGTTATGGAGGCATTTCAGCTATGGCTTTAGTAAAATTAACCATCCGCTTTATCCGTATCTATACCAGTCTTGCCAATTTATATGTAGGCAACAATCTGGGAGTAGAGGGGTTAAATGATTCCAAAAAGCCCAACAAGCAATTTGATTTTAGTGCCTGAGCCAGATGATATTCAGAGTTAGTCCGGAGTCACACTAGCGTAGAATACGGACGAGTGCTATGTGATAAAACATCGCATAACACTCGGACCAGTATTAATCAATGGGGCATCTCACATCACTGTTTATTTTCTCGGGCGTATTCAGCGTGTGTGTCAAATCGCAGCATGCTGCGATTGGCACCGAGATACAGCCTAGTATCGGCTCACTCGCACCCATATAATTCTATGGGTGCGGGATATCATCCGAGTGCTGTGCAATTTACGCCGACGCCAGCAATGAAGGAGATGGAGAAATTAGTTTCTCTGCCTCCTCCGCAGCTGTGCTCCAATCCGCTATGTGCGAGAGGCTCAGAGCACAGTAACATGACACTCGGCTCCGCTCGCAGCAGAGCAGGAGCCGAGGGTCATTAGCATCTCGCATCAGATGCCATACGCTAGTGTGACCCCGGCCTTAAACTGCTTTTTGTCAGGCATCCAGCTACCGAACGCCTTCAGCTAACCTGCTAAGTAATAAAAAAAATCAGTTAAGGCTGCTCCTCCCAAATTTTTAGATTTCTTGAGAATGAATAATTTAACTTTGGGTCCTGTATTCCTCCCATTTGAATGCAGATAATGTTGAGTTAAGTGCTGTAAAGGAGGAATTGGGTCTGCACTGTGTTGTAAGGCATAACTAAATTTTGGAGCAGTATCATATAAATTAGTTTTATACGACCCAGCACTCTCAGTGGTATTTTATCCCATAAATTGAATTTGAGTTTGGCCTAGTCAAACAAAGGTAGAATATTAGAAGAGGGGTGAGTTCCATATTTTTGGCATATTTATGACAGGTATTTAAAATTGTCTGCTACAGGTTGGAGCGACAGTGTGTTCCAAGTGTTCAAAAGACACATAGGCGAGGGGCATCAATGCTGACTTGTGCCAATTTACAAAAAGGCCATAGAGCCTATTAAATGTGTCAATGGTTTATATAACGTGAGGCAAGGTTTCGCTAACCCGATCCATGAAGATAATCATATCATCCACATACATGCGATGGTGTTTGTTCGGTTCGCTATCGAAATGCCCTTAGTTAATGGAGTGGGGCAAATTATTATGGTTAGGGCTTCAATTGCCAGTATAAATAAGGCTGGGGAAAGGTGAAGGCACTGAAACATAGTTGCATAGTTTGGAAAAGACTTAGGTTGATCAAGTTTAACATTTTTCTACCTCTTGTACATTTTGTCACTAATTTAACTATAAACCAAATTGTTATGTATATCCAGGAAATCATGCAGCATGTTCCCCTTTCTAATGAAAAAAATTAGGATGGAATATTATTCATCACAACCCTGGCTCTAGGTAATACATATAACATGTGAATCAATTTACAGAACTTAGGGCCAAATGCACATTTTTGGACACAAGCAAATAAGAAAGGCCACTCTACTAGGTCAAAAGTTTAAGGAAGCCAGGGCCCAGCTATTATATGGCAACAATGTACTATATTGGACAACTGATCGAACCTTTCTAATATTAATCGAGGTGCTTTCACCTGGCATAAAGCCAGTCTGGTCAGGATGTATTTTGGTAAGCCTTGCAGCTAGTATTTTAGTGAGAATTTTGTAATCAACATTTACTAAGGAGATGGGTTAAGCCCCCATCTCACATAGCGAGATCGCTGAAGCCTCACCGATTTTGTGACGCAACAGCGACCTAGCCAGCGATCTCGCTACATGCGACACATTGTGGCGACCGGCCTCCCTGCTGGATATCGCTGATCGTCCTCGCATGTCCTGGACCATTTTTTCATCGGTGTCCCACTGGCCAGCGCACATCCCTGTGTTTGACCCTGATGAGCGACCTCATTGGCGACGCAGAACTCAGAAACGCAGGCGGGAATCGTCAGAAAAGCTGCCGTGTAACAAGGTACCAACGACCGCCGATGTCGTTATACGGATCGTTGCTGCGTTTCTAAAGAGATCTGCCTGTTTGGCAGCTTACTAGCGACCATTTAGCGACGCACCAGCGATCCTTACCAGGTCGTATCGTTTTCGGGATCGCTGGTGCGTCGCTAAGTGAAATGGGACCCTAGGAATCACAATCTAAGGAATCCCATCTTTCAACAAAACTACAGGGTTAACATAGAAGGAGTCAAGAAAAGGTGCCCAAGAGGAGGCCTAGTAAGAAGATCTTGAGATGGGACACAAGAATCTCCAGCAGGTCCTGGAAGCTTACCCCAGAAATTAAGTATTTCTCTTAGAAAATGAATGCAGTTATACATGATTTGTAATAGACGTGTTTATTTTCTTTGTGTTTATTGGAACAACACAAAAAAAGGCAAATTGGACATTATTTCACACAAAAACCCAAAAATGGGCTGGACAAAATTGTTGGTGCCCTCAACTTAATATTTGGTTGCACACCCTTTGGAATAAATAACTTCAATCACTTCCTATATATCCATCAATAAGTTTTTACACCTCTCAACTGGAATTTTTGATCACTCTTTGCAAACTGCTCTTCGTCTCGTATTTGAAGGGTGCCTTTTCGCAGCAGCAATTTTAAGCTCTCTCCACAGGTGTTTAATGGGATTTGGATCTGGATTCATTGCTGGACATTTTAGAACTCCCAACATTTTGTTTCCATCCATTCCTAGGTGCCTCTTGAATTATGTTTGGGGGTTATTGTCCTACTGGAAGACCCATGACCTAAGACCCAACATTCTGACAATGGGCACTACAAATTCTTTGGTAATCTTCAGAGTTTCATGATGCCTCGCACATGGTGAAGGCATTTAATGGCAGAGGCAGCAAAACAATGTTGAACTTCTACCATATTTGACTGTAGGTAATGTGTTCTTTTCTTTGTAGGTCTCATTCCATTTTTGGTAAACAGTAGAATTATGTGCTTTACCAAAAAGCTCTATCTTGGTCTAATCTGTCCACAAGATGCTTTCACAGAAGGATTTTGGCTTGCTCACGTACATTTTGGCAAAATGCAGTCTAGATTTTTTAGATTTCTGTGTCAGCAGTGGGGTCCTCCTGGGTCTCCCGCCATAGCGTTTCATTTAATTCAAATGTTGACGGATGCTGCAGCTGCAAAACAGATTGAATTTCTTTGGAACTTGATTGGGGCTGCTTATCCACTATTCGGATTATCCTGTTTTGAGACCTTTCATCAATTTTTCTCTGCCGTCCATGTGCAGGGAAATTAGCTATAGTGCCATGGGTTGTAAACTTCATGATTATGTTGCGCACCATGGACAAAGGCACATCAAGATCTTTGGAGATGAGCTTGTAACCTTGAGATTATTGACATTAATTTTTTTACAGTTTTGGTTCTCAAGTCCACAGACAGCATCTCCTCTTTCTGTTCTAAATGCTTAGTGTGGCACACACAGACACAAAATGCAAAGACTGAGTCAAAATTTATCCTTTTTATCTGGTTTCAGGTGTGATTTTCATATTTCCCACACCTATTACTTGCCTCAGATGAGTTTGAACGAGCATCACATAACCTGAAACAAAGTTGTTTACCCACAATCTTGGAAACGTGCCAACAATTTTGTCCAGCCCATTTGGGGGTTTTGTGTGAAATAATGTCCAATCTGCATTTTTTGCTCTGTTTTTGTGTTGTTCCAATGCGTGCAAAGGAATTAAACGTGTGTATAGTGTTGAGCGATACTGCTCGATATCTAAAAATATCGGATCGGAATGGTATCGCCGATATCACTAAAATATCGGCGATACCCGATACCGATACCGGAAGTCCAATGTAAGTCTATGGGAACCAAATATCGACATTAAAAAAAACCATTCTTGCCTTGTTGGTTAATTGTACATGAAGGAAAACAACAAAGAGTAATGTAGAATGTATTGGGGGAGGTTGAGGAGACAATAAAGGCATACATGTTTAACCCAATGCATTGGAATAGCATTAATATATATTTTTTTGGAAATACGTTTGGATTGACGAACAAATTGACAATGTTGTTAACCTTTTTTCTATTTTGGCAAATATGTATGTTTCACAACTTCCATGCTCTTCACCTTTTTAACTTTTGCCAGTGCCACACTTTCTCCTTCATAATCTTCAGCAGCATCATCTTTCTCATCAAATTATTCTTCATCTTCACCTTTTTAATCTTCTTCTTAAACTTCTTGCTATTCATGTTTTTGTTTACATTACTCATATTGTTATTATTAAACTATTAATCTTCTTCATATTCAAATTCTTCATCTTCTTCCTCTTCATCTTCTTCATCATATTCTTATTTGTGACAGAGATTCCTGTACTTTTTTCATTCTTCCGTTCTTGCTGTCACAAAAGATTTAAATTACAACAGTATTTGTCCGTGTTCAGTTTAGCCTGCAGCAGCAGGCATTTTCCAGGGGCACCATGAGGAGGAACGGACTCACCCCCATACACTGCTTAGTCTTCTTCTGCTTAGAATTTAGAGCATATATTTTGCTCTTCATTTTGGTCTTATACTTCATGTTCTTCTGCTTTCTGATCTTCTGCTTATTGTTCTTCTGTCTGTTGTTCTGTATCTTGTAGTTTGTCTTAACCTTCTTTGTCCTGTTGGTGATCTTCTTCAGGGTAATCTTTTATTTTTTCTTTGTGATGGTGTTCAGGCTGGTTGGCTTCATGCTCGTCATCCTTGTTGTCGTCATCTTCTTCTGGGTGGTCTTTAAGGTCGTCTAATTTCCGAGAACCAGCTGACGTTACTGGAACCCGGACCGGTATCAGATGGAACAAGAGACAATGGAAGTAACGAGGACCAGCTGACTGTGCTGGAACCCGGAGGGGCAGCAGAAGGAAAAGAGGCAATGTCTCAACCGAGTACCAGCTGACGTTACTGTGACACGGTTACTAAGCAGGAGGTACCTGTGCTCCAAAGCACTACCAAGGACCAGCAGACGTTGCTGGAACTCGTATACGGAGATGGAGGCACCTAGGCCAAAGGCACTGGGGAGAACCAGTTGACGGTACTGGACCCCGGACGGGTAGCAGAACGCACCCATGAAAATGTAAGTTGACAGGACGCAAGCCGTCCGCAGTTACCGAATCACACAGTCCTACAGTGGGTGCTTGTCCTATTGTCACAATGGAAACAGCCTTTATTTACATATCCCACAGCACACATAGGAATCACCTAAACTGCAGGCACCATAGAGTCGGCTAACCCGAATGCAACACGACAGCACAACTTATTGGAGGATAATTGACGTTCACACTGCCAGGAAACAGCTGTCGTGCTGTAACCAGGCTGGCCAGGAGTCAGTACCCCTGCCAATTACTTACGAGCAACAAATTGCGGTGTTGTAGCCCAGGGAGTAGAGTTCAGGTGGTAGAAAGATGAACATAACAGGAGACATGGAAAACGTTGCCCAACAGTTATTTAACCTGAAAACGGACAGGCAAATTCAGGTGATATCCATGCCTTGTTCATTTTCAGAAAAGTAAGCAGGTCTACATTCTCTGAGGATAGTCGCATGCGACGGTCTGTTAGTACACCACCTGCAGCACTAAAGACGCGCTCAGATAATACACTGGCAGCAGGGCAAGCCAGCACCTCCAATGCATACTGGCTAAGCTCTGGCCATGTATCCAACTTAGAGACCCAAAATTTGAAAGGGGAAGAGGCATCTGGGAGTACACTTAGATGGAAAGACAAGTAGTCTGTCACCATCTTACGGAAACGTTGCTTCCTGGTGACTGGAGCCGTCTCGGATGGTGTAGACCTTGCTGGCGCTGTCACAAAACTTCGCCACATTTGTAACATACAGCTCTTGCCCTGTGCAGAGGCGCTGCTTGTGCTCCCTCTTGTTGTAGAGGTGTCTACACTGCCTCGACGCACAGAGCTGCTTTGTAAAGCAGTAGCAGCAGCATCTCTCTCGGCTGGAATGTACAACAGTATGGATTGCACCAGTGTGTCTTGGTACTCCCGCATTTTATGGTCCCGGTTCCCCGGTGGGATGAGGGTTTGTAAGTTGTCCCGGTAGCGAGGGTCTAGTAGGGTGTACACCCAATAATCTGACGTGGTGAGAATGTGGGCGATGCGGCGGTCGTTTCTCAGGCACTGAAGCATGAAATCAACCATGTGCTGCAGACTCCCAACTGGCCAACAAAAGCTGTCCTGTGGAATAGGCGTCATCTCTGCCTCCTCTGCATCACCCCACCCTCGCTCTACATACTGACTAGAGCGTTGTGTACCTCCCTCTGTAGGGATTTCTTCCTCCTCCATTGACTCCTCCTCCTCCTCATCCTCCTCACAAAGTGAGCCCTGCCCAGCCCTTTGTGAGGAACCACGTTGCGCTGACTGTCCTGAAGGTAATTGAATTTGTGACTCCTCATCCTCCACCTCTTCCAAAACCTTTTCCTTTAGTGCTTTCAGTGATTTCTGAAGCAGGCAGATAAGGGGGACAGTCATGCTGACTAGTGCATCATCTGCACTCGCCATCCGCGTTGAGACATCAAACGCACGCAAAACGTCGCAGATGTCCTTCATAGAGGCCCACTCAGTAGTGGTGAAGTGTGGACGGCGCAAAGAGCGACTTGATTGCGCCTGATGCAGCTGATACTCCATTACTGCTGTCTGCTGCTCACACAACCGCTCCAACATATGTAATGTGGAATTCCACCTGGTGGGTACGTCGCATATGATGCGATGTTCAGGAAGGCGAAATCGGCGTTGCAGAGCAGCAATGCGCGATCTGGCTATGCTGGAATGTCGCAAGTGAGCGCACTCTAAGCGGACCTTCTGCAGCAGTCCAGCAAGATCCGGATAGTCCCTCAAAAAACTCTGCACGACCAAGTTGAGCACATGTGCCAGACATGGTATGTGAGTAAGGTTGCCAAGGCCCAGAGCTGCCACCAGATTTCGGCCATTGTCACACACTACCAAGCCTGGCTGGAGATTCGCAGGCAAAAACCACACGTCGCTCTCCTGCTTGATGGCATTCCAGACCTCCTGCGCTGTGTGGCTTAGATTCCCCATTGAAATCATTTTCAGGACGGCCTGTTGACGTTTGGCCACGGCTGTGCTCATATCGGTCGCAACAGGTAAGCGTTCACGGGTCCATGTGGAGGTATACCGTGACGGCTCGTGCAGCGATGATTCTGAGGAACTGGAGTAGGAGGAGGAATCAATGTGTACAGACTGGATTCCTGCAATCCTTGGAGTTGGCAGAACACGTACAGCGCCACTGGCAAGATCTGTACCCGGCTCCACAACATTGACCCAATGGGCAGTGAGGGAAAGGTATCGTCCCTGGCCATGGGTACTGGTCCACGCATCGGTGGTCAGGTGGACCCTGCTACTGACGGCGTTTAGTAGCGCATGTTTAATGTTTCCCTCGACATGGTTTTGCAGAGCAGGGACGGCTTGCCTGCTGAAATAAAATCGGCTTGGCACATTATATTGTGGGACTGCCAATGCCATTAAGTTCCTGAAACTGTCAGTCTCCACCAGCCTGAATGACAGCATTTCAAGGGACAGGAGTTTTGCAATGCCAGAATTCAGAGCCTGTGCTCGTGGATGGTTTGCCGAGTATGGCCGTCTTTTATCCCATGCCTGTGGTACCGATGGCTGTTTTGTGGCCTGGGAGTGTGACGATGACTGTGAACTTGCTGCTGTGGGTGGAATAACAGTTTGTCTATGGACAACAGTGACCGAGGTTCTTCCATGGAGATCCTGTGAGGAAGCCGAACCAGGTGTGTGTGAGCTGGAGGTAGAGGCTCCAACACGACCTGAAGATGTAGGTGCTGCTGTAGGTTGGCCTACATCTCCAGTGTGTCTTTGTAACTCAGCTACGTGCTTTGTCCGTACATGTTTCCACATATTTGTGGTATTCAGGTTACCGATATTTTTACCTCTTTTAACTTTTTGCTTACACAGCTTGCATTTAACATAGCAAATATCATCTACAAGTCTGTCAAAAAAGGACCACGCAGTGCAAGTCATGGGAGCGCCAATTTTGACATTTGTAAGAGAACTGCTCCCAACAGGTGCCAAACTGGAGGCTACAGGCAAGCGAGTCTGCAGCCTACCTCTCCCTCCTCTTTGTACAATTTGGCCAATCTCTTCCTCAGAGCTGCTCCCACCACCTTCCTGTTGCTCACGCCATGTTGGGTCTCGGACTTCATCATCTCCACTACCCTCTTCCAACACCTGCTGCTGTTGGATGGTCTGGGCAGCACCATGCTCCACAAAACCTGGCACCTGAGTCTCATCATCATCATGAGATGCGTTCTTCGGTGTGCTGTCCATCGGCACTGGCTCACCCGCCTCTTCAGATTGAGAGAGACACAGCTGTTGCGCATCACTGCATACTCCCTCTTCTTCAAATTGCAGAATGCTGCTTGCCTGTGCCCGTGTTTGCGAGCCAACAGATTCTGAGAACAGAAGCAGAGACTCAGCTGGCTCCTGTACAGAACTCTCTGACTGCCTGGGCAATTTGACAGGCGGTGAACAGACAGATGGTTGCTCAACAGTGTTGTGTTCCTGAGAGGAGGTGGAAGGAATTGAAGTCAATGCATTGGCTGCCATCCAATCAACAACGGATTCAATTTGTTCTTCCCGCAGCAGGGGGGCACGCCGAGCTCCTACCAAAGTGCGCATAAAGGAACGCTCATGGGTAAAACTGGTGGATGCTGTGTCACTGAGGGCGGCAGCAGCCACAGAATCCCCACGTCCTCTCCCTGCTGAAACTCCACGGCCACGACCACATGCCTTACTCACTGACTTCTTCATCTTGGTAGATTGATAAAGAAAGTCAGAAAAGTTATAAGGCCTAAGTGTGGTTATTACGCAGAGACTGAAGTGAACACTGAAACACAACTGTTCACAATCTGTGAAAGGCTACTCCTTTGTCTACTTCTATAGTGTTTGCAACCAATGTATTGGATACGGATGGAAGTGCGTCACACTAATAGATTATATTTATTTTAAATGGAATGGAGCAGAACCAATTGAAGAGAAATGAAAAGGATGAGGCACTGAGACACGCTCAGCAGAGTACAAGCAGCAGTGCTTGAACAAGTAACTGGAGCGTGATGTGCACTCAAAAAATAAAAAACACAGACTGAAGTGAACACTGAAACACAACTGTTCAAAATCTGTGAAAGGCTACTCCTTTGTCTACTTCTATAGTGTTTGCAACCAATGTATTGGATACGGATGGAAGCGCGTCACACTAATAGATTATATTTATTTTAAATGGAATGGAGCAGAACCAATTGGAGAGAAATGAAAAGGATGAGGCACTGAGACACGCTCAGCAGAGTACAAGCAGCAGTGCTTGAACAAGTAACTGGAGCGTGATGTGCACTCAAAAAATAAAAAACACAGACTGAAGTGAACACTGAAACACAACTGTTCACAATCTGTGAAAGGCTACTCCTTTGTCTACTTCTATAGTGTTTGCAACCAATGTATTGGATACGGATGGAAGCGCGTCACACTAATAGATTATATTTATTTTAAATGGAATGGAGCAGAACCAATTGGAGAGAAATGAAAAGGATGAGGCACTGAGACACGCTCAGCAGAGTACAAGCAGCAGTGCTTGAACAAGTAACTGGAGCGTGATGTGCACTCAAAAAATAAAAAACACAGACTGAAGTGAACACTGAAACACAACTGTTCACAATCTGTGAAAGGCTACTCCTTTGTCTACTTCTGTAGTGTTTGCAACCAATGTATTGGATACGGATGGAAGCGCGTCACACTGAAATTTAAATTGCATGGAGCAGCAAGAATTACACTGAAGAAAAAAAAAATAGTCTGTGAGTGACACGTGCAGATGCCTACAGACAGCGTTGCATGCAGAGCAAACTGCAGCGTCACCTGCACTCACACACACCTTGCAGAGCTGTTAAAACAACACTGCAGGCAAAAGGAAGCTTTATACAGCGGTTGGTGCTAGCCTGCCTAAAGCACAGTACACTAAATCGCAATCTCTAACTGTCCCTCAGAGTCAGCACAGCAGCGTTCTGTCCCTTACTGAATTCACAGCACAGTGACGCTAAAATGGCGGCGGCGCCTTTTATAGTGCATTCTGACATCATTTCAGCATCCAATCACAGCCATGCCATTAGTTAACATGACCGCAGCAGTACAGGATGTGCCCACACTTCTTAGGATTCCTCATTGGCTGACTAAAATCATATTGCCTCTCAAAGAATTATGGGAACTTCCGATTCCGGTATACGATATATGGAAAATATCGGAACTAAGTATCGAAAGGCCGATACAGCTAATATCGGCCGATACCCGATACTTGCGGTATCGTATCGCTCAACACTACGTGTGTAACAAAACATGTGTAATTGCAAAATTATCTGGGAAAAATACTTCATTTTATGGAACAATTTTAAGGTGCCAACACTTTCTGCCATGACAGAATGTAGAGCAGCACTCACCTCATCTATGGTAATATTGGCATCTAAAAAAACTTCTGAGAGTCATTAAAGTTAGGAATTGTAAATCTGCTAAGTAGTGAAGGCATTCTGATAAATTAGCATTGCTCATGGAACCTAAGAGTTTCATAGCATTGAGTGATACCTTCTGCCTCTGTTACATTTGAACCATCAGATGGCTAAAGTTTAAGTATAGCATGTGATGCATTATGCTGATTAACCCTAAAGGCTAATTTATTAGACTGGTTCCCCAATTCAAAATAAGATTGACAAGTGAAAAAAAATGTTTACATTTTGTATGAATATGCTAAGTTTAAAAACGGTGAGGGCTTAACCATTCTACTGTAATTTATTTGAGTTGTGGAGTTGGATATATACATGTGTTTGGCAGCTTTGAAATTTATCTCCACATCTACATCTTCCCTGGATGTCATCTTTTATATATGAAATGGTGGAGGGTAGATGGCCTCTGAAATATGGTATGTTCCAGAAATCATTAGCATAGAGTTTGTACCGCTACAAAGCATTCTATTCTGTCAATGGGATGAATTATTTTCAGCCAAAAAAATGTAACTTCCAAGAGGAATAAATAGATAGATATATCTTGATCAGTCCTTAGTATGAGTACCGCCGGACTGTGATTTGAAATTTCTCTACGTCTGTTTTAAATGATTTTACCCAAACAGCCACATTGCTGGAACTGAATATACTGGATATACAAAAAATGGTTGCACTATATCGTGATAAAGCATGTCAATGTGAAATATATGAAATATGAATAGCAATACGGCTTCTGAATACTAGGGAAAAAAATGAGATGCTTGCACATAATTTTGCCAATTCATGCCAGCCCATCAACTAACGTCAAGGTGGTATCAAAAAATGATGGGTCCCTACGTATCAATGTGAATACCTCTCTTAGGGCTCATACCCATTAGTGGAAAAAAAAATCGGTCCGTTTTCTGGAGGGAAAAAACGGTACGGTTCTAGTAAAATGTCATACGATTTGCATGCGATGTTAAATCGCACCATGCGTTTTACATCAGTTTTCCATCTGTATGCAATGCGATTGTAACATGACGTTTTACATAGAGCAGTTATCTCTATGTAAAAAGTCATGTAAAAATCACATTGTAAAAAAAAAATGTACACAAAAAACAAATAATTATATATATATATATATATATATATATATACAGTGCCTACAAGTAGTATTCAACCCCCTGCAGATTTAGCTGGTTGACACATGCGGAATTAACTTGGCATTGTGACATTTGTACTGTAGATCAGCCTGGAAGTGGGAAATGCACTGCTGCAAAAATTTTTGTTTTAATTTTTTATTTTTTTTTTAAAACGTTAAAAGTTAATTCAGAGTGTCATTTATTATTCAACCCCTCAAACCACAAGAATTCTGTTTGGTCCCCCTAAAGTATTAAGAAGTAGTTCAGGCACCAAGAATAATGAGCTTCACATGTGTGGATTAATGATCTCTTTTGCCAGCCTTTTCTGACTATTTAAGACCCTCCCCAAACTTGTGAACAGCACTCATACATGGTCAACATGGGAAAGACAAAGGAGCATTCCAAGGCCATCAGAATAAAGATCGTGGAGGGTCACAAGGCTGGCAAGGGGTACCAAACCCTTTCCAAGGAGTTGGCCCTACCTGTCTCCACTGTTGGGAGCATCATCCATAAGTGGAAGGCTTATGGAACTACTGTTAGCCTTCCACGGCCTGGACAGCCTTTGAAAGTTTCCTCCCGTGCCGAGACCAGGCTTGTCCGAAGAGTCAAGGCTAACCCAAGGACAACAAGGAAGGAGCTCCGGGAAGATCTCATGGCAGTGGGGACATTGGTTTCAGTCAATACCATAAGTAACGTACTCCACCGCAATGGTCTCCATTCCAGACGAGCCCGTAAGGTACCTTTACTTTCAAAGCGTCATGTCAAGGCTCGTCTACAGTTTGCTCATGATCACTTGGAGGACTCTGAGACAGACTGGTTCAAGGTTCTATGGTCTGATGAGACCAAGATCGAGATCTTTGGTGCCAACCACACACGTGACGTTTGGAGACTGGATGGCACTGCATACGACCCCAAGAATACCATCCCTACAGTCAAGCATGGTGGTGGCAGCATCATGCTGTGGGGCTGTTTCTCAGCCAAGGGGCCTAGCCATCTGGTCCGCATCCATGGGAGGATGGATAGCACGGCCTACCTGGAGATTTTGGCCAAGAACCTCTGCTCCTCCATCAAGGATCTTAAGATGGGTCGTAATTTCATCTTCCAACAAGACAACGACCCAAAGCACACAGCCAAGAAAACCAAGGCCTGGTTCAAGAGGGAAAAAGTCAAGGTGTTGGAGTGGCCTAGTCAGTCTCCTGACCTTAACCCAATTGAAAACTTGTGGAAGGAGCTCAAGATTAAAGTCCACATGAGACACCCAAAGAACCTAGATAACTTGGAGAAGATCTGCATGGAGGAGTGGGCCAAGATAACTCCACAGACCTGTGCCGGCCTGATCAGGTCTTATAAAAGACGATTATTAGCTGTAATTGCAAACAAGGGTTATTCCACGAAATAATAAACATAGGGGTTGTATAATAAATGACCCACACTTTTATGTTTAAAATTTATTAAAATTCAACTGAGCAGCATAACTTTTTGTTTTGTAAGATTTATGCTTCTGTTAATAAATCCTACTCTCGCTTGCAGTTTGAAGGCTCTAACTTATTTGCATCTTATCAAACCAGCTAAATCTGCAGGGGGTTGAATACTACTTGTAGGCACTGTAAAATATATATATATATATAGGTCATACACTTCTACATAGTATAATAGCCGCTAATTCATCCCCGGCTATACTGTAAAATCACACTGACAGCTTTAATAAAGAATAGAAACAATACATATACACACATAGAATACATATATATATGTCATTGTGACATATATATATATATACATATATTTATAGTTGATACTCTTCTGCATACTGTAATAGCCGCTAATTCAATTGCCGGCTTTTGTGAAATCACAGAAGCCGACATGAAATGACGTATGGTTTACATAAAGTTAACCATGTCATTTCATGTATTTTGATATATGGTTTTAACTTACAATTACATGAGTGTATGTGTGCAAAATTGCAGACATGTAGGGGTTAATTAACCCCTCTCTGACATTAGACGTACTATCCCGTCCATAAAACCCGTGCCATTCTGCCCATGGACGGGATAGTACGTCATAGGCGATCAGCTGCGCTCTTGAGGGGAGCGCAGCTAATCGCCGCCGGGTGTCAGCTGATTATCACAGCTGACACCCGTGACTGTGTGTCAGGAGCGGTCACGGACCGCTCCCGGCACATTAACCCCTAGCACACCGCGATCAAACATGATCGCGGTGTACTGGGGGCACAGGGGAGGATCGCGCAGGGTGGGGGCTCCCTGCGCGCCCCCCTGAGACCCTCAGACCAGCGCGATGTGATTGCGCTGTTCTGAGGGCTTCCTCCCTCCCAGGACCCGGATCCAAGATGGCGCCGGGGTCCTGGAGGGAGGCGGCTTCCTCAGTGCCTGCTGAGAGCAGGCACTGAGAAGCCTGCAGCTATGCCTGAGCGATCGCTGGTGTGACAGAGTGCTGTGCACACTGTCACACCAGCGATTTGATAAAATACAGTGATGTCCCACCCTGGGACAAAGTAAAAAAGTTAAAAAAATAAAAATAAACATGTTATAAAAAAAATCCAAAATAAATAAAAAAAAAAAAAAATTTCCCCAATAAATTCATTTCTTCCTGTAAATAAAAAAAACAAAACAATAAAAGTACACATATTTGGTATCACCGCGTCCGTAACGACCCCCCCTATAAAACTGTCCCACTAGTTAACCCCTTTGGTGAACCCTTAAAAAAAAAAAAAAAAACGAAGCAAAAAATCAATGCTTTATCATCATACCGCCGAACAAAAAGTGGAATAACGCGCGATCAAAAAGACCGATATAAATAAACATGGTACCGCTGAAAACGTGATCTTGTCCCGCAAAAAACGAGCCACCATACAGCATCATCAGCGAAAAAATAAAAAAGTTATAGCTCGCAGAATAAAGCGATGCAAAAATAATTATTTTTTATATAAAATTGTTTTTATTCTATAAAAGCGCCAAAACAAAAAAAATGATATAAATGAGGTATCGCCATAATCGTACTGACCCGAAGAATAAAACTGCTTTATCAATTTTACCACACGCGGAACAATAAAAACGCCTCCCCCAAAAGAAATTCATGAATTGCTGATTTTGTTCATTCTAACCTCCCAAAAATCGAAATAAAAAGTGATCAAAAAATGTCACCTGCTCAAAAATGGTACAAATAAAAACGTCAACTCGTACCGCAAAAAATAAGACCTCACATGACTCTGTGGGCCAAAATATGCAAAAATTATAGCTCTCAAAATGTGGCGATGCAAAAAACTATTTTTGCAATAAAAAGCGTCTTTTAGCGTGACAGCTGCCAATCATAAAAACCCGCTATAAATAGTAAATCAAACCCCCCTTTATCACCCCCTTAGTTAGGGAAAAATAATAAAATTAAAAAAATGTATTTATTTCCATTTTCCCATTAGGGTTAGGGTTGCGGCTAAAGTTAGGGTTAGGGTTGGCGCTAAAGTTAGAGTTAGGGTTGGGATTAGGGGTGTGTTAGGGTTAGGTTTGTGGTTAGGGTTGGGACTAGGGTTAGGGGTGTGTTGGGGTTAGGGTTGGAGTTAGAATTGGGGGGTTTCCGCTGTTTAGGCACATCAGGGGCTCTCCAAATGTGACATGGCGTCTGATCTCAATTCCAGCCAATTCTGCGTTGAAAAAGTCAAACGGTGCTCCTTCACTTCTGAGCTCTGCCATGCGTCCAAACAGTAGTTTATCCCCACATATGGGGTATCAGCGTACTCTGGACCCCAAGAGTTATTGTGCAATTTGTCCTATTTCTCCTGTTACCCTTGGGAAAATAAAAAACTGGGGGCGAAAATATCATTTTTGTACAAAAAAAATTATTTTTTTGTTTTTACGGCTGTACATTATAAACTTCTGTGAAGCACTTGGGGCTTCATAGCGCTCACCACACACCTAGATAAGTTCCTTGTGGGGTCTATTTTCCAAAATGGGGTCACTTGTTGGGGATTTCCACTGTTTAGGCGCATCAGGGGCTCTCCAAATGCGACATGACGCCCCCAGACCATTCCATCAAAGTCTCCAATCCAAAACGTCACTACTTCCCTTCCGAGCCCCAACGTGTACCCATACAGTAGTTTTCTCCCACATATTGGGTATCAGCGTACTCAGGACAAATTGGGCAACAACTTTTGGGGTCCAATTTCTCCTGTTACCCTTGTAAAAATAAAATATTGGGGCGAAAAAATCATTTTTGCAAAAAAAAAAAAGATTTTTTATTTTTACGGCTGTGCGTTATAAACTTCTGTGAAGCACTTCGGGGTTCAAAGTGCTCACCACACATCTAGATAAGTTCCTTGTGGGGTCTAGTTTCCAAAATTGGGTCATTTGTGGGGGGTTTCCACTGTTTAGGCACATCAGGGGCTCTCCAAATGCAACATGGCATCCAAACTCAATTCCAGCCAATTTTGGTTGGAAAAAGTCAAATGGTGCTCCTTCCATTCCGAGCTCTGCCGTGCGCCCAAACAGTGGTTCCCCCCCACATATGGGGTATCAGCGTACTCAGGACAAATTGTACAACAACTTATGTGGTCCAATTTCTCCTGTTACCCTTGGGAAATAAAAAAATTAGTGACTAAAAGATAATTTTTGTGGGAAAAAAATAGGATTTTTTATTTTCATGCCTGGGCATTATAAACTTGTGTGAAGCACTTGGGGGTTCAAAGTGCTCACCAAAGATCTAGATAAGTTCCTTAGGGGGTCTAGTTTCCAAAATGGGGTCACTTGTGGGGGGTTTCCACTGTTTAGGCTCATCTGGGGCACTGCAAACGGAACATGACCCCCATTAACGTCTGCATTCCAAAACGTTACTACTTCCTTTCCAAGCCCTGCCGTGCGCCCAAACAGTTTCCCCCCCCCACATATGGGGTATCAGCGTACTCAGGACAAATTGGACAACAACTTTTGGGGTCCAATTTCCTTGGGAAAATTCAAAAATTTGGGACTAAAAAATCATTTTTGTGGAAAATTGATTTTTTTTTTTTCACACCCAGGCTTTATAAACTTTTGTGAAACACTTGAGGGTTCAAAGTGCTCACAACAGATCTAGATAAGTACCTTAGGGGGTCTAGTTTCCAAAATGGTGTCACTTGTGGGGGGTTTCCACTGTTTAGGCGCATCAGGGGCTCTCCAAACGCGACATGGCATCCAATCTAAATTCCAGCCAATTTTAGTTTGAAAAAGTCAAACGTCGCTCCTTCCCTTACGAGCTCTGCCGTGTGCCCAAACAGTGGTTTTCCCCCACATATGGGTATTGGCGTACTCAGGAGAAATTGCATAACAACCTTATCTGTCCATTTTCTCCTTTTACCCTTGTGAAAATAAAAAAAAAGTTTGTAAAAGATAATTTTTGTGGCTAAAAAGTAAAATATTCATTTTTTCCTTCCAAGTTGCTTTAGTTACTGTGAAGCACCTGAAGGGTTAATAAACTTCTTGAATGTGGTTTTGAGTACCTTGAGGGGTGCAGTTTTTAGAATGGTGTCGCTTTTGGGTATTTTCTGCCATATAGACCCCTCAAAGTGACTTCAAATGTGAGGTGGTCCCTAAAAAAAGTGGCTTTGTAAATTTTGTTGTAAAAATGAGAAATCGCTGGTCAACTTTTAACCCTTATAACTTCCTAACAAAAAAAAATTTTGGTTCCAAAATTGTGCTGATGTAAAGTAGACATGTGAGAAATGTTATTTCTTAACTATTTTGTGTGATATATTTCTCTGTTTTTAGGGAATAAAAATTCAAAGTTTGAAAATTGCAAAATTTTAAAAATTTTCGCCATATTTGCGTTTTTTTCAAAAATAAACGCAATTTATATCGAAGAAATTTTACCACTAACATGAAGTACAATATGTCACGAGAAAACAATCTCAGAATCGTGAAGATCCGTTGAAGCGTTCCAGAGTTATAACCTCATAA
The DNA here is from genome assembly GCA_033576555.1 of Oophaga sylvatica. NCBI lineage: Eukaryota > Metazoa > Chordata > Amphibia > Anura > Dendrobatidae > Oophaga > Oophaga sylvatica. Next base: position 436,909,464 of record JARQOD010000004.1, read on the forward strand.
AGAGACAGTGGTCAGAATTGTAAAAATTGGCCCGGTCATTAACGTGCAAACCACCCTTGGGGGTGAAGGGGTTAAAGGTGTAAATTCGTTTCAAAAAAATGCGTGGGCTCACACTGTATTTTCTCCACCAGACAGACAAAGCAAGCGAGTGGGGGCAAATAATAATAGCCCAGGGAGGGTGCATTTATTTTGTGCCCCCCCTGGCTACTAACATCTGCCCTCAGACACCCCAGAAAAGGCAAATCTGTAATTTGATTCGCCCTTTCTGGCACTTTGCCCGTCTATTCCCATTGCCCTGTAGCGGTGGCGAATGGGTTAATAAGGGGTTAAATCCACCTTGCAATTGAAAGGTGACTTTAAGCCAGGTTAATAATTGAGAGTTGTCAATTTGACAACTGTCAATTATTAATCCTATTGTATGAAAGGAAAAAAAACACACATTAATTATTAATCCTCTTAATGAAATAAAGACACAGTTTTGGACCATATTTTATTGCTCAGCTCTAATCCCTGTATGAATCAGTTCCTCTCCCGGCCACAGGAGAGGAAGTGATGAGTGTGAAGCTTAATTGATTGCTTCCCACTTTCACTTCAGGTCAGGTCAGGGTGACCTGACCTCAAGTGAAAGTGGGAATAAATCAATTAAGCTTCACACATTAATCACTTCCTCTCCTTTCGCCGGGAGAGGAACTGATTCATTCAGGGGGTAACAGCTCAGCAGGCAGCATTAGCTGCCTGCTAGCTGTAACCTGTTAACCCTTTCTGATGGATTACAGCATGGGACCTGACTGTACATCGGATAGGTAAGAATAATGTTGCTTTTTATTTTATTTTTATTACAGGAAATGGTTTTAGCAGCAAAATAAAAGATGGTCAAAAACTGTTTGATTATTTCATTAAAATGATTTTTTATTAAAGTGTGTGTGTTTGATTTTTCTTTCATACAATAGGATTAATAATTGATAGTTGTCTAATTGACAGCTCTCAATTATTAACCTGGCTTAAAGTCACCTTTCAATTTCAAGGTGGCTTTAACCCCTTATTAACCCATTTGCCACCGCTACAGGGCAAAGGGAATAGACGGGCAAAGTGCCAGAAAGGGCGAATCTAATTACAAATTTGCCTTTTCTGGGGTGTCTGGGGCAGATGTTAGTAGCCAGGGGGGGCACAAAATAAATGCACCCTCCCTGGGCTATTATTATTTGCTCCCACTCACTTGCTTTGTCTGTCTGGTGGAGAAAATACAGCGGGAGTCCACGCATTTTTTTTACGAATTTACACCTTTAATTAACCCTACATGTCTGCAATTTTGCACACAGACACTCATGTAATTGTAAGTTAAAACCATATATCAAACTACATGAAATGACATGGTTAACTGTTTGTAAACCATGTGTCATTTCATGTCGGCTTCTGTGATTTCACAAAA